>QLNU02015360.1:39374050-39399055 GCA_006491805.2 Dysdera silvatica
CTGATAACAGACAAAGAAAAGTAAATTTGCCACACATAGCACAGATTGGACTCCAACTAGTAACCTCTGGGTTATTATCCCAGTACCTCAATCACTGGGCCACTAAATACAGCTATGCATGGCTCTCTTTTCATGTGTAAGAAGTATTAACTAAAATGAATGCCTTAAGGAATTATTCATGCTTAGATTTAAAGAGGTCAGCAGTTGGTGTTTTCTCCGACCTGTCTAGGGCCTTTTACACTAAAAATCATGAAAGGTTACTTTTCAAACTGTAATTGGCTGGCATGCATAGTCTCTGCAATACCTTATTCATACTTAACCAGTTATTCAGTTACTTAATTAGTTACTTATTCAGTTAATCGCCAGACAACAATTTGTGCCCATGAATGGGAATCACTCTCCACGCCATAATATACTCTGTGGAATTCCGCAGGGATCTATTCTTGGATCTTTACTCTTTAATTTTTATATAAATGATATATTTTTCTTACCTGTACTTTTCAAACCCCTCTGCTTCGCAGATGACACTAGCATTTTTTAATGATATTGAAATTAATAACTTAATTCATTATATCAATAGTGATATTAAATATTTTACTAACTTTTTCAAAACTTTCTAAACAGAGTGTCTTCTATTTACTAACAAAAAAAAAAATATTAATTTGGATCAATTCAGCACAGTCATAAACAATAATATTATCCCTTTTTCTCTAGAAACAAATTTTCTTGGAGTAACCCTTCAGGTAAATTTAAAATGGGAAACACATATTCAAAGAGTACATACCAAATTGAGTAGAAAGATCGGAATAATCAGAAACATTAGCTTTTATTTACCTATTTCAATCCTTTTCAGTCTTTATTATTCTCTGATTTTCTCTAACTTATATTACTGCCTACTAATTTTTGGTCATAATTCAAAATCAAATCTGCAACATTTAATTTCACTCCAGAAAAAATACCTCCGTCTTATCTCCAACCATATTTCTTCCTCCCAATATTTAGAAATTGCTAGACGTTTGCGAATTCTGCTGATCGATAAACTTCTCATTTTTAAAATCTTAACGCTTGTGTTCAATATTATAAAATCTTCAGCATATCCATATCTTAGCTCTCTTCATCTGCCCAGCCATACATATAATAAGAAACGCAACTAATTTTAAACCAAAGTTTTCAAGAACTAATGAAGGGTTGGCATGAATTGTCAGCTTTGGCCCCAGGGCATGGAACTTTCTTCCCTCAAACTTGCAATCATTAAACTCGCTCTCACTATTTAAAAATTATCTTTCTCAATACTTACTAAATTAACATCTACTCATTTTAAAGATAAAAAAACATTTTATCTTGGGCAGCATGGGCTTTGTTAGACCCTACAGTTTTTACCCATTGCTGCCCAGGCGAGTCAATATTTCTGTAATATATAATGCAACTGCAAGTCTCCAGAATAAAGTCTGTACTGTAATTAAAAAAGAGTGACAAAGAATTAATCATTACAGTCAAGTATAACCAACGTCTTTTTATGGTACATTCTAGAACTTACTTTTGACTACTTCTCTGGCTATCATAAGCCAAAAATGGGTACTAGCAAGAACCACCGAAAAATGAAGTCAAACTTAATTATGATGGTTTAATTTCCCCACATTCTCTTTTAATTACTTAACGAGATTTCTTTGATTACCATACTAATGAGGGAACTAACATGGCCAATGGGGATTGAAACCGTAGGTGCATTCGAAAGGTCTCAAAAAGTTATTAGACCCAGGTACAAGCTTTTTTTTCAGAATGGCCCCCTAAAATCTGAAAACAGCCATATTACAGATCTTGATATCTCATAATTCCAGGGATGGATTTTAATTATCTGTGGCTTTTAAAAAAGACAGGTTAACAAAAATCACTTGATATGTGTTTCAGCAATTTTCCAGTAAAACTAAAAATTTTGAAATATTATAACCTTCAAATCTTTCGACAAAACGGAAAAATAATCAACCCCTGTTTGGTGGTTTTTCAGCGAAATCCCACATTGAAAATATTAAACTTTAATAGTTCGAAAATGGGGTATTTTACTTATTGTGTATTTATCATTTACTATCTACCCATTCAATAACCCAGAGCTTGGTTATTTGAAACAATGCAAACCACATGAAGAAGGGGTTGGTTTTTGTACGTCTTGTGAAGTTTTTGTTTTTTTTTATTCAGAGATACACTCGCCCATTGCGATCGATAATTGAAGCGAGTGTTCGTACTAAACATTATTCTGACTTGCAATCCAAGTCTTTGGTTTTCACTTACATTAATCACCGAACATGAAGTGGGGTCCTCAATATCACATTTTGCTTAAACTATTTCCTCATCCTCAATAAAATTGAGAGAGGAAATTAAAATTTCAAGTTTTTTAAAAAGCGCGAAAGCTAAACATTTTTCTTCTTGAACAATTTCAATTGCATCATTTTCAAAAGTGTTCAAAATAGTGATGAACATTGAAGGGATTAATAGTGCTATTCTTAATTTCAACTTACTGAAAATGACAAAAATTTTAAACATATAGACCAGGGGTGGGCAAATGCGGCTCTTCGTTGAATTAAGTGAGGCTCCCGTCGAAAATTTAAATCCTTTTTTTTTCCAGAAGTTTTTTTATGAATCTTGTTAAATTGACTAAGAAAGTGAATCGGTTAATGAAGAATAGAAGTTGTACGTAATCGCTTCAAAAGTAGACCTTCGGTTGCATCGATAGGTCCATCTAGGAGTTATTATTAAATTTTGAAATAATTATTTTGTATTTTCTTTCTCTTAATTATATTTTCTCATATGTATAATTTACATAGCACTTAAGATGTACAATATGTAACCATATTAATTAAATTTGTGTATTTAATACTATGTAACCATGGTGTGGCTCTTCATAATATATTATAAATTCGAATGTGGTTCTCATTGACCTCATGCGTGCCCACCCCTGGTACATACTTTCAAAGCCCTATTAGCTATCAAATAATAAAATCATCAAATTAATAAAAAATCGTAATTGGTTTAAATTTAATTTGATTTTTGAAATTGATGAACGCATGATTAATTTCTTTCATATCTTAAAATCAATATTAATAATATTTAGGAAGGTGACCCCTTATAATACTCGCAGTACGATTGACGGAACGAAATCTAACAAATAAAATCAGTTTTATTTCTATACTTAATATAATTATTGCTCAAATACGTCTCAACTCGTTTTGCTATATTTTCAAACAATTTTTCTCTTTAAACTTGTTTTGAATTCATTTATCGGAGGGGAAAATAACAATTATTATGCTCGCTTAAACGGCCAGAAAAGCCTACGTGATTTATTTTAAATTTATTAGTAAAAAGTTATTACAACATACTTTATATAATGATAAAATGTGCAAGTCAACGTAAAAGCATGTAAAATACTTCTATTGAAGGTATTATTAATAATTAAACTAAATAAATTTTATTAATAAAATATTTTTACCGCTTTCGTTGACTTCTACATTATAGTATTACTCATCAAGCGGTGGTATTCTGTTTACTTCTCTACTTTATAACTATTTTAAACTTTTAAATTCATTTCTTATTTACAGGCAGCAAAACTGCTCTGTACGTTAATACATATCTAGCAAGCGAACCTATTTCAAACTAACTGCATCGAAGCTTACGTTTTCAATGCGGGGTTTTGCTGAAAAACCACCACAAACAGGGGTTGATTGTTTTTCGTTTTGCCGAAAGATTTGGACATTAATATTCCAAAATTTTAAGGTTGACTGGAAAATTGCTAAAACACGATTCAAGTAATTTTCGATATCCTGTATTAAAAGCTGCAGATAATTAAAATCTATTCACGGAATCATGAGATATCAACGTCTGTAATATGGCTGTTTCCAGATTTTGGTGAACCATATCTCCGAAATATAGGGACATCCTGAAAAAAGCTTGGACATAGGTCTAATACCTTTTTGAGACCTTTCGAATCTGTCTATTTTGGTTCCAATTGCCATCGAACACGTTGGGGGGTTCTCTAGTAAGTATAAAACACAACTCTCAAAGTACATTTCGCAGAGAAAAAAAAACGAGATTTGATAATTGCCTCTAAATAAAAATTTGTCAATATGAAGTCAATAATCATTTAAAAAACTGAAATTAAAAGTAATTTACTTATACAATGGCCTTAGAATACTGATATATATATTTTTTATACCAGTCAAAAAAAAGTAAGGGGAATTGCTTTGTTGTTTATAATAGGCCATGATAACCCACTTTCAGGATTTTACCTTGCCCATAGCCTGTTTTTCATTGATCATATTACTAGCATCAAATTAAATTGAGTTTTCTATATAATATAGTTATTTCAGATATAAGTACATAAGAAATTATCAATTTTAGCTCAGTGTTATTTGCAAATATAATAATTACCAACTTCTATACAATTTGTTCTAAATTGAATAATTACATTTGGAAAAATATGCTTGACTTGTATTTTTAGTTATAGCTGTAAGTCAATTTTAATTAACAATAAAATAAACATTTCTAGTGAAAATTAAAGCATGTGAGAAATATCAAGTGGCTTGTAGTGAAGGAGTGTACTCCATGCCCAGTACATTCATACTTAGGTAATCTTCTAAATTAATACTCGTATAATTATTTCTCTCAACAAATTTACAATTTTAGTTATAAATTTATAATTTTAATTACCTTACTTTGTATTTTGCACTGTAATAAATATTGTTTATTTATAATTAAGAAATCATATTTACAAAGATCTTAAAAAATTGCAAATCCTTCGTATACATTAAAAAATGACTTTGTGATAATAGAAAAGTCAAAATGAATCTCAAACTCCAATACCTAACTTAATCAAAAAAAAACAAAACTATTGCAACGAAAATGTGCACTTCAGAAAATATGGAACCATTACCATATTCTTAATATCTTTTCTTGCAATCTTTATTGAAAATGTAATAAACATTCAGTAGGATTGTAAATATTTGTGTACTTTATACTGAAGTCTTTTTTCCTAAAAACATTCATTTCATACAAACTGCAGTATAAAAGAAATATTTCACTTTGTCAATGGTACCTAACTTGCTTAGAATGGAAAACAGATAACTTTCTTAACTTATATTAAATCATACCAATATCAAGCTGTTTAAATAAAAGCCAGTTATGCTCATACACAAAAGTGTAATAAATACATGTTAGTGTAATGACCCTTTATGAATTGTAGGGGAAAAACTGCAGACACTACACATTAGGCTCAAAGACAAGTTATAGATATCTTGAGCTTAGAAGATTCTAAAGAGAATAATTTTAATAAGGCAAGCAGTAAAGGAATATTTACGTGTAAAATTTATATAGATGAAAAACTTACAGGTGAGTTTAAAAGTTAGCACTTCTATTTTTGTCATAAATAAAAAAATTCCATAGCTGCTGCTTCTCATATACCACCTTTGTCATAAAAGTTCCAGGACTGGGAACTATAAGAAATAAAACATTAAACTTACCAACCAATTGTTCTTATTTCTTTCAAAGAAGTTCTCTCGAAAATTGATACACTGCTGCCAACATTTCTGAATGTTTTAGTAATATGCTAAGAAAGCTTCTTGTGGCATGCTTTTCAGCTTATTCATCACAGTCTTCTGGATAGCTATAATGTCTTTATGCCACTTACCTTTCAGCATTTTTTTAGCTAAAGAAACCTGAAGAAATCATATAGGCACATATCAGGAAAATACGTAAGATGTGGAAGAGCTGTGATTTGATGTTTTGCAACAAATTCCTAGACCAACAAAGCAGTGTATGGTCTTGTACTGTCACGCAATAGGGATTATTATCCAGATGCCCAGAAATCAGATTGGTGGTGCCTAATTGCCTTCCTTTTTATACCAAGTTACTCAGAAAACATACATACAATGACACAATAGTCTTTTTGTAGCCTGTTTCTGATACGATCTACAGTGTCAGCAGAATGCACGGTTGACAGCCTTTCAGACTTTTGATCGTCTTTCACCCACCGACACCCTACCATTAACACGTCTTTTGCCTTTGAAACATATGGCCTTCTGACAAGGCCTGGGAACCGTAAGCCTGTTAGAGAAGGTTCCAAGTTTCAGTGACTATCTTCTCTAACTTTGCACAAAACCTAACATTCACACACTGTTAAGGGGTGATTGTAAGTCTAAACCAGATTCTCTGAACATACCAAAAAATTCCCTGAAAAGTTACATAATATTTTTGGTAAAGATGCTGATTTCCAAAGGAATATAAAGAATTATAGGAAACAAAACGAGATTTTTGCAATTTTTTAAGAAGAAATCCCAGAAGAATCAAGTTGAAAAATCCAAGAATTTACGAAAATACCAGAACACAATCACCCCTGACTGTCCAACTTCCACATTCATTTTCACCATGAAAAATTCTGCACTGAGACAGTGTGTTACTATGCGTCTCTCTGTCACCTAATGGAATTTCACAGAACCATTCACATTCCCAATGACTGAATACAATATACCAAAAATTGTGACCCAACTCTTTCCTGAAATAGATTCAATCTTGGAACTTTTATGACAAAGATAGTATTATGATCAATGAATGTTAGGTTTATTACACTTATTAATTCAGGGAAAACATAAATATAAAACAATGGCATTTAAACAGTGCTGCATTTATATAAAAACAATGTAAAGTCATTTTAAAACAGAAGACAAATTTTCAACGCTATGACTGAAATTAAAGGGTAGTTACAAAAAAACAAAAACAAAAAAAACTGAGAAGAGTCATGCCACCTTTCAAATCAGTACTAAAAACCTAAAACCATTTTTATATATGGGACAATTATGTATTTTGCCATTTAACTCTGCAAAATTAACATTCATTAAAAATGTATCATTTTATATCAAACCTTAAAATTATATGATTATTCCATGACCAATTCGAAATAACATATAGCCATACTAAGCTTAAAAATTAGGAACAATTTCCACATCACAGTCGAATTTCATAAATACAAATTACTTTTAACACAGTCTGCTTCCTGAATTCCTGAATTTGACTTAGTAATGCGGCCCCACTGTTTCCAGAAAATGCAAACAAATATTTTGTCACCGTAAGTGTTTGCATTAACAATGTTTGACTATTACAAAGCATCTTATTAGCTTCATTTCAATTATATCATTCCATTAAACAGCATAAAGGAAAATAATAACTAGTTCAAAGAGCTTACGTAATTGTTAAGGATGTCTAAAAATAAATTGAATAGAAATAAAGAAAAATTACTTCCTTCTATTCTCTCTTTAAAGTTTCCTTCAAAATCTGCTTTCTAATTTTAGAAATAAATCACTAACAAATTAAAACACAAACATTATTTCAATAAAACAAAAAACATTTCATTGTTTTGCACTGTTTCACGCAATGTAAATAAAGAAAATTTTATAAATAAAACTACTGCTTGTAATTTACAATTAAAATATACATAGAATTTCAAAACATCCGAAAGCCATGCTAAATTGCTTTAACTTCATAAACATGATGAGCTATAGACAGAATGATGTAGAGAGAAGGATATGCACTTTAATCTTATATAATGTTACTTACTTTCATTGTTTTGTCACTTTCAAACTACATATACATATTGTAAATTTCATTCGTTCCTATTTCATTGTTTACTTTTTCATTTCAAAATAAAAATAGTAGTTATGTGTATTAATTATAAGGCAGTAATTATTAAACATTTTAATTTATAGATGACAAGTGAAGCTTTTGGTTTAGTATCAGGAAGTTAACATATATTGAGCATTAAAATGCATTACATAATTTCTAAACACAATGTAAATTCCCAAAAATTTCTACATTAACTTGCTAGTTTATAAGTAAACTTTTACCCTTAGTATTGTTGGAGGTCAATCAAAAATTTTATACTGTATGGGAGAAAAGCGTTTTAAAGTATAAAAAGGCTTATTAACTTGATGCATGATTAGAAACTTTTGAATACCATTGAAGCAGATGACAGAATATATATTGTACTGAACAAATTGATATAAAAAGTTCACATGCTTGTTAGTCTTTAGAATTTTGCACTTTTTTTTTTAATGTATTGATACAATGTAAAGTGTGCATGTTTAAAATTATGCTAGCATTTATATAGAAATATACATGTTTTGTTGGTCTGTAAATAAAGAAACTGAGTGCTTTATCAAAAATTGAGAGAAGCACTTAAACAATTTTTGTCATTTTTAGCACAATTGTCATTTATAGCAAAATAAAAAGAAAAAAATATAAAAACTGTCGAAAAGGTTAAATGTTAGTCATATATACACGTTAGTCATGCAGATCAAAGAACAAAAGAAATTGAAAAAAAAAGAAAAAAAACATTGGTTAAGATAAATTCAATTTACACTTTTAAATTTCTCAAGAAGCTTATTTACGAAATTAAAAGTGGCAATTTTCAATAAGCAAACTATATTTAAATTCCAATGAACATAGGTTAAACACATTTCTACACATCAGAACCGATTATTCAGTGAGCTTGGGTATAATTTACACACACACACACACACAAAATTACAACATGTGAAGATATCAGATTTTTATTACTTTTAGCAAGGAAAATTTTTTAAATAAAATAATCTTTGTCACATGAAAAAATAGCTTTGAATGCAGTTAAAATATGTTTTTCAAGTAAGTTGGTTGGTTGTATTTTTATGGTGCAAGGATATATATGGTCATCCTACACCTTTTTCAGGTACATGGTACATTTATATGTTTTAAAAATAGACTAAATACATGGTTTCAACATAGCATGCCTGTATTTTATGTATATACGTCAAATTAAGTACTCATTTCCAGCATGCTTCCCAGGTAAAATTTCACTTTTTGTGTTATAGGGTTCATACACATTTTTTTTACATGAAATTTGAAAACCAAAAATTTGAAAAGTAATGAAGACTTAACAGTGCATGAGAACCAAATGAATTTTTCATTTCTATGATACAAAGACAATAAAGGTCACACTGAGCCGAGACCTGGAGTTTCCTGAGGTATCTGAACCTCTGTTGCCGAAGGAACCAGACCTTCGACAACACCTTGGACAGAAAAACAACATGTGCCCCACAATATATTTGAGAATCGAATTTGGGTTAATAGCATGGTAAACGAATGTATTATTACTACATTAGAATAATTAGGTGATGGCTAGAGGGTTCAAGCCCTCCCCTGAAGCCATCACCTAATTATAATATTACATAAATGGTATGTGCCAAGAATTGGCTTGAATGTCATGCCATGCGCTTTAAGTGCCCCACACTGACACACACTATTGCTCTATAGTCCTCCTTTGAACTTGAGGGTAGGTACGCCAATGCACCACCACAGGGCAGTGGACCTATATTTTCTGAGGAAACTGAGCCTCTTAATGCCTAGAAACCAACCCCGAACAACAGTGAGCAGTAATTCAGTAAGCATTCTTTTTTCAGCACCATTGGGAGTCAAACCCAGATTAATATCGTATTAGGGGAGTACACTATAACTATATTTAAGAACTAACGTAATTATGAAAAGTTTGAGAATGGGAAGCAATTTGCTAAAAACAATCAAGTAGTTAACATTAAACGAGAGAATATAAACAGGGTGTCTACCCAAATTCTGTTTTAATTTTCCCTGACTCTTCCAGGTTTCCCAGACCAAATCTTAATAAATTTCCAGTCCCTAATTACAGGAAACGACACACAATGCATTAAAATTTGCATAATCGAAACAAGTTCCATGATCATAAAATCTACTAACACAAACCCTAAAGTCATAACTCAATTACAGTGAATTTACAAACACAAAAAATGTATTAAAAAAAATGCATTTCTTTACACTAAAAACTTGCATTAATTAAATATTTACAACAACATTTTCATTTGGCCCTTTTTCAATTCTTCAATTTCATTCGTTTCTTTTTAAGTTCATTACAAGAGAGTGTAACTATATAATCGCAAAGCTGATGCTTCATCTTCTATTTCATTTAAAATGTGTATGACTGTATATAACAAAAAGGAGATTGGTATGATCAAAATCCCTTACAGATTAAATAGTTTGGCTAAAAATACTTTCTTTTTTTCAAGTTGTAGTTATATATTTGGCAAACATTTTCTCCTGAGAAATATATGGGCTTAATAATTTTATATAAATTACACTAGTTTTGATGTAAAAGGGTAATTTTTGGAAGAACTTCAGTCAAAAATGTAAATTTTTCAAAATTTTCGGTATGTAATGAGGTATGAAAAGCATAGTTCAGGAAAATTATTTTAATAAGTTATTTATTATAACAATGAATTTCAAATTTCCCTGACTTTTCCAGGTTTTCCAGATCTGTAGACACCCTGCATAAATTGACCAAAATTGAAAATTAAAATTAGTTGGCTTCAAATTCATAATAAATTCTTCATTGTTGAAATTGAACATCGCAATCCCAGCTAAAAAACTTTAGAGATGGTTTGGTTTTTAAAAAAATTTTGCAAAATGCTGTCAGATAGCACTATCATAGTTTTCTCATTTCTCCCATTTGAGATATGATGGCCTGTCGTAAATATCGTACTCCCGTCAGGAAACCATGCAAAGCCTGAAAATTCCAAAAAAAATGCCACCAGGGTCAGCGCCATTACCAAATTAAATCTCCCATGATGAAAAGAATCGAACATCATAGATCATGCAATCCCAGCTCCAGAAATTCACCAGATAAGCCTTGTTTTTTTAAAAAAAAGTCTTAAATGTTATTCTGAGAACGTCGAAAATGTATCAATAACATTGAAGGACTTTTTTTAAAGACTGTAAAAAGACGTAATCATTGGTCTATGATGACGGAAATACGAGATGTGACTTTCATAATTAATATTTGCTAATCCTCGACCAAATACTCCATCAATTACAGTTGCACTACATATTGTGTTAATTTTGAAGTCTGGTATCAGATCTAAATTAATATTTTATTAAAGCTTCAAAAGTTTAGGATAATTCATTAATACACCAACGAATAAATCGATTCGATTACAGTATTAGAGAAACTAATATGCCGTTTTGACGTAGCAGTATATCTGAATACATAGATGGTAAACGGAAGACTGACTTATCATTTTAGAATTCCAAACACAAAAGTGCATATTGTTGCCAAATATATAAAGTGAAATTATATACAATATTTTTTGCAAGATGCGGAAAGTGACATTATGTACAATATTTGGAAAACGTCAAATAAAAAGAAAGAATTTGGTTAAAAAGCAGTTTGACAAAATGCATACAGGAGGCACTATTATCTCCTTCATTCCTCCGATTTAAATGTTCTGCCTTTGTTCTCTAATACCAAATTAATCGAGGATTCGATTCAAAACAGATCAGGTGGAATCCTCAATAAATAGCCAAGCAGCGATCATTTTACTTTTATTATAATGGGGGACATCCCCTCACTGTCCATACAATGAGACGAGAAAGAATGATAGGATTTATAAATAAATTGAGAATGTAACCATGGTGTCAAATTTTAAAAGGCAACAGACTTTTTAATTGTAATATTTCTATCACAGAATTTTGTCGATCTGCCCTCCCTGGGAAAACACCTCCACTTCCTTTGAATTCAGTCTTAATTTGAAACTCTGAAAAATTCCATCAAATGGCTACATTCCTCTTCACCTAAACATCAGCAAAAATTCATTGTCAAATAAATCTGTTCAGAAAAATATTGTTTTAACATAATTATGCACATAAAGTAATCATTAATATAATAACACCCTTTCCTCCCATACTCTGCGATTTTATTTATTTTTAGTGGCTACCTTAACTTTGAAAACCAGGCAGGACACACCATTCTTTTAAAAACAACTCTAATAAACTCTTGTGTGCAGGGAGAAAGTGGGGAGTGCAATAAAAGATCGCTGTCTGTGTTGCCTCATACTCTTTATCTGGACGTGAAGAGTGACGTACGGTTTATTCTATAATTTTACGGTTTCTATATTTAATAGAAAATCTTATGAAAATAAAAAAAGTAAAAAAGTTAAAGTGAATAGGGAGAAATAGTAAGATAATAAAAGTAAAAATAAGCAAAATTTACAAACTGCATAAAAAAAAAAAATTCTCTAATGTTTCAAGCAGTACTGTTTGTTCTCTTTAACAAGTGAAGTATTGAGAAAGTGAGAATGTCCTGTATTTATACTTCAATTCTGGGTTTTCTCAGAACTGTTTATCCTGGTTTTTCCCCATCTTCTTGCATGAATCTTGTATGATTCAGACATAGGTTTTGAGATGTTAATGGCTTGATTCCTCAATTGAAAAGTCTACCAAAATTCAAGAAAAAGTCTATAAGGACGAGAAGTAACATTTTTATGAAGAACTTTTGCAGCATTCTAATCAGAAGCATGTCCCTTCTCTCAAGCATGTTCTACCAGAAGATCGGGCATTTCACCCTTTTCGATATCACTATAATGCCCCATTTTCTCTCTCTTACAAAAAGTTATTCCCATCTCGCCCATATATACTTTTTTCAGTTTCTGCATGGTATCTGGTAAACAGCTTCAGTTGATTCTTCCTCAGAAACTTGGTCTTTCACTCTAACGAATCGTGTACAGTAGAAGCTAGCTTGTAGGTCTTAATGTCAGCTCTCCTCAACACATGCGCAAACTCATCCAAACTCGCTCTACATGAGGCAAAACAATAGTTTCTCTAGTCCATCTCTGCTTCACAGGTCTTTCATCTCTACCATCAGATCTCCTTCGGGCGATGAAATTGCTCAGATAGCCAGTCTCCTTAATTCTTCTTAACTCGAGATTCTTAACTTGCCCGACGAGCCAAAGTATGCCTTACAGAAGCCTTACAGCAAATTGGATGATGTGAGTGGAAATCCAAGTATCAGTTTGTGTGTATTAGTTTTGAATACACTGAAGTTCACAAGCTTTTATCTTCATCTCTAGAAATTTTTACATCCAAAAATGACAATCATCCCTCATTTCCTACCTGCAGGGTAAACTGAATATGAGGATTCAGGCTGTTGAGGCTTCGATGAAAACTATCTACGTTGCTTCTCGGAAGCACAACCAAACTATAGTCCACATATCATCTCCAAATCTTGTCATAAAAATAATCACAGTTCACGATACCAGTCTCCATGCAAAGGTTGGAGACAACACCTGAAACAAGTGGCCCCATTGCAGTCCTCTGCTGTATGTTGTTTATAAATAATCTCGTCAAAGCTGAAGTCACATTCAGGCCAAATTCTAAAAATGTCTTCTACTGATAAACTTGTACATCTCGCGAAGGAGTCGACATTCTTTAATTGGTTTAAAGTAGTGGAGACCGCAAGGGATGTAAATATACCTGTAAAATGTGAAGCCATGACAAAAGATACCACACATAACATTTTCTACATCTAGCTTTAAAGTATGTAGAGAAGAAATGAAATCCTCAGTGGTAACCAAAGTCACTGCTATCAACTTACCCAAAGGTGACAAAATCCAGCTAGGTATCTAGATAATGCACAAGTTGGCGAGCTGCAGAAGCTCATGATAGGACAGAGGGGCACACCCTCTTTATGAACCTTAGATAGGCCATAAACCTTTTACAAAAGTTTTCACCATAATTACACTCCCAACCTAAATGGGTTTAGAATAAAATTAATATGTTTATATGTATTTGCTTGTATTTTTATGGTGCAAGCAAATACATATAAGCAAGGGTCATTCTGCGCCAAATGAGGTGAGACCATACATGTGGTTTCAAAATAAAAATAAATTAAAACCATAATGGTATAAAATAAACGTAGAATGAAACGAAATGATATAATAAAATCAGATGAGATTGCAAAAGCCAATATTCAATAAAAAATGATTTCATGATTAAAAGAATTGCATAAAATGTCACAAAGGGTAAAATTATTTTGGTTAAAAGCTAATGAACGTTGTTGGTTAAAATTTATGCAAATGGTTAAAACATTCAATGGTTCACCACATGTATTATATGTATTTCAATATAAGTAGAGAAACCTTGAATATGAGTTTGTTTGCAATGTTAGTTTTAATTTTTGCATTAGACATTCAATAATACATCCAAAGGAACTGCTTCTATTCTGAATTTTCACATATCATACTTAAATTTTGCAAATTACATCCATTAGCATTACTTAAATGATCATTTTTGCTTCGAATGGTAAGAAATTATGAAAAACATAGAAGTTAAAATGTTATCTGGTGTATGAAACTACAATTTTAAAATAAGCCATTTATAATTTTATTTATTTATTTATTTATTTATTTTGCATGAATAAAAGTTTGGAAAATAAAACAGCATTTAGAACAATGTGATATAAATTTTTAATCAATTAGTTATAAATCTTACACCTAGTTTACAATCACATTATACAATTCAGAAATCAACAGAACATATATATATACTCAAAATGCAAAAGAGGCAAAAAGCTTGAAAACTGAAAGAAAATTCCCTAGTTTAACTTTATTTTTTATAGCTTAACAAAACTTGACAAATTAGTTACATAAGGCTTAAATCTATATGTTTAATTTTATAATTGGGTGTTACATTTAATTTATAAATAAGCTTAAAAATTGTTCTATAAAACATGAATGTGTTCTAATTAACACAACCAAAAAAAATTGTAAGCAAACCTAAAATTTTAAAATTACATTGAAATATTCTTGAGAATATTATGTTTTGTTCTTTTATGGAAAAATTTAACATTAATAAGTTGAAAAATGGTTTAACATGAAATTATTTAGGCAATTAAGACTAGAAGTGTTGAAAATATTTATTTCTATCTAGATCTGAACTCTCTATGACTAGTTAAAAAACTCAAATAATAAAGGCTTCTAAAAAATACAACATTTGTATAACAAATAGTTTGGTCCATATTATCAAAAATACCACAAATATCACAAACTTCCTAAATGCATACAGTTTATGTGTAAACTTTTTTATGCAAAATATTTATTTCTTTATAATAAAATATTTGATAAGTAACAAAATACAGCATAAAATAAGTAATATCAATTGCACCATTAGTCAGCTCTTCAATTTTACACCATTTCTAAGAGAATGTGCAATAATTAAACTACTAGTTCAACCTAAATCTTTGACAAATAAAAGACAAAATCTAAACCTTAATGGTCATAATTATAAACAGATGGAATGATAATAAAAGGGAATATATAGAATAAAAATCATTTGTGTTTAATGAACATTAATGCCAATGAAACATTTTCCGGAATATGGCAGGACCAGTCCAGTAACCCCTAAAGAGATAACAATAATAAAAACATTAAACAAGGTAGTAAATTAATATCTTTGCTATTCAAAAGTAAAGAGGATTCATGTGAAATGGTGTAACGCAAAGACGCAATTACCATTAACTAATATTGTACAGATATCTGAATGCACACCAGTCATTGGACAGTTACTGTATTTCAAAAGTAACTGTGTTACAGTTATTTATATTTTAAAGTAACTAGTTATAGTTGCTTCAATAGTAACTGTAACAGTTACTTCTACACTTACTTTTGGCAGTTCCAAGTGTAAACAATACAATTTTAAAATTTCGCCATTTTACCTTTCTTAAGGGAGGATAATGATTAAAGAAACATATGCGTACAAATAAAACACTGCAATTAATCAACAAACATTTTATTGAGCTTCAAAAGCAGCTGCATCTGAAAGTTTTGATTAAAGTCTTCCTCTATGTGAAGAAAGGACTAATCCACCTACATTAATACCCACTCAACAGAGGCACTTGTTGGTCATCCAGTGTTATACTTAATAAATAACCTTTACAGGCTCATGAACCCATGTCATACCAAAGGATTAGTGTTGTCAGTTGACAAAAATCAATGTACTTATCTTCTGTCGATGTATGGTGAATGTCTTTTCACTTCTGGTGAATGGGGAAAAAAGTCATCTTCATCATCCATTGGCACTTAAGCAATATGCAAGGCAAATTGATAGGGTTTGTGCAGGCTCTGAGATAAGCATGTTGTGTATACTGGAAGCATTTCTCTAAGTGGTGGTGTGGGGGAATGCACATGTGAAGTAACGGAGATGTAATGAAATTTTCTGTTAATCCATTAACGCTAAAAAAGTAACTCAGTTACAATTATCTTTTTAAAAAGCTAACAGCGTTACTCAACATTGCCCAGAAAAGGTAACTGATAACAAGTAACGCAATACTCCAATGACCGACACACACATTGCCAAACCCAAAAAATAACCTACCAAATTATATAAGGTAACACATAAAACCTAAAATAACTACATCAAATAAGAGAGTATATTTGACTAATTAGCCTCACCTATTTCCTTTCATACAGTTCTTTGTAGGCACTTAAAACGCACTACAAAAAAGCCATAAACTTGAACACTTTTTCAAACTTAAAGTAACATTTTTCTGCAATCACTGCAGCACTGTCATTCATAATGAAAATCTCACTAAATTACCTAATTTCTGAGTTCTTGGGCAACTTCACTTTCGGACTGTTCATTATTGCACTTGGCTTAAATTTGTGTCATTTCTTTTCGCAATTACATCAAATCTTTAATTGTCAGTTCTTGATCAAGGAGTAACCAAAACCCCTTCAACAACCACAAACTCAATCTCCTTAGCCAGTTATTTAGCCAGCTTAGTTTCTGCTGTTGTATGTATTGTTGTAGGTTCAAAGACAGAGAGCCTTTAAAATCATTCGCTGCTTCAGGCCATCATCAAGGTTGACAATTTTGTATTATAGTCTTTCTGGAATGCTCATAAAGATGCTTTAAAGTTTCCCTCTTCAGCAATTGCATTTACAATAAAATGCATAACATTTTGCATATATATACGGTGTCCTGAAATGAACACCCCAACTTGAAACAAAAATAACGGAAAACGGTTAGAAATAAAGCATTTATTCTTATGGTATATTTCTGTGACAGGGAGTAAAATTAATGTAAGAAGATGTCCTAGCTTTAGTTACAAATATTACTAATGGATGGCACTGCTTGCATTCTGTTTTGTTCGCTATAAGCAGGCAATGAAATTTACATTATAAGATGTTCTAAATGTCCACTCTCAGTGGCAATGACATATCGTAATCAGAGAACAAAATTCGCTGCTACCTTTTCCAATGTATCGAATGGATACACATGCATCAGTGATTAATGTTTTGAGTTCCTTAAGTGTTCTCGGATTGTTACTGTATACATTGCCTTTCAAGCTGCCCCATAAGAAAAAAATATAACAATGGGCTTCATCCTAAAACCATATGGAATTATCAAAGTCGTCAACATCAATCATTTGTAATACGGCATTCGCTGACACCAGTTTTTGTTGCACCGATAAAACAATCAGCGGCTGATGGGTTTGAATTTTATACGGAAACAAGTCCAGACATGTTTTCAAATTTTTGTGCATTGCTGTTTTACTCAATCCTGCCTCAGCTACAGTTTTTTGGATTGACTTGCGAGGACTGTGATCAATAATTTGTTCTATAACCTGTACATTTGGTTCTGTAACGGCGGACTGATGGCGGCCAACTTTTCCAACAAAATCATTTGCAGTGCTTCCTGTCCTTTCAAATTTCTCGAATAACTTAGTTACTGTCTTCTAATCAGGGCCTTTGGCCAACTTAAATTTGTATTGGAAGCTTAATCTTGTTTCCGCTGGTCGTGTTCTAACCTATGAAATTCTAGCACAATGAAACCTGTTGCTCTAGGGCAGCGGTTCTTAAACTTTCCTAAACCGTTGACCCCCTTCAGAGATCACTTGCTCTCGCGGACCCCCAAGAATTAACTCAAAGTTTAAAGCCCGAAATTTGCATCATACACATTTCTTTCTAGTATTTCATCGCTAATTTTCACCATTTAATGTAGATATATTTCGTCCCATCATAATTTATTCTTCGCATTAAAGAAAAACTGCTCTTTTCTTAGTGTTTTTCCTAATCTTTGTGGAACACTGAGAGTATCTCGCGGACTCCCTGATATGGTCCCACAGACTCTCCCCCTAGTTTAAAAACCACTGCTCTAAAGAATACACCACTTTTAACATATACCTGCACATTCCAAACCTGAAGGCAGACTACAGGATATCTGGCAAGTTACCAGTTTATAAAGTGTGTTGGATCACCTGCAGCACCATCTATTATTAGTATTTGTAACTAAAACCGGGGTATCTTAATTTTACTACCTGTCACATACACATGCCGTAAGAATAAATGCTTTATCATTAACTGTTTTTCCATTATTTTTATTTAAAGTTGGGGTGTCCATTTCAGGACACCCTGCAATAAGCTTCAGTTGCAGATATTAGGCTTCATATCACACAGTTATAGAAATGCTGTTGTATCCAGAGGGAGAACAGAGCATGAACGTTGTCACCATACTCAGTAATGCCAGATGGATGAGCAGAAGATTTAGCGATAATCACAAGACACTTAATCAAGGTTATTTTCATTACACTATTTTTCAACAAAAAGAATGTATCCATGGACATATTCTCCTGTTCGAGGTCAGCAACATGGCATCAATACCTTCATTATACCTGCATAGCATTGCTACCTGTATAGCATTGCTAGGTGTCAAACCAAGTTAATCATATCCTTAAGGACCTTCATTTTTAATGTTAGCTTTGGTTTTTTTTTCTCTCATTGGTTTGCTAATTTGTACATTTACCTTGGCTGTCTGATATAAATGGAAAGTCACAGTATGAAGGAACTCGACAGATGTGTTAAACTTAGCTGGAATGCATTTAGAAGGAATAGTTTTATTCTGAAGCAGAAATTACCTTTGTATCTAAAATAAAGGAAGGTTTTCAACTAGTGTACATTACCAGTCTTCTCTTATATATTAGGGTCATGGAGTCTAATGAAAGCAGTAATACGGAAATTGCAAATAACTAGTGATGGGAACAAAAATGACAAACTGTTTGAAAAAACTGTTTTTTAGCAAACAATGAACGAACTGTTTTTTTCAATGGGACAAAACTGTTATTGGATCCTGTGCCAGCTTAAGTCTTTTATGGGCCCTAGGCTGGGAGAATAAAATGGACCTCTAAAGAATGTGGTCCTTGCGATATATTCAGTCAATAAATCGTGAGTTTTTCTTGGAGTCAGGGCAGTACCTTGAAGTATGTTATGGGGAAACTTAGAATTGATTGATGTTTAGATAGATTTTATTAATATTTTTAAAAAAATTTAATACTAAACATCTACAATATAGACATTAAAATGTTTTATATAATAAAGTTTATTAATTCATAGTACTGTATGTTTCACAAAAACTAAGACATGGAACTATACATATTAAATATATACAAGTAGAATTAATGTTCAAAATAGTTTATGCAAACAAGCAATTTTTAGCAATAAAATTAAATTAATCCATATTTAACGAATCCCTTAACATAAATATTATACTGAATAGAGGTATACTAAAATTTATAATTTCTCTTCACCTTATTGCAAACTAGATAGAGACTTGAACCTTTGTTTAAAACATAAGGTACACAAGACCTGCCATGAAACTTCGTTTGGAATACAGTTTCAATGTCAAAGAATAATTTCTATCGTCGTGTATATGGTAACAAAATTTACAAACAAAAAATTCAAAACAAAATTTCCTAATAATTAATGTTGAAAAAATAAATAAAACCGAAAATAATTGCCAGTGGAGGGGGCTGAACCCCTCTGGATCAGGTCTGGATATAGCCCTGTTAAAAGTTCATTATCTTCAATATCCAGAGTTGTTAGTAATGAAATTAGTTGGTTGGTTGTATTATAGGCACAAGGACAACAATAGTCATTCTGTGAGTAATGAAATTATCTGCGATATTTGTAAATAAACAGGGTTAAAATAATTCTTAAATGACATCAGGCCCCTGATAGCCTCAAAATCGCGAGGTCCTACGTCTAAACTTAAGACCCCGCGATTTTACCTGATATAAACTTGATCGGATTATAGACATAGATCCAGCACTGGCATGATCATTAATTACTGTGGTTGCCAAATATGATGCAAAAACAAAAGGTTAAAAGCGTTTGCGAGCAGGTTTGAGGGGAAAAGAACAGAACACGAATAACACGTTAGGAAAGCAGAAGCCATTGCTTCTAATTTACATTGCAACCTGCTTTTTACGCCAACAACTTTCCGCCAAACGAATTCCTGTTTTTTCAACATACTTTTTTTTCAATGCTTCTTGCGAGTTGCTCTTCTGAACACGCGTTGAAAAATGAACACTTCTTGCAAGCAGCTCTTTCAAACAGGCGTTGAAAAATGAATGCTTTTCACAAACTGCTTTTTCAGAGTGTTTTTTCCTAAAACTTGAATTTTAACCAAAGCGAGAAAATTTCTTCTCATGAAAATCTGTTTCTGTTTGTCATACAGTTAACCTGGCGTCATATCGTCTTACTGTTACTTTATTTATTATCATTTTGTTTCTACATTTTATAAAATAAGAACATGTGAAATTAAAATGCAAATGTCAGTTTTGGATATGATTATTAATTAATAAATAATCATGGTCACAATTTCATAAAAAATAATTTTACAAATTATACACTTATTTTACAAATATACATTTCAAACACTTATTTTTTAGTAATTTTTTTCTCACAAATGATATTTTTCGACAAGATAAAAAGTTTTATTATTTTTTTTTTTTATTCACTATTCAAGTGCTGAATGCCGATTAATCATTCATAATTTTAACTTCATAGTTCATTCCCAATGTTTTGAAATCATATAAATATACAATTTCAAATAATTGGGCTAATCACACTCCAACCAAAATTAAATTTTATTAATTTTGAAACATTAAAATAATAAATTTTTATGGGGTATAAATTGTGGCATAATGGTGTCTTATGTATTAATGTTTGTGATTAAAAAATGTTCTTATTATAATGTAGCTTTAAAATATATGCATAAATTAGGCATGTGATATACTGATATTGATAAAAAATTATATATGTATATAATTTTACACAACATTTTTTCAATAAGTCTGTCCATTATCAAGTGAATAAAAGTTTCTCCCTTCCCCTCCTCCATATATATATATCATCATCATCATCATATTCAACCATTATCTATCCACTGCTGGATGAAGGTCTCTCCAAATGCTTTCCACACAAGTCTATCCTGGGCCATTCGTTTCCACGTCACCCCAACCTCTTTTCTTATTTCATCCACCCATCTAGTTTGAGGACGTTTTCTAGGTCTTCGGTGGTCTCTTGGAATCCAGTTCAGAATTTCTGTTGTCCATTGATCAGTTCTTCTTGCAATATGTCCAGCCCATCACCGGCTTATTCCTCCATTATATATATAAAGAGAGAGAGAGAGAGAGGAATGATATAATAGTTACCAACATTTGATGGAAAATCTAATTTTTCTGTTTATTCAATCTGTTTTCTTTGTTCAACTGTTTTTGAAAAAGGTTGTTTTTTGACAGCGAACAGGTTGTTGGCGATTTTATAAACAACAGAAACACCCATCACTACAAATAACCCAAAGGAAAATGGGGGGGTTGAATGCTTGGAATAATTAGGAAAGGTCAAGAAAGAAATACTTGGGTGAGAGAGCAAAACAAGTATACAGGACATCATCGCTAAAGTAAAAAAAAAAAAGTTGAAATGGCAATGGGCTGCATATATCGTAAAAGAACTAACCAAGGACAGACCACTGAAATTCTGAATTCTAAAAAACCAGCAATTTAGAAAATATCCTCTCATATCATGGGTGGATGAAATAAGAAAACAAAAAGGGGTGATACAGAAAAGAATTGCTCAGGAGACACTTACATGGAAAGCACTCAGACTATATAACTGGAAAGAACTTGTAGAGACCTTCACCCAGAAATGGATAGATAATGATTGGATATAATTATGGTATGTGTGTTTTATTATACAGTAGGACTTGCATATAATGAGTTGGAACCAACGAATATGCTCATTAAATCTGTTTTGGAATTTAAAATTTCAAACTCTGAAAATAAAGTTTATACAGGTAACTCATGTGTATTAAACATGAATATAATAATATTAAGCTTCGAATTTGTTTAAAATTTAATGAATAACATTGTACTGCTTGTAAATTTCAGTACAATAAGCTTAAAAAAAACACAATATAAAGAAACTTGCATTAGTAATCGATCAAAATAAGCTTCATTTGGAGATGCTCAAAAGACAGTCTATAGTAGTTCGAAGTATCTATGTTTATTAAATTTTCATTTGTAAAATATTTAGCACATAAAACACATAGTCGTCATTGCAATCCATTGTCTCAAAAAAGCATTCATTGTGAACTCCTTACTATGCATTCTGGTGATTCTCCGGTTCACGTCCTGGAAAATTTATTTTATGATGTTCGTCTCAGTTAAAAAAAAAAGACATTCTTGATCACTGATTTATTTTTATTTTTTTTTCAAAATTTTCTACATGTCATTTAAAAAAGTTGTCATTTTTTAATCGTTAAACATATGAACTCATTTTCAAATAATATACATGCTTTTAAAGTTAATAGTACAAATAATCTCTTTAAAAGCTAGTTTACAGCTCCTAACATAAATATATTTTTGAGTTTTATGGTGCAAGGACAGCATGGGTCATACTGTACTGTGATCTACAGTTTTCCAAGGAATCTGAACCTTTTAAGGCCTAGGGAATCAAAGTCTGGTGGACAGTTAGTAAGTGTTCTTCTTTGGTACAGTTGGGAATCGAACACAAAATCACAATACAATAAACAAACATGTTACGACTGCACCACTGCAGGGCCAATATAACTATAAAATCAGTGGATATATATTCTGATTAACACATGTCCTTGTAATGGCAATGGTAATTTAACCCATTTTCAGCCAACATTTAAGCTTTATTGGGAAGATTATCAATCGCGACGTGAAACAGCTTTCTAGTGATGTCTCAATATAACCCTGTTCTCTATGAAGCTCATCCGTGCATGCCTATGATGTACAGACAAGTTCCATAGCGAGCAGCTTTATATCAAGGTGCTAGCAGAAAGCTACTTCACCTCACGAGCTACCAATAGCCATTGCATTATCTAAAAGTAAACATGAAAATGAGGAAATGTGGCAAAAAGGTGTTAGCTATCAAAATATTAAATTCTGCAATTACAGTAGTTCAACTTACATGGAATAACATAGCAAAGAAAAGTGCAAGAACGTATCTGTGATTTACAACATTGGCAAAGTTTTATTGTTGAATAATTCAATAACGTTGAATTGGAGGGAGGAAAACAATCATATAAAAAAATATCTAGTGAGCAATTTCTTTAAAAAAAAAAAGAGATTTAAGAGACAAAATTCCTAAAAAAAGATATTTTTAGAGACATGAAAAGAAAAGAGACTTTTAGCTAGAAAGAGACTCACTCCCATCCCTGCATTTTTGAAAAAGTATAGTAATTACTAATTGACGAATATCAACATACTTTTTTTTAAACGTAATCTTTCAGATGTCGACAATTTATAAAAAATTGAAATTACAAAAAATAATAGTTATAAATATGTGATATTGAAGAAAGAAAATGTTGCATTAACGCAATGTTGGCCGGATGCAGGGTTGGATTATCCCTCCATCCTTTCGGGGCGACCATGGGTTTAGTTTAGTTTCTCACCATTCTTCCTTTGAATGTTTACTTTGACTAGCATTATCGACAGTTGACAGTAGTGACAATGCAATCTAACTTTTGCTATCTTGTTTTCTTTGTTCTATAAACATTTATATATTTCAGAATTTGACGTTTTCCAAGATTTTTACACTGTAATTTTTTACGGTTATAAAATGTAATAATTAGTTATTTGATTTAATACCCATTATGAACAAAGAGCTTTTATTTATTACGTTTATTGAGAAAGTAATATTAATATATATATATATATAGAAAATGAAATAGGAGTGTTTCTGAAATCCTCCCCTCGCCCTCCTCGCCCCATGGAGCCAGCTTTCCATCTTAGGGAACAAACTATTGCTAACCCGAAATATATTATCAAAAATACTAAAATATACCCAAATGTAGTGTTTCATCTAAAGCGAAATAGAAGGGCGCAACGCCCTGCCGAACCTATTAGCACCCTGCCCCCCAACTTGTCCGCCCTTGTGCCCATATGTCCCACCCAACCCTCGGAAAATAACGCACCATCCTTCCCCGATGATGATTCAAATTCTCACGTTAGAATCCAAAACGCGTGACGAAATTTGTTGATTTATAAAAATTCTGTAGTCCAGCATTTCATTTTCGTAATAACACTGATGGTTTTGGCAAAACCAGATTGCAGACGAATATTTGTAAACAAAGCACTGTTGCCAGGTTTGCAGACTTTCAACCACGGACTACTCCGACAAACGTTAGCGGTTCCACCTATTTTTGAGATCAAATTTTTGTTAAAATCAATTTGTTTGTCTTTAAGCTTTAAACTAAGCATGTTTTACATCCCTATTTTATGAAGCTCACGGACACGTTTCTCCTATCCCAATAATAAGCGGTTATTTTTCTCCGAAGCATAACTTGTAACTCGTATAGTGGCAACCTTGACAAGCATTACCAATCAACAGTTTTTTTGGTTTTGTATATTTTGTTTGAAAAAAGTATCAAGAAGCTACTGAAACAGCTGTCACGACATTAAATTGTGTAATTTCTAACTTCGACAGTATTGTGTTTTATTTATCTACTATGTGCTTATTTATGACCATAGTAGATAAGAAATATCCCCAGAATTTTAAATTAAAATTCCAAACAGCTCCGAATTATTATTTTGCAACTTAATGTCCATTTTTCAAAACAAAATCTGTACATTACATACTGAAGGAAAATATTGTACATAAATTTAGATTTTAATTTCCATTTAAAAAAAGATCGACTTTGTCACTGAAATCCAAGACATTATTGTTTATAGCTCAGGAATATTAGAGTTCAGATACCAAATTTTTTGTAACAAGCTGAAAATTAGCATAAATGTTCAGTAAGTTGTTTAGTATAACATTCAAAAAC
>QLNU02015360.1:39399155-39410919 GCA_006491805.2 Dysdera silvatica
GCTTATTATGAAATATGTAAATACTGTAATTGAAAAATTGAATTTTTAGAAAACTGAACATGGGTTATAAATTAGTAATTTATAGTAAAAAAACAATGTAGTTTGCTTAGTGCAAGTAAAACAAAGCAAAGATTTAAACCAAATTAAAATCTCTCTAAAAAAAAAGTAATTATAAAATGTAAAGCATTCTTACTTAAGCATCAAATTCCAGTAAACAAATGGAAGCAAATCTTTCTTTAAAAGGTACTGTAGATATCGCTCTTTACTTTGGTCAAAAGGAAAAGTTTCAAATGGCTGAAGGTCAAAATCAAATTCAGCAAGAATTCCCTTTTTGTTGCCAGTAACTAAAGGACATGATGTGTAACCATCGTACTAAAAAAGAAAGGGACAATGAATCCAAATGCATTTGACTTATATGCTACTTTAAATATCATTCCCTTTTACCGTGTTTGGCGCAGTATAGCCCAGATGCTCTTGCGCCATAAAAAAGCCAAACAATCAATCAATTAAATATCATTCCCAACAAGTAAGTAATCATGTGCATTTGAATATTTAAACAAAAGTGAATATAATACACAAAACGGGTATAGAATTAAAGTTCACTTATTTTTGAAGATCTATAGCATGAGCAATTGGTCATAAAACAATAACATTTGGAATACAGTAGGACTCACTTATAATGAGCCTATATTTGAGGAGTTCATGTATTTTGTTTAGTATAATGTTAAACTTCAATATATTTAATCGCTTTTAATACACAAGGCTTTTGTGTTCTCCAGATTGAATGAGGAAAAATGGCCAATAAGCTTGATGTAGAAAAGAAAGCATTAGTCTGCTTATCACATAAAAGTTTGACGATAATACCTTTTGAAGCATTAAGAATGGACAGAAACATACCCTACACTTGGAACAACATTTATGATTATATAAGCCATTGATTCTGCTTTTGCATAAAATATCGTTAACTAACTTCTGTTAGAGAACTGAAAATAAACATATGAATTCCCACGTATGTATGTCATTCTTTCACACAATGAAATTCCATTGATTATATCAGTAGCTGATTTCTACATAAGCGCAGGTCTAAAGACAGCACTTGTTGGTGGGTGGCTGCTGAGAACTCAAAAATAAATTATTAGGGTGTAGCGAGTATTAGCTAAAGTATTCGTTTGAATAATTATATAAAAAAATCACCATATATGAAAAGCTAAGGGTATAATAACAGTCTTTTTTTTTTTTTTAAGTATTGCTTCCTCCCGTATAAAGGAAGGAAGAGGGTGCCCATACAGTCTATGACTAGGGGCAGCAATTTCACAACTCTTTTACTGGGCATATACATTATTCATTGAACTTAAAGAATTCAATATATGTCTTGTATGCATATTACATACATATATACTCGTATGTTATCTATACAGGCTTTATTTCCAAAGTTTAGAATTTTAAATTCCAAAATGGATCTAGAGAGCACTTTTGTTGCTCCCAAGCTCTTTATTATATATGGGTCCTACCATATATGTATTTCAGATGATGAGGATAAGACATCTGCAAAAACAAATAATTCAAAATTTCAACCCCAGGGATATTTTAACATGAAAATGTGTATAATATGAATTTTTAACACATAAATGTAACAGACAATTTGGTATATATATTGGTCAATATTAGTTTTAACAATTTAATTTTTCTTTCAATAAACAAAATCATCTTAAAATAAAATACTTTTAAAATCAAAATTAAAAAATTGAGATAAAATAGAAAAAAATTTTACACTCAAAGAAAACTATCCTCAATATATCTTGGATTAATTCATTTTAACTTACAAAAATTTCAAAAGTATCCTGGACTTTTAATGATTTCAAATTCCCTGACAATTCCAGGTTTTCCAGATGTATAGAAACCCTGATAGTATTAAAACGAGGAAACTATGATATTAATATGTAACATACAAATATAAAAGCCTACTTAAAGATTGTCCAATCAGTGTTTTGTAGAGTGAACTATGGCAATGACAATTTTAATTAGGTGAGCAGAGCATACTTGTTAAGTGTTACAAACCAAACAATAGTAGTGTACTTTTACAATTGAGAACGTTTTGGGGACAAAATAGTTAAAAGGACGTCTCACACCAAACAAGTTGCAAAAAAATTGTATGTGCACAATGAAATCCGTCTACAATGATAATTTGCTTATCACAACATTTCCTCTTGATCCTGACAAATACGGTGTGCATCATGTTCAACCTTAGCAATATCATCTATAATGAATTCTTTTCCTGGTCCCCTGAGTATCGTTATAGACAGATTTCATTGCATGTTTGAAGAAATAAAGTTGGAATTAATAAAAGGCAAACTAGGAGAAAAATATTTTCCTGACTAAGAAGTGGAGAACGTTGCATTTGCAATCAAGGAGAACATAATCAGTGTGAAGCTGCTAAAATTTTAACAACCAATTCACAGATAGTTTAAATATTCTCTTTGAGATCTAGAAGAAAAGTTAACAATTCGTTCTTATGTAAAAATGTTTTAACAACCAGTTCATGTGTGAGCTACATTCAGCTCACCACTGGATATAATGGAGAACTCAATGAGAAGCAACACAATACAGCAAGACAATTTGACTTGGCATATTTAACAGGTATTAAAACAAAAAGAAAAAATTAGCTAAAAAATTACAAAAAGATGCATATTTTCAGGTTAAAACACTTACCAGATGGTGAAATTTTGAACTATATTTTTCTCTGATAAATTTTGCTTCATCTGAAGTGTATAAATTCCCAAATTTCATGGTTTTATGACCAACTGCTTGTTTTGCAAACCCAATAAAATAGGTGAATTTTAATTATGTCCAATCTATACACTATATTTAACAAACATCTATCTACTTTCTATAAATAGAAAAGTACAAT
The DNA here is from genome assembly GCA_006491805.2 of Dysdera silvatica. Classification (NCBI taxonomy): domain Eukaryota; kingdom Metazoa; phylum Arthropoda; class Arachnida; order Araneae; family Dysderidae; genus Dysdera; species Dysdera silvatica. Next base: position 39,402,064 of record QLNU02015360.1, read on the forward strand.
TACAAGGGAAACAAAATTTTCATGTAAAATAATAAAATGATACCTGAGCAGAAGGTGGTTCTCCTTCAATGGCAGAAAGTATATTTTGTGTTAAAATTCCACATTGGGCAGCTGAAAGTTAATTGCTATTAGATTTTTACATACAGACTATACAATTCATAAGTAACTTAATAAACGTATTTTTAACTACTACAAAAACTTTGAAGTCATCACATATTAACTATCAAATTACTTACCTATAGCAGCAGCAGTCTTTGAAGTAGGGACATTAGTACAATCACCAATACCAAAAATTGATTGGTATTTATTATGTTGCAAAGTAAATTTATCAACATCAAGAAAACCAGAAGCATCAGCAAGAGAACTTTCTTTAAGAAGAGGTGGTGCCACCATGGGTGGAGTAATATGTATCATTTCATACTAAAAAGAAAGAACTTGTTACCAACATGCACAGAATGTATATTCAACAATCATTTGGGAGAGGGGGGAACATCACAGTATATCCTCAATTAACAGATCTAATATAGACAAAGGGAGGTAGGAGACCAGTTGGTCAGATAATCTAAGATTTTTTTCTGTTATAGGTCTATCGATATTTTATTGTAAAATTTGGTAATACTTTGGGGAGGGGTTACGTATGATAGAAAGGTATATAAAATTGGTACTATAATCTACACCGATTCGTACTCCCTAAGTTATCCATCACAAGATTATTTATTGACCTCAACTATTATATTTACATTGTAGACTGCACACTAAATACCAGATCACACGTCATGTTGTTGACCATTCAAATGTCCAGCCAAAACTGTTATGGTCTCCCCAGTTCCCATCTTCTCAGTTAACTTTAACCTGGTGTCTTTATCTTTCGGGTATGTAGAGATCATATACCACCTGGGCACTAAACGGAATATGGCGGTTGCTATAATTCTATTGTAACACCATTTTGAAGATAAAATATTACTTTTGTCGTTGTTTTTGTGAATGGGGGTAAGAAAATTTCTATGGTTTGTCCTTTTATAAAACTTTGTTTTAATTTTAAAATTTAATATGTTTTTAGCTAGTAAAATATCAATGTCATTGAAACCACAAAGTTATCCTTGCTTAGAATATTAAAGTTGACACTGATCATGTACTGTTCTGTTTTTATTTTGTACCACCTGACATATTAACTAACAAGCTGTTAATAACTGTGGACATTTAGCAACACACAAAAATTTTAGTATTATACAATGAAAGGAAAATGCTTTAAAAGAACACCATAAATGCAAGCAAAATATTACTAGAGGCTACACGGGGGGAAAAAAAAGAATTTCAGTACACAACAGGAATGTTTGTGATTTATGGCGCAAGAACAGCTAAAGTCATGTTGCACCAGAATGTACAGATTTTCGAGGAATTCAAATCTGTTATCTAGGAAACCAAACCCTAGGCTACAGTGAGAAGGTAAAAAAAATTCTTACCTTAAAGGGTGAATGAATACTAGACTGTAGCGAATATGAAAGAAAAATAACAGGATAATGACTGACGTTTTAAAGAAGAAATTACTACAAAGTTCGTGAAGACTTAACATTTTTTTTCAGTTGAAGCCATGAAGCTGTGGATGATAGAACACCACATTTTTGCGTATGACTGTTTCGTCAAGAATAACAAGTCTATCATGGCAGTTCAACACAAGTTTCGTTGCTATTTCAATATCCATAGAAATCAAACTGTTCCCACTAGTAACACTATCCTAGGGTTTCAGCACTTCGTACACAAGGTACACTAATGAGCGAAAGACCGTCGGGGGCTACACGAATGGTACATACTCTTGAAAATGTGGAAATCACCAGACAAGCCTAGCTGCACAGATCCAGTTGATCTGCTCGGAAGCATTCTTATGAACTTGGCCTCAGTAATTGTTCGGTAAGGCATATTTTGCATTTAGACCTGCAATTCCGAACTTACAAATTGGCCGTTGTGCAACAGTTGAAGCCCAAAAGTGAAAGTTGCCTGAATTGACAGAGAAATGTTTGAAAGAATGCATGCCAACTTCCAAGAACGTCTTCAGGAATGCATCAGTGATAACGAACACAACACGAGAGATGTTGTTTCCCACACTTGATTTTGTCAAATGATATTTCAATACAAACTCAGAGGTGTCAATAAATTTCTTTTTAAGAAAAAATTAACGATTTTGTAAATTTTTAAAAAACATCTGTCCTTTCTACCTCACACTGTACTAGGAAATTCCTTAATGTCATTAACCCAAATTTGTACTTCACATTATAGCTTTTTGAGCAAAATCAGCTCCTTTTCCTAAAACATACTACTCCAATAAAATCTTAAAAAATGTCCAGACTTCTATGTGGTGGTATAGTTTAAAGAAAACTATAAATGAAGATTTTGTACCTGTTTGTTTATGCACCGACGATATTGCCTACTGTCAGGGATGATTGTAAGTCCAAAACACTGATTCCCTGAACGTAACAGAAAATTCCCTGAAAAGTTACGTAATATTTTTGATAAAAACAATGATTTCCAAAGGAATACAAGAAATAATATGAAACGAAATTTTTGTTATTTTTTTACAAAGAAATCCCGGAAGAAGCAAGTTTAAATTCCCGGAATTTACGGAAATCCTGGAACAAAATCACCCCTGCCTGAAGTACTGGTGGGCTTGGAAGAATATTTTTCTTAAGCTATTGGTCTATTCATAATAAATTAAGAAATTGTTTGAATTAGGAAATGGAAGCAAAACTGATCTTTTGCTATAGACTGCTTTATCGAAAAGATCAGCCTGAACTTAAATGCTAGTGAATTTGCTATGATGTAACCTTTGAATAAATACTATACACATTGTAACTAAACCTATTTTACTTTAAAATACACTCCCTTTTGCCATTTGGGGGTCTTTTTGTTAAGTTTTTAATGCACAAAATAATTATTTTCTGGGTTTCTGCCACTTTTATGGTAGAAACTTGCCAACCCTGGTTTTTTTAAATGTTCTATGATATGGATAAGTATCGAAAGCTTCTTTTACAAGATAATTCTAACTGATGAGCTACATGACATATGGCCTGTATGCATGGTTGCTTTTCTTTTAGTTTTGCAGTTACTCCACCACTGGCATCTCTCATGATGCTAGCACCATCACTTACAAATCCAACAAATTTTTTAAAGAGTTTTGCTTCATGAATACCACCATAGTTAATCAAACTAGACTTTATGGATTTAAGTGTATTTTCAGAGTTTCCATGCTCAATTGGTTCTAAACTAAGAAACTTGGTATGAATACTTCCATTCAGACAGTACCTTAGGTACACAATCATAACTAGTTCTGTGGCATTGTCAACTGTACCATCGCAAATAACAGAATAAAACGAAGTCTTGAATTGCTTTTTTCAACTGTACTCTCTCATTTTCAACAATATATTTAATAAATATTTGGCACTGCTTATCACTACTGTATGACTTAACAATATGAAATCCTTTTTTCCCATCTAGGCCACAGGTTCAGGTGAAAGGGTCAACTTTTCAAAGCTAAAGCATGTATACCGCGAAACAGCAACTTCATTTTATCAAAGGTAGTTATATTCAAAGTTTGTAACAGCCTATAAGATTTTGAAGTGCCAGGAAGTTCTTTCGAAGCATTCTATGCTGCAACTGTAGATTTATGTTTAAAACTACTGTCGTGCATCTTTAGTGAATGAATTCGGAAAGATGAACAACCAACTGTGCAACATGTGCTGAACAAACTGTGCTGAAAAACGACTGAACAAATGTGTACTTTCTGTCACACACACTATGCACCAAGTGTTTTTTCTGGCCATCAGTTGTTTTGTTTTGTTTTTGTTTGTTTCTTCTGAGGTCTTTCAACATCTTTTATGAAATTCCACATGGTTGGAAGCTAAAGTAAATGAACACGAAATTGCACTGTGGTTTTTGTAACTGGGTGTCTACCCAAATTCTATTTCAAACTTCCCTGACTTTTCCAGGTTTCCAGACCAAATGTTAATCGATTACCAGTTGCTAATTACAGTAAACAACACACAATGCACTAAAATATGCGCAATCAAAATAAGTTTCAAGGCCATAAAATCCATTAATGCAAACCCCAAAGCCATTTATAACTCAATTATAGTGAATTTACAAATTCAAAAGCTGTATTAAAAAGTGTATTTCTTTACACTAAAAACTTGCACTAATTAAATATTTACAGCAACATTTCCATTTGGCCCTTTTTGAGTTCATTATAAAAGAGTTTAACTATATAATCGCAAAGCTGATTTTCTATTTCAATTTAAAGAGTGTATGACTATATAGGTAAAGGAGATTGGTATAATAAAAATCCCTTACAGATTGGATAATTTAGCTAAAAACACTTTTTGTTTTTCAAGTTTTAGTTACATATTTGGCAAACATTTTCTCCTGAGAAATATATGGGCTTAATAATTTTATATAAATTATATTAGTTTTGGTGCAAAATGGTACCTTTTGGAAGAAGTTTAGTCAAAAGTACAAGTTTTTCAAATTTTTCAGTACGCAATGTGGTATGAAAAGCACAGTTCAGGAAAATTATTTTAATAAGTTATTTATTATAACAATGAATTTCAAATTTCCCTGACCTTTTCAGTCAGAAAAAACTTCCCTGACTTTTCCAGATTTTCTATGTTTTCCAGATGAGTAGACACCCTGATGTAATCTAGCAAAATTCCCAACCACATGGGTCAGCTTGTATAAACACTGGAAGAAATGACTGAATCCAAAGATCATCTTAATGCCTCTACAAACTTATTTCAAGTATTAAAAACAGGAAAGAATACATATTTCCATAAATACAAAAAAAGATTGTCAAAACTATATTTAAAAAAAAAAATCATTAGAAAACTACAACCAAAAAAGAACAGTGGAAATGCGAAACTCTCAGAATCTAATCTCGAACCATATGCCAACTGCCCCAGCCACAGAGCTTCCTTCTTGATCTCACGTGTTGATGACCAATCACTCGAAAACCGGAAGCATGAAATGACCTTCTGTTGCGGAGACTGCAATACTGTTGGCCTCATGATCACATGATTGACTAGGATGCATTTTTTTGTTTCTCCCCGCAGAGAAGTGAAATCGGTAAGCTGGCACACAAAACGTATTGGAAATTGTATATTGTATTTTAACAATATTTTTGACTTATTAAATTATAAATATCAAGATTAAAAAAAATTTTTTTTAGTTGCCCAAGGGGCAACTGATATTTATGTTTAACTTGCCTTTCTAAAAATTTGAACGCCCGGCTAAGCAGGCAACTGCAAATTTCGACCATTGCTCAGCACATCAGTTACTTCTCAGTATAAAATGGATATATAAAGGATGATTATAAAGGAAGTTTATATATAAGCCCCTAGCGACCGAAATTTTTAACGAATCTAAATGAAAAGTGAAATTTAGACCTTTCAAGATATACACTCAACAGTTGTGTAAATAACAAGAATCAAGCTCTCACAGTTGTGTTAGAGTTACAAAGTTGTTAGAGTTACCGAATTTTGAATGCAACACCCTTTTTTTTTATCGCAATATGATCAGCACTGTAAAAAAGTACTAAAAGTTTACCTTCATCTCTAAAAACAACTGCCTAAGACAACTGTCAAACAAGATTGGTGTGAATGACAAAAGAGGACAGAAAGATAAACAGTAGTGACGAGGCATGTAATTTGTATCAATTACAATCAGCCTCCACAGAACTCCAATTATCAACAGACAGTTCTGATACATCTTCTTAACCAGTTCCTATGAGTAGCATTTATGGCTAGAAGTTTAGTCAATACAGTGTCTTTAATGAAAGAACGAAATGAGAGTTCCTGCTAAACAACATGGTAAACTGGTCAAGCACTATTGCATAAATGGTGAAAATGCTGACATACAAATTATGTTCCTCATCACTGCTGTTTGATGTCTTTCTTTCCTCTTTTATCGTTTATACTCGCCTTATTTGACAGTGCTCTTGCACAGTCGTTTTTAGAGCTAAAGGTAAACCTTTAACACTATTTTTAATTTTTTATAGTGATCATATTGCGATAAAAAATGGTGTTGCCATTCAAAATTTGGTAGATGTAAATGTGAGAGCTTGATTCTTGTTATTTACACAACTCTCAAGTGCATATCTTGAAATATCTAAATCTCAGATTCTTCACAAATTGGGGTCGCTAGGGGATTTTACATAGGGAAACTTTCTTTATGACTACCTTATATGTCAAATATATATATATATATTCTAGGCTCGAATACAATATAAAATTCCCTATGACCATCCACCCTCTTTGTGTAGCTTGAAAAATAAGGGGAAACCAAATACCACCAGAAAGAGTTAGATAATTAAGCTGGGTTGGATAATTAAGCGTAATTTTGGCTGTTCTTGCACAAAACATACACCCTTAGCTGCCCCAGGCAGTAAAACACAAACCCTTTTATAAGTTCTAGTGTCATCAATAGTGCAATTGTTTTACATTAAAAAAATATTAAACAGGTAAATTTTGACTCAATGACATTTTTAAACACTGTTCCATAAATTTAATATATTCTGCAGATTACAATGAATTAAAAAAGTCCAACTTTCTTTGGCTTAGGTTGAAATTTATATTTAATTTTAACATTTCATACATTGCGCGATTAAGCTAAAAATTTACAAAGTTAAAGAGAAAAGATGTTTTGTTTTCATAACATAAAATATTATGAAAAAAAAAGATATCATAATACTTCTTCCTGAGTCGGAGTCCAAGGCCAATTTTGCTTATTCTTGTAGGCCCATGGGCCGCACTACTGTATCAGCAATATTTAGACTGGAACAAAGGGAATCTAAGGGGTTGCACCCCCATCAGCCTTGCTGTTTTTCTAAGCTCTCTATATTGATTTTGCGCACCCACCCGAAAATATTTTCAAGATTCGCCTCTGAGACAGTATATATATATTACAATGTAAAATATGCATGGAAGCAAAAAACATTTACAATACTTTTAGTTATTAATATATAAAGCGAAATCAAACCTTTTAGTGAGATTTTTGGCACTGTTTATTTTTAACAAACCTGTCAATATCAGGTCTTATTTTTGATGCAACCCTAAGAGTTTTCAAGGCGGCCATCATTTATTCTGGTCCCAACTTTTGAGTTTACTAACTTCATTCTTGAAGTAAAGATATGTTTGCAAATGCACTGGCGTACACAGATGAGGGGTTTCATGGACATTGTAACCTCCACTATGATAGAATTTTGTATATATACACATAAATATATGGAGTTGTAGCTCTGTAACCCCCATTGTAAGCCTGTAACCCTCCCCTTATGAACTTTCCGAGTACACCTATGTGCAGATATAAGTGCTCAAGAACAGTAACGTTTTCAGAGCATGCAGTCAGATGGTTGGGAAGATGTTCTTATCAGCATATTTAGAATAGAATTTGATGAGTCCTAAGTTGAATTTTTTTTAAATCACTGTTGCACTGCAAATCAATAAAACTTACGCTAATGACCATATACACTAGAAAACTAAAGTAAAACACGACTGAGGGAAGACCGCGTATTACTTTAGTTCTTTAACGTTTTAAGATATTTATTATGAAATGTGAAAATGCAAATGGAATAAAATACATAGATTTAAGACTCAGAGGGAGCAAGGATGTTATTTTTGTGTGAAACAATTTATATTTTTTCATGAGCTGGCATGCCACGTAAAACATGTTGGCAGGCCGAAAGTGGCCAGGGGTTGAAGAACCCTGTCCTAAGTGTAATATAATTTTAAAAATGAACTTCTTTGATTAAAATAACATGAAACTGACTGAATTGAATTAATCAAATGAAAAAATGGTTCATTGAATTTTATAGCACAAGGACAGTAAAAGGTATTTCACACCTAATGAGGTGTATTCAACTGAAATAAAAATATTTCCACTTCCTTAACCCTCTCCACCACGAAAATAATCAAGGTTCAGTAGATTTCTTAGTGATTAGAAAAAGAAATTTTTAGTACATTTATGTATACACATTATAATGTATGTTCATCAACAGAACATGAGACAGTGTTTCTACATAGAAGAGCCCATAAAAAATTTTTACATAAAAGGCTTACGAAAACACTTGGGACACCTGAGATATCGATGAATTAATGTGACTCTGAAGCATGGCAAGAGAGAGAGAGCATAGTACTCAAAATACAGTAATTTGAAGCAAAAGGTTTACTCTTCTAAAAAAATCACACATAAATTTCAAATGTTTAAAATAAATGAAAATTATGAATAAAACAGACTTACTTGAACAACAACTGGTAATGGAGATGGACTTGAAACTAACCCATCACCTACTATCTGAAAAATGGCTTCCTTTGATGCAGGCCTTACTTCGACCAGATTATGAAAATAATTAACCTTAATTTGTTTTTGCTCAGCTACTTCAGCCAAAGCTTTTGCATACTTTGGAACTGAAAATATTGTTCCCAAAGCTGTGAAAAACTGGACGTTGGCTTGCTCTCTTTTGCCATGCTGAAACAAAATAGAAAAAAAAAACATTTACAAACGGGTCATTCCATGTCAAATCAACCAATTTTCTTATGATTTGACATCCACCGACATGGATTTTGATAAAACTTGGTGTGTGTACTACCCCTATATAGGTTAGAACCCATGTGGAATTTTTCTTCCCTGCACCTCATAGTTCCTGAGATATAAGGGGTCAAAGTTTTTGAGAATTTCCACAGATGATACATTTTTGAACCTCCTTTTTTAGACTGCAGTTTTGTCTTCAAAAAATTGCAGCTCCGGAACTGAAATGCCTCGGGAGTTAAAATTGTGAATATAAATCAATTAAAATGTGCTGAATATAAATAAAAA
>QLNU02015360.1:39411019-39425891 GCA_006491805.2 Dysdera silvatica
GCGCCATTTCGCATAAAATGATGCTACCCACACACGCACACTGTTGAAGTGTTGGAATGACATGGTCATGCAAAAGACTCTCATAGCGTTTACCATTGACGGTACAGGTAACAGGACCCGCACGACCCATCTCCTCGAAAAAAAATGGCCCTACGATAAACAATGGTGTCAACCCGCACCACACAGTTACCTTTGCAGAATGAAAAGATGCTGGTTCATGTGAGAACAGATTTTCCATTGCCCATATTCTGCAATTCTGAGTATTGACATGTCCTTGGAGATGGAAATGGGCTTCGTCGATCCACGAAATGTTCCATGGCCATTCATTGTCCAATTCCATGCGAGCAAGAAATTCTAGAGCAAAAGTGTGTCTTACTGGCAGGTCAGCAAGAAGCAACTCCTGAACATGGGTAATTTTGTATGGATAGCAATACAGGATGTTTCGTACAATTTTATGCATCATGCTCACAGATATGTCCAAAGTTCAAGCAATTCCCCGTGCACTGCACGTTCGCACACCGCTGCTCGTCTTTTCCTGGAATGCTGTGAGCACATCTTCTACTGATGCCGAAGCAATTGGTTTCCTCCCTCTGCCAGATTTCACTTCAAAAGAGCCTGTCTCTTCGTATTTCTTAATAATTTTCTCCAGACCCTTGACAGACATCGGACCACAACCTTTTTTCATACCCTTTACTGTCCTGAACTTCGTTAGAGCTACTGGCGCACTGTCACCGTTCTTGTAAAAGAGCTTCACAAGCAGAGCGCGATCCTTCATTGAGAGAGTCATGACGAGCTTCTCAGACGCTATATGAGGAAAACGCCATGTACCCAGCGTTTTTATAACAAATGCAATGTGTCGTGCACATGACACATCTTTTATTTTGCATATTACGATGCTTAAAGCGCCATCTATTGCTAAAATTTAGAACTATTTTTTTTCTAATTCCATACCATTTCCTCCTCCTTCGAGTATATTCAGTTCAAATTTCAGGTCATTTTGAGCAGTGGTTCTTTTTTCTACAGCTTTTTGAAAGTTGAACTTTAATTATAATCACCCTGTATATTAATGAAATTAAGCACCGCGCTACACTATCTTCTGTAAAACCAAAACATTAGAATACCATTTATTCACTAATATTTTGGAAAATAAAAGCTGAAATATTAAAAACCTTCAATTTTAATAAATCAATTTATTTAAAAATTGTTTCGATCTTATCACTCCCTCCACCTCACCCCCACTCTAAAACAAATGCAATTAAACGTATCTTTTAAAGGCACATCAGTCGCAGCTATCTCTTCGAAATTACTATAATAATGAGAAATAAATGGAAGATTTGTTTCTGGGTACCTAGGGCATTCTAATGAAATACAGTCAATGAAAAAAAAACGTTCACGTAAAGGATGTAAACAGATTGAATTTGAAGTTATGGCTGGGTGTTAAATTTTTAAGTACACATATCGTCGGAGAAGTTCAAAAAAAAGAAGCGGTGATTGCAAATGATGAATTTTTTCCCCTCAATTAAGAAAGCAAGATTCTTGAAATAAATACATAAATTTTAAGCGTCAATAAAATACGTCATATTGTACCTACGGTACGGCGAAGCAAAACTGGTGGTCATGGAAGAGAAAGAACATAAGGCCATTTTATTACAGGGCTTATAAACTCTGAAATATGGGTGTTAAGTAATACACTTATTACCAGGGTCACCATTTAAGGGGGATACAGGTAGCGTAGCACCCAGGACCGAAGCTTTTAGTTGCCTGCGAAACTAATTTTCATCTTATCCGGGCTCGGAGCTTGCACAGGCCCACAATGCTGAATATGTTTTTATCAGAGGGCCCGTTGAGAAAATCGGTACCGAGGCCCGTATTAATGGCAGCTCTGCTTATTACATACGAAAATATGGTTTCAAACAATTCATAAAAGTAAGAATATGGAATCAAATAGTGTAGACTTTGGAATTCTGGTTCGGGACCAGGTGGGGCAAAGGAGGTAAAGACTCATCAGCTCGGCGCGAAATTTTCCAAATTATAATTAAACACATCTTTAAAAAATTCTAGGAGTTTCTACATCAGAAAGGAATAAATTTTTTAAAAAATTCAATGAACAAAAAAGTTGGAGAATACTTTGTATACATACGTGTGTAAAAAAACTTAATGATCTCAAACAACAATATCAATCAACGTTTATTGGCGTAGTGATACCAACGCCGATGGTATGGCGTGATTAGATGGTGAAACGTTCGAAAGAAAATAAATATTTCTGCCTTCGGTGGGACCTGAACCCACGACCTTCCACTTGCCGGGCGGAGGCTCTACCCACTGAGCTACGAAGGACAATATATAATCTCTTTACGAACGTATATATATTGTTGCCAGTTATTTCGCAGAATGGTGTAGTACATGGACTACTATTTAAACCAAATTGCAAAGAGACTGGTATTAAATTGATCGAAATGCCCGTTGCAGCACATGTATTTAAATAAATCGAACACTACGCAGATTAAATTAAACAACAATATAAATCAACGTTTATTGGCGTAGTGATACCAGCGCCGATGTTATGGCGTGATTAGATGGTGAAACGTTCGAAAGAAAATAAATATTTCTGCGTTCGGTGGGATATGAAGGTCTCACCGAACGATTTATATACCGAATGAGAAATATTTATTTTCTTTCGAACGTTTCACCATCTAATCACGCCATACCATCGGCGTTGGTATCACTACGCCAATAAACGTTGATTGACATTGTTGTTTGATTTAATCTGCGTAGTGTTCGATTTATATAAACCTTAACGATCTGTTAGCTTTTAAAAACTGTGTAAGTGGGAGAAGGAGGAGAGAATATGCCAAACTTCTTAAGGGCCTGTAAATCCTGCCCCTTCCCAGAGTTGCACTCCCACCACATAGTATAGATGCGACGTCCCGTAGCTTCATCAACTCTGACCAATCAGTACTCCACAATGTGAATTTTATGGCACCGTGATTGCTTCCGGAAATGCCTTTGTAAACATATAAATATTGCGGATTATTTACGCTTAATTAACTAATTTCTGATAGTGTCCGTTTAACGTGGAAAAACAAAAATAGGGTCCAAATGAAAAAAAAATTTACTAATATAGACTTGAGAAGAAAATACGAACCTTTCCCTAAAAAACAGACAAACTGAGAGCCCTGAAATTACCTGGCTTTGGAGGACAAACTAAGCTGTAACTTGCTCTGTTTCCTACAACAAAAATAAATGAATTACTTTCAGAGTTGATTTGTTGGCTTATTTGTGTTCAATCACAGACAGCCCATTTTGACAATTTGTAATTGAAGGCTTCACTTAGAGGTAAATAGTAATAGTGAGGGTATCAAAAGGGTGGGAAAAGGGTGGGATTTTGTGACACTTGACAAGATTAACAATGCTGGGTAAAAATTACAGTTTAACCTTAATTTAATGATTTTTATAGGATTAGTGAAAATAATTGTTCAATCGAGGAATTCATTAAATCGGGGGAGCACATTTATCAGAACCAATGAGATACCTACGAGGGGGAGGAAGGGGCAATTGGTCTAGGGCCCTTCCTTGGGCTGAAAATTTACGCATAAAATGCGTTAAAAGTTGCAACTTTTATAAATTAAAAAAAATATATATTTTTGGCTCTCCCCTTAGTAAAATCCATGGGTGTACTATTGATCAGAACTGAAATAAGAAATTATCGAAAAGGAGAACAATAAAAATGCTTACCAGCATTCTGAAGAATACATGTTAATTTTAATAAACATAAAACACAAGTATGTGCTTAATTACTGCTTCGAAAAGAAATCTTTGATTTGACGTTTGTTTTGATTTTTCTTGGGAGTTGGCATTTAACATTGCCTTTTCGATTTTTTCAAATGCATTGAATAGATCATCGTTGACGTCAAAACGCATTAAGTACTTTTTTATACACTGTAAACCAGTATTTGCTTCAATTAAGTTCACTCAATTGAAGTTAATTTTCTAATTAAAATTCTTTCAGCTATAGGCTAATAATGAAAAGTTATTGTTAAATCAAGGAAAATATAACACTGGACTCGATGTAACTCAATCCGGACAAATAAAAGGAATCGTTAAATTGAAGTTAGACTGTAGTTAGTTTCAGCCTTAAATCACCATGTAATTCTATATGTAATTTATTTCTTCGTTTCATTAAAATATAATTAACATGGCTGAAACCAGCTTCAACCGTGTGAGTTGGGGAAAAGCAAGCAAAACGGAGAGTACCACTTCAGAAAATTTTGGATATTTTTCTACAATATTTATATATATTTATATTTATCCAGAGTAACTTAAAGTCCTATATCTTTCTATCGACTACCAATCAACCCCTAACGATGTTACATCGACCCCTGGGGGTCGATACTAACCACTTTTGTGGCCCCTGGGTTAGACTAAGAATCCTCTTCAATTCATACTAAACAAAAAAATAAAAAATAGGTTGAAAACACTATATTTAAAAAATCTTCCACCGCAGTCCACTGCTGCGAGAATAATTATAATTTTCCGATTTTGGAACCTTCTGTTATTTATACAGATTTTTTTTTTTATTAACACAGATCACCTTTGAAGTTGTTCTGAAAACTTTCCACACTTATGAACAGTCTAGCAACTTTGCTAATGATCATACATCTACTCCTAGTTTCAGCCACGTGTAGAAGGTTCTATTAAACTCCACTTATCAATACATCCCTTTTCTATTTCCTTTCATTTCGCTACTTCTAAGCAATTTTCTGACAAGAGGTGACTCTTGTTAGAAAACAGATGTCGACGTCCGACAACTAACAGTAATAAGAAATAGCAACACTTTTTATTCACTCGAAAGCAGGACATGATTTCATTTTTTAAAATCATTAGCAAAATTTGCTAGTGCTAAAAAATGCTAGTAGCAAAACCAAGGTCCATACTAGCCTTTTTTAAAACGGTGTCGCGTTGCATTTTGCGATGCAGAAAATGCAACAAAATCATGACGTGATGAATTGCAATGTAAAATGGTTACTACATGGTTAATGTAAAATATTTATACTTGTTTGCTACACAAATGATAATTTGCATAGTAATTGGTTATGCAAATAAGGAAAAGTTAAAATAACACTGGTTCATACTATTTTTATGCTATAAGAACAAGACACACACACATATATATATATTTCATTATATGAAAGTTTTTTTACAAAATTAAGAACACTTTTTAAGGACTCGTCCATTCTAAGAAAAATTAAGTTTTCACCTCATCTAACTAAATAACGTTTGCCATATGGCTTTCTCCCTGGATTTCTTGCCTTTTCATTGTACCATCTTAGAACTGCAGATCGCGGATTAAAGATGTCTTCTTTCGGACCTTCAAGAAATATCGCACAAATCTCTACTACACTTAGACTGTTTTTATATGAGTCATACTTTTCCGTAAACATTCTTTTCTAAAACTTTTTTGAACCCATTTTAATATCAATTTGGTGGTTCTTAAACACATCTGCTTTCAATTCCGCAAACTCACCCACAATGTCCAACACTTCAACGTTAGAGTTTTGCAATGGTATTTTAAAGTGCTGTATTAAGGCTGAAATCTCAGCTTTTCCATCCTCAAAGTCTGTTGGCCAATTACTTACCTTGAAAATTATCGAACATTTAGGAACTGCTTTTTCGGTCATTGAAGCAAATATAATATAAATAGTTTGCAAAACATCATCAATAATTTCATTTTTGTTTAAAGCATTATTTGTTTTTAAAACCTGGTCTTTGAATGTACAAAAGCCAGTGTTTTTTGTACTTCCATATTGCTCGTGAAGTTCTGTAAATAGATTCCGCCATTTACTTTCATATCATTTAATATTTCTTGGACACTGCCCAGTCAATGAATGATTTGTGTAAACTTACATCGTAATTCTGGATGTATAGAGAAATACAAGATATTTTTCCTAAAACATCCGTAAAGAAATGCAAATTATGTACAAATTCATAGGTCATGCAATGTTTCAAAATGCCTATGGCTAATGACTTTCATTAGAAGAGCCAGAAGTAAGGTCTTCCAAATGAATGACAATTACCTACCAATTCTTTATGAATCCTTTGAGGGCATTATAATGGTGGAAGGTGCACCAAGTACCATCTAACCTCTGTGGTGTAACCACATGTTCATCACATATCGTTGCAATACCTTTTAGGGTGTTCAATCTCTTCAGTGAATGAGAATAAAAACTATGTACAAGTTTCATAACCATTTCAACAGTATCCATATAAGTTTTGGAAAAGGCAGACTTCACATCCAATTCCAGGCGGTGAGCCATGCAGTGAATAGTTACCGACCATGGACAGGTAGCTTGCAAGCTTGTCCCAACCCCAGATTTTCTGCCAGTCATAACAGCCGCGCCATCAGTTCCAAGAAGGCTGATCATTTTTTCCTTGCATTGAGGAAAGTTTAAATAACAGGTGAACTCTGCATTAATTGCATTACGGATATCACATGAAGTCATCGTTTTCAAGTTCGTTCATTTTATGAAATGAGTTGAAGCATCCCCTTCACTAACAAGCCCAACAAACAGAACTAGTTTTGTTATCGTACTTTTATCTGTGAACTCATCAATCATCAGTGAGAAAAAGCAAGCATTCCTGTTTTTCATACAAGAACGCACAAAGATCTTTTCCTATAAAATGAGTAAAACCACTACACGATTTGTCATTGTGATAGGTAACACCTAAATCTGATTTACCTTCCTGGGATTACAGCGCCGCCTCCGGCGGCCACCCTTCCCAATGAAACCCTTGCACAATCCCCGATTTACCTTCACTAATTCTCGTATAACAAGAAATAAACTTTTCAAAAACCTTAAATTTCACTTCAGATTTTGTCAATGCATATGCAATATGAAACAATTTATCCATTTTTTTAAGCATATCCTCATCTACCTACCTAAATGATTTCACAATTGCTGTATTACGCAACTCTATGCTCTTGGCAGCTCAAGTCGACAATGCATCTAGGTGTTCTGATGATTTGCTGTGCAACAAGACTGATTCCTCTTTCACGTTCAGTTTTTTATTTTTTAACTCCACATTCTTTGCAAACATCGCACCAGATTTCTTTCACATGCAGTGATGAATTATCTATAAAACTATGCTTGATCCAGTCCCATCGCTAATCTCCATGCCTGGACAGTTGCAACTTTCACATGTCTTGTGGAAGTTGATTTCTTTACATTATCTTTTAAATTAGCAAGTGAATTTGCGTTGATTTGAACTTTTGAGGTTTCGTTACGAGCAGAGTCCAATTTATCGAATCCAAAACATCTGGCAAAGGAGTAGAATTTGTTTTCATTTCAGTAGATCCATCATTAGAAATTCTCGGTCTTTTGTTTAAAAAAGAAAACAATGACGATTGTCAACTCATAATTACCAAAAAAATTTAAAAATAAAACAGTTTTATGTAAAACGAAAACAAGTTTTAAGATTTGGCGAGATTGATAATTAGAAATAAAAGCACATCGATATGAATTCAAAGATAGGTTCCTTGTTTGGATTTGACTACATGACATGGATGCTCCATACTAGTAATATGTGAGTGGCAAAATAACGTCATGTTTGAATACAGGAGGGTGTACTGAACCTGTGGTATTGAACATCGTCAGCAACGGGTCAAGTGTGGCATACTGCCGTGACAGTCGGCACATGCCATAGATAATTTCCAGAGAATCGCCCGATTTCTTTATTTCCGTGAAATATATTAATCACAGAAATACTTTTTTGTGTTTTACTCACATTTTTATTACGAAAATAGATCTTCGATAAAAATATATAAATTTCTATAAAAAAAATGTACTTTGACCTCGATGTTTTTCATAAAAAAATACATAACTTATGTAGCTTCATACAAAAAACAAAGCTACTGTTGGATTTTATTAATTTTTTGCATTTAAAACTCCCAACACAAGCATATTTTTGCAAATGAAGTTGCATAAATCACGTATTTTTATGTAAAATAGCCAAAAAATAGCACGGCCACCAATATGCTTTTACGAAAATAAAAGGAGAACAGATGAAACAAAAAGATACAACAAGCGTGAAGTTCGCTTGGTTCATCCCCACACCACTAGGGGCGCTGTGATAGCCAACGGTTACCATTAGTTCCTATGGAGGTGTCCTATAAGTTACTTGACCTATTGCATATGCATTCCAGTTTTCCCCAGTTTTCAAAATTCTCGCGTACACGCTAGATTATCGGAAGACACATGATCGCGGCACAAAACATGACTGCGCAATTAAAAAAAAAAACATGATTCTTTTCAAAGGCAAACAAACCATAAAAGTTACTAACAATTTTTACTACTGCGTTTTTCTTTAACTAGCATTTGATTTTTTTTAGTAGCAATTTGCCAATTGCTAGTTAACGAAATTGCGCCCTGCTCGAAAGTTTATTCTGGTCAATGCATGATGGACAACATTATCCATCTGAAGTACATTGATACACTCTACTTAATATGAAAAATCATGCTTCACAACGTTGTTACTAATATTTGATATAAAACATTAAATTTTTAAAAATTGAAATAACCTTTCAACAAATACCTTTCGAAAGTAATCTTCTGCTAAATACATTATCTTTTGTGGAGCTCCAGCACATTTAATAGGATTTACAGGCTGAGTGAACACTGCATTTCCACTCTTGAAATTTTTTAAGGCGGTAAAAGTTTTCTGCACAGTATTTACAGAATAATTTGAGCAAACACCAGGTGTATCAAAAGCAGCAGGAAGACCTTTAATCTATGAAACAAAAAACGAATATATAATAAAGCAACAAAAACCACCACTTAAGACGAACAATAAACAAGGTACCTGTACAACTGAAGTTACGGTTAGACCGCACAAATTTCGAAAATTTCCAATGGCGACACTACCTTTTTTTTAATACCATCTTGATCAGTAAGTGCAGAAACCACAAAAAGCGCACGCACCCTTTTCCTTAGGATGAAAAATTACTTACAAATAACATGTGTTTGTTTTACTGGCTTCCTTAGTTGTTGAAACTTAGAATAACAAAAACCACAACTTTAATAATATTTGAGACAAAATGTTAATTTATATCTTTTCAGTTTCATTTATTTCGTTTTTTCTGTAAAATTTTCATTGAACTTAAAAGTGCTATTTTAAGTCATTTTTCATCCTAAAAAGAAAGAGGTACATTTGTTTCATAATTTCCAAATACAGAAAGTGAAATTATGTACAATATTGGCAATATGGTATATATAATAAATGAAACAAAACAATTTGGACTATTGCCAATTTTAAAAACTGTAAGTTTCTTGTTACCCCAAGTGGCAACAACCAAAGAAGCCAGTGAACAAGTGCTATTTCTAAGTCATTTTTCATCCTAAGAAAAGGGGCAGGCCTGTAGCCAGGATGAAGGGGCAACTGGGACAAGGCAAAGGGCATATGGGACACAGGGCACCCAGAGACACAGGAATATAAAATTGCCAGGAGTGATAGGAAATTTAGACAATATGTCACAACAAACTCAAAAAAATTTGACTCCCGTCTGACAACTTTTTTTTTTTTTAGTTTATTGCAATTACAAATACTGTAATATTGGCATATACTAAGGTTTGTATTTTAAACTCAATGGATGTAAAATTAGGTGGGAGCAAAAGAATTTTGCCCACGGCCCTTTTATTCCCAGGCCTAGTGATCCTATTGACAAATTTATAACTGCCCTTAAGGAAAATGTTATTTGCTCAAATTTAATGCATTTTTATATATGGGGCAAATGGGCCACAAGCATGGGGCAACTGGGGCTGTGTCCCTGCTAGCCCTAGCTTTGCTACAGGCACAGGCCTGAAAAGGGGTGTATGCTGTTTATGGTTTCTGAGCATACTGATCAGAATAACATTAAAAAAAGTAGTATTGTCACTGAAAATTTCCAAAATTCGTGCAGTCTTACCGTAACTGCGGAAGCATGGGTACTTTTTGCCTGCATAGATCTTGAATGTGTATTTTTTAAAGTATGAATCTCAAATTTTATCTCAGTGTGCCAAAAACTGTGCTCGCTAAAGCCCCGTAAGCAGGTAAAGTTTCTTTTCAATCACCCTGTATAAATGTAACTACAGTGTTACCTCCAATTAAGGGACACACACAAAATCAAACATTTTACCCCTTAAATAGAGGTGTCCCTTTTTTGGAGGTACATGCATCCCTATTTAAAGAGATTGGGGACTAGAGAAATCATCCCTTAAATACAGGTGTCGCATACAGGAACTAATCCTGTACATTACATACTAAATAAAATTAAAAATATCGCAACCAAATATCCAGAAATTCACTAACATAAAATTTATCAGTTTTAATCGAACAATATGAGCAATAAATTTTCAAAGAGAGTTTCAAATGCTTGTTGATTGCAAATTTAATTACCATTCTAGTAAAAATATGCAATTTGTCTTTGACCAATGCAAACAACATGCATATCTCACAGATCTGTTTAAAATACTCCAATTGCAAATTAACTATTACAGGCAAGTAATAAACTGGTCTCAGAAAAAATAATAATATTTTCACTAATTTTTAATATACATACCTTTTTAAAATCTAAATTCAAACCCATTGCAACAATAAGAAACTCAAAGCTAATCTGAAAATGAAAAAAAAAAAAAAAAAAAAAAAAAAAATTGAAAAGGAGCGTTTATAATAAACAAATAACTTACTATATGATAAGTATGTACAAACAGTCAACGCTTCGAATCCCTTTTTAACAAATGATGTAGTTATTACTAAATAAAACGAATTATTTATGCCTAATGTTCCTAACAATTAGTTTGCAATGCTTTTTATTATATTCTGCATTTTATATACTGTAACATATTTGAGATCCATATGTTGATTTCCTGTAGAAGTTATAGAGAAAGAATCTATATTAAACATTCTCACTTACTTCACTGCAATTTTGAAGTTCTTTTACATGGCAAGCTTTTGTAATTTTTTTCCCTTGCATTGTTTTTTGTTTTTTTTAAGGAGTATTTTCCAATATTTTGAAAATTTTGGTACTTATCCCATTGACCATTTACGGTTGTTTTTTTTTATCGTAACTTTATAATGTTTTTGTTGTCTAAAAAATCGTAAGTTTACGATCCTTAATTATTTGCAAGATGCCATTTTGTTTGCTTGTTGACATTTTGCAAAATCGTTAGTTAATGTTAGTGACAGATGTTTTCTGAGTTATCGTTAAAAAATTTATTTATGATATTTTTTATTATATATCTTCAAAATTTTACATAAGAAAAACGACGAAAGGAGACCCCTTCTCATCGTTTTGCGACTCTTGACTGTTCTGATCACATTCGATGTACGCTGCCTGAATCAGTAAAAGGCTGAATCAATATTATGTTGAAATTAGTATTTTTCAAGCAATTAGTACATTTACTTGAATCACAGGGACCGAACTGGGGAGAGACCCCCCCCCACTCGTCGCTTCGCGACCATTCCGATCACATTCGATGTGCGCTGCCTGAATTAGTAAACGATGAAAGGAGAATTCATTTTTCCTGTAAAAACAAAATCGCAGAATGCTCATCATTTGGTAATTACCGAAGAGTATAATCCATCTAAAATTATTAAAAACAAAAAAAAACAGGGTTCAGGCATGAAACAGCACTCATTCTGCAAAATGTCAACAAACAAACAAAATGGCGTCTCGCAAATAATCAAGGATCGTAAACTTACGATTTTTTAGACAACAAAAACATCGTAAAGTTACAATAAACAAATCGTAAATGGTCGATGGGATAATATGTAAGTACCAAAATTTTCACTAAATGCAAATTTTATTTCTTTTGCATAACCAAGAATATAGAATACCTTAAAACTTCATTTCTGATAAGTTCCCATTATTGAAAACAATATATTTGCCGCTTATCTGAAGTCTTTTACATACTACAGCAACTAAAAACAAAAACTACTTTTCATATTCTTAATAAAGGTGAAGCAGAATGGTAAGTTAGAATATGTTTTTCCTGCATATCCACAATTTCAGTTCAGATTTGAAGTTTATATTTGATTTATAAAAATCTACAAGGAAAGATATTAAAACCCTGCCTGAGCTAGATCCAATAACTTTTGGGTTGTTAATTCAACACTGTGGTCGCTAAACTACTAGGACAAATCATACATGAAGTTGTTCTCATATAAGTGTGAAAAGAACATTCAGGGCCTACCTTGTTAACTTAGTAACCATAATGTAAGTCATTAATTAAATTAAATTTTAATTAAATTAAAAAACTTGATTATATAACAAGATAACCAATGCTAAGTCAGCATGCAAATTAATGGTAATGGCATACATTTGCATAATCAGACAGCAGTATCTGAAAGCAAAGGTTTTTAAATAAGTCATCATTTCATATTAAAACTTTGAACAAAGAAATTAGAGATAGACATTTTGTAGGAATGACTCTGTAACATACTTTGCCAGAACAGCTGTGATAGAGGACCTTTAGCCGACTGAAACCAAGACAGAGTCAGACATGACAAAATTACCAAATAAATAATCATTTTAACACCCATGTTATTACTGTTAATTAAAATTATGCCTGTGTAATTATTTATTTTGAGGAAATATGAAACTTTTATTATATCGATCAGTTATTGAATTAAAATTTGCCTAAAACAGAATACACATATGCACTTTTAAACAATTTTTAAAAAATTAAAAGACAATATGAAACTTTCATTTATAATAATTAAAATTGCATGAACAACCCTTTCCTTTCTTTTTTTTTAGTAAAATTACCCAAATTATTTCCTAATAATTAATGTTATTTAAAGAATTGTCTTTTCTATACACAATGGAGCTATACATCTTAATTTTGACTGACTTAGCGAATTTCGTAAATAAATTTGTACACATCATAACACTGAAAATAATCTTTCTAAAGTTGCATTTGAAACATAGGTTTAGAGTTATATGGACCCGTGGGGCCTGAGCCTCCACAATAATCTTAAACTGTGTTTTTACATGTATACTGTAATGTATAAAAGTCATTAAGTGCTTACCCCCTCCCATAATAATTTTGAGAACTCTACATTGTTTGAAATAGGCACTGTTAAATAAATATTCAAAGAAGTTTCAACATTAGGAAAATATGTTACCGGCCAAACTAGTTTATCCTAGGCCAATGTAATTTGATGTAATTTTATTGATCCAAAAGACTGTTCCGGTATCAACCTGCCATAAACTTTAAGCCAATAGCTTATCTTCCCCCTTTTAACGAAATTTGACACAAGTGTACAGACATTTTTGTCTGAAGGAGAAGTTATTAAAGAAAATGAAATTTTTTGAGGAGTGCTGAGAACAAGCATTCGGTTGATATGGGTCAGGGATTCGTTCGCTGCAGTTGTAGGAAAACGTGTGCATCCAAGAAATGCCTCTATAGGAAGAAATCATTAGTTTATAATTCAAAGTCCATAGCAGTTTAGCTTGCAATAATAATTAAGAAAGAATTATGGTGCGAGTAGCTTTATAATGTGTAATAAGTTATAAATAAAACGATGTTTGTTACTTATGCACTTTTGTCAATTTGCTTTGCTATCCTTTCATAAAAAGATTAAACTAGTAGGTGATTATCAGATTTCACTTTTGAACGAAAAATTTAAGTTGCTCGCTCTTATTAGACATAAGCTAATACACAGGTTAAAGTCAGTCTGCCTTAGTCTAAAACTCTAATATCTAGTTACATGCTAGAAACGTAATAGATTGATCCACAGAAGGGAAAATTATTATTAACAAAATATAACCATTTTTAATAAGATATGTTCTATATAAGTATTGAATTATTTTTAAAGTTCAAAGATCAATAAAATGATGCCAAATTACATTAGTCTAGGCTAAACTAGTTCAGACCAGTGTATAGCGGACTAAACTAGATTGGCCTAAGCCAAACTGAGGTGTGATCAAAAAGTATCGGGACTGGGGTTAAACAAAAAACTACAGTACTTGCAGATTTGGCAGTTAATCTCCTCCAAAGTAGATCCCATCTGAAGTCACATGCTTCATCCAGCATTTTGTCCATTGTCAGAAGCAAGACTGGAACTCATTTTTTGGGATAGCATGCAGCTCCCTCGTCGCATTCTGTTGGATTTCTCGAACTCTGAAATCGTCTTCCTTTCAAGTGGGACTTAATTTTTGGAAAGAGCAAAAAGTCGCAAAGGACGATATCTGGAGAATATGGTGGATGTCAGGCCTAGGGAATTTGATGCTTGCCTAAAAATTCCTGCACAAGCTGCATTGAATGAGAAAATGCGTTGTCACGGTGAAGTTACCACTCACCGGACATATGCATCTCTGGCCTTTTCCGCCGAATGGAACATTTTAGACATCTTAAATTTTCACAGTAGTACTCTTAGTAAACTGTCTGGCCATGTAGAGCATACTTATGATGAACAACGCCCATGTACTCGAAGAAAACGGTCAGCAGTGTCTTCATATTGCTTCGATCCATTCGTTCTTTCTTCAGTCTCGGAGAGCCATCTTGGAAATGTTTGAACCACTCATAATTTCTTGTGCAGCTCATACTCTCTTCCCCATCTCTGCATAAATTTCAGCACATGTATCACCAAGCTTTTGGCAAAATTTGATTCAGATTCTCTGTTCAACTTTCTGTCATAATGAATGCGACGACAACACAGTAATGACGTTTGTTCAAAGCGCTGCTGTAAAGAAGTGGTGGGAGCTATGACGTTGTGACTTTCGACGCATGCGTGGGAGGGTTCAAGGTCAATATCTGCCGAGCGTATTCACTCAAAGTCTATTTTTCTTAAGCTTCGGGCACCAGTGTTAAGGTATTATTACCCTCCACAGGGATAA
>QLNU02015360.1:39425991-39438745 GCA_006491805.2 Dysdera silvatica
TATTATGAAGGCAAGTGATAATGCTGTTTTATTGCATCCCTATTTGGTTTTGGTTATGACAGTATATTCTAATATAGTTTACTTTACACATTTTTGATTATAATTTCTGTGGAAATTATTAAAAATAAATTAAAGCACAAATAAAATAATTTCATCAAAAATTACTTATTAATTTTAATGAAAAGAATTCTTTTGAAATATCTTTACCAATATCTGATATTGATACTTTCTAGACATCTATGACTTTTATTATTTCACATGAAAATGTTTAAAATTTAATATAAATAGGGATATAAATAATAGCATAAATATCCCAAATAATTCATTAGGATTGACTGTTTTTTTATGATTTTTAACGTTCTACAGCAGCTATACAAATACAAAAAACAAAATGGAAATCTTTATCATGCTAACACCTGTATTAGGAAAACAGTTTGTAAAATTTTCAAATTTTTTCAATTTGACCCTTTTTATGTACAGTGTACCCCAAATATGGCCGAAATTCGTAAAATGTAGTTCTGAAACCATTTTTTTATTATGAAAACAGGTGTTAGTATCGAGTTTAATATTTTTATATTATTTAACTACTTATATTATATTTTTATATTATTTAACTGTAGATGTACTTTATTGCATAATTTTATTTTGTGAGTTTAATTACTTTATTAGTTAAAAAATCTTAAAGATGGTGAAATATTCGGTTTTATGCTGAAAACTTATGTCAAATTTTCCTGTACTAAATAGAAAAACAAACGCAATATTGATATTTCATTTTATAGCCCGGACTATGCTAAAGTTAATTGTTTTTATTTGTAACTAGTATTTTTAACCATTTGGAAGATATTATAAAAAGCAAACATGCCTATGGGACCCACTTTTGCTTGTCGTATGCGGCCATTTTGATTTTTTTCATCAATATGACAGACTATTGAGATTAAATAAATGCATTTCTGAAGTCTATATATAAGAGTTATTTAGTGGTAAAAATATGAAATTTTTCTACAATACAACCGCAACCACTTTGGGAGACTAATTTACGGAACCCTATATATATATATCTGTGTATGTGTGTACTCCCCCCTCCCAAGTCTAATTTTCTTACCTTAATTCCATTTTTTGTTTCCAAAATGTTCCGAAATCTATCAATAGACGTAACACTATCTTTTATCCATTTCACATCGTTTGGGAGAACATCACTCATATATTTGCAGGAATCATTTATATTTTTTATTCCGGCTCCAACTAATGTCCAATATGGTTGGTAATAGTGAAGCTATAAATATTTAAAAAATCAAGTGTTATTAAATTATACAAGTTAAAAGGCTTCTGATTTCAAATTTATCATAACAGATATGGGACAAGGATTTAGAAATTTAAAAAAAAAAAAATTAACCCTAGAATGCCATCTTCAAATTTCTTGCAAAAGTTTAACAGAGATTACACTGAGGAATGAATAATTTTTACACACTGATAGCATTCTAGAGTTAAACAAAATCTTTCAAACAGTTTGAAATAAGTGGTTTTAAAATTAAGTTACTGACAGCACAGGGCAATGTGCATGAATGAATATTGTATGCATAACCTGGTTATGATTCTGGCATTGTGGCTAGGCAAAGTACCCTCTTGAACCAATGTAATCTAGGACAGGTGAATAAAATGAAAACTTACATTATTCCAACTTGTCTGCAGTCACACAACTCTCTTGTAATGAACTCAACCTTGCGAACCTTCTAATATGATATGCATCCACACCATTCAATTTACAAACCCAACTGAAACAATCCTCAAAATTCGCTCTCTCAACCAACTTCACGTCTTTTTTGTACTTCAATCATACCAGAAAGCTATCAAACCTTCATTCATACACCAGTCAATAACACTTTTTCTCCCATCTCATACTCTAATTTTGCATGCATATATATATATAAGAACTATCTAATTCATTTCCAAAGTAAGGATATCCATATCCGTAATACGGCCCAAAATTGTTTAGGTTTAGCTGTAAATTGATAACAGAAAAAAATTAAATTATCAAAAGAGATCACTATTACTAACGAGAAGATCATAGAATAACGGATCCCAAAGTGGGATATGAGCCGATTTTTGGTGGGTCCTTCAAAGATTTTGTTTTTATGGAACGGGGTCAGCAAAAATCATACACTCCATCCCAAAAGTTTATAGACTGTTGCTTTGTTGTGAATAATTTTTTTATTATGTTATAGCATTGATCGTAGATACGGTAGTATGTGGACAAACATGGAACAATACAAAACAATATAGCTTTAGCTGTCCAATATAACGTAACTCACATTCTATCAATCATTATTTATATTGCGTCTGACTCGATAAATCTTATGCATGAATTTTGGCTAATTGTTTGTTAAAATGTGATGACATAATTAGTATTGTTTTCTCAAAAATAAATATAAGTCCAACTCACCAGCTTGAGAACAGGAACGAATTAATTTAACTTAAACAACACTAACTAAAAGAAAACAGATTAATTCAACTTTTGAAAACTAGAACATTTGAATCTTGCTTACATAACATGTGGCAAAAAGTTCTCGTAAGCTATGTAACAAACATTTATGCTTCTGCAATATGCTCACTTCAACTTTAATGAATTATATGCATAACGATAGAATGGGATGGAATAAGATCAAAAAATGGCATAGCAAAACAGCTTAGCATCTTAAACTCATTAATATTTACTCTGTTAAACCCAGAACATTGCTCATCAACTCTTGATCATTGCCACTTATTGCAAAACGTTATTTATACTCCAGTATCTATTTGTCTTTTGTCCAGACATCAAAATACATTAACATATCAAAAGCTTTTAAAGGACAGTCTGGTTCCTGCTACAGAGAAAATAGACTATGATGACTGGATTTTCCAGCAAGACAATGAGTCTATTCACAAAGCAAGTTCTATGATGGCATGGTTGAGATCTAAAAACATTAAACTATCGTCATGGCCAGCCCAGATCTCAATCCCATTGAGAACCTTTGAGGTATTTTATTTTGTAGTGTTTATACTAATCACAGGCAATTTACAACCGTCAAAGACCTCAAAACAGAAATAATAAACTGTTAGTACAATACTGATTGTACGATAATACGTCATTTAATAAACAGTACACCAGAAAGAATACTTTATGTTATTAAATGTGCAGGAGGCTCAATTAATTATTTATGGAGCTTGAAATTTATATACTATTATTTTTTATTTGTTTCCATATAATTAAGGGACAGTTCCTTATGATTGGTTTTGGAAAGACATCGTACTATTTCATTTATATGTGTCATCAATGGTCGTTGATAATGCATGATATTCAAATTCATGTGTATCTCATTAATATAAATCTTTTTTATTTCCTTCATTAAACTCGTTTTTTCAGAAATATTATGTTTCTATATAATTATGAGACACACTGTATCTAGGTTTATGGTTGAAAGAGATACACACAATTCATTATCAAGACTTTGCAATGATGATCTCTTCAAATTCTTGATAGTGAGCATAGAAGAGAAACTATGTTGACACATGTATGTTGTAGTGAATGGTAAAAGAGTGTTTATAGCTTTTTTGTCGATGGATGGAACCCCTTTCTTACAGTTACCCAGAATTGAGAGAATGGAACATCCATAAACTAAACTTCAAGGGTACTATCACTGTTTAAGTCTAATAACTCCTCCTTCTCTTCCACTAATAAATCGAATGCCATGTAATCTAATGAAGATACAAATGGGTTTTGAACCCAATCGAATTTCTTTTTTCTCTGTTAATTTAAAGTAGTGATGAAGCTCTATTTCAAGCATGCATAGGTGTTGATCTACAAATTCTAGTAGTTCCATTTTAGGATTCGAACTACAACGCTGACTAAACATTTCAAAAGAACCTTTTTTTTACCACATCTTTCCAAAGTTGAATTTTGCTTCTAAATCCATTAATTTTGTCAGTGCAAGTTAATATATTCTCAAGTGGTCCTTGCATTTTTAGATTAAGTTTATTTAGGTACATTCAAATGTGCCAGCTAGGTAGGTCATTTTTTGCAACCAGTGATTGTCTTCCAACTTAGCGGAATACTGAGAGTTACCCTCAAAAAAAACTTAATTCCTCTTTCAACTCATGAACTCTGGACAGAACTCGTCCTCTTGACAGCCAACTTCAGTATGAAACAATATAGATTGATGCTCTGATCTCATTTCATCACATAAAATTGAAAAAAAGACATCTGAACGCATGTTCACCATTTTCAAAACGTCATTAAATGTGGACTTCAATTCTGAAAGTAAACTATTTGACATGAGACACTGAACATCTACTTGCACACAGTTCTAAAAAAATATATGTTTTTGAAACACTCGACTGGTACTCTCATAACAACAAACGAATTGGAATTGAAGCACAGTAATGATCTTCTGAGTCGTGATTCAAAATGTGATGGAGGGAGTAATGGCGCCTGTAATATTCTCAGAGTTTGCCTTAATACATGCATCTAGCTAGAACAGAGTAATAAAGCGAAAAAGGACCACTCGGCGGACTAGCCCTCTGGTACTGCCGCCTCATAATCAGAACTTTACAGTCAAAGTTTTTGCGCCACGCTTCCAATCCTTTTGCAGCACACCAGTGTGCTGGGGCACATCAGTTGGGAAGCACTGCTCTAATGGATTAGAGGTAGTATCACATCCCCAAAACCACTGTGTGAGCAAATGCAGCGTTGTGTGGATGGGCACTAATCATAACTGAAAACTACCATATGAGTGAAACCAGCAGTAGGTTGATAAATTTTAATAACCAGTTACTAAATTGCAAAATTTCACAACCAGTTTGTTAAAAGCTTATTGCTGTATTCAGCATATAGCAAATAAAATGAACCAGTTCATATTTTCAAAACATTTTAACCAGTTTGCATAAATCAATTCCAACTCACTACTGGGTGAATTATAATGCAAACATTATAAAAGCAAAATTACTTTTTTTAAAATTATTAAAATTAAAAAATTAAAATTATTAAAAATTAAATTAAAGCAAACTTATTTTAGAAATTATATTCTTGAATACTATATGTAATTGATTTAATGCAGTTCAGCTAAAATATATATTCTGCATAAGCAGTTTTCTAACAGTCTGTATAACCTAACAGAGAGCACAATGATTAACCAGGGCTTACCATAATTAGTAGCTAGAATTTTTGTCACTGGTCAGGATGCAAAGGCAAGTAAAAAAGAGCACTAAAAGAAAAGAAAATAGAAAGAAGTAAAGTAAAGGAATAATAAAGTTAGGAACAGGAATATCAAAGGAGGAAATGTATAAAATGGAAAAAGTTAGTAAAGAAAGAAAAGCAATGCAAAACAAGTAATAGAAACTTCTGGACCACATTATGTAGGTCAATGTTTTTAACATGTTTCCTTAATCCACAAAATATAAAACAATTTAAATAAACTCACTTCCGATGGTTCTATGATAACTATATTTTCACTGCCGATATTTGGAGACAGGCGGGAAGCCATGGTTGCACCACCTGCACCTCCACCAATAATGGCTACTTTGTAAGAGAGGGCATCGAAAGAAACAGATGATGATGTAAAGAAACACAAATTTTCAAAACTTCTGCTATATCCAGGAAAACAAACTTTTCGACATATTTCTTTCCATGCCATTTGTAAGTAATTTGAAAGAAAATCTGTTAGGAAACTAAAAACAATGTAAGAATTTCACATTAAAAACTAAGTACAGTTTTACATAATATAAAAAATAGAAAACTTAATCCCATCTAAAATCCTACTGCCTCTCATATATTGACAAAAATTAAAAAAAAAACCATTTAATATTAACAATGGAGTCACTTTCTTTCATTTTGCAAATGACATTTTCTACTGCTTGTAAAAGCACCAATGAACTGTTTGTTATAAAAAAAAATGTTTTTAAAATCAGTGAATAAAAACGAATTGAGTAAGCAAAAAATTTAAAATTCCCCAATGAAATACTGCTAACAATTATAATCTTATTAAACTTTTCATCATAGCTTTTATCCTTATGTCAATATTACTATGTCACATACATAATTTATTCATATACATACATACATATATATGCATGTATGTGTCCCACAGCCATCCTCTGCCAAGAATACCAGCACTCAGCAGAGCACCGCTTCGAAGCAGTCCCCGTAGCAGTCAATATGGGAGGGGGGTAACACAACAAGTCCTGCCCTAGCACAGGATTTTCGGCTATGGTGACCGAAGTTCAGAATCTTTGTTAAACTGTAGGTCCAACTTGTCAACCCATCTGGTCAACGTAGTGAGCTTAAGGCTGTTTCATCATAAGCAGAAGAGACGCGATAGAACCAAAGTTATATTTTTTAAGTAGTTGGGAAAAGGTAGATTCCGTAGGGCTAAACGCACTAGGGGATGTACAGGGGATTTTTACACAAATTCTTTTACAAGGGAAGGCAGAGCACACATACTACAAAAGCATGGCCAGACGCTCTGCCCTGCGAAATAAGCCTAGAATGAATACTGAACAAAACACTGTCACATCCAACTCTCATAAGACAGAACGCTGCCCCTTGAAGATTCTTAAGCACTTTAGCTTCTGTTCAGTTTAGGGTGCCCCTTTGGAAATGGAAGTTAATAAATCATTAATTCTCGTTTCGACTCTAGTACAGAACACATATCCAAGTGCTTTTAAGTGGGAAATATTTCCAAAATGCATGGCAACAGTGACACTGACTTGCCACCATGTTGTTTACGTCATGTTAACAACATGGATGTCTCGATTCAGCGAAGTTGAAAAAAGGAGGTACAAACCTTTATTGCTCTTCTTCGTCGGATGTGTGTAGTTTTTGTGGCGTTTAAAAACGCAGGAAACAATTTTTCTGGTATATTTTTGTGCCGCCGCCGCTGCCATATAAACTTCGCAAAGTAGGAGTCAAACAGTTCTGCATCCACGACTATGGTTTTTCCTTACTTCCTTCTTTACCTTCCTCTACCTCCCCATCCCTACCTTCTTCTACCTCCTCATCCCTTCTTTTCCTCTTTCCTTCCTTCTTCACCTCCTCGTCCTTTTCTTATCCCTCCCCTGCCTTCCTTTCCTGGAGTGGGTGGATGGAGAGTAGGTATTTGAAGGAGTGGGGGGGAGCATCAATGTAGAGTTTTCAAAATTATTGGGGGCCCCAAGCACACATTTTGTACATTTATACATTACAGTAAATATAAAATTGAAATTAATTTCGGCCATAGTACAGAACATGTACCCTAGTGCTTTTTAGCGGAAAGTGTTTCCAACACACATGCCAACAGTGACTCACTTGCCGCCATGTTGTTTACATCACCTTAACTGCATGGACGTCTCAATTCAGCGTAGTTCAGAAAAAAAGAGGTACTTATCTTTATTGCTCTGCTTGGTCGGATGTGTATGGTTTTATTGATTTATAAACGAGGGAAACAAATTTTCTGGTTTATTTGGGTGCCAGTGTCGCCATACAAATTCCGCGAAGTAGGCCTTGGCACTAGTACACATACTGTTCCATTTCGTTTTTAGTGAGAAGTGTTTCCAATACACTTGGCAACTTTGTCTTGGCTTGCCGCCATGTTGCTTACGTCTCAATACAGGCTCCGCCCCTTTCCTTCCTCCATCCTACACCCAGCCTTCACCCCTACCCTCTCCCTCTTCTTCACTCCTACCGCTCTTTTTGCTCTCTTTAACTCCTTCACCCATACCCCTCTAACCTCATATTCTTTATCCTCCCCCTCCCAACCCCTGTTTTTTTGGCCGTCTCTGCCTACTCCCAACCTCCACCCCCTTCACCTCTTAACCTTTCTCCTCTTTTCCTCCATCTCTTCCCCTCCCCCTGCTCCTTTTTCTCAGTGCAGCGAACAAAATAAAAACGGCATACTAACTTTTATTCCTTTTATCTGTCGGATAACTTCACCTCTTCAACTACACAGTCATCCACGTTAGGCCTAGCATACCAGCGCACCTTGCAAATCGGGTCCTTCTACTCCAAACCAAATAAACCTTCTCCCACAAACCAATCCAACAACATTCCTCTTCCCTTTCAACCGCAATTGAAAGAAAAAAATCCATATTGAAATGTTCCGACGTCTTCCTAAGCACTGCAATACTTCCATAAACGTCTTACCACCGCCACAGAGAAACACTGTATGATGCTCCACCCTGTGTGACATCACGTGTTAAAATTTCTGACGTCAAAACCCGGCCTACAGCGACTTTCCTTCATGTTTCTAGGGGAAAATTGATCTTGTGGGACAGTATCTGTACTACCACCTAGGCCTTGAACGGTTCCTCTATCATGACTATGCTTTTTCCATACTTCCTTCTTTCCCCCCTCCTTCACCCTCCCCCTTCCATGCCTTCTTGCCCTCTTCCCCCCCTCTCTCCCTTCATGGCCATTACATCCCAACCTACATCTCCTTCATGACCACCTCCCCTCCCCTACTTTGCAGCCACTACAACCCCATCTACACCCTCTTCCTGGCCTCTATGATCCTTTCCTCCTCCACCTCCCCACTTCCATGCCTCCTGGGACCTGTTCACTTCCCTCCTGACCTATCATGCTTTCTGGAATCGGCACTGGAAAGCGTCATTCAAATTAGGCCTAGCCCACGATCTCTTCTCACACTTATATCCAAACGAAAATAATCCTCCTTTCATAACAGACTCCAGCACATTTCTTTTCTCTTTCAACCGAAATTCCACACAAAAATACATCAACCGTTCACACATACAATTTCCTGCAACGAACACAGACAGAATAACGACAAAAGACAAAAACATGTGAAAACACCCTTGCAGGTCCAGATGCCCGTTATGTGTGACGTTGCATAGTCCATGACATCATAAGCCCATTTCCAACTACTTTTGACACTTCTCAAAAGGAAGAAAGTACTAGGGTATGTATTCTGTACTGTCACCTTTATTTCTAATTATTGGCAGGCCCACATAACTCTATGCCTAGAGAGTAGATATTTGGAGGAATGGGGAAAACTGGGTGTTGGGGTGAGGGGAATCATGCAGACAAGCCATAAGAAATGTTCCCCGCATTTCTAGCTATTGTAAAAAGGACATTCCCTCCCAAAAACTCCACCGCCGATACGCAAATATCTTAAAATAACGATTTTTAAAAATTCAGACCGCAAAAAAAGATTTTTAAAAATTCAGACCGGTCTCTCAGATTATTACTGATGATGACGCGGTTTCAAACCCGAAAAGGAAGTTGGCGCGATTGGCGACAAAGACAAGCTTTTCTTCTGCACTTACGATTTTGTAATTTAACTTATTGGTTGGGGTGGTGGGGGCATACAACTTTACGCCTATGAGTTCTGTTTATTTAGGAGAAAAAACTTCAAAGTACCAAATCCAATGTATAGGCAGGATCCTCTCATTAGCGTTGACAGGAATTTAGTGATAAAAAGGATCTGACACGTTTTTACCATTAAATCTATTACTGTTAAGTCGCACCAAAATATTTTTCATATTTGTGATTTGTTCACTTTACATAAAGTACAGATCACAAAAATCAACAGGTAGTTTTTTATATTTTAGTTACTATTAAATATAAAGTAACGGACGGAATTCATCCATAAACATATAAACCATGCTTCAATTAATATTATAACCACACAAGTACAAAACAAGTTTAATTTAATTTCTTAATTTTTAAAAATAACGCACCCAATTACGAGCTTTCAATCTTTTTTCCTTCTTCTTCTTCTTTGAATAAGTGTCACCAACTGATATACGTGGTAAAAGATTGCCATAGTTATCAAAGATGAAAGTTGTTATAAAAGAAAATTCTTAATTTTTAAATATAGAAAACCAAAGCCTTTTGTATTCAAATATACAAACAGCGCCTAAATCTTTATTTAAAAATTCGTAGCCATTGACAATTTGTAAAAACTCAAGGAAATATTCAAGTTAGACAAATCTAAGGTTATAACACAAATTAAATTCGCGCGGGGATACGTAAATTTGTTTTAAGAAAACAAACCCTATGGGATTAGGGGGAAGATATTTCATTAGAATGATATAAGAAAAAAAGTTTTAAGGGGGGAGGGGAAGAATGAAGCCAAACAGTGGCATAGACGTAACACACGTTCGTCTATTAGGCCGTTAACCCAAGGATTAACCCGTGGTTCAGGCAATGGTGGTTCGGACTCCAGAACACGTTACGTCCCGTTACGATCATAGCTGTCTTTGGGTCGTAAAAGGCAAAAGAGCAAAAAACAGGAACGTCAATTTATCACATTAACCAATATCATATCGCTGGTTTGAATATAATAAGAAAATCTGTGCCTCAAAGTGTATTTCGCGGACATATTTGCGTAATATTTGAAAACTCATAGGGGATCTCAAGTGACTTTTTAAAAATGATTATGTAATGCGACTTCGTGTTTTGATATCCAATGGGGGAGTGCTTGAGTCCCTCCCTTTTCTACGCTACTGCTGGTAGTCCACGACGATCTCTCAATGGGTCGGAAGGATTTTCAGAAGGAAAATAATGAAATGTAAAGTATTTAACGTTATATACTAATAGTAAGTTCTGCAGAAATGTTCTTGAGAAGGGTGGCCGCTGAGGGCGGCGTTATATTCTCATGCAAAGCGTACATCGTACGTTGCTCCCAACGGAAGTTATAGATAAAGGTTAAATGAACGTAGAAAGAAGAGACGGATGCATTTAACATTACGACTTGAAAAAGTGAACTCCATAGCGAGTGAAAATTCGATGCGGATACTTAGCGCAGTCCCCAAAACCCCCCAAGTAGCATGGGGTATTTGATTAGGCAAGGAATGATTCAAGGTTACCATATGCCTCCTAACTCATATTTTTGGCTTTTATTTTTGAATTTGGCAGAATCTCTCTAAGGTCTTTTATTTACATTTTCAAAGCGTCCATGTTTATTTAATAATCAAGACAGTATTCAAAGGAAATGGAAGTCGTGGAGGGATTGCGAAAAGGCACACAAAATTTTATTTGTATCAATACGTGTACTGCCTTCACGACCGTAACTAGGGTTTAATTTCAGGGGGGGGTCAAAAAATTTTACAGCATGTATCGATACAATCACAGCATGCAAGGCCGTAGCCAAGTCCCATTAAAAATTTAGTTTCGGGGGGAACCGGTCCCTAAGGTCACCCCCACCTCTGGATACAGGCATGACTGCCTTCAATGGAATAAAGAGGGGACGCGATATTTGAAATGTAGAATCGGAACGTGTGCCGGCCGAGATGTTTTTAAATTATCGAAACGCCGTAGGCATGTGGATGACATTAAACCACGGGCGCCGTTAGCGGGGGGGACAGGGGGGACCCGTCCCCCCAATGTTGGTGTTAGGGTTCCATATCCCCCTTCAATTTCAAACAAAATGCCAATGGCGGCAATGCATTAAACAATGTAATGAAATATTTGCGTTTTATATTGACTGCAATCGAAAATGCTTTTCTTTTTCTCTCTCTCTCTCTCTCTCTCTTTGCATAGTTAAAAATAAATCTACTCAAGAAATAAAAGATATAAATTCAGACGAATTTTTTATAATCATTGCAGCTATGATGTCAGACGATTTTTGGCGATATTTAATTGGCGACATTGGCGAGTATTTTGGGTCGTTTTACTTAGGCAACCTGAAGAGAAGTTCCAGTGCTACTCGGGGGATTTTGGGGTCTACTCCTGGTTCCCTATACGTCGAAGTCGTGACGTCACAACATGGCTGCTGGGCACAAACAATAGATTGGGCCCATTGACTTAACATTGACGATCGTAGTAATTAGCATTTCTTAAGCTTGCAAATAAAAATGGGTTTATATTTTGTAGCTTGTTGCAACCACCGGACTGTCGGGAATAAATGTTCTTTTTATAGATTCCCAAAAGACAAACGCAAACATGCTCTTTGGGCAAAAATGTCCAGGTATCTATAATTTCTATCAAAGGTCATTCAAATCACATCAACCGGGGCATTGACCTTTAATTTTCAGATTCCAATGATTTTTGATTTATATTTACCTATGGAGCAAATTGCAAATTTTCATAGTTTTCGGAGGTTCCGTTTTCCTAGAATTAATTTTTGAAAATTAAAAAATAAAATAACTTTTTCAGTGATCTTGAGTCACATTCATGTAAATATCTAAGCACCTGTTTTAGCTAGAAAGTTCATCTTGAGCTCATTTTAAAGCCCTCTATATGCGCTTTCTCTGTGATATACATATGTACTGAGAAGATTTTTTTATCGTTTTTAAAATATATATATATATAAAAACTCAAAACAGAATTTTTGAAATAAAAAAAAAAAATTATATATATATATATATATATATTAAAGGAAAACTTCATTTGAGTACTTTTGCACGAATTCAGGGGATGGGACAATAATGAGATCAATGTTTTAAAAAAAATCTTCCCAACTGCATTAGAATTTTTAAAAAAAATAAAAAAATTCTGCCTGTATTTTCAAATAGTTCACAAAATAGTCATTAGCCATTAACTCTTCCAATTATATTTTAGAGTAAGTCACAAAATGTAGGAATGTGAAGTTAGTTATATAGTACCGTGCCTCTCTCTTCGCCCCAAGAATTTTTTTCTGTATTCGCCTGTACGTTGGACCAAATTTCTGATATTAACATAAGAGAATTAGAAAGATGAATTTTAAATTTAGTGGTTTGTTTAATAAATTTTTATATTTGGTTTTTATTCAAACTTTTGTGTTCATGTATGTTACAAAAGCATTTAATT
>QLNU02015360.1:39443293-39472946 GCA_006491805.2 Dysdera silvatica
TTCGAAAAAGAAACACTTGGGTGAGAGAGCAAACTAGAGTAGAGGACATCATTGTTAAAGTAAAAGGACTGAAATGGCGATGGGCTGGGCATATTGCAAGAAGAACTGATCAACGATGGACAACAGAAATTCTGAACTGGATTCCAAGAGACCACCGAAGACCTAGAAAACGTCCTCAAACTAGATGGGTGGATGAAATAAGAAAAGAGGTTGGGGTGACGTGGAAACGAATGGCCCAGGATAGACTTGTGTGGAAAGCATTTGGAGAGACCTTCATCCAGCAGTGGATAGATAATGGTTGAATATGATGATATATATAATTAAATATCTGTAGTAATCGATTAGGTATTGTTGAAAGAATAGGAGAGTAAAAGTCTTTAAAGCCCCTGGTTGAACGGGGGTAGCTTCTCTGCAATATAAAAGTGCAGTAGACTATAGGGGCAGCGTGATCACCAGTTTTACATTGTCCGTACAGGAACTTACCTTTTTTCCCCCTCAATGTTCTTTGATCTGAGGCAGCCAATCCCTGATTATTCGCTTATTTAGCATGTGTAGATAGTTTTGATTTATGGGTTTATTAACTGTTGAAACAGGAAATTTGGCACCACGACTTCACATTGCTTTGGTTTCTATGTGAAAAAAAAAAAGAAATGCGTTGTTATTGATAATTCGTGGAAGCAATAGATCTGGTGTATGCAAAGGATACACACACCTTTTTTGCTATGCATTTCATATTAGCGAGTGGTTTGAAAAAAAACGAAATTTGGGTCACTTGACTGAACAATGCACTCAATCTCTCCTTTGAACGAAACAGTGTGATCCCAACATTGTTTCGAATCCACGTTGTTCCGATGAATGATTGTCAAGTCGCGTCGTTATATCCGATACGGATTTCCCTACTTGGGACAAAATCGCTGTCGTTATAGCAGGTTTCGTCATTATATACGACGGATTATATTTTGAAGTATATACGTATTACGAAACTAGAGATGACATGTAGAGGTAATTAAAGCTACTTGCATTAATACAGTGACTAATTACCTTCACTTGTCAGCTCTAGTTTCCTAATATCTATATACTTAAAAATATAATTTACATCTTTGAATTACAGTGGCAAAATTTGAGTTCATTGTGTAATTATTACTAAGTATATAAAAATTCACTTATAATGTGTAAACTTATCTTCTTAGTCTATATATAACCTTTAAGAGAGAAAAATTGAGTGTAGACCATAGCTCAGTTGATAGAGCAACCAACGCATAATTGGAAGGTCATGGATTTCAGTCTCACTGGTCATATCACACTTTTCTTTTAAATTTATATAATTTACATCTTTGAATGCCAGCAGCAATTTGCGCGGGTTCAAAATATAATATATTAAAAACTTTATTTAAAAAATAATTTGCTCACTTGTATCATGGTGCCATCTGTTGATTTCTATTCACATTAATACAGTAACTTTAATTACCCCCCCTTCACTTATCTCTAGTTTCATAATATCTATGCACTTAAATATATATCCTACATGCTTCTATATTAGAAGCGGAATAAAAATCCTTTAAAAAATTCAATAAAAAACCACGAAGGGCTATGTACAGGATGTCCCATAAATTTGGATGGATTAAAAAATCATGAAAGATGAAGAAATTGATGTACCGGAGTGTGCTTTGCACATTTAAATTTGTCAGAGTGGCAGATTTTTTTGGACACACACAGACACAAAAAAAAGTGAAAATTCTCACTGGTAGCTGGCGCTGCAAAGTCTAGGTTCCTGAAAGCATGCAAATTTCCTATTTAAAAGAGGATGTGAATCGAAAACTAGCTTCTAATATATTTTTGCCTTAGTAATAGTGTAAGTGAATTACTGCTTTGTTGAATTATTGCAACTCATTGAATGACTACAATGTTGACATTGGTAAAAAAGGCACTTTTGATAGTTTTTTTTTATGTCAGCAATGAATCAGCAGCACAAACATTACAGAAATTTAGATCGGTAGAGAAAATTAAGGAACACCAAGGTCCAATTACAGAAACTGGGCTCAGAAAGTTAGTGCAGCAATTTGAAGAAACTGGTTGCTTAGAAGATTGACCTCGCAGTGGCAGGCTTAAGATGTCAGAGGGGCGTACCAGCCAGGTAGCAACAGAAATGGATGCCCTCGCAGCACAGTCACCTAGCACCATACATAATGTAAGGGAGGTTTCAAGAAACACGGGTTTACTACAAACCAGCATGTTTCGAGTCGTGCATGAAGTCTTGAAGTTATACATGTATAATCTTTACAGGAGTTGAATCTGAACGATATTGCAAAGCGAAAGGAATTTGCTGAGCGGGCTATGAAAAAAAAAGATGATGATGCATAATGACTTTTGAATATTTATTAGACAAACGAGGCCATTTTTCTTCACATGGATTCGCTAATATACATAACTGCTGGATCAGGGCTTGAGATAATCCACATGCAGAAATGCCGATGCATGCACCGAGACTCACTGTGTGGTGTGGGTTCAGTGCATCAGTAATTCTTGGTCCTTATTTCTTCCAGGAACCATGCAAAACCGATGGCTGGAAGACATGCACTGTAATGGGAGACTTATTTAAAAATGTTGCAAGATTACATTGTGCCATCCCTGCATGAAGCGCAGCTCCTAGACACCATTACATTTATGTAAGATGGAGCTCCTCCCCATATCACAACACGTGTTAAGGCAGTTTTTGAACAGTACCTTTGATCAAGAGCAAATAAGCAGTTTTTTCAATAACTCACGGTTTCCAAGATCTCCAGACTTGACTCCTGCAGATTTTTGGTTATGGGGTACATAAAATCTTGGGTGTATACTCAAAGTCCATCTACCTTGTCTGAGTCTAAGGATACCATATGCCGCAAGATCTCTGCTCTCGATGCTGCACACAAGTGCATATGTTTTTTTCACCCAATTGCAAACTGTTTTTACATGTGGGTATGAACACACTGAACATTAGTTGTTTTTTTTTTAAACATTTTGAAGTAGAAACAAATACATGCTGTATAATCTAGGTATGTTACATGTATTTTGTTAATGGGGTGTCAAATAGCGTCACCTACGAGTGAGGATTTTCACTTTTTTCTCTTGTATCAGAAAAAATCCGCCACTTTAATGTCTAAAGGTGCAAACTGCACTTTGGTGCACCAATTTCTTCATTTTTAAGCTTTTTTTTTTAAATTCATACAAATTTATGGGATACCCTGTATATGTGAGTGTGCATGTAAAAGGATATATATATTAAAAAAAAGAAAAAACTTAATCCGTTAGCTTTTGAAAACTGAATGGGAAAGAGAATATGCTAAACTTTCTAAGGCCTTGTAAATTCTGTGTCTGTCTGCCTTGTCCGGATTAGTAATCCCACAACTTAGTATAGATGCGATGTCCCACAGCTTCATCACTTCTGACCAATAAGCATTCAGTAATATGAATCTTAATGAACCACGATTGCTTCCGAGGTTGCCTCTAGTTTGTTTAACCTTTCCAAACTTACTTGCACAATGAACAATTGGTTCTAGAAATGCCAGTGTAAGAATACGAATATTGCAGATTTCCATTAAATAACAAATTTCCAATTAAGCATCCATTAAACATGAAAACAAGAAGGAAAATAAGAACCAAATGATTAAAAAAAAAAAGGGGGGACAAATATGGACTTGAGACAAAAAAAATTGACTTTTACATAAAAAAAACGGACCAACTGTGAGTCCTGACATTGTCACGTAGATTTAAAAGCACTCAGCTGCGAATTTAGAAGTAAAGCTTTTATTCTATACTTACACATCCTCAAATCAATGTAATAGTGCAAACAATAACTGCCTTGGTTTCAGAAACCCTCTTCCTTGTATATAATGTGAAAAATCTCTCAAACATTCACATATATGATTGAATAATTTGAGCATATTTTTGGAATATTCTGGAACCTTCCAAAGGCATAAACTTAGTTTAATAAAATATAAAAAAACTTAAAATATCAAACAAGTTTCAACTAGGGATCTGCTTTGTGGACAAAGCTGAGTAATTTAATTGTGCCATGGTGGTTTGTCGAAGGACAGGATTTTTTTCTTTTGTATGTGAACATCATTCATTACGTGGTGTACCGTCTCAAAATGAACTTAAAAACAAAAACAAAAAAAATTATGTTCAACAATTTCATAAAGGAAGTAAAATACATGTTGAAAACATTGAGCCATAGATTGCTGATTACTACACTCACAGTAGTCAACTGCTATCAATGAAAGGCAACATTATGAAGGAACTATACAGATGTAATAAACTTAGCTGGAGTATATTTAAAAGCAACAGTTTTATCATCTTGGATGGAAAGTTGCTTTGTGCCTAAAACGAAAAATTTTCAATTATGTGTATTACCAGTTAACTTTTATGCCTTAGAGACACAATGTATAATGATAAAAAGCAATATGGAAATTATGCACTATCCGAAGGAGCATGGAAAGATGCATGCTTTGAACAACTAGGAGAGATCAGAAATGAAAACTTGGTTGAGAAAGCAAACCAGGGTTGAAAACAGCAGTACTAAAATTAAAAATCTGAAACGACAATGGAGCAGGCATATCACAGGATGTGACCAATAATGGACAACTAAAATTCTCGAACAGATTCTTAAAGAACTTTAAATATCGAGGAAACATCCAACACATGTGTGGAGACCACTTAGAGAGACCTTCATCCAGCAATAGATAAATACTCCAGTTGAGCATGATATATATTATTTTATGTATATTTGTTATGTGAGTTTTATGGTATAATGACAGCAAGGATTATGCTGCACTGGTATCTAAAATTTCTTGAGGAATCCAAACTTCTAAGGCCTAGGGAACCAATCTCCAGGCTATGGTGAATTATATTATATAGGTATTTTTTTTTTGGCACAGTTGGGAATTGAGCAGTGCATAACTGTATGCTAGACAAAAGCGTAATCACTGCAGAGCCTTCATCTACGTTGATTTTCTGAATTATTTGAAATGTTTAAATACATTTTCAGTGGGCTGTATTTTGAAATGATTTTCAAAGTCAAAAAAGTATTAAATATGGGTAATTTGTGATTAGAAAGTGAACTAGAATTTATTTAAAAACAAAAGCCAATTTTACATTAAAAAAGAAAAAAAAAGCTAAGCATATACTGTAATTTTAAACTGGTTAAAGCTGCAAATTCGTTATTTGCTGTGTTACACATTTTCAATATTTGCTTTTCATTTTATGCATATAATATACACTTCAAAATGATTTTTCTTATTTATAGATTTTATGTTGGGCTGAATTTTATCAATGAATACTATTCTTTGTATTAAAAAATTTATTCCATTTCAAAAATTAACACTGGCCACAAAATATACATTTTAGGAAAAATAAAGTAACACTATCTCTTGGTATTTATTCATCACAACTTCACATAATGCTACAAATTGGTTCTGATACTATAATTAATAAGCTAAATCAGCTTGTGAAACATAAAAAATCCTTAGCTGTTTCATAAGCACCAAAAAATACACAGCCGCCAAGCGAAATCCATAAAACACGTGGTACCACCCCAGCAAAAATTCTAAAAGACCAATATATGTAAGACTAATCAAAAATCACTTGTGTTTTTTCTTATATAAAGGTCAAGCTTACATTTGCAAAATAAACTGATCAATATATAAATTTGTTCTTAAATTTTGAACAGTAAAAGCAAAAACTTCAAAGTTACAAATAATATACAAGAAAAAAATACACTACATTTTAAATTGATATGAATACCAAGTTATTCAAGAATAATATAACAAATATAAATAAACAATATAATATAACAAATATAAATAAACAATATAATATAACAAATATAAATAAACAATATAATATAACAAATATATACTAAACAATATAATATAATAAATATAAATAATATAAGATATTATTACCCTTCGTTGTGGATAACAATACAATTGCTAAATAATGTCAAATACAGAAAAGACTGCTTAAATTTGTGAGTTTTTCGTCAGAATTTACATTATACTATAATGTTTGCCACCCACGATACTTTACAAGCTAGAGCTTTTGAAAAGAGGTGCCGCCCCTATCCTGGACTCAAACTGGGTCACTGGGCGTTGAGTGTGTCTCTGACCTACCAGGGATTTAATTATGACAAGAACAAACGCATTTTTCTCCGTATATAAGGATGTAAGATATTATTACCCTTCACAGGGATAACACAATTGCCAAATAATGGTCAACACAGAAAAGCCTCCGGGGCGAGAATTTCTTTTTTCTCCAAAAACAAAAAAGCTCTAGCTTGAGCTAAATATACGTGGGTGGCAAACATTGCATAATAAATCCCCCCACGAAAAAACTCACAAAAATTTCGCCCCGGAGGCTTTTCTTCAAGCTACATGAAGTGCCCTGTTGTGACAAATTTCATGTTTATTGCTTATATTTAGCAACAAAATAAATATAAGTATTCAAATCTAGGACAAATGTTACATTTCACAGAAACATGGTGTTGCAAAATGACATGAACTGGCTTAATAGCCAGTATGTATGTCTTGGATTTTTTAATTAATGTTTGCTTTTTTGTGGTTTTACGGCTCAAAGACTACAGTGGTCATGCTGCGCCGGGACCACCTGATTTCCGAGGAATCCAAACCTCTTAAGGCCTAGGGAACCAAACCCTGGACTACAGTGAGCAGTGTGATCTTTATGAGATCTCTGAGTAAGCGTTCTTTGCACTGTTGGGAGTCGAACCCGGATAAAAGGCGCACTAGGCGAACGCGTTACAACACTGCGCCACCACAGGGCCTTTAATTAATGTAAAAACATTACATAGAATTTACATATCTCCATCTAACAGTATATGACCCATTTTGCCCTATTCGGATAGTATAGTAGCTCTTAATTCGGCAACAACGTTATACTGCTTAACAGCCAGCTTTAACAAGTTTCATGTGTTGTCCATAAAATTTAGATCAGGCAAAACAGCTTGCCATTCTATTACATGCACTTCATTATCCAAAATTCATTGCCATGTGATGTTTTCATTTTACACTGGTGCATCATCTCTTACTGGAAGAACCAATAAGGTCCTCCGATATGTTTAGCATAAGATAACAAATTGTCCTTTAGAGGAACTTGATAGTTCATAGCTCTCATTCTGTCAGTTGGAAACAGTTTTAGCAAAAGAATACAACTGACCAGGGTTCTAAACTAGTAGAATTTCATCTCTGGTCCAACATAGAAGAAAAGATTCCTCAACATTTCGAGAACTACTGTTCCCTTCATCAAGCAAAGTATCAAGAAAGTAAAAATGTCCTGTATTTATACCCCTAGTTCTGGGTTTTCCCAGAGCAGTCCTGCACCCACATTTCCCTGAACTTTTATTTTTTTTTATCTGTGGTTTTCCCCCACCTTCTTGCACTAAGCTTGTAGGATTCAGGCACAGGTTTTGAGATATGTAATGGCCCAATTCCTCAATTGAAAAGTTCCCCCAAGACTTATGAAAAAGTCTACAATGGCAAGAAGTAATGCTTTTATGAAGAACTTTTGTAGCATTCCAATCGGGAAAATGTACCCAATCTTCTGGTAGAACATGCTTGGAAGAGGAGACATCTCCTGACCGGAATGCTGAAAAAGTTCTTCATAAAAATGTTACTTGTCGCCCTTGTAGAATTTTCTTGAATCTTGGGAACTTTTCAATTGAGGAAACCTGGGTGAGTGACTGCTTTGGGAAAACCCAGAACTGGGTGTATAAATATAGGACAATCTCACTTTCTCAACACTTCTCTTGATAAAGGGAACAGTAGTTCTTGAAATGGTGTGGAATCTTTTCTTATATGTTCAACCAATGAAAAAAAATTTCTGGTTATTAATTTTACTATGATATTCAAGACCAGCCCGAAGCATGAGTGATTCTTCATGTTATCTTTTGGAAAGTATCTCATTGTCTTTATGGAGGTAATCTAGAAGTAGCTAACCACCTGGGAAGGCTAGGTCATTTTTTTTTTCAGAGAAGATAACCTGTCATACTCTTGACTTCTGACATATGCAATATTTTGCCTGGTTCAATCTATTCTACTTATAATTATGTGCTACACGAGG
The DNA here is from genome assembly GCA_006491805.2 of Dysdera silvatica. Classification (NCBI taxonomy): domain Eukaryota; kingdom Metazoa; phylum Arthropoda; class Arachnida; order Araneae; family Dysderidae; genus Dysdera; species Dysdera silvatica. Next base: position 39,451,406 of record QLNU02015360.1, read on the forward strand.
TTATAATTTCCATCTCGCATATACAAACCTTTGTGTGCTTCCAGCAAATCTTTATAATGTAGCTTTCTACACAGTAGCTATGGGTCTCTTAATAGTTGTCTAGGTAATACCTTACTGCTAAAAAATTGTTTTGCAACAGTTCTTTTCTACCATGGAGGTGAATTCTTCATGGGTGATCTGAATATTTCTTTTGGACATCTTTCAATCTAAGAAAATTTTAAATACTGCCAAGAGATTAACCTAGTTTTTAACAGCTGATTTTGACAAATTTTTACTATCATTTAAAAGTTCAATCTCCATTTTCTCCATTTCACTTACATGTTCTTTTCCAGCCTGTCTTACAGATATGATCGTCAACCAATATTCAATGAACTCAATGTTATATATATATATATTATTATTTAGCTAACATGATTTGCATACTGCATGTTTTGTATGCGGTAGTGGAACTTGTTGCCCAGTAATGGAATTAAAACAACTAACACACAATTTCTTAGAGTATATCACTTTGCAACATGTTTCAGTGAAAACTGATTATTTTCATACATCTGAGTACTTATTTTGTAGCTGAATATAAGCAATAAATGTGAAATCTATCACAACAATGTACTTTAAATGTTGTTTGTAAATTTCTTATATAGTTTATTCTTGAATAACTGCATGTTCTTATCTTTTTTAAATGCAGTGTATGAAAATTATAAAAAAAAAATAACAAAATGCATATTATGTATGGCAGTATTGTTCATTATGCTTATGAACAAATTCTTACTGGTTAAGCTACCTCCCAAACCCTAGAATAGAACTCAAATATAATAGATGCAAAACTAAAACAAATGTAAAACTGTGATTATATGCATAAAAGAATAATGTATTGTAATTTGCTTGTTTTACAGCACAGAGATTGCAAAGGTCATGCTGTGCCAGGACCTACAGTTTTCCAAGGAATCTGAACCTCTCAAGGCCTACGGATCCAACCCCCAGACTACCATAAGCAGATTGTCAATAAAATTTTATTGTAATACTGATAGGAACTTAACCCGGGTTAACAGCACGTAAGGGAAATACATTATCACTGCAGGGCCTAACGTATTATAATATCAGATTTTAACAGAAAAATCATTTAACATACAGGATGTTTTCACACTGCTTTGACAAGATAAGAGGGGGTGGTAGTACCCATCCAGACAAACAATACTTGCCATAGAACCTAGGGTCGCAAACCACTCACAGCGCTAGTTCTAAAATCATCCAGTATGCACAAATTTTTTACAATCAGCGCATGAGAAGCACAAAATACGAAGTGGTAATCATCTATGCACTTGATCAGATGACCTGAGTAGTATCTGGCGCTCTTCACGCACTGTTTGTAAATATTTGTGAATGCTGGACGGTTTTAGAACTGGTGCTGTGGGTGGTTTGCGACCCTAGGTTCTATGACAAATATTGTTCATTTTTATGGGCACTATCACCCTTCCTATTTTGTCAAAACAGTTTACGAATACCCAGTACATTGCTGACCAAATGGGCTTATGAATTGTTTGGTCTTCCTTTTTTCTGCTCACAGTTCAAATATAAATATATATGTTTCACATATAGAATGCTCTTCACCTGCCCCTATTTATGCTGGTATAAGAAACTAAATTACTTGTTTAGTTGTTTCCCCAGACACACATATACCCCTTCACTAATAATCTGAATATGTGCATATCCCTTTAGTTAAGTACCGATCCTTTGCTGATCCATATATACATATCAGTGGCATAGCATAACTTCAAAAATTAACGATTTCCAATTGTTCATGATGATATATACAGGGTCAACCAAAAGTCCGCATGAATTTTTTAAAAATTCATAAAAAAAAAAAGGAAAAATCACCCCACTGAAGTGCTATTTGAGTGAAAAACATTATCTAGGTGATATTTTTTTAACACAATAAAAAAATTTAGTTCAAAGGTCACCGATAGGTGGTGCTGACACATGTGTAGGACCTTCATTCGATACATTAACCAATTCAGTGTTCCTGCAAAAATGTTAACTTTGTTAGAACAAGCTTTGTTAGTGAAACTATCGATGACCTTCGAACTGAATTTTTTTGTTAAAAAAAACACATCCAGATAATATTTATTATGCAAACTGCATTTACATGCAATTATCTTTCCATTTTTTTTAATGAATTTTTGAAGTTTGTACGGACTTTTGGTTGATCCTGTATGTGAATTGTGATACTTTTTTTCGAGGGGAGGGGGATGATGAGCAATTGAAGATGGCCCATTTTTGAAGTCACATTACGCTAATCATACATACCCATCCATTTAAAAAAAATAACATCTAATGAATGTATTACTCATTTAAAGGTTAACATTACATTTCATGTTAAATAACTATTACATATAATGAAAATATTATGAAGACATGTTTAATTGAATGAACAAATCATAAAATGGATGTCTTACCCTTTTAGACCTTTCGTTTTCCAAATTCCTTTTATAATGGGTATGGTATATCCTTTTGCAGCAATGGTGCTTTTCTGCAAATGTGAATACAACTGTTAATAGATATGTTGATTATACCAAACAAATCCTTCAACTTGTATTAATTTTATGTGACAAGTTTACAATTTTTAAGGTTTCAAATGCAGCAGGTGTGAATATAATACAAATAAAAACAGAATAATCAATATTCTGTGTAATAAAAAATAAATGAAATCATATAGCTTTCAAATTTGTATACTATGAGAAAGCTGAGTAACAGAACTGTAACAGGAGGAGATGAGGTGAGAAAGCTTATCACTGATGTAATAAAAGAAAGTGATTATACTTCTTTTTTTGTGTGTTTTATGGTGACAAGAGCAAAGGTCATGCTGCACCAGGACCTATAGTTTTCTGAAGGAACTGAACCTTTTGAGGCCTAGAAAAGAAACCCCATATCTACAATGAGCAGTTAGTTGATAAGTTTTGTTTTTTTTTGGCATAGTTAAGAGTTGAACCCAAGTTAACAGCATGCTAGGCAAAGGCAGTACCACTACAGGGCCGCTTACTTTTTTTTTTACTGATTTTAATAGATAATTTAAATGTATTTACTGATTATATACAAGTGGGATGCAATTTCTGAAAAAGTCCAAATTAGCTGTAAGAAACCTACATCTGCAAGCATAATTCTAGTTTTGGCTACATCAATAGGTGTAGTTAATGCTGCTGCAATACCACCTAAGGATAAAAGAGTATATACATATAAAGACTTTTCCACAAACACACACACATACTTAAAACAATTCCTATACTATACTGAACTCAAATTAATATGCATGTCCAACTTTAAAAGCGATAATTTGGAGCAAAAAAATTAACTGCAATCAATCTTTTCCTTCCAAACATTTTTTTACATAAAAACTACATAAGCATTAAATATATTATTAATGTTAGAAACCAGCTACTCCTCCACAAAAGGCTGCTTGCCAGGGCTTTACACGTTGGCCTTGCTTCCGGGAGACAACAATCTAAAAAGTAATAACGTTGATATTAATAACTTAATAAAGGAAACTACAAAATAATTAAAACCGAATTATAAAAATACAATGTAAAAAAATAAAACCTAAGGTAAAACTACGCAAAGAAAATGATTTTCAGTTAGTAAAACTACAAGAAAAATGAAGTCATTGGTAATGTCTTTTATCAGCATCATTAGTGAGTACTACATAATTTAAGTGAAATTTAAACATATTTAATATATAAATAAAAGTATTTCTACATTTTTTTTATAAAATTTATTTACCTTTAAATATTCCCAAATAGGAAATTGAATCAAGGAGAACGGCGCCAAAACTGTAGTGGTATAGCCTCGATACATGCCTCTAATACCCTGTGTATAAAATTAAACTTATGTCAAAATAAACCATTCCAAAATAATAATAATAATAATATATATATATATATTAATGCGCTACTGGTAATTCTTAGACATACCTCAGAACTTATTGTTTTCCTCAAAATAACCCAACTAGAAATATTACTATTTGCTTGAGCTCTTTGCTTTATGACTTCAGTAGGGACACGAATAATACAGGAAACCTATAATAGTTTTAATCATTTTCAAATTGAGAAGGCATGAATGTCTATATCAGGGGTCTTCAATCCATGGCCCGTGGGCCACATGCAGCCCGCCACCAGCTCATGAAAAAATACAAATTGTTTCACACAAAAATAACGTCCCTGCTCCCTTTGAATCTGAAATAAACATTGTATTTTATTCTGTTGGCATTTTCATATTTCATAAGAAATATTTTAAAACACTATAGAACCAAAGTAACTCGAGGTTTCCCCTCGATCGTGTTTTACTTTAGTTTTCTAGCATATATGGGCATTAGGTTTAGTTTTATTGATTTGCAGTGCAACAGTGATTTAAAAAAAATTCATCTTAGGACTCATCAAATTCTATTCTAAATATGCTGATAAGAACATCTTCCCAACCATCTGACTGCATGCTCTGAAAATGTTACTGTTCTGGACAAGGTTGATTTTCTGCCGGCAGAAACTGGTTATAACCGGTTTTAACCAGCAGAAAGTGGGAGAAGCTAATAAAACTACTTAAAAGAACATTGTATCGTTTAGTAAATGAAAGATTACAAAATATATGTTTATTACAATAATTTAATATATCGTAAAGCTTTATAGTAATTGTTTCAATAATTAAAATGTTTTAAAATTAAAAAATAGAGTAAATCAAAGATTTATTACAAAAACCATCTCTGAAGGCCATGTTACTTAACTAAGACTATTTTGTCCTATTATCTTCCCTACCTCATTAGACTTTTGGCTATAAAATAAAAAGCAACAGCATTGACAGCTTGGTGGTAAGAAAAAGCCTCAATGGTTTATGACCAATCGAATAAGTTGTATTACAGCCAATGAACCACACTTTTTGTTTTTAAGTCTGTTGTAAAGCATGTGGTACCTGTTTAGAAATATTTTGGAAATCATTACAGACAAGATACTTGGCTAAAGGAATACATAAACACTGTAAAGCCACAAACACCCAGCAATAAGGTAGAGGAATCAGGTAGATTTCTTGGAATTATTCCTAAAGAAACATCCATGTTACTTGCAGATCATGAAAATGATATGGATGATAAAGAAACTTTTCAGGTCATAAATAATGAAATGATTAATAAAAATGTAAAAGACTTGTTGTGGCTCTTAATATTTATTGCTGTTACCCTGTTTGAGATTCGAAAAGATAATTTTTCTATTGCAGCTGCATGTGAAATTAACTCTAACAGATGATGATAATCTCATAGAAATAAATCAAGAAAGGGTAAAAAGTAAACTTTATCAGGCAATAACTCAACATCATGCATGATATTACATCAACACAGAGTTCTCAAAATTATTTGTAGAGTTTGGGACTGCAAATGCTAAAAGCATATCACCGGTTCATGTCGCTTCATCCAAAGTACATGTGATCCAAATTGTCACAGGAGCAGGAAGAAAACACTATGAAATTCTTTAATGTCACTAACCCAAATTTTGTACTTCACATTATAGCTTTTTGAGCAAATTCAGCTCCTTTTCCTGAAACATACTACTCCAATAAAATCTTAAAAAATGTCCAGACTTCTATGTGGTGGTATAGTTTAAAGAAAACTATAAATGAAGATTTTGTACCTGTTTGTTTATGCACCGACGATATTGCCTGCAGTAGTGGTGAGCTTAGAAGAATGTTTTTTCTAAAGCTATTCATAATAAATTAAGAAATTGTTTGAATTAGGAAATGGAAGCAAAACTAATCTTTTGCTATAGATTACTTCATTGGAAAGATCAGCCTGAACTTAAATGCTAGTGAATTTGCTATGATGTAACCAGGGCTGTCTTGAAGAAAATTGAGAGTATGCGGTGCTTGCTGCCTCAAATAGCATGGAGTCACAATTTCTTGAGAGTATGCGGCGCACACACAGCATGTACCCTTTGGGGCAGCCCTGGATGTAACCTTTGAAGAAATGTTATAAACGTCGTAACAAAACTTATTTTACTTTAAAATTCATTCCCTTTTGCCATTTGGGGTATTCTGATAAGTTTTTAATGCATGAAATAACTATTTTCTGGGTCCCTGCCGGTTATTGCCACTTTTGTGGCAGAAACTTGCCAACCCTGGTTCTGGAGTACTTACATCTGCACATAGGTTACTTAGGATATTCTATACAGGTGATTATGAGCTATAACTCCACATATTTATATATATATATAAATATGCTTACAGGCATACATATTTAGTATATATATACACATACACCAAATTTCGTTGCAATGGGAATGACAACCCCCTTAAACCCCCCTGCATATGCCAGTGCGTCTTGTAAACAACTGTTTTCAAAAATGAAGTTGATAAATGGAAAGTCAAGACCAGAATAACTGACGTCCACCTTGTAAGCACTCTTAGGGTTGCAATATCAAAAATAAGACCGGATATTGATTGGACTGTTAAAAATAAGCAGTGCCAAAAATATCACTAAAAGGTTTGATTTCGCTTTATATATTAACAACTAAAAGTATTGTAAATGTTTTTTGCTTCCATACGTATTTTATATTTAATACATATATTGAGTCCCAAAGGCGGATACAGAAAATATTTTTGGGTGGGCATGCAAAACTAATAGGGACATAAGGAAAAACTATCAACAAAGGCTGATCCAGGGGGGAGGGGGATGCACCCCTTGAGCCGCATTTGTTCAGTCCTAATATTGCTGATACAGTAGTGCGGCCCGCGGGCCTACAAGAATAAGCAAAATTGACCCTTGGACTGAAAAAGGTTGAAGACCTCTGATCTATATGAATAAAATATAGAATTATATTGATTGATATGCAGGGTTAATCAAAAGTCCGTATAAACCTTAAAAATTCACAAGTGTACCTCAAGAAGGTCGTGCATATATATATATTTTTAACATAAAAAAATGTAGTCCAAGGGTCACAATTAGGTGGTGTTGACACTAATACACCCAATAAAAGTATGTAAATAAAGCTATTATAAAAGAGTTAAGTGTTTGGTGGGTTCTTCATTCAGTTCAATTAATAAACTCAGTGTAAAGAACAAGTTGCTGCAAAAATGTTAACTTTGCCAGAGCAAGCTTTGTTAGCAAAATTGTTTTACATAGGTGGAGAGTAAGGATCAGAAGCTTTGCGAAAATTCGGCTCACAGAAAAATTGAAAGATTGGAAAATTGTACCACTACTAGTAGTGGAGGTCATGTCTAGTATAGTACACAAATTGAGCAGTAGTCAGCTTCTCAAAGTATCCATTTCATCGTTCTCAAATACCTAAAATGCTAGGTATCGGTGACCTTTGAACTAAATTTTGTTTTATTGTATCTAAAAAATACACCCAGATAATATTGAGCAAATCACACTTCAATGTGATGATTTTTACCTCTTTTATGAACTTTTAAAGTTTATAGAAGCTTCGGTTGCCCCTGTAAAATTAGTTATGTACATGTATACATTGCTTGAATAATTATAAAACAAACAGTTAACAAGAAAAAATCTAAACATCTATTAACAAAGTCATTGTAACGTGATGTACTCAATTATTGCAGTTGAAATGAAAATTATTGATAGCTTATATTTTAATAGCTTAATCATCACTCCACTCCATAGCTTAAACTTAAAAAATGTGCGTAATTATTTATATTTACTTACTACTTCACCAAGAGAGGCTGAACCCATGTGCACAAGTGGTTGGTATTTTCCAGCAACAGGCGAAAATAACAATTTTATCATTTCATATGCAAAGAAAAATGTAGCAGCTGAAATGCACAAAAATAGAATGAGTCTTGGAAATACTGATTCATGAAATTAAGTGCTTCCTAAAATATATATTAATACATATTTCAAAAACTTAAAACTATCATAAATATGTATGTTTTTATAACTAAGCAAACTAAGAAGCAAGATGGTTCTATGTATCCTTTATGGACGAGTCACAATTTGTCCTAAATATTAAAACAGTGGAAATCATTTATACCAATACCAGTTATAACTGGCAGATCAAAGCGGGTGGATGATTGCCCCCACCCTTGAGCAAGGATTATACTACGGAAAATAAAATACAAAGTAGAGGACACTTGGCAAAAAGTAGGAATTGAAAACGAATCTCCCCCCCACCCTGAAAGATTTCTGGATCTGGTCTTGTCGGTTATAATGACCAACTGCATATAACAGAATTTTTATAAGAAGCTTAGTTTCCTATTCAATTCCTTACTACATATCTTGGTTATAATGATGGGAATTTTGCTCTATATAGGGAAACTCGTATCGGATATAAGGATGCGACTTGACAGCCAGTCCTTTCATTGGAACTATGAGGGTTCGAGATAATGCTGGAATCATACTGTTCCATTCAAGTAAAATAAGAAGTCAGCCATATTGTTCAGTCAAATGAACTGAATTCCATTTTTTGTGAAATCTCTAATGTTAAATGCACAGCAAAAGGTGAATGTATTTGAATTCTTTGTGTATAGTAAGTACTATTACAGGATTCATACTCATTTTTCAAAATAAAAATTAATGAGTTTTTAAGAAGCATTTGAGGACACCAAAAACATTTAAATCCACCTTTTTTCAAACTACTGATGTAATTATTTATTATAATCATTATTTTCAAATTAAAATTTATTTCATGACAGAACTAGCATTACATTAAATCATGACAATAATAAGAACAATAATGGCATATTCTGTCATGGGAAAGGAGGAAAAAAAGAGCAAAAACTCTCAACAAGCCCCCCCTCCCCAAAATGTTAAATAGCTTGCCACAAAAAACTGAAAAATGAGAGTTTGTACTACAAGAAATCCTAGGTCAATAGAAGAAATTATACACAACTCATTACGCACAAATTAACTGCTTTCATTCAATACAATTATTAATAACCAGTTAAAATTAGAAAATTCCACAAGAAAATAAAACTGAAAATTATAGGCCTACCCAATTAGACCTGATAATTTAGTTTAAAATAACCATAAAAATGTTATGTATATATGTATAGTTTCTGTGAATGCATATTATTTTGGATTAAATAGTGGTAATTTTTTAGTATTTAAAAAAAAAATCTTAAAAGACCATGTGCAAAATGCATTGAATTTGTAAAAATTAAACCATTTTTAGTGAATGGAATGACATTCTGTCATCACGGTTTTTCTGTAAGTAATAAACTCTAAACTGGTAAATGAAATATAAATTCTTTCTTACTTCTAACTTCTACAAGTAATGGAAGTATCACATCTAACAAGATTAATTTTTATGAAAAAAAAAAATCTTGCAATGAATAAATTTACAAATGTTTAGATATGTCTTAAATTCAATCTAGTTAATATTCTCAAATGTTACAAATTTTCAGTTCTAACTGCTTTGCAGAGATGTTCTCGTCGAAATTTCTGATATCAGAATTCTTTTCTTTTATGGATTTTCTCAATAGAATTTGCTTTGATAAATAAATATCTCTGCCTGCTTCAGTCTTCTACTAATCTCTCAGATGTTTTTCATCATCTTTTATTACATCAATTAGACACAACCTTTTTTTCCTTAAAAACTAAAGTTCATCATCAATGAATTTTCCTCTACTTTTTTTACTTTCAGTTTATTTTTAGCCCTTTGCTGTTCCAAATACTCAACATTCTTCCCTGTATAAAACTATGCAGTACACATAAAGCGATTCTAGCGTTAGGTCTTCATATAGCAACCGTGGAGAGTTGCAGCTGCTCTGCAAGGTTTTCTTGTTAAAAGTAATTTTGGAATGATTTTTCGGATATCCTATTCCCTGTTGGCTTACAAACATAATGTGATAGCATATAAAGCCTGGATTAGTTCAGAGATTATATCTGATATTTGACAATTAATAGTTGTGAGAGAAGTTAAAGAAATAGTTAGTGGTACAAAAATACACATCGGTGTATACAGAGATTTTTTTTTTTTTTTCAGTTTTACCATTTAGAGTTCACTGATATGCCTCACTTGGAACTTTCACATACGATTTACTGTTATGCAAAACGGAATCCCAAGTTTGACATTTACCACCACAATATATTGTTACCTAGTTTATTGCAATAGTGTTTAGAGAAACCTAGGGAAAGGTAAACCTTAACAATGTTGGAAATAATGAAAAAAAAAGAAGATTTTTAAGAATACTAAACAAGAACAGGATGATTAATTGCATAGGCATAAGCAGAAAGTTCATAAGGGTGTTATAGGCTCAATGGGAAGGGTTACAGAGCTACAACTCATATATTCCTATGTTAAATATACAAAATTTCATTGCAATGGGGGTTACAACCCCCATCAACACCCTCCCTGCATATGCCAATGATTAATTGGATGGCTGATTAAAATTTTATGGCTCAGTTGGTTGAATATTTATAGTGCAAGGATAGCAACGGTCATTCTGCAGCAAATAAGGTTAAGAATTTGTTTTATGACCCAAGGTCAGAAAAGGTCATTCTGTTCTAAACAAGGTGACGTTGTATACATGGTTTATATAAAAGATGAAATAAAATTTCACACAAAAGGTAAAGAGTATAACGAGTACACTAACAATGAATAAATCAATAAAATCAGATGGGAGTATATGAGCAGATATTAATTGGAAATTATTAGGAAAGATATATGAGATCTCACCTATTATGTGCATTTCACAAAGGCTACATATTGATAAAGATATATGAAAGAACGATTGAACATAGGGAGATAATAAGTATGCTGAGGAGGTAAGTATAGGATAGATTGATAAAAGAATAGGAATTGTATTTACCAAAAATAAGCACAGAAAAAATGAGTTATGATATAGATTATAAAGTGGCCAAAATAGTGGAATATGCTGCCTGAGGAATGAAAAATTAACATGAATTTATTAAGAAAAATTCAAAGACATACGAATGAGTAGAATTGGAAAAAAAGAGGAGCGAGAATAAATGGGGATTATGGTTGATTGAATTTTTATGGTGAAAAAAAAAGGGGGGGGGGGGTTTATAATTCCCCCTCTTTTTTTGGGAGGGGTCTGGCATGGATTACACTTAGGTTTTTGGTTTTTTACCCATTACAGTCGGTATACTAATTGATGGGAAGAACGTTTGGCCCTGATATAGTTTAGGTTATTCCCTTCTCAATGCAGATGCCAAGTTGATTTTGTCTTTTTTTATTAAAGAGTCCTGTTTGTTTTGGTTTTGCAGAATTCTTTGATAATGTTGTTTTCTTAGGGTTAAAATGTAGTAAGAGTGACAATGGCCAAGTATACTAAATTTGTTCTATATTTTTACATATGTTGCTTGGATTCTGATGTCACGTTTATATTAGTTTTAAAACTGCTTGCTTAAACTAATGCTTTTCTTTGACTATGTATGTCGATTTTTGGTTCAAATTATGGATTAAAAAGTGATGTTTCGAAGATTAATTTCTGCAAATGACACCGGAATATTGCCATTTTGAATGGCTGCTTGGAAAAAAAAAAAAGAGTCATAGGAATAAATTATTCTTTCAACCAAGGAAAACTATATTTTACAAATCTAGAATAAATAGTGAGGTAAGTTTTTTCTTCAATTTATTTTTTTAAATGTGTTCACTATTTTAGGGAACACATTTGTTTATGTGAAATTTCGATACCTTCTGTCTAGCAGAAATTTAAAAACTTGGCCAAAGAAGCACCAAATGGTAAACAATAACAGACCAAAACTACACTAGCCCCGAACATTTAATTGGTGCATTTTGAGGTTACTTAGTGAAAAAAAAATGAATGGATAAATTGCAAAATCCTGTAACTAGTTAGATATTTATAGCGTAAGGACAGCGAAGGTCATTGTGCACCTGTAAGCAGCTAAAATTTTCTAATGAAAGTGAATTGTTTATGTGCTACATGTATATTACATATGAAAAATTAAGTACTGGTAAAGCAGCAAATGAAATAGATCACCCATGCTTTTAAATATGTCAGCAGCAGTTCATCAAGGGTAATGAATAAGAGTAAGTTACTACTTCTAACAAAGATCTGCTGGTGATGTGTCTGAAAGCTTGGGTCATTTATTTCATTTGCTGTTTTATCAGTGTTTAGCTTTTTATATATAAGTTTCTTCCTTGATACTTCATATTTATTCCAAATGTTATGTATAAATTGTTTATGTTCAATAATTTTAATTGCTGAATATGAAAAAAAAAATGTATTATGATACGTGATATTGTAATATTACATGTGATATGCCTAGAAACAAAATGAATATTGTCAATAAGGGCATGATCTGGTATACTTACATAGCAAATAAATAAAAATATTATCAATAACGAATATGCACTGGCTACAAAAATATGAAGAGGGATATGAATTTTATTAGTCTATTCCTAAAAATTCCATTTTTTGGGTAATCGCATTTATCTAAATATATTGTTTATTTCATATTACTTTCATAGGCCACTAACTAAAAAACATTTTGAATATGGTGATTGAGTCACTAAAAGTGTTGTAACGTACCACCTGGAGATGATCCTATTACTACAGAACCAAGGCCAGAATAAATATTACGAAATCCACCAGCTTTAATAAAACCTGTTGAACTTTGTAGTCTGGTTTTAATTGTGTCTATTGGGAAAAGCAGGACATCAACTGAAAAACCAGCAAAAGCACCAGCCTATAAAAAATGATTGCATAAATTTATTTCAGAGATTTAAATTGATAGAATTTGTATTTTTGCAATATTTCATCACCATACACTGTATATTTTGATACTTAAAAATAGTAATTTACTCAGTATTTACTAACTTAATGCCAAACAAATCTCTACAACTTTATTAACTTAACAGCATAAATGTATTTATTAGGGATGTAACAAATATTCGGTTGGCATTCAGCCCATATGCCAAGTATTTAGTTAGATCGAAGACTGATTTTATATTCGCACATTCATACAAATAGCCATCTTAAACCAGGCCATAAGAAAATTATTTTAAAATTTAAATTACAGTGTACTCGCATTTTTACGAACTCCTGGAGACCTTAAAAAATTTTGTAAAATTGAAAGTTTGTAAATAGGAATTGCCTTAAAAAAAGGAAAAATTAAATGTACACTCACCTTCATTTGTTAAATATTCAAAGAAAATCAGTAATTTTCGTTTGCTTCATAACACTTCGCAAAATACGTGATCCTATGGAGTTAATGCTGGCAAGCATCTCAGAATTACTATGTGCTTTAAAAAAAAACACAGTCCTGATAGCCATTCTGTAGCTTCCTTCATCATAGGTCTTGAGATGTTCTCGGCACATTCTTCCTCCTCGTCGGATTGTTCTTCGGGACTCTCATTCAATACTTAACTGACAATTTCATTCTCTAATATTACTTTTGTACATACTTATACATTATCTACAATCAGAAAGCCCCAAAAAGTTAAGACTTCAGAGATTTGATTGTCCCTCCAGTGAAATCCCTGCATCATGGCTTCGTCTGTACTGCAATCCCTGTTGGAGGTTTTTTGTACAAGAACTGTTAATCCTGCATGTCAAACTGCGACAAAACTGAGTTCATAAAAAAGTGTCTTTTGAAATTTCAGTTCTTAAATTGGAGCCGAAATTAACATTAGTTTTATGGAATACTTTTTGGGATTAACTCATTTGTTCATAAAAAAATTATTTATAAATTGTAGGTTCATAAAAATGTGAGCAGACTAATAAATTTTTTGCTATATATAACTGGGAAAACAAGTAGTCAAATTAAGAGAAAAGTTTCTGTGAAGCATGTTACAGCCTAACCTTGATTTTATAAATTCCACATGACTAGTGAAAATAGACTGAGAAATTCGTTAAATCACAGAAACATTTATCTGAACCAATGACACACTCACTTAGATGGGAGAGGGAATGGGAAAGGCGGGCGATGGGTTCCAGGCCCTTCCTTGGGCCTGGGACCTTCTTTCCATGTAGAATGTCAAAAGTAGCAACTATTACATTAAAAAAGCATTTTGCATATTTTTGGCCCTTCCCCAAGCAAAAATTCTGGGTATACTAATGACCAGAACTGAGTCAAATTACTGAAGAGGAAAATTATAAAATGCTTCCCAGTGTTTTAAAGAACAAGTGTTAATTTTAATAAACATAAATATGTACATATTTAATACTTGGAAAAGAAATTTTTAATGCTTGTTTAGATTTTTCTTGGAAGTTAACATTTAACATTGCTTTTTCAATTATTTTCAAATGCATCGAAAAGATCACTGAAGTCAAAATGCAGTAAATACTTTTTTACACACTGTAGAACAGCATTCGTTTTAATTGAATTTACTGTTATTTCTAGTTTGGTTTCAATATCAGAGTCACAGATAAATTCAATCTATAGCAAAATGTGGGTGATAAGAACTGATAACTAATGAGGGAAACCCCCAATGCGCCGAATCCCATGTCCAAGCTTTTTCCGGACTGGCCCTATATTTCGGCCCCCCAAAATTCGAAAACAGCCATATTACAGACATTGATATCTCATGATTTCATGGATGGATTTTAATTATCTGTAGCTTTTAAGACAGACTATTGAAAATCACTTGATATGTGTTTCAGCAATTTTCCAGTAAAACTAAAAATTTTGAAATATTATAACCTTCAAATCTTTCGACAAAACGGAAAAATAATCAACCCCTGTTTGGTGGTTTTTCAGCAAAACCCTGCATTGAAAATATAAAGCTTTAATAGTTTGAAAATGAGATATTTTACTTATTGTGTATTTATTATCTACCCACTATAACAAAGAGCTCAGTTATTTGAAACAATACACACCACATGGAGGACAGGTTGGTTTTTGTACATCGTTTGAAGTTTTTTTATTTTTCATTCAGAGATACACTCGCCCATTGCGATCGATAATTGAAGCGAGTGTTCGTACTAAACATTATTCTGACTTGCAATCCAAGTCTTTGGTTTTCACTTACATTAATCACCGAACATGAAGTGGGGTCCTCAATATCACATTTTGCTTAAACTATTTCCTCATCCTCAATAAAATTGAGAGAGGAAATTAAAATTTCAAGTTTTTTAAAAAGCGCGAAAGCTAAACATTTTTCTTCTTGAACAATTTCATTTGCATTACTTTCAAAAATTGAATACGCGTAGTTTACAATGTGTTCAAAATAGTGATGAACATTGAAGGGATTAATAGTGCTATTCATAATTTCAAATTACTGAAAATGACAAAAATTTTAAATGCATGTCCTTTCAAAGCCCTATTAACTATCAAATAACAAACTCATCAAATCAATAAAAAATCATAATTGGTTTAAATCTAATTTGATTTTTGAAATTGATGAACGCATGATTAATTTCTTTCATATCTTAAAATTAATATTAATAATATTTAAGGAGGTGACCCCTTAAAATACTCGCAGTACGATTGACGGAACGAAATCTAACGAACAAAATCAGTTTTATTTCTATACTTAATATAATTATTGCTCAAATACGTCTCAACTCGTTTTGCTATATTTTCAAACAATTTTTCTCTTTAAACTTGTTTTGAATTCATTTATCGGAGGGGAAAATAACAATTATTATGCTCGCTTAAACGGCCAGAAAAGCCTACGTGATTTGTTTTAAATGTATTAGTAAAAAATATTATAACATGCTTTATAACTATTTTAAGCTTTCAAGTTCATTTCTTATTTACAGGCAGCAAAACTGCTCTGTACGTTAATACATATCTAGCAAGCGAACCTATCTGGATTTCAAACTAGCTGCGTTGAAGCTTATATTTTCATGCGGGGTTAATTCTGAAAAATCATCAAACTGGGGTTGATTATTTTTTGTTTTGCCGAAAGATTTGAAGGTTAATATTTCAAAATTTTGAGGTTTACATTGGAAAATTTCTGAAACACGTATCAAGTAATTTTCGATAACCTGTTTTAAAATCCGCAGATCATTAAAATCCATCCATGGAATCATGAGATACAAGGTCCATATAATATGGCTATTTTCAGAATTTGGGGGCCTATATCTCCGAAGTATAGGGTCATTTTGAAAAAAGCTTGGACATGGGTCTAATAATTTTTTGAGAACTTTCAAAACGCGCCTAGTGTGGTTCCAATCCCTGTCGGGCATGTTGGAGGGTTCCCTTGTAAGTAATTCCCATTTATAACAATACCCTTCAGACTTTAATCCCGGAAACACAATCCCTTTAAAAAGAAGAGACAATATTATCACAGGTGTTCTTTGAAAGAACCATAAGACTTCTAAAATTCTACTCTCAGCTACTGGCTAATGACAAAGCATTATCGTTAAATTGAGAAAAGCAAACGTTACATCCAGTTTGATATGAGACTGAACTCAATATTACTCAGTCCGGACCCATAAAAACAATCATTAAATCAAGGACATTTTTTAATCAGGTATTGCTAAATCTAAATTAGATTGTATTTTATTTTTTAATCACTTTCAGAAATATATGATCTTTTAATAAGCAATTAAAATATATTTTAAAAAATTGCAAAATATTTTGAACTTAAGTTTTAGTAACGTTTTTAAAAAATGTATAAAAAGTTGATTTTAACCAATGATGTGCATAAGTATATAATTCTACTCATACTGAAATAAAAAATAGTATATTCATTTGGTTTATGATCTTCTAAACATTTAACAGATTACTCACAGAAGAGGCTGCTTCAATTATTAAACATCAAAGTTTACTTTATGAAGCATTTTAAAATGTCTAGTTTGCAGTTATTTATGTCTAAATTTGGCTGCATATAAAGAAACTGTGCTTCTGTGCATTTAAACATTAAAGCATGGAATAGATACTGTTCCAACATGCTGGTACATCCTGAATCAACTTTTTATCTTTGATACCAAGAATATCATAATCAATGACAAACACTTTCTCTTAATATGAATATACCTCACAATTTGAAATATACTCTGATAATTGGTTAAAGTGGCCAACAATTCTTTTGGTTAAAGCAGTAACATCACTTATACTTTGGGAAGATAATAAAAAATTAAGGTACTAGTTCAAAACAGAATCACTGGGGACTTTTCAAAACTCACCATCATCATGGACATGCATGAATATCCTGCTTTCTCTATTTTGAAAAAATAAATTTTTTCGCTAATGGAGAAATGTTTTGAAATTGTAATAAAGGAAAAGAAAACTTGATTATTACTGTTTGCAAATAATCCTCCATTAACGGAAAATTGTGATTTTCCAAAGTGGTGGAGTCGTGGCATGCATATGTTCTAAAGAAAATTTTTGAAAAGTTGCCACAGTTATTTTAAAAAACTGAAACCTAATTTTTTTGAAAGCCCCGTTACTTTTCTTGAATTGGCACATGCTTAACAAGGGAAGACTCTCCCCACACCCCATAAGCGTATGCAGAATGCTCATAAGGAAGGTTGGGTTATAGTATAACTCCACATATTCATATGCATATATACAAAATTTTATTGGAATAGGGGGGATAAAATTGCCATTAATCTCCCCCATGTAAGTCAGCACTACACTTCCCTTCAGGACTGAACCTAGGGCCCCTGCAGTTTCCTGGATCTGTAGATTTTGCGTAACAATTGAGAAATGGTTACATAAAATTTTTTAAACAAAAACCTCATTTTTTTAGAAGCTTCAATACTTTTCTTGAATTAGTAGATGCTTACTAAAAAAAGTAATTCACCCACACACATACCCTTATTGGAATCCTCAATTAGTAGATCTTGCATAAATGTTACAAAAATTTATAATTCATTCACATAATTTTTTAGCTTGTTCAAAATAACTTGCTCTTTTCTTCCTCTGCCTTCTGCAGAAGGAAAAATAGTCCTAATCACTTTGGAAAACATTGGAAATAATTTTCTATCATTATCCATGTATCAACATTTCTGAACAGTGCATAGGCAGAAAGTTCATAAGGGGCTTAATGGGAGGGGTTACAACCCACAACCCCCCTGGCTACACCTGTTTTGGAATAAATTCTACAAATATGAATTCAACAACTCCTTAAAAAGCCAATAGTCAAAAATCTAAAAATCAACACTGCATTCATCCCACAAAAAAAAGCTCTGACACCCACATGCAACAAAAATTCCATAGTCCATAGTTTAGCTTATCTTGCTCATTTGTATAATAAATAACAGTTTTGCAGTCAAAACAAAACAAAAACACTTGGGGAAAAATAAATTTGAAATAGGGAAAATTGAAATACAGAAATTTAAATTTGGGTAAAAATAATACCAGTAATAAAACTAGTGGGAAAACAAAGTCAAAACATGGAAAAATAGAATTGGAGCAAGAAAAAATTAATGTAAGGAAATAATCCACAAATATGCCAGAACGGCAGCACTTGGCAGAGTTACTGTGTTGTAAACTAGTATCAAATTTCTTTTTAGAGAATTAAAAAATAGGCTTTAATGTTATTCTCAATTAAAAACATGCACATATATTTTGTTTACATTTATAGCAAATTTTAACCAGAGTGTCAATGATTTTAATCATGTGATCTTTTAAAAAAAATAGTGATTAAAATCAAAATTTATTATGACATTTCTTAAAATCAGTGCTTTAAATTGATTTTTTTTAATTCATTTTTTAAAGTTAAGTTTAAACTAGTTTTTTAAATCTGATTTAATGAAAGACAATGATTTAAGTTGATTTTTCAATGCTTAGTAAAAAATTATTCAAAATTAAAATGACTTCCTTTTTATTATTTCATAAAACACAGCACAAGCAGAAATAAATTTTTCTTATGTCACTATAATTGTTTACAGTTCATGGTCAACTATTCCTAAAGGTCAAAAAGTAATATGTTTTTATTAGGTATTTCCTTAAGCTAACTTAACAACTTAATCACATATTTTCGAAACCATCATTTTGCTTGAGCCGGATACAATGAATTAAGTGGCACAGGATTGAATCTACCAACAAAAGTGGGTTGGAACTTTATGTGTGATTGCTTATCACATCTTCATATGTTACGATGTTTAAAATATGCTATGAGCAAGCTTCGTCTCGAGCTCACTATTTGGAATATTTATTATCACCAAATTTTAAAGCAAAATGCATGTCAAGGAGTGAAAAGGAGCAAGCAATAGATTTTGTAAAAAAAGAAATACAAAGATACCTCATTATTAGGCATTATTCTTACATTTATTGTCCATGTACTGCCTATCAACAGTGCTTTATTTGAAGGGACAGTGAAATCAATTTCCACTCTTCAGTGGCGAAAATCACTGGCCTTCATACAGAAATGAGTGTGTTGGCCAAAAGAGGAACTCTATGCTGTTGGGGAATTATGCACAGATAAGGGAACATCTGCTGGAGTTGAAACGATGTTTTCCACATTAGGACTTGTTCATAGTAAGATACAAAATCTTAGGAATTGAGAAGATAGCAAAATTGGCACTTTTATTTAAATCCTTAAATGTTGGTTTTTAATAATATCATAATTGAAATCTCTAATACATATTGTAGTCTCGATAAACAAGAAATAAAGGCATTGAATTTTCGTTTTTATGTTATTAAACACGTTATTTAGATATTCACTTAAAGCTTGAGAAGAGTAAATTGAATGTTAAAATCTAATGTAAATGAAGCCGAAGGGAAATTGGTTTATTTTGAGGTACACGATCTTAAACAAAATCAGATTTAAATCAAAAAGTCTAATTTTAACAACGTCCATTTTTTTTAATCATGATATTTTTTTACACGCTGATTTTAACAGAAGTTGATATTCAGTCTCAAAACAGAGCTGTAGCCAGGCTGGGGCTATATGGGCCTGAACCCCTTCCCCTCATGGAAATGTAGTGATCGCCCCAGGAAAATATTTTTCTCAAAATAAAATATTGTAGAATTTTATTTTAAATTTTTTGTTTTGTATGAAATTGTACATGACAATGGAAATTGTTCTTTGACGTTAAAAATGTATTCAAAATAGCTTTCTACCGTAGATCTTGTGTATATAATTTTTTACAGAAGTTTGAGTCTTCATGCACCTTATAAGGATAGGGGAAATTATAAAGAAGTATACTACAATTCATAAGTTTGCAATGTAAAATTTAGGTTAAGAAACTTAGGCACTTCTGTACTATAGCGACATCCGACTTCTAAATTTCGCCAAGATCGCAGCTTTTATATATCAGGCAATAGCACACCTCCGTATTTGTATCCCCGCTAATATAATATTTTGATTATGAATTAGTATTTTTATAAATAAATCAGTACTTACCTGAATCACAGAGACCGAACTGGGGAAGACCCTCCACCTCGTCGTTTCGTGACTCATGCCGTTTCAATCATCGATCATATTCGATGTGTGCTGCCTGAATCAGTATATGTATATTTTGATTATAAACTAGTACTTCTGTATATAAATCAGTACTTGCCTGAATCACAGAGACCGAACTGGGGGAGACCCCCAAGAATCCCCTCTCCACTTGTTGCTTTGCGACTCATGCCGTTTAGATCACATTCGATATGAACTGACTGAATCAGTATTTGTTGAATCAGTATCTTCATGCACAGTATATTTAAATAAAATAAAAAGCCTCAAGTAGCCTCAGCAAAAATGCAACACCATGCTAATATAAGAATACTTGGCAAAATTTTGGCGACATTTTCACCAAAATTACCAACTATTTTAGAATTTATATTTCGGATGTCGCTATAATATGGAAGAACCAAAATTTATTACCATTAAATATATTAGTTCGTTTATATGTCAGTATTATCAATGAATTAATAATATACATCTAAATGTTCACTTAACTTTTAATTTCCAAAAGTGTAGCTACAGGCCAGTAATTATAATAAAGAATATTCAGTATTCAACTAAATCATTGTTTGGGACTAATATTTATTATTTCATAACTAAACTGGTATCTTCATACTGAAAAAGGGCATCTTAGTATACAGACAAGTATTAAAAAAAATTCCAAAACATAATTTAATGTAATACTTACTATTAAAACCACTTTCAAGTTTGTTGCTTCACCTTGCAGTAATGCTTCTGAAAGAAAACATTAAAATAAGTCAAAACTAATAAAGTTGATATGCAGGGTAGAAAAAAATACTAACTGCTCACTGTAGATCTTAAAACAGTCTGGTTGTTTTTTCTCTTTCTGTTTACGGGCATTTTTTAAGAGAATTAAACATGTATGTATGGTTTTAAAGAGTTGCAGTACAAAACTACACAGTAGGTTCAATCGATAGATAGTACTACAACTTAACGGTAACAAGAAATAAACCCAATACGCATAAAAATGAAAAACTAACGCATCGTAATAAAAATTCAAGCAAAAACGTAATTCTACGTAGCCCGTCCTAGGAAGTCAGACTGGAAAAACGTAAATTTACCTGACCCATCCTAGGAAGTCAGAATGGAAAAACGTAAATTTACGTGACCCGTCCGTTCAGTGTTAAGAGGTTGGAATACTTTGGAAACAATGGCAGATCCAAAAATCTTTCAAGGAAGGGGAGATTTATTTCCGATTCCTATTTTTAGCTAAGTATCCGTCATTTTTCATTTCATTTTCCATGATACAATCCCGGCTCGAGGGG
>QLNU02015360.1:39478064-39490809 GCA_006491805.2 Dysdera silvatica
GATCCAGGAATCGAAGCCCAAGACTCCGTCCTACGTTAGCCCACCCACCACTTCGCCGGCTGGCCCCTCGGCCGCCAGAAACTCATTCTTCCCTCACAGCTCACCAACGAAATTCAAATTTGCCCGCCCATATCCAATCACAAACACCTGCACCCCCCACAATCACTTTTATCATTCCACCAAATTCTACCTACTCCATCACACTAAATTAACCGACTACAATATACCACAGTTGTTAATATAATATAATATCCCACCTCACCAAATAACTAATTTTTTCTACCCCCACCAACTCGTGAGCACCGTTTGAAACTCTGCTCCCCTTGCCTCGTCCGCTGCTATCGCTAATGCTAAAACACCACATCAATAGCCTGCCTTGGTAAATCCAAAACAAATATCAATAAAAACCAATTCGCCCTCCGTAAACAACTCCTTCCCACCCTACACAACATTATCATTCACTCATTGGGGATATACGAATCTTTCAGAGGTTTCACATGTTCATCAAGGCGGCAACAACAAGAGGTGTACTTCATTCTAATGCGATGTGCCTGAACTTCGCCAGAAGTAAGTGCCTAGCTTACAATATGAAATGCCAAAACATCGCCATATGTATGGCAGTATAACCCCATGTGGGTTATGCTACACATGGCACTCTAAAATAAAAGGAAGACAAAGTTTCATACAAAGATATTTTGTAATTTCGTAAACCATCTGCTATAAGTTTAAAGACTTTGTCTTAAGGAGTTAATAAGCAGTTGCATTATAAGTATTTGGGCCATCTTAAGTAAAAACCTGCAAATTCTAAATTTCAGATATTAGTATAATTTGCAACTTTATCTTTTCACTTTTTCCTTTGCTTCATTTCCAGTTTTTAAGTATTGGGAATTTAAAGTTGCAAAACTGTTTCTTTTCTTTACTGTATGTGTATTTAAAACTTACTACATTCATTGATGTATCGTAGATAAAAGAAAACAATATATTCTAATATGAACTATTTCATGTAATTATTTTATATTAGCCTATATGTAAATAAACCAAAAGCAGTATTTACCAATGTAATGTACTGTCTGCACATTCTGGATTTTGCATTGTAATAAACAAAAGCAAATTACATTCATGAAACACAAAATTAACAAACTATATATAGAGTTAATAGCTTACTT
The DNA here is from genome assembly GCA_006491805.2 of Dysdera silvatica. Lineage (NCBI taxonomy): Eukaryota > Metazoa > Arthropoda > Arachnida > Araneae > Dysderidae > Dysdera > Dysdera silvatica. The sequence goes on from QLNU02015360.1 coordinate 39,479,231, forward strand.
GATTTGTGGAACAAGAATGAAATGAATCAAATGATGATACATTTATGACACTCATTCCAAATGTTTTAATGGTTTAAAGCAATTTTTTCCCCATCGGCCGCTGGAAAAGAAAAATAATCGGCCATCGGCCTTTTGAATTTTTGAACAATCGGCATCGGCCAAAAAGCACCATCAGTCTAGCCCTAATTTTTTTTAAAAAATTCGGAGTAACGTGATAATGACTGAAGTATAACTAAAATTGTCATTTTTTGAAAATGATTTCATCATGAAGGGCAGCAGATAATGAAGTTCAATTTTTTATATGTTCGTACTGTCTCAGGGTGTTACCAAAAAAAAGAGTGGAGTTATTTCCATCTCCTTTTAACATAGAAGAAGTGTTTGAAATTTTCAAAAACTGGCCTTTTCAGTGACTCACGACTGGAAAGGGGGGGGGGCAGTTACCTGTTTGAAATTTGGCAAAGCACCTCTCTGCATGTTGTTTATAATCTGAAAGTTTCATTCTGTTATTCCAACTAGTTTATGAGATACAGCCACCTTCAAACTGAAGAATCAGAGGATCGACTGTCTTGAAAAAGAAAGGAGGGAAGGATAACGTGGAAAAATGGAACTTGTTTCAATATTTTGCATGTGCTGCCATACTTCCGTTTGTTTTAATTTTTATGGCGCAAGAGCATCTGGGCTATACTGCGCCAAGTTACCAAACTTTAATATATCACATTTTTTCCTCCAACAATTATGTTCAGTTTTAACAATGAGTACCAAGACTGCTTTATAGAGATAAAGTCTATCTTTCAAGTTCTTGGAAAGTTTACTTTTTGTCCCATATGGGTTAGCTTATTCATGTCTCAGTCTACTTTAGTGCCTTTTTGAAAAAAGTTCAGAAATTGCATCCTTCTTTTCTGGCCCCATGCAGGGTTTTCACAGCCAAACAGTGCTTTCGGAGCAGCATTTGGAGCAGTAAAAGTCCCATTTTGTAACAGTTTGAAACAAAAAAATTAATATTTCGTATCAGTTTGGAGCAGAAAAAATACCCTTTTGTAACAGATAAATACCATTTCATAGCAGTTTAGAGCAGGAAAAAAAAGCTTGCATCCATTTCCTGAAGTTTATTTTCAAAATTGCTTCATTCATTACGTTAAGCTTGACTTGCGTACTCAAAAATATATAAATTTTGAAATAAACAGGGTGTCTACTCAAATTCTGTTTCAAACTTCCCTGACTTTTCCAGGTTTCCAGACCAAATCTTAATCGATTTCCAGTCCCTAATTACAGTAAACAACACACAATGCACTAAAATTCATTAATGCAAACCCCAAAGCCATTTATAACTCAATTAAAGTAAATTTACAAATTCAAAAGCTGTATTAAAAAGTGTATTTCTTTACACAGAAAACTTGCACAAATTAAATATTTACAGCAACATTTCCATTTGGCCCTTTTTGAGTTCATTATAAAAGAGTTTAACTATATAATCGCAAAGCTGATTCTCTATTTCCATTTAAAGCATGTATGACTTATACAGGGTGATTCTTAACTCGAGGAAAAAATTTTAAGGGGTGGTAGGGGACCCGAAATGAACCATATTGGCCGATATCCCCATGTTCGAATCGGAGGGGAATGGCTGCAGAGTCAATTTATTATTTGCATCTAGCTCGTTGCTACGTAACCAATTACATCAATTAAAATATTTTTTCAATACAGAATTTAAGTGATTCACCTAATAACACAGCAGAGACAAAAAAATCAAGAATTCCCTTTTCTGATCCTGATCTGTGTTACGATTTAGTGAAAATAAGCATAAAACTGCATTTTTTTATCACAGTTTTTATCACACTTGGCAGTTGTGAACTACCAAATATATGCAACGGGTGAAGGACATTAAAATGAACAACTTTTGTTCAGTAACATTTTTGCCTAAAGTTAGCCATTCAGCCACTACAGTGAATTTAGTGTTTACGTCCACGGCGTTCAAGGTTACCACATATGGCAAAATGCGCCATTTCAGAATTTCTAAAATTATTTAATGCCAACGGACCTTGTGCTCTCTCTATTTGGCGACTTTCTAAAATCTGTTAAATTCACCGGAATTGTAAAGCGTAAAGTGCAGTACATCTTGGAAAAAAGAGATATCTTAGGCAGGGGCGGCCTTAGTGTAGGGGCGGGGGGCAAGCTGGGACACACCCGAGGATGCTAAAAATTGTAGTGCACATACTAACAAATTAGTTTATGGTCATCCTTACATACATAATTCTCAACGAGGTTGTAGGTTTAGGTCAATTACTTAAATTCTGTACTGAAAAATTATTTTAATTGGTGTGATTGGTTACATAGCAACGAGCTGGATGTAAACAATAAATTAACTCGGCAACCATACCCATTCTGTTTCAAACATGGGGATATCGGCCAACGGCATATCTTGTTTCCAGGAACTCCAAACCTGGCAATTGGCACACAGTGACTAGCCGCAATTGTTGTTTACAGCAATTTTTGTTATTTTCCTTAATCCTTGCCTTCCCCCCCTCCTCTTTTTCCTCCCCTATTCCTTTAATCCTCCCCTTTCTCCCCTACTCCTGGGCCCTAAAAAAGTAACAAAGGATTCCTGTTCACCCTACCTTCCCTTCCCCCTCAATTCTTGGGCTTTAAAAAAAGTAAAAAAGGAGTCCTCTTTCTCCTTACCTTCCTCTTCCCCTCCGTCTTTCTCTTCCTTTCAATCCTCCTCTTTCCTCCCCTCCCTAAGAAAGTTCCATCATTCTCTTCCTTCCCCACTTTTTAAAAAATTGAACTAGGAGTACTTAACCTTATACTTAGCAAAATCCACTTACAAAAAAACACTAGTGACAGTAGAGAACGGATACCCTAATTTTTTTTTTTTCCTCTTGAAAAGAGTCAAAAGTAGTTGGAAATCGGCTTATGATGTCATAGACTGTGTGAAGTCACACGTACAGGCATATGGACCTGCAAAGGTATTTTAACATGTTTCGTCGTTTTGGCTGTGTTCGTTGCAGGAAATGGTATTATATATGAACGGTTGGCTTTGTCTTTTTTTTGTGGAATTAAGGTTGAAGGAGAAAAATGTGCTGGAGTGGGTTAAGAAAGGATTATTTTCTTCGGGATATGAGTGTGAGAAGATATTGTAGGCTAGGCCTCTTTTGAATGAGGCTTTCCAGTGCTGATACCAGAAAGCATGATAGATAAGGAGGGGAAAGGGGCCCAGAAGGGTGTGGTAAGGCGATAGTGGTGATGAAGGGAGGAAGAGGACAAAGAGAGAGAAGGGGGGGATGGAGAGGGGAAAAGAAGGTGAGGTGAAGGAGGGGGAAGGAGATATGGAAAAACCATAGTCCTGAATGAGGAAGGGTTGGACTCCTGCTTCACGGAATTTGTATGGGGACGCCCCCACAAAAATATACCAGAAAATTTGTTTCCCACATTTTTAAACACTATAAAACCATGAACATCTGACGAAGAAGAGCGATAAAGGTTAGTACCTCTTTTTTTCTTAACTTCACTGAATCGGGACGTCTGTGTTGTTAAGATGACATGATGTAAACAACATGGCAGAAAGGGAGTGTCACTGTTGCCATGCATGTTGGAAACACTTCCTACTAAAAGCACTAGGGCATGTGTTCTGTACTATGGCCCATAAAAAAATAAAACATACATACGCTAACTACGAACGTGAAGTAAAAATGTCGTCTCACGCCATTTTTCACTGCATGATACAGATGTGACGTCACAAAGCAATCTAGTGCAATTTCCTACGATTTCAGGAGGATAGATGAAAAAGTAGGTTGCATGTTCTGCAATACCACCCACATTTGTTTTCACATGTTCAAAAAACATTTCATACCAAAACTTCCAACAACATAGGTGAGTTTTTCAATACATTTCAAAAATTCCAGGTTAGTCCATCATGGTGTCACAAACAGGAAAATCGCGACAAGCAGGAATAAAGTTAGCGCCGTTGGCGACCAAATGGTGAGATTGTTATGCAATGCAGTGACGCCAAACTGTTGAAATTAAACAGTTATAACATGTAGCCATTGCTGGCTGGCGTTCCGCGATAGTCCTTCTTTGGTGCTAAAGAGTCCTTATGTTACGCCAAGAGGCAATCGTACGCCAAAGCAGTAACCATACTTGCAACCTTACAGTATAGTTAACCAATAGCGACAGAGAGATAGGAATAATTGACTTCACTATGCGAGAAGGCGGAACTGAGGTTGAAAGGGGCTGGGCTAAAGACACAATTAGGGCGGAGTTTAAAAATTCGAAAGTTTGAGTGACATAATCAGGATAAAATGGCCTTAGCTAAAATGGAAGACGTACAATTTGATCGGAGTTTAAAAATTCGAAATTTTAAGTGGCGTAATACATTGTTAATTAATTTTAAAGGGTTTTCAAAGCTGAATATTATTTTATGCATATTTCATGTATATGTTATACCTATACAGACTTTATTTTGGAAATTCTGTTTTGATATGAAAATTCAAATTCCAAAGCGGATTTAGCCAGCTTTTCGTTTTTGTTGGTCCAAAGCTCCTTGTTATATACAATCTTACAGTAGTAATTTTAAATAAAATGTATTTTTCATGTATTGTAATATATAAATAGGCTAGCCTATAAATGTGTATAATACGTGCTTGGGCCATGCCCATATCCATAAGAGGGGATCTTAGGGACCGTCCCCCCGAAACTAAATTTGCAATAAGGCCGCAAAAATACGTGTGTATTTACTTGTAACAGTGCAGAGAATAATTCTCAAACCTTGCATAATTATCAAAATTTTAACCACAAGATCTCGTTTTGCCACTAGACGACTAATTTGAAATTAAAGAAAGAAACGTGGAAACCATTTCATTTCAAAGGCCATGACATTGCCATCAAAATTTAAATTTTTATAAAGCTACAAATAATAATTTACAATGGTTTCTGAAGGACAAATTACGATTTTTTGACTTGCTCCTAGTCAGTGCCAACAAAATAAAGAAAAAAAAATTAAAATCGATTGGTATCTTCAGCTCGCCCTCATTGAATTCGAAACTTACAAAAATTTTCGAACTAAAGAAAAAAAAAGGATCTTTGCAAATCAAACTTCTTTAATGTTAATCAAATAATAAAATCGTTCATATTTCACCAGTTGTTGGTTTTTTGCGATATAATGAGTAAATAGAAATTTTTTTTCTCAAACACTGAAAATTTCGAAGGTGATGCGCAAGTGAAAGATATCAACCGATTTTAAATTTTTATTTTGTTTGTATTGACTAGAAGCAAGTTTTCCGCGATATAGCGAATAAAAAAAAAAAAGTTTTTTTGGCCCACCCTAATATACACATAGGCTTATACCTTCATAATGGGTGGATTCATAGGTGTAAGCAGAAAATTCGTAAGGGGGGGTTGTAGGCTCAATGTGAGGTTACAGAGCTACAACTCACATATTCCTATGTTAAATATATAAAATTTCATTGAGATGTGGGGGTTACAATCCCTATCAACACTCCCCTGCGTATGCCAATTGGTGGATTTACTATTTTGCCGCGTCTATGTAACTTTTTTGCCTCCCCTTCCTGCCCCCTCCCCCAAATAGTGGTAACAACAACAATTAGTAGAATATAACATTCAATATATTATTCCAACAGCTTTTGTATTGACAGTAAAAATGTTGAAAAAGAAACTTATAAATTGAATAATAATAATATAATAACTTAATCATTAAACAATATTAACTTATATTGCAGTATTATTTCTTTTTGGTATACATGAAATCCAATTCACTTTTACAGAAATAAATCATATTTTTAGCCAAAAAATAAAAGCCTATCAAACACTATGGTATTTACGTGGAAAGCATGGCGGCTAGCTTTCTATCTCAACAAAACCTCTGATTACATCATCATATGATATTGATTTTGTTATATAATAATAACGATTTTTTTTTATTTTTCTTCCATACAGTCGATGTGTCCTTACTTAAGACTACACTATAGCAAATGAGGTAAGATCATAGTAATACAAAGAAAGGTCTCAAGAAAATAACAAAATGATTACAGGCGTTTGCAGAAATTTCATAAGGAGGGTAACAGAACTACAACTCCATGTATTCTTATGTTAAATATCAAAAATTCCATTGCAATGGGGGGGGGGTTACAACTCTGTGTACTCCAGTGAAAATGATATAACAAGTTTGGGACCTTACACTGATTAAATAAAATGAACAATAATTCACACAAGTCGTATATGCAATTGTAAGGCCACACATCTTAACATATTTCTTCCCTACACTCCCTTCTTATAATGTATTACAGAGTTATTTCAATAACTACCCTTTTTGTCACTACTAGGTATCAATGTTTAATTATTGATAGTTTTTTTAATATTGCATTCTGGAGTTCAAATATTTCCTTAATTTGTTTTAAATATATTCATGTTAGTCAATTTTTTAATTCTAGTAATCTATTCCAGAGTTTAGGACCTTTATTGTTAATATTTCTTCTTTTCATATATCTTATTTTTGGTAGAATCAGTTTATTGTAATTGCGATAAGTTTTTCTACCTTTCTTATTTTATTAACTTAGTATGTCAATCTTCTTTCATCCTTTCATACATCTTGACCAGAATACATCCTCGTGACTTTTTTCAAATTGCAAGGTATTATATTTCTACACTACATTTCTCCAGTCTGTTTGTCTCTATTGATTAATTTTAAAGCCCTTTTTCGTAAGTATTTTAGCAATCATTTTGAAATGGTAATAAAAATGGATAATAATAAATGATTTGTAATAAGTTCTGATTAAAAAACTTATATAACTTATTTTAGTATAACTGTCATTAATGTTTTTTATATATATAATATAATATTAATTGCATTTCAGTAGGTATACTGGATTTCTGTCAGCTTTTTTTAAGTCTGAAGACAACATCAGGAAACACATTTCCAGCGAATGCTTCCCTCCTCCGTTAATTGCCTTAAGATGAATAAAAAGACGAAAAATTTATATAAATCGAACACTACGCAGATTAAAGCAAATAACAATATTAATCAACGTTTATTGGCGTAGTGATACCAGCGCCGATGTTATGGCGTGATTAGATGGTGAAACGTTCGAAAGAAAAGAAATGTCGCTGAATTCGCCGGGACCACACATTTCTTTTCTTTCGAACGTTTCACCATCTAATCACGCCATACCATCGGCGTTGGTATCACTACGCCAATAAACGTTGATTTATATTGTTGTTTGATGAATAAGAAAGTTCGCCCTACATGGGGGAAAACGTAGGGGCACATTGGCTGTATTCCTTGACCGGAGGCATATTCGGACTGTTTGAAGTTGATAGACTAGGGTCGTGATATGATGATGCGTATCCTGAGGGGCCAGTTGTCCTCTTTGCTTCCTGTTCTCGTTTCTGGTGTATATTTGTTAAAGATAAGACGTAGAGTTCATGGGAAACGAAAGACCTTGGCTTTCTTTAATTTTGGAGTCGCCGATTAACGATTCACAACTTCTTAGATTTATGAATAATGGCGGTTTATGGGGTGGGCCTTGTCACACCAAAATATTTCGTTATTTTTTGTGAAAGGTAAAAAGTTTGAAAGTTTGTCAACGTGTGAATAGGAGGATGTTTTTCTCAAGTACAATTGCAATAGAGCTGTTTTTAGATACAATTTTTATATGAAGGGTAAGTGTGTATTTATATATTGTATATGAGGGTTAGAATATGTAATTTGTAAAACGTTTATTCCTTCACGAGGATATTTCAAAAGTGTGGGAATAATTAAAAAGGGTTATATAGATTGAAACGCTATAAGATTTCATCTTAACGTGAATACAAGCTGGACTAAGTTGAAAAAAATAACTCTGGATTTAAGTGAAAATTGTGATAAAGTGCCAACACAGCCAGAACTTGACTTTTCCCACCGACAAATGGGTGATAAGTGTAGGTCATTTCACAGTACCTGGCATGAAAAGCATGAATGGATTGATACTGTACTATTAGTCAGTAAGGGGTACTCAGACTGAAAACGAATCTAGGGGGGGTGGGAAGGGCCGATGGAAAGAAGGGCACGGAAAAAATGGTCCAAGAAAAAGGGCTGATGGAAAAAATGTCCGAGGAAAGAAGGGCCGATCACAGAAAAAGGGGACGTTCACAAATTTCGTAATTTTAATTGCAATTGAAATAACTGCAATGTTCACAGCTGCAACCAGGGCCTGATTACCAACTAGGCCCGCAAGGCCCGGGCCTAGGTTTCCCCAGTTGGAAGGGGCCCCAAATTGCGATTTATTTTAAAACTGACTTTTGGTTGCTCAGTTTTGATCAGTATTTAGACAATTTTTTGGTAAAAACTTACTTTTTAGACTATTTTGGATAGTTTATTACAAATTTGAGGCGTTTCAGAATGAATATATATAAGCACTTATTTTTTATATGCTTTCAGACCCCACTTCTAAACAGGCCCTTGTTTACCTATAGGCTCACTAGGCTCAAGCCTAAGGACGTCAAATTTTTTAGGGGCGCCGGCTTGGGAAAACTACCAGATCTCAAACAGCCGCCGCACAGCCGGACGAAGTGATTGAAAACTAAACATTTAAATAAAAAAAAAAAAAGCAGTTTTAGCATATTTTCTTGTTCTTTACACTCTATCTGCTTAAAAATATGTTTCCATCATTAAATTTGATTAAAAATTCCGACCGAAAATATTTAACAAAGTTCATACTTTGAGCAACTATAGTGATGTTCTATCTTTGACACATATGGTTTCAAGGAACTTTCACATTGAAACTAAATAACAACGATATTTAAAAATAAAACTCTTACAAGACGCTATGCAACAGAAGGACAATGATTGTTCTCCAGGATGCTTTCAATTTGCGTTTTTGCAAAAAAATTTTAACGTTATTTTGTCGAAAAGTAATGAAAATTAAATAATGTTTTGATTGTTGTTGTGTTTTTCCCCCATCAAGTTGAATGGGTCCCCAACTAATACTGTGCCTATAGCCCCCATGTCACGGATACCGTTTGCAGGGGAAGAGGGGACCCGTCCCCCAATGTCAGTTTTAAGGTTCCATGTCCTCCCAAATTCAAACAAAAGTTTTATAATAGGTAACGTCGTTTAAAACATAATATATATCATCATCATCATATTCAACCATTATCTATCCACTGCTGGATGAAGGTCTCTCCAAATGCTTTCCACACAAGTCTATCCTGAGCAATTCGTTTCCACGTCACCCCAACCTGTTTTCTTATTTCATCCACCCATCTAGTTTGAGGACGTTTTCTAGGTCTTCGGTGGTCTCTTGGAATCCAGTTCAGAATTTCTGTTGTCCATCGTTGATCAGTTCTTCTTGCAATATGCCCAGCCCATCGCCATTTCAGCCCTTTTACTTTAACAATGATGTCCTCTACTCTAGTTTGCTCTCTCACCCAAGTGTTTCTTTTTCGATCTCTCCTAGTTATTCCAAGCATGCACCTCTCCATGCTCCTTTGCGTTGTCTGTAACTTTCGTATTGCTCCAACTGTTAGACTCCATGTCTCTGATCCATAAGAGAGGACTGGCAATACACACTGGTTGAAGACCTTTCTTTTTAGACACAAAGGCAATTTCCCCTTCAGGATAAAACTGTTTCTTCCAAATGCACTCCAGCCAAGTTTAATACGTCTGTTGAGTTCTTTCATAATGTTGCCATCCATTGAAATCAGCTGGCCAAGGTAAATATATGAATCAGCAATTTCTAGCTCAATGTTGTCAACTTGTATTTTTGTTTCCTCTACAAAATTATTGAACATGATCTTAGTTTTTTGTAGGTTCATCTTGAGTCCAACTTCTTTACTTCTAGTTGAGAGCTCCTGTACCATGTCTTGGAGTTCTGATGGGTTCGTTGAAAAAATAACAATGTCATCAGCAAACCGCAAATGATTTAAATATTCACCATTTATTTTTATTCCCTTGTTATTCCAATTTATCAGCTGAAAAATCATCTGTAAAGCTGAAGTAAAAAGTTTTGGAGAAATGGTATCTCCCTGCCTCACACCTTTACCAATTTTGATAGTTTTGGTATCTTTATGTAACCGAAATTTTGCACTTGCATTTTTATACACACGTTTCACCATGTCAATGTACACATCCTCAATGTCTGTTGATCTTAAAGAGTTGATGACTGCTGATGTTTTAATAGAGTCAAAGGCCTTCTCATAGTCAATAAATGCAACACACAATGGAAGTTCATATTCATGTGTTCTTTCAATTAATTCTCTTAATACTTGAATATGGTCCACTGTACTGAATCCACTTCGAAATCCAGCTTGTTCTCTTGGTTGAGCTGCATCTAATTTTTTCTGCAGGCGATGTGTTAGCACTTTTGTGAAGATTTTATAAATAGCAGGTAACAAGCTAATTGGTCGGTAATTTTTCAAATCCTCTTTATCACCTTTTTTATGCAAAAGAATTACTGTTGCAGAATCCCATTGGTTTGGTATGTTACCGCTGTTAAGACATTTGGTAAAGAATTTTGCAAGTATGTCTTCTACATATTCTCCAGCTTCTTTTAGGATATCTAATGTAATACCATCATCACCAGGGGCTCTTCCTTTCTTCATATTTTTTATTGCAAATGAAACTTCTTCTTTTAAGATTTTAGGAGCTGTTCCTTCGACTATTTCAGAGTCTTCGTTTAATCCACTGTTTCCCTCATACAGCTTTCTGTAGAATTCTTCAACTCTTCTAAGTATTTCTTCCCTATTTCTTGTTACGGTGCCATCCTCTCCTTTTAATGCAATGATGTGTTTCTTCCCAATAGACAAACTCCCTTTAACAACCCTAAGGCTCTTGTTGCTTTCAATGGCCTTCCTTACTAACTCACAATTGAATTTTCTTATATCTTCTTTCATGCTTTTGCGCAGAGTTTTACAAAGTTCTATGTACTCAATCCTGGAACTGGTATTTCGATTGTCCACCTTCATATCTCTTCGCCTTTTCATGAGCTGTTTCGTCTTCTCAGATAATTTGCTATTGTGCTTTTTACAGGTTACACCACCAATTTCCCCAGCAGTTTCAACTATTGTCTTAACAATGTTTTCATTTGCTTCTGAGATATCACTTTCATCAATAAGTCCTTCCAGTGCAGAAAAGCGATTTCCCCATCTTCGTGTGCCGGTATTTACTTTCAGTTTCATTAGATCCACCCTCTTACTTACTTGTTTCCTAATGAGCTTCTGTCGTTCTAATTTAGTATTTAAGTGCACTTTACATCTCACCATTCGATGATCACTTCCAGTATTAAATCTGTTCAGTACACTGCAATCTTCAATAATTGATTTCTTGTTTGCCAGGATATAGTCAATTTCACTAGTTCCCCCATTTGGGTGTTTCCATGTCCATTTTCTTTGCGGTTTCTTCTTAAAAAATGAATTCATGATGCTAAGGTTTTCAGCTTCTGCAAATTCGATGAGTTGATCGCCACGTTCATTCCTTTCCCCATATCCGTATTTACCAACCGATGTCTCTCCTTGTTCCTGTTGTCCAATTCTTGCATTGAAATCCCCCATGATGAGCTTGATATGTTGTTTCCCTTTGGTGTGTAACTGTT
>QLNU02015360.1:39490909-39503544 GCA_006491805.2 Dysdera silvatica
TTAACAATTAGTAATGAGCTAAAAAGTACTTTATTTTAAAATGTGATTGTAAATTTTTTAAAGTAAATGCACAGCAGAATCGGGCAAATCAAATTTTTGAATGGCTGGGGATGGGGGTGGGCTGGAGCTCCCCCCCATCACTTATATGATATAAATATAAAGCATGTATAAAATGTTAGTCGGCGACGTCCTTGACCTTGAAACTCACAGTATGTAATGTAAGTTCCTTTGTATCATTCTCCCCCACCTTCACTTTTTTTTATTTAGCTTCTGCTACTGAAGTTCCTTTATATCATTTTTTCACATAAATATATATGTTATTCATAAATTCATTCATTTTCAGTGGGGGCTTTAGCCTTTCCCACACCAATGACCAAGCCTCCATGGGCGCCGTTGGTGGGGGACAGGGGGGTTCAAGTGTAGGGGGACAGTATGCCTTCTACTGGCATATTGTCCCACCCCAATATTTTTAGGCTATCGGCGCTAATGCCAGTGCCTAACCTAACTATATTATACGATATACGAGATGGCGGAGCTATGTATTTACCCCCCCCACGTTTAAATTTAATATTATAACAAACTTACTAATAAGTGCTCAATATTACAATAAAAATGTAAATAAGTATTATAAATTGTGTAATAATTGAACGGCCCCCAACGATTATTAACGTAAGTTCCTTTATATCATTTTTTATTTAGCTTACCGAAATTCGATTTATAATATATATGGTTCTTATATATATAAATCTTATGATTATTAAATAGTTTTATTAAATATATAAATAAAATACTGTCCGCTATATGTCCGCTCATTAGGGGTTTCACTGCATCGTTTCAGCTGCAATACTTCAGCTTAATATGAACAAACCGAAGTTTATGTAAATTCAATTAAAAGGTAAAAACCTTAATCCGGCACTGATTTGAATGGCTCCTGGGCTCTACGCATTATTAAATGTGTTTTAATAAAGCAAATTAATATTTTATAACTTTTAATAAGAATACTCCAGTTTAATATAAACGGAAGTTTATGTAAATTTAATTAAAAGGTAAAAGAACATTAGTCCGGCACTGATTTGAACCGTTCCTGTGCGTTGTAGGAGTGGAGTTGCTTGGAGTAGTTAGTTAATTCCAGTACATCTGTTAAGATCCTGCCTCGTTCCCATGAGGAGTGGTACTTGCCGCCTCCTTTATCGGGTCTTAGCTCCGCCTTCTCCGTGGGTTGTCTTTCAGTTGGGTGTTAAGCCGCCTGGTGCAACACGTGTACGCCAAATGCTGTGTAACGCCAAATGCCAGTAGCTGTAACGCCAAATGCTGTGCTCCAAAAAATGCCTATAAACTAACATTCCATCCAAGGAAAAAGAGGTAAAAGTAGAGAGGGTTACGCTTTACAATAAATTCCGTTTCGCCAAAAGCACGCTAACTTCCTTGTTGGGTTGCTGTTCCTTTATTCGCTTTCGCTTCATTTCCGGTTGCCATGACAATTTAGCGTTTATAAGTTTTATAGTGTGTTGAACAATGCTTACCTTTACGTTCCTGCATCCGCTGTTTAATATGACAATGTTTCGTTTTTTTGCGTAAATATGTTTTGTTTTCCTGTTATCGACATTAATGACCGTAACAGCCCATAGCCAGAGTCCAGAACGCCTGGTGTGCAATCCTTCTGGACATGTGTGTGGATTCTGTAAATGCAAGCATGTCGCCGCTTAGGTACTAACAATGGCGAAACACACTATAAATTAGCTATATCTGCTAAAAAATAGCTAGATGTTCTAAAATATTAACTAGATCTGCTAAAATATTTCCTTTAAAATACCTTTTCCAAAATACTTCCTCTAAGATATCTCCTCTAAAATATTTCTTCTAAAATAGCTCCTCTAAAATATCTCCTAAAATACCTCCTCCAAAATACCTCTTCTAAAATACTTTTTCCAAAATACCCCTTCTAAAATACCTCCTCTAATCTATTTTCTTTTCTCGTCAGATGTTAGTTTTCCAGTCAATAACTATTTTTTGATGGAAACACTGATAGGAATTTTTGCGGGGACAGATGTAGTATAGGTCTGTTGGCGTCATTTTCCTTGGCGATCAAAACAGTTGCCAGTGGTCGAAATGCGGTGTTTCCACTATAATGGCAGTCCGACATGATGGATTGTTGAATTTGAGACGTTTTTAGTCCCAATAATTTGTTTTAAGAAGGAAATTCCTTGTGGGAACTATTCTGCCGTAACGCCAAGTACTGGGCTCTGAAAAACACATTAAAACCAACATTCCATCCAAAGAAAAAGGGGTGAATGTAGAGAGTAAGAAGTAAAGAAATTTGGAGAATTACCACCGTAGTGGCTGTCCGCCATGATGGATTGTTGAATTTTCAAGCCAAGACTGCTTTCAATGGGAGAAGTAAAAGTGGGGAAGATGAAAGTAGGGCCAATAGATAAGTGTCTAGGAGGGCAGAAGGGGTTTTGAAAAATAGAAGAAATTTAAAGCAAAATCGCCTGGTTTTTTTTCAAACAAGAACCCGTTTTAGTGAGAGAAGTAACGAAACTGGAGGTGGGGGTGGGGGGAGGCCAACAGAGGAAAGTCTGTGAGGGTAGAAGAGGGTTTTCAAAAATAGAAGAAATTTAAAACAAAATTGCCTATTTTTCTTCAAATGAGACCCTTGCTTTCAGAGAGAAATAACAACCTAAAGTTACCAAGCAGGAGATTGGGAGGGATATCAAAGAAAAGTCTGAGAATGTAGAAGAGGTTTCCACAAAATAATGAATATATGGGGGAAGAGGCCAACGTAGGACAAGTCCGAATAGCCATAGAAGGGTGACCAAAAGTCGGTCTGTTGTTGGAAAATGTCAAATTACTACTCACAACCTTCTCTTTCAAACTGAAAACAGAAGGCATGGTGAAAAAAGAAATGACAAAAAGCAATACAATCCAAAGCACGTCTTGAGGATGAGAAGTCCAGAAAACGAAAAGAACCAGATGAAAGCCGAAAGCAAGGATGAAGCCTCTTGGTTTGCTAGAACAGAACATACTAGATCCGCCAGTTGTAGAGATGGAGGTTGCCAGAAATCAGCCGATCAGACCTGTTGATTCGAATAAATGTATTACCACGGCACGCAGAGAGAGAGGAAGCTGAACGGGAATTATTGGACATGGGGCGAAAAAACAATAGTGGTGCCACCACAACATGCTTAACGGCAAAATCTTAAATTACAAAAGGTTGCCGTAAAGGGCAGTAGAAAGGCATAGAAGTGGGTAACTATATTGTTTTGGCACCCATACTAAATTGTAAAAGAGCATCCCATTCTTTATTAAATGAATGGGCCATGCTGTTTATTAAAGCCTTGCCTCTGTCGCCAATCACGACAATTTCCTTCTCAGGTTTTGCTGTAATGGAATAGCATTCAGAATTTTTGCTTTTACTTATTGGGGAGGGGAGTATGCCCCCCCTTACATTCATTCTTTATTTAATCAATGTTTTTTATGAAGTACTTACTTATTTAACGTCTTTTCTTGCATCCTGTTTTCTCTCTTCAAATTTGGGCGCCCTTATATAATATGGTACAGGCTTTCGTTTTGGTGAGTGTTTCCTTCCATACATTTTTTCTTACTTGGATTCTGATTTTCAGCTACTTTTTTTTTTCTAATTTGAATTCAACTTCGTTTTTTTTTTGTTCTAATTTAAATTTAAATGTGAGTTAAAAAACAATTATTTTAATGAGGCTTTTTTTATTGTTTTTGATTAAAAAAATAACCACAGCGCTGCCAAATGGAGTGGTAAGGGCATTTATTTTCATGTGATTCACCATTGTTTGGCTGTGTTTTGTTCATTGCAGTGAATTGTATTGTGTCTGAACGATTGACGTTGTCTTTTTTTGTAAAATTATGGTTGAAAGAGAAAAGAAATGTGCCGGAGTAGGTTATGAAAGAAGGATTAAGTGCTTCGTCTGGATATGAGTGTGAGATGAAATCATGGGCTAGGCCTCATTTGAATGACGCTTTCCAGTGCTGTTATCAGAAAGAATGTACATGATAGAGGAGGAGGAAGTAAGGAAAGAGGAAAAGAAGGGTGGGAGGGAGAAAGGAAGGAGACGGAGGAGGGAAGGAAGTAAGGAAAAACCATAGTCGTGAATGAGGAACTGTTCGACTCTTACTTCGGGGAGTTTATATAGTGACACCAGCACCAAAATATACCAGAAATTTTGTTTCCCGTGTTTTTAAACACCACAAAAACCACACATATCCCATGAAGAAGAGCAATAAAAATTAGTACCTCCTTTTTTTAACTTTACTGAATGGAGACGTTCATGTTGTTAAGATGACATAAATAACATGGCGGTAAGTCAATGTCACTGTTGCCATGCGTTTGGAAACACTTCTCACTAAATGGCACTATGGGTATGTGTTCTGTATTAGTGCCATTTCGTTTTTTTCTAATTTAAATTTAACTTAGTTTTTTTTTTTTTTTTTGTAATTTAAGTTCAATATCGCTTTTTTTCTGTACTTCAAGTTCAATATCGGGTTTTTTCTCTACTTTAAATTCAACTTCATATGACTTTTCTGAACTCAACGTCATAACAAACGCATATTCCTATTGGGTGTTCCTTTACAACACGGTAGGTAACCATTTGGCAACATTTTGTAAAACCACCAAAACAGTCGTCAACGACCATAGTGGTGGTCTACCCTGATGGATTGTTGAATTTGAAATGTTTTTTGGACCCAATAATTCTTTCTAAGCAGGAAATTCCTTGTGGGAACCGTTCTACTGTAGCAATAAGTACTGGGCTCCAAAAAACGCCTAAAAATCAACATTCCATTCAAGGAAAAAGAGGTGAAAGTAGAGAGTTGAATGGCTCTTACATTCTGAGGAATATCTGCGAGACTTGATACGTAAACCCTGTCATTTTGAGCGTTCATGGATAACGAATATTTTCTCATCAGGAAAGATTATTTTTCCACATTTTTATTAGCATGCACGAGCAACATATGATATTCCAAGAGCAACTGCAAATAATAGCAAAACTTAGCCTACCTAGTAATTTAGTGAAATTATTTTTTGTTAATATGTATATTTATGATAAAATTTAATTGATAAATTCAGTGTGTCTATGGACCTGAAAAACCTTGAAAAGTCGGGGAAATTTGAAATGAAGGCCTGAGTCATGGAAATTTGAAGGCCTAAGTCAGGGAAATTTGAAATACAAAGGCCCAAGTCAGGAAAATTTGAAATTCATTGTTATAATAAATAACTTATTAAAATAATTTTCCTGAACTATGCTTTTCGTACTGCATTGCATACTGAAAATTTTGAAAAACTTATACTTTTGACTAAACTTCTTCCAAAAATTACCCTTTTGCACCAAAACTAATATAATTTATATAAAATTATTAAGCCCGTATATTTCTTCGGAGAAAATGTTTGCCAAATATTAACTAAAACTTGAAAAAGAAAACAAGTGTTTTTAGATTGTCTGATATGTAAGGGGTTTTGATCATACCAATCTCCTTTGCCTTATATACAGTCATACACATTTTAAATGAAATAGAAGATGAAGCATCAGCTTTGCGATTATATAGTTAAACTGATCTCTTCTAAAAATTACCCTCTCACACTAAAACTAATATAATTTATAGAAAATTATTAAGCCCATATATTTCTCAGGAGAAAATGTTTGCCAAATATATAACTAAAACTTGAAAAAAAAAGTTTTTAGCTAAATTATCCAATCTGTAAGGAATTTTTATTATACCAATCTCCTTTCCCCCTTATATATTCAGGGACCCCAGAGCTCCTATTTTTTCTATTATTCCACCACCCCTCCTACTTTTCTTGTTTCTCTGCTTGCTCCTCCCTTTTCCCCCATGATCCCATACCAAACAGTGATCACCTTTTTTTTTCCAAAGGTTTCCCCCTCTACTTGCCTTATCCTTCAAACTTATGTTCTTAGTGTATACTGTGTTTTCAGAACAATGTGGGAGGTGGGTTGAAGAAGGATGGGGACAAAGCCTTATTTATTGGTATAACCCTAAAGTGAATAGTTGGTCTTCCCTTCCCCCCCTCTGCACTTTTTTCTTTTTTACAAAAACAAACAAACAAGAACTACTGGGACACTGGACTATGTGGATTTGCAAATTTGAACAAAAGGCCGGTTTTTACATAGGGTGTTTTCTAGCATCACACATATGCCATTCAAATGGCAATAGCAAAATAAATCCTTCTTTTCTTTATGCAAAAGTCCATATTTTCAAGTCCCCATTTTTTTCTTTAAAGCATTTGGTCACCATTTTCCCTTTTTTCCACATGTAACGAATGCGTAATTGAAAAAAAAATTGACTTAACATATCTCACGTTAATGTCTACAAAGGCATTTTTAGAAGTAACCGATCCCATGTGTGTTTGCACAAAGTGTTATGGGAAGGTTGATTACAACAGGTGGTTCAGTACTTTCAGGTGCCAACCTTTATGTATTACACATAAAATTTACGTAATTTAGAAACCCTTTTTTTAGATTTAGCGCTTAGTTTAAAAAATAAGCTTGAATAAAGAAATTCATGCTATATCATAGAACACTAATTTAATATTTAAAAAATGAAAAAAATTAAGTATGCAGTAGTTGGGGAGGCATTGTACACACAAATAAATATGATTCGTTGATAAGTCATACAATCGATTTATATTCCATAGAAAAATGAGATGAAAAATGAGTATGTGGTTTAATTGGTACCGAAGCAAGATGGCTGCTTGCTACCAGCATTCAGTTATTTCTCTATTTCTGTCATGCATCATTCATTCAATGTAAGTCATTTGAAAGTTAGCACTTAAGTGTTAAGATAAATTAGTTTATTGTGTGTTAAAAATGAAGTAGCTGTCCGTAGAGGGAAAAGCCAAAATCGTTCTTATTTGTGGGGAATCTTGGGAGGGGGCGGGAATGCGACATCTATGATTTGGCACGAATGTCTTTATTCAAGCTTATTTTTTAAATATCTCAGGCACTAAGCCCTAAATTGAAAAAATTCTTTCTATAAAAGTTGTTTATTTTTTTACGAGCAATACAAATAGAAAACATACGTTTTTAAAAAAAATTAAAAACACAAGAAAAAACGAATTTGACCTTCAATTGACCTTGGAAACGATCCTCCCACCCCACAAGCAATATATAATGAAAAGTACTTTTTCCCTCCAAGACAAGAAATTTTGTTTCAAACATTTTTTTGTAAAATGCCTATATAAATATCTCAAATATCTCAAAAATGAAATATTTTATAGTATCAAATTTAGCTGGTCCAGCCTGTATAATCAAATTTAATGAATTGGATTTTTTAGTTCGAGTTTTAACAAAGATTGCATTGTAAATGCACAAAAGTCAATTTATGTAAATAAAAGCTCCAAAGATAGAAACTGCGCAGTAAGAATCACAGACACAAGACAAAGAAAAGGCGAAATCCGATTCTTCTCACACATCGAAGAGTGATACCCGAAACCGAATTCATTACTGCTCAGGCACTTTTGGATCTAAATTGAAGTAGGTCCAAAATCTTCTATCCCAGTAAGCCTTAGGGAAAAAGTTTAAAATGTGAAAATGACATCATTCGATATATTTAGAAAAATGTAAAAGGCGCTTACAGATAGAAACTTAGAAGTTTGCAATGGTAAAGCCAAAAATTGCGATCTATTTCCCCATTTTTTTTATCAAGGTCACTTGTTCAGTTAGAAGGTGTTACACCAGGTTCAACTCCCAACAGTGCCAAAAGAGAGCTTCAACTGGCCAACTGCTCATTGTAGTCCTGGGGTTGGTTCTCTATGCCTTTAAAAACTTGAGTCCCTTGGAAAACTGTAGGTCCTGATGCATCATGACTTTTGATGTCTTTGTGCTGTAAAACACAAATAAATCCAAGCTCATATCAGCCATCATCAGCCATATTTCGTCCCCAAGTAGTTCCAACTGGTATCACATTAAACTATCATGTCTTTACTGAAAAATGTGCAGAGTCCATTGCTCATCTGATGACAAATATCAGTAATTTTTTTATATGAAACATAACCTTTTAATGGCCAACGTTTAATTTAAATTAACCTCTTAATGGCCAACATTCCATAAATGGAACATAATTAAAATTTTTTTGTCATCAATTCAAATCCATTTTTTTAATGAAATAATAATTTATCTAATTAAATAAAGGATTGAAACGTATTCCTGAATTATTTCAAGACTATTTATCTGATCGTTGTTATTTTTATAAATTGTCGAAATTGTCCAATTTGAGGCAATTTAAACTTCTGATATTAAATACTTACTTTTTCTCACTTCCTCTAGAAAATATTAACTGTCAGTTTTTCTTAAGACTTATAAAAGATGGAGGAATAGTAAATTAGTAAAAAAAAATGAAATAGTTTGATCAAATAGCATGCAAGTAATATTTAAGTTTCGATATTTCATAAATGGAACATTGGCCATTTCTGTTTATAGTATACTGTCCGAACCCAGTATGGCTGCGTTTCACCAATTCCTAAATGGCTGTACTTCTACAGTCTGCCGGACGTAAACATTTTGATCTACCAGACATAAACATTTAATCAATTTCATTAAGCGATGTTTTGGAATTTTCAGTTTCTTTTAAACGCTTAAGTTTTCTTCCTGTAGGAATTGAATTTCGTTTCTGCTCAGAATTTTCTGTTATTTTTTTGGAGTTGTCCATAAAATTGAAAAAAAAAATATTTCGAGCGGAGTCCATGAAGCAGTGGATTAGGGAGCGTTGAAATATTACGGAGGCAATATTTTGGCCATTTCACCCCGCCCCCGTAGCCAAAAATTAATGTTGGCTAACGTAGGAAAATAGGACCAATGGCAACCCTTCCCACCCCAAGGTGCATACAAAATACTTCAACTCTCCATTATTTGAAGTCTTTGAGTGATTCAGAATTATCAATTAATTCGGAGGATCATTACAATATTTGTCAACTGCCATATGTCGAGGACTGTTGACCCTCAGATGAAGTAGATATTGACGAAAATGAACTTGGAGTCACTCATCCGTCCGATGTTAGTGGGCAGGTGAGTCTATTTTTACAACCTTGCCCCAAAGGACCTTACAAAACCTCTATTACTACTCCCATTGCTTATGATGAACCATCTACATCAGTAATATCATCAGGGGCACAATTTCTTTCAAAAAAAAAAAAGGAAGAGCACTAAAACTTCATATAAAAAAAAAAAAAAGGAAAGATTTCAAATGGAATTAAAAAACTGCTTTTGACAATAATAATCGCGACAGAAAAATCTTGATTATATACCTCTCCATTAGAGAAATTTTGACATTAACCCTGTGGGAAACAAGTAAAGATGTTGAACTAAAAATAACTCTGATTTTAATATTTCCACCCTCCATTGTGAGATCCTGTGCACAGACCTATTATATATATGTATACATTAGACTCACATACAAGATTTACAAATAGGAGGTAAAAAAATTAGGAGGGAGGGAGGGAGATAAACTTTCATGTGGCTCCTATAATGCTAGTTATTTTTTTTTTAAATTGTGGTGGTGGTGATGGGGTTGGAGGGGGTGCCCCAATGTATGATCGTTATATACATATATGTGTATGTTTATATGTATATACATATGTGTGTATGTACAGGGTGATCCAAATTAAACAGGTGTTTAGACCTCTCTGTTGGGAAAACTACTTGGCCAATTTCACCTAAATATCGTACACATGCTCTCCAGAGTATGCGGTTTTGATTTCTGAAAGAAAAAAAATGAGTTCATATTTCGGCCGCTAGGGAAGGAAATGGCGCTGCGGAGCAGGCAATTTATTAATATTAACAACGAAAAAGTGTTTTAACATGCAATAACCTTTATTGCAATCACATGAAATTAACTACAAATTACAGTATACCGTAGGATAGTAGGTATGACTAAAAAAAGATTTGTGCAATAACTTTATTGCTATCATATGTGGAACCACACTATCATCACAGATACGGCTCGATATGTCCTCCGTCTCTTTGCTCTAGAAATTGCATTCGATGCACAACACATTCCACGGCAGAACGTAACTCATTCGCTTGGAGGTGGGATACATGTTGCGAAATTCTGTCTTTTAAGACTGCTAAGTTCGGAACATTGCCTTTATAAACGCAGCTCTTTAAATATCCCCACAGCCAAAAGTCACAAGGGTTAAGATCGGGTGACCGAGGCGGCCAAGATGTTGAAAATGACCTGCTAATCACTCTGTCATCCGAAAAGTTTTGCCGTAATAATGTTTGAACAGGCAACGCGATGTGCGGGGGTGCACCATCTTGCATGAAAATTGTAGTGTCAAGACAATTTCTCTGTTGAAGCAAAGGAATGACAAAGTTCCAGAGCATAAATGCATACCTAGAGCCAGTAACAGAACATGTCATTGGCCCCGAGGCCGTATTTTCTTCAAAGAAGTAAGGACCAATGACGAAAGATGAGGTGAAGCCACACCACACTGTCACTTTTGGAGCATGCAACGGAATTTGTTGATGAACGTGGGGATTTGTGTCAGACCAAATACGGCAGTTACATGTGTTTACAGCGCCATTCAAGTGGAAATGGGCCTCATCACTCCACAGTATCTGCCAAGGCCATTCATCATCCACTGTCATCCGAGCAATGAACATCAAAGCAAATGTTTTCCGCACGTCATTATCACCAGAAAGCAATTGCTGAGTGTGGGCTATCTTATATGGATAAAACTTCAGGACATTTCTCATAACTCTCCACACTGTCGTATATGGCATGTCCAATTCCCGTGATATCGCACGTGCACTACTGCTACCATGTGCACTTGCTGCTCCTTGCTCCACTGCTGCAGTTGCAACTTCTTCAATTTGCTGCACTCGAGTTGGTTTGTGGCCTCTCAGCCTCGTTTAATGGCGAATGTTCTGTTCTCTTCAAAATACAAGACCATTTTTCGAAGATTTGTAATTGTGAGAGTGCGTCTGCGTAAACCTTTTACCTGTCGAAATGCTTTAAGTGCCGCAGAAGCATTGTTATTTCGTTGATAAAAGAGCTTAACAAGTAACGCGCGATCTGGTAAAGTAAGTTTCATGACGGAGTCCTCGTATGGTGGAAAAATGCTTCACGACTCCTTATATAGGCAGAGGATGTTGCGCATGTTAAGTAATATGTAAATTGCCTGCTCCGCAGCGCCATTTCCTCCTCTAGCGGCCGAAATATGAACTCACTTTTTTCTGTTAAATTAATAATTTTTTTTTTTGATTTAATTTTTTCTTTCGGCCCTGCGGTGGCGCAGTGTGGTAACGCGTTCTCCTAGTGCGCCGCTAATCCGGGTTCGACTCCCAGCAGTGCAAAAAGAACGCTTACTCAGAGATCTCATAAAGATCGCACTGCTCACTGTAGTCCGGGGTTTGGTTCCCTAGGCCTTAAGAGGTTCGGATTCCTCGGAAAACAGTAGGTCCCGGCGCAGCATGACCACTGTAGTCTTTGAGCCGTAAAACCAAAAAACAAACAAACAAATTTTTTCTTTCAGAAATCGAAACCGCATACTCAGGGGAGCATGTGTACGAAATTTGGGTGAAATTGACAGAGTAGTTTTCTCTACAGAGAGGTCTAAACACCTCCTGTTTAATTTGGATCACCAGGTTATATACACTAGCGTGCAAAACTTAGCAACAAATTCATCTTTCAACTTACAACCATGAAATTGTTGAAAAGGGCTTTTTGCTATCAGTACAATGAAAAATCAGCTCAGTAGAAAGGTGATGCAATCAAATATCAGCAATATGATGTTAGAGGGGACGTCAGGGCACGCAAAATGTGTGGGGTCAGTGTGCGCAGTGCAAGGCAACTTGAAAAGAAGGCACATTTCCAGACATTCTTCTGCAAGTGAGACTGTATATGCAGTATGGTTATAATAAAACATCGGGACACCTTTACACATGGTAGAATAATTGGCTAGCTTGAAGAGGGGCGTACTTTGACGTCTGTCGCCCACGAGTTTGAAATTGATAAAAGTGTTGTTTCATGAGCTTGGAAAGCCTTCCAAAGGACAGGTATATCTGTAAGAAAGGTTGGTGGTGGTTGACCAAGGAAAACAATGGTGACTGATGATCGATACATCGCCCTGCAGGTGAAAAGAAATCTAAAGCAGACGGCGGGCAACATTGCTCAACAGTTGCTTACGGCAACCGGACGACAGGTATCCCGGTTTACTGTGGCCAGACAACTTGATGAAGATGGCCTATTCGCCTACCGTCCCAAACGCTGCATACTATTGACAGCAGCCCGGCGGCGGCACCGTTTACAGTGATGTAGAGAACACAAAGACTGGACACCTCATTAGTGGAGTTACGTCCTCTTTACCGATGAGAGTTGTTTCAGTCTGACAAATCATTCTCTGTGCCTATTGATGATATGCAGAGAGGTAGGAACATGCTTTCATCCTACTAACATCAAGGAAAGACATCGTTGGGGTGGTCCTGGCATGCTGGTATGGGGAGGTATTATGATGAACGGAAGGACAGAGCACATTTTCGACAGAGATTCAGTTACCGGAGATCGTTACTGTGACGAAGTTATGCTTCCCCACGTGCGTCTTTTCCGGAATGCTATTGGCCCCGATTTTGTTTTTATGGATGACAATGCAT
>QLNU02015360.1:39503644-39529934 GCA_006491805.2 Dysdera silvatica
GATGTCCCGTTCCACCTAATACTATTTTTTAACATTGGCACCGTCTCTTATAAATTTGCCAATTTTCTTGTCTCTATTTTCTCCCCATTGACGCCACAAATTATTTTACTTGTAAAAATTCAATTACGTTTGTAAACAACTTCACAATTTTACCGCAGAAAATTGCACCATTACTTCTTTAGATATTGAGTACATGTTTACGATTATTCCGGTCATCAGCACCCTTGAATGTCTCCCACGATCTTTAACCCTTTGACTGGCCGAAGCGTATATATACGCTTTTCCAAAGCGCTCGAAGAACGGCCGAAGTGCATATATACGCGTCTAGCGAAGTGTTCGAAAACTGGCCGAAGCGTATATATACGCCCAAGGCGTAGGCTCTTGATACTGGCCGAGACGTATATATACGCTTTGCTTCACCCCCCCACCCTGCTGCACAATGAAATCTCTATGTGGTCGCTGTCTGCGGTTTGGACTCCACATGACGCCTTTAGTCCAAACGTCCCCCAACTCTAGTCGGATTCAGAAATATTTCACGTGGGGCGATCTGTTTCTGATTCTTATTTTTCGCTAAGTGTCCGGTACTCCTCATTTTGTTTTCCATGATATAATGGTATATAGGCTGGGCTCAAGGGGAGGGCGATCACCCATCTTCGCCCCTGAATTCTCCAGTACACCCAACTCTGATAATTCGACGGCAAATAACAATAGTACATTCGTTCATCGTGATTCCGTTTGTCAGCGTTTCTGAAGGTCGCGGTGACATATCAAGAACATGGCGAAATAAAAAATAAGATATGTATGTAATATATAAAAAGAATATATATATAATATATAATATAAAGAATATATATAATATAAAGAATATATATAATATATACAAAGAATATATATAATATAAAGAATATATATAATATAAAGAATATATATAATATATAATATAAAGAATACATATAATATAAAGAATATATATATAATATAAAGAATATATATAATATAAAGAATATATATAATATAAAGAATATATATAATATATAATATATAAAAGAATATATATATATAAAGAATATATATAATATAAAGAATATATATAATATAAAGAATATATATAATATAAAGATATGTATGTAATATATAAAAAGAACAAAAGAAAGTATTGATTTTTTTACTGTTTTAGGGTCGCGGAGCTAAAACGGTTGAGAAACGCCCTACGTTTATAATTTCTAAAATATTTTAACTACAACTTCCAAGACAGCTAAATTCAAGTTACTATATTAAAAGTAATCAAAAGTAGATAAGAAAAATTAAAGTAATTGTATTTAAAATATTCGTAAATATTTATTTTTCAACTTTATATATTTTTAACTTTACTTCCCACTGCACGTTAACTAGCACAGGCGTTATTATGACGTAATGCTAACTTACTTTCATATGAATAACCATAAAGCGGGGTTTGGGCCAATCGGATGGGTAGGCAAACCTAAAGTTAAATTCGAAATTCTCAAGTTTTGTAGTGAAAATAAATGATTAGAGGTTTATCAGAAACGTATATTATTCTGGTGAACAAAAGCATATTTATAAAATTATTTTTAAATATTTGTAGTGTATTATTGATTTATACCAAAACTATCGAGAAACAAAAAGTAGATACTGAACGAAATATAATATGGAAGGAAAATATAAAACAAATTATAAAAAAGATTTCTTTTAATTTTAAGAATAAAAACAATGACTCTTATTATCGTGAAATTTAAGGTTTATTTATTTTTTACTGAGTTACAGAATAAACATAGTTTTACCGAATACAGTTTATCTTATCATAATGTTCTATAATAAAATTTAACTTCGTATTCAAATCCACTTAGTTAAAAAAAAACTAACGTTTACCCATTTGCATAATATAAATCTTTTCTGGAAAGAGTATGTGTTATTTAGTAGTTTCCCCTATCACGTTACCCCTTTTGCTTCCACCTTGAAATTATCTTCAATTCAGGCAAAGTTCCCCCCCCCTCTCCACCTGGAAATGTGGTCAGCCACACAAGGTCGTAGCCATGAGTTAATTTCGGGGAGGATTCAAATTTTTTTACAAAATAACGAATAAAGGTATGTCACTTTTATCGTAAAGATATATAAATGGATCAGTGGCGTAGGGAAAGGAGGGGTTCAGAGTGCGGACTCAGGGTGCAATCCCCCCACTATTGTATATGAAAACGTATTTTCTCTAAGACTGCATCACATGATCTTCTTTGAAGTCATTTGAGTCCCCCCATGAGTTTTGAATTATCATGTTATTGAAATAGATTACTCAAAAATAAATGAGGAAATACTAATTTTGCCTTCAGACATTGTAAATTTTTGTTTGTAGTTTTGCCATCAAAATTTAATTTTTCAAAAAGCCCCCATTTTTAAGAAAATGGTTTCCATTTTTTCTTTCTTTAAAGAATTCTGAAATTAATGGTCTGCAAAACGAGGACTTATAGTCAGAATATTGATAATTTAAGATTTTAGACTTTTTTCTCACCTTTTTACAAGTTTGACAAGTAAATACATATACGTATTTTTGCAGACCTATTACAAATTTTGTTTCGGGGGGACCGGTCTCTAAGATCCCCCCTCTGGATACGGGCATGGCCCCCCTGGAAAATAGTTTTTCAAAATAAATTTTCTTAGAATTTTATTCCAGATTTTTTGTTTTGTATAAAATTGTACATGAAAATAGAAATTGTTATTTGAAGGTAAAACTATATTCAAATTAGATTTCTTTGGTAGACCTTGTGTACATTATGCATTTTACAAAGATTTGAGTCTTTATGTACTCTATAATAAAGATAAGGGAAATTCTAAATATTAGTATACCTCTCTAAATTTTCAATGCAAAATTTAGGTTAAGAAATTTATTCATTGATGTTAAATATATTAGCCTACTTAGATATTTATGTTATTGAATATATTAATAAAATACATTAAAATATTAAAGAATTTTAAGCCCCCTGTAGCCTTCTGAAGTTCCCCACCCCCCACAATAACAAGCGTTTAGCTACAGGCCTGGACAAGTTTTGTTTTGAGGAGGAGTTCTAAAGGGGCCCCGCTGCTGCTGTGGGTGCTTCTGCATTCAGATATTCTTTTACAGTCATGACAATGGAACAACTCGCTGTTGTTTGGAAGGGTATATCTTATCAACACTCTCTATGTTAACTTTATTTCGTAGTCAATTGATCTAGTTTACCTATCTCTCTCTCCCTTTGCGAAATCTTCAATTTTTATTTGATACTTCCAGTGATTGAAAGATCCATCTACGAAAATTTAATTATGAATAGTGAAACTGATTACTTATTGGATTCTTCATCTGATTCGGAAATTTATACGGATTCAGAGTCCTCTGACAGCGATTCGGACGAAGACTGCCTTGCTAATGTACGAGATTGGTGCAGACACGACCCTAAGATTGATCAACCTGCTCCACCACGGTTTCCATTTGTTGGAAAACCTGGAATTCAAGTACCGATTGCGAATTTGAAAGACCCCCTGGCCTTCTTTAATTTGTCTTTTGATGATGAAATTATCAGCCATATTGTTATAAAAACTAACATTTATGCAGCTGATTTTTCAAGAACGACGCAACTAACTCCAAGTTCAAGAGCGAAACTATGAGAAGAAACCAATATCAAAGAAAAATCTCTTTCGCTGTTTTGATACTTCAAGGAATAGTCAAAAAATCAGTAGAGCAATGGTTCTGGAGTAAAAGAAAAATTTTGGAAACTCCAATATTTCCTCAAGTAATGAGTGAAAAACGATTTTCGATTATTATGAAGTTTCTTCACTTCGAAAGTACTGACGGAAATAAGGATCATCCCCATCCAAAACTTTGAACATAGCTTTCTACAGGCCACTAAAACTGTACACTCTATAAAAGCTTGCAGACTCTTATAATAGTCACACATACGAAATTCGTACAAAAGAATATTTGTCAATCCTTTTTGTTGTTTTGGTAAGAGTCAGCAATGCTGTAATTTACCATTCAGATTTCCTGTGTGAACGAGAAATTCCGTTTTTGAAATTGAATTATGTATATAAATTTTAATTTTGAGTTTTGGATGTAAAGTGATAAATGTAATTTCTATTGCACCTAAAACATATAATTATTTAATATCAGAACCAACAAATTGAGAATATGAAAGACAAACATAGGTGAATGTTCGGAAGGAAAGCCATAGAAACTATTCTAAAATCTGATAAAAATTTGCGAGCTCATTTGCTGATGAAAATTATTTTAAAATAATCATAATATTCACCATATATTTTGATAAAATTTTCATTAATATTTTTACCTAGTAATTTAAGGCTAGACTATTATGCTTTGTAAACGATTATTCAGCAAGATATTAGCCATCAATAAATCGATTAGTTGTT
The DNA here is from genome assembly GCA_006491805.2 of Dysdera silvatica. Classification (NCBI taxonomy): domain Eukaryota; kingdom Metazoa; phylum Arthropoda; class Arachnida; order Araneae; family Dysderidae; genus Dysdera; species Dysdera silvatica. The sequence goes on from QLNU02015360.1 coordinate 39,508,055, forward strand.
TCTTCCAAAGTAATACAAAAACGTTAGAATCCAAAAATTTGCCTTTTTTACAGTCGGTCGGGTTATGATAAAAAACATACTTTTTTTACCTGAGGGAAAAGAATCAAAGCAAAAATAGCAATTTTACTTTTCAAGAATTTAAATTATAGTTTAATTACAATTCTGCTTTTTTTATGATTTTACGACTCAGGGACTATAATGGTCATGGTGCACCTACACCTGCTGCTTTGTGAGGAATCTGGAGCTACAATTTTCCGAGGAATCCGAACCTCCCAAGGCCTTGTGAACCAAACCCTGGACTACAGTGAGAGGTACGATTTTTATGAGATCTCTGAGTAAGCGTTCTTTGCACCATTGGGAGTCAAACTCAAGTTAACGGCACACTAGCCGAACATGTTATAACACTGCGCCACCACAGAGAAAATTATAATTCTCTCGATTCAACGGGCACCTTTCGACATTATGGAATCTATGCCTTGCTTTTTGACACTTTGGTTTGAACGACGTTTTTCTGACAATAAGCGATGGTAAAAAATTATTTTCCAGACTTTTTATAAAACGTTAAATTTTTTCAGTGTGTTTGTGGTTCTAGTGTCAGAAACATCATGTCCAACTGAAGTAGTTTTTATTTTTGTCAGATGAGAGGGAAAATATTAGTTGTTCAATTGCTAGATCCACACCATTGTGTATCTCCAAGCCCTTTATTTCCCCTGGAACCAAATTCCGATCTATGACTCTTACAAACCCACAGAGCCTCAAGAAGCTGGAACGAGTAGACGCCCAAGGCATTGTATTCCAAACCTATTGACTACTGCTAGACAAAGATGAGGTATCTATTACCATTCTAAAGCCTGTTAATCAGCAACTAGGGGAGATTGTGCGTTTTATTTGCATGGAAATTAAGAAAACTGAGGCAGCACATATCTTATAGACAGGATGGTTTCTTAATTTTTGAAACCTAATTATACGATGTTTTTAAAATCAATATGAAAATTTAGAGAACGTTTAAGAAAAAGTATATTAAGAACGTTTAATTCAAATTTCGTTTTATTCTGATAAAAACTTCGCGAGTTACAAAAATTCTGTATTTTTTTGGATATAACATGAATAAAATGCTGATTCAACAACTGCTAATCACGCTTACGCATCTATGTGTGCATACAAACCACAGTGACTGATTAAGGTTTTTAAGTACCCCAGCCCAGAAGTACGTGGTTCGACTAATGGCGGAATTTTTGGGTAAGTTTCAAAAAAATTACACACATACATATATATGAAATAAATGGAATAATGGGTAGTGGTATTGAAATAAATTAATTTTTAAAAAATTCTTTATTTTTTTTTTAAAGAAAGCTATATGCGTCAACGCATAATGCGCATCAGCTGCAAGTGAATGCATTGACGAGAGATACATAAGGTACATATGGATATATTGTATTATCGATATGTTAAAAAAATATTTAGGCAAGAATAAGTGCGAAATTAGACAAATATAGCGAAATAGGAGTGGAGTAAAAGTTAAAGCAAAAATATAGGAAAGATAATACAAACAATGGAAATAGTATATTATATACACACACACACACATATATATATAAATACATAATTTTAGCATTTTTAATTAAATTTCAAGCGTCCAAATCCGCTATATGATATTTTAAATTATCAGCAATATGACATTCCCTTTCTGGAGTCCTTGGTTACTTTGTCTATACAAAAATCCGGTACTGCATACGTTTGTCTATATGTGTCTGTAAATTAATTAAAATATTGCTAAAAATCATCATACATGTATAATTGCTACCATTCAATTTGTTAAAAAAATGGATTTTATGATTGTGTGGATATTAGCTAGAACTTTTAAATTTTACGCAGGCATATTATTCAGCTTTATATTTTATGAAAAGTGCATCAAAACGGGTCATTTTGTGAATCTATTTACACGGATACTTACCAACCTTACAAATATGGAAAATTTTTGACCTTAATGTTTTTCTACATAAGGCATTTGAACTAATGATCGATTAATTGATGGCCAATAGCTTATTGCATAATCGATTACGAAAAGTATCAATACCACAATGACCAATTTAATTATGTATTCTAAAGAAATTTTAATTAAAAGAAGCAAACTTTTTTGACCGAGCGCCTCTAATTTTTTGCCTATGTTATTGGAAACAGACCATTTTTTCTATTTGGAATTAATTCAGTGATTGATAACTAATTTCATTGTATATTTGTTAACATACAACACAGTATATATAGGGATACTAATTTTCTTTATGATTATACCATAATTAATTAATACTTATGTTAGTTTAATTTATGAACTTTGAAAAAAAAATGGAAAGGTATTTACGAAGAAATTTGTTGGCTCTTGTCTTATACAAAAATTATTTACCGGCCCACACTCTCACGAAAGTTGAGAACTGCAAACCAACAGAACTTGATTAAAACCAGTATTGAAAGGAAATTCCCGCTTTTAACAATACGTAAATGAGTTATCTTCAAACTTCAAATCCCCTCTTTTCTTTTGCGGTGAACGGCACTCCCGTACATAATGGACTTTATACACTGTGGTTCTTCAAGTGGAGGGTTGTTTATTCTTGATAACAGAGCCCGACAAGTGTCCATTTCACACCCAAAATATCTCGGGCTGAAAGGAGTAAGGAGAAAAATAGGCTCATTGTCCTGGCAAGAAATTTAGGTGGGTGATAGTATAATAATGGCTGTGTAAACCATAGGAATTGAATCTTGCTCATGCTCCCTCCAACTGTGAGGTGTCGATCATTGGGGGGGAAGGAAATCCGGAGAGAGAAATGTTAAGAGCATTTGCTAAAATGTGGCCGTCGTTTTTAGAAGCATTTTATGCTCAATCGGGTGCATTTTAAAAGAGCATTCACGGAAAAACGGCGGCTAGTCAAAGGGTTAATACTTGAATATGGTCCACTGTACTGAATCCACTTCGAAATCCAGCTTGTTCTCTTGGTTGAGCTGCATCTAATTTTTTCTGCAGGCGATGTGTTAGCACTTTTGTGAAGATTTTATAAATAGCAGGTAACAAGCTAATTGGTCGGTAATTTTTCAAATCCTCTTTATCACCTTTTTTATGCAAAAGAATTACTGTTGCAGAATCCCATTGGTTTGGTATGTTACCGCTGTTAAGACATTTGGTAAAGAATTTTGCAAGTATGTCTTCTACATGTTCTCCAGCTTCTTTTAAGATATCTAATGTAATGCCATCATCACCAGGGGCTCTTCCTTTCTTCATACTTTTTATTGCAAATGCTACTTCTTCTTTTAAGATTTTAGGAGCTGTTCCTTCGACTATCTCAGAGTCTTCGTTTAATCCACTGTTACTTTCGTATAGATTTTTGTAGAATTCTTCAACTCTTCTAAGTATTTCTTCCCTATTTCTTGTTACGGTGCCATCCTCTCCTTTTAATGCAATGATGTGTTTCTTCCCAACAGATAAACTTCCTTTAACAACCCTAAGGCTCTTGTTATTTTCAATGGCTTTCCTTACTAGCTCACAGTTGAATTTTCTTATGTCTTCTTTCATGCTTTTGCGCAGAGTTTTACAAAGTTCTATGTACTCAATCCTGGAACTGGTATTTTGATTGTCCACCTTCATAAGTCTTCGCCTTTTCATGAGTTGTTTCGTCTTCTCAGATAATTTGCTATTCTGCTTTTTACATATTACACCACCAATTTCCCCAGCAGTTTCAATTATTGTCTTAACAATGTTTTCATTTGCTTCTGAGATGTCAACTTCTTCAATAAGTCCTTCCAGTGCAGAAAAGCGATTTTTTAATTCCAACTTGAATGCCTCGGTATTTTCTTTTAATTTCTTTAAATCCACCCTCTTACATACTTGTTTCCTAATGAGCTTCTGCCTTTCTAGTTTAGTATTTAAGTGCATTTTACATCTCACCATTCGATGATCACTTCCAGTATTAAATCTGTTCAGTACGCTGCAATCTTCAATAATTGATTTCTTGTTTGCCAGTATATAGTCAATTTCGCTGGTTCCTCCATTGGGGTGTTTCCATGTCCATTTTCTTTGTAGTTTCTTCTTAAAAAATGAATTCATGATGCTAAGATTTTCAGCTTCGGCAAATTCTATGAGTTGATCGCCACGTTCATTCCTTTCCCCATATCCGTATTTACCAACCGATGTCTCTCCTTGTTCCTGTTGTCCAATTCTTGCATTGAAATCCCCCATGATGAGCTTGATATGTTGTTTCCCTTTGGTGTGTAACTCTTTGATTTCTTCATAAAATTCTTCAACCTCTTCGTCGGTATGGCTTGATGTTGGTGCATATACCTGTACTATTTGAAGTTGGTATCGCTGGGTTAGTTGAACAACGAGCCTCGCTGCTCGATCTGATGTACTTTCAACTTCCAGAAGACAGTCTTTAATTCTTTTGTTGATTAAGAAGCCAACACCACTTGTTCTTCCAGTTTCCGTTCCTCTATAATAAAACAAATGTCCACTTTTAAGTTCCACCAACTCTTCACCTTTTCTTCTAACTTCACTGAGTCCTACAATGTCCCATTTGATCTTGTCTAGTTCCTCTTCCAATTCCTGAAGTTTTGCTTCAGAAGCAAGGGATCGTCCATTATACGTAGCCATATATATATCTGTCTGTCTAGCCATAAATAAATCTCTCTCTCTATATATAGCCATAAATAAATATATATATAATTTTTTTTATTATATGCTCTGTTTTTTGGCAAATCAAGTTTTAAATATCCTCTCAAATTTTGATCACTTCGTATAATCAGTGGTGGCCAAAGTTTCACTTCTGCAACATGATGAACAATGATGATAATCATTAAAAAAATTTTTTTTTTTGGATTGAATGTCTAAGATGAAAATTTAGAATGCGGAAAATGAAAGGAAAAAATAAAAAAATTTATTGGGATCTGGGAGCTGACTTTAAGGGTTAATTAAATTCCACAAGCCTTGCTTGTTACTGAAAACTTGTAAACGAAAGACATCTGGAAAATGTTCCATACACTAGACTAAGTAATATAAGCAAGTCAAACAACTTAATGTTTCCCATTTATCTGAACTTCATTTGCCTTCTTTTATATTCTGTTGTCAAATCAAATGAATTTAAAACTTCAGTTGACATGATTTAAATGTGTTTAAAAAAAATGTAATTTTCCTTTTTAGACATCCACCTTAAGTCCAGTTGAGTGTGGATTTCCTCTTCCTTTACATAAGCAAGTGATTATGGCACCAACTGAGATATTGAATTTCAAGCTACTGCGACATATTTTACCACTAAAAGATGGACCTGTTCTACCAGGTATTTTAGAAAAATTTGTATATTCTTTGATAGTCATTTTTTTGTTACTTTATGCTGTTTTCATATCCTTAAAATAGTTATATGTGGGTTCTGATGTCTAGGGCCCAGTAGCAGAAACTTTTTTGCCAGTCTGCGACACCAATTTTGTTATTTGAAAATAATCTGCAGCATAATTATTATTATTATTATTTTTTTTTTTTTTTTTAAGTTTGCATAAAATACACACCTTATGCTTCATTTTGTCAAAAAGTTTAGTTTTTCATAAACGTGGAAATTTGAAAAAATATAATAAATATTAAAACTAAAATATTTAATATTGTATTTTAATTTTTTTTAATTTCATATTATTTTAAGAAAATAATCATATATTGTTTTTCGTAAAATTAAACATTTCAAAATAGCCAAGACTAAACTTTCACCACAGTTGAATAATAAAACTGTAGCTTTTATTACTGCAACACTTAATTTTTATTGAAAAAAAAATGACAAATAAGATTTTACTTTCTTAATTAAACGTTGAATGCCATTAAAATTACACTTTTCCTTCTTAAAAAACACCTTTTTTAGCTTTAACTTATTTTTATTTTAAAACTGTATGCACATTCTCACCTTGTTTGGCTCAGAATGACCTTTGCTATCCTTGTGCCATAAAAACACAACCAACTAACTAACCAACCATCTTAAAAAACACTTTCATTAATGGATTTTTTTTCTCCAATGTGAGTGGGAACCCTGTATATTTTCTCTTATCAGCAAATTTTGGAACTATCTTTTTTCATAATCTTTTTCCCCATCCCTTGAATAGTATGTATATAAATTTTGGTATCGTTTTGCATATTAGTTCAGACTTAGAGCTCTGAATAAGGAACTTAAATTATAACATATATTTATTTTCTTTTTTCTCCATACTATTTTCAGAAATTTTGCTTGAAACTGCGCTTGATCGTACATTACTTCCTCGAATTGATGTGAAACCTTCATATTTAGTATTTCGGTCTGTTAAGTGGTCACCTAAAGGAGCAAGTAGATCTGGGAGGTACTGTTTATTTTCAAAGATTATAATCTAATTTACTATTTTATCTTTATGCTGTAGTGGTTAAAACCAAAACATTAAGAAGACAAAATATTAGTACAAAAATCAAGGTAAGAATATCAGTGGAGAGTCCTTACTAGATCTGAACAATATCAGAATTTCTACATCACAATATATCATCAGGTTAAAACCACGATATTATGATACATTGTGATATTAGACTCGTTATTATAATCATTGTTGTGAGGTTGATTTTATGTGTTAAGATTTTAAATGACTCTCTATACTATATATACAGAGTGTTTACAACATGGTGGGAAAGGTTAGCTGCACAATTTCTTGTTAAAAAAAGAAAAAATTTCCAGTACAATTTTTACTGAAAATCAATACTTAATAAGAAAATTAAGATTGAAGGTGAACGAATCGCTTACCAGAAATGCCCATCCTGAGAAAAACCAAAGAAATTCTTAGAGAGGTGCAGGGCCGAGCCCAGAGTGTAAATTTAAGGGTGTATTGAAACGTGGCGGTGAAAAAAACAGAACATAAAAAAAAAATTGTTGTAAAATCATTCTAATTCAGCTCCGAATTGATGAAAATAGGAGGAATGTATATTTATTTTTTGAAATTTTTTGTGTAAATGTACGAATACTAATTATAAAATAATGATTAAAAAAAGAACTCTAAAAAAAAAATCTTCCTATGATTTTTACTTATTTTATCTTATGAAAGTTGAAAGCTGCCAAATCAGAGTGCCAATGATTAGCACTTTTGGTTTGGTGGCTTTTGTTGGCAGCCAATCACGTGGCGTTTTCGGACAATTTCATTGGCTGATTTTCCATACTGGATACTATCTCTCAATGAACAATGTTGGTCTTTTTTAACGTGATTTGTTTCATGTTGTATTGTGAAATTATTCCAGGGAAAAAAGAGTGGTGAACGTAAAGGGAAACTTAGTGGTCAACAATTTAAAAGAAAAAAGGGGGAATGGAAAAAAAAACAATAGCAAGTTGTTGAAAAAATCCCCAAAATTTCATCTTAATTCTTCAGTAAAGTTACTAAAAAAACTACAACAGCAGCAAATCAGCGATGATAATCGTTCGCCCCATTCTTATTCGAGTACCTCTGGAAACTGATGAAGTTGTTGAGAGTGAAAGTGTTCTTGAAGTGGGTGTTGAAAACTTAACCGCAGAAGTCAATTTTGATGGAAACTTAACAGATAAACCTGCTCTTCAGAGGGAAACTACAAACACTATTTCCAATTTTTCACCTGAACATGCTTTATGGGAAATTTATGAACAGCTACGTGATCATGTACCTGTACATGATGTATCATAAAACTGTGATGTAGACTTCAGTACATCAAAAAGATGATATTTAGACAAAGTGTGGTTTTTCTTCAAAAGCGTGTTTACAAGGAAGTTTCTTAATGGTGAAACCCATAATAGATTCTAGTTAGTGTACTCCAAGCTTAAAGGGTGTACTTATTGTGTTCTATGTATGTTTTTTGGAAATTCAAGTAATTCATTTCCAACCAGATTTAACAATTGGAAAAATGCATTTAGATGATTACAAGGCCACAAAAATTCTCCCATGTATAAAACTAGTTAAAAACCTTAAAGTTAAACCTTAAAATGCAAAGCAATATAAAAGGATGGGCGAATTCTAGTCTTGTTCAACAGTTAGAAGAAGCAATCAACTATTGGAGGGCCGTTTTAAAACGAATTGTTGCAGCTGTAAAATTTCTTGCCCTAAAAGTTTTAGTGTTTAGAGATTCTGATGAGCATATAAGAGAAGAATCGGAAAGAAATTTTCTTGATTTACTAGAATTTCTGGCAGAATTGGATCCATTTCTCAGAAAACTCCTAAATCGCTTCAGTAACGTTGGCTTTGAGAATACTTCTTATGTCTCTAAAACAATGTCTGAAAAGTTCATTTTTCTCATGTCTCAAAAAGTGATTGATAAAATTCTGTGTGAAGCAAAACAAGCCAAATAGTTTGGTATTGTTTTAGATTTTACTCCTGATACTGCCCACACGGATCAGCTGACCTTTATATTGAGATATGTTACAAATGGTGCGCCAATTGAAAGATTTTTGTATTTTTTGCTAAATGTTAGGCATTTCTAATAATTGAAATTGGAGATTATACAGGTGATGAAGATAGGTACCTGTTTGAATCTTCAGTCGTTGGAGATTGTTCAGAAGATTCGGTAGCAGAATAGGTGTCATATACTGTCTTTTCATTTTTCAGATTGCTTTTAAAAACTGGTTGGTTTTTGGCAATTTTCTTGAATTTTCTTCTTTTTCTTTTCTTTTCTTTTTTTCTCTTTCGTGCGCCACTAGCACATATTTTTTTTTACAAATTAAAAATAATTCCTCTCTCTCTCATCTTATTTAAATATCTAATTACATACATAAATGAAAAATTATTTACTTTGTCTGATCAGTTTCACACCTAAGGATACGTATATAACATAAAAAACAGATATGATTGATGACAAAGCACTTAGACTGAACACTCTAAACAATAAAATATGACAGCTATATCTTTCAGCGAAATACTATGATGTATGATCATTAAGTTTGTGTCTAAATATCACACCATGTGGTAAGCAAGTTATCAGTATGTCTCAATACTAGACTCTAACTAATCGCAGGACATCCCAAGATAGAATTGCAGCTTTGTCAGTCTGCAGAAATGGTAACAGTGATGCTAGATCTAGGGAAATTTCCCACGACGATGGAAAAATACACGCATGTTTGTAAAAATTGCAACACCATGAAGGACTCGTCCGAATTGAATGAAATTTAATGTACAAACGACCTGTGTTGATACAAATAAACGATTAAAATTACAAAGCAAAAAAACAATATTACATGTCGAAAATCAGTATTTGGTGAAGCCACCACGCGCTGCAATAAGTGATGCTATACGACGTGGCATGGAATCAAACAGATGTTGAATGTGTGCCTGAGGAAGAGCATTCCAGATTGCTTGTGTGCGACCCCAAAGTTCATCTGTAGTAGCTATGGGACGAGGATCACGAGCGAGACGCCGACCAACGAAATCCCACACATGTTCAATCGGCGACATATCCGGCGAATAGGCAGGCCAAGGAAGAAGCTGTATCTGTTGTGATGAAAAGAAGTCTTGAACATTCCTGGCAATATGTGGGCGGGCATTGTCCTGTTGAAATACAGCTCCGGGAATGCCTTGAAGGAAGGGAACAACTTCGGGCTCCAGAACTTCATTGATGTACCGGTTGCTGTTAAGATTACCCACAATTTGATGTCCAATCATATCAATATCATATCAATATCACGGACAATGAGATTGTCCGTGATACGCAATCTCAACCCAGACCATAACGCTGGGAGTTCGTCCACTATGACGTTGGATAATGCACTCCGGAAGGTGGCGTTCACCGGTATAGCGTCTAACACGGATGCGGCCATCACTGTACCCCAAATTAAAGCGGGATTCATCAGAAAACACCACTTGTTGCCAATCAGCACGCCAGTCTCTATGTCCATGAGCCCATTGTAGCCGCAGGTGTCGATGGTTTTGCGTCAGGAGGATCCTGTATAAAGGAACTCTTGCACGCAGTCCACGGTGCAGTAGACGCCGACGAATTGATGAAGCACACAATGATACACCTGTAGCAGTGCACCAACGTTCTGCCAACTGTCCAGATGAAGCAAAACGGTCCGTCACCGCCATGCGGACCAGGTGTCTATCATCCCGTGCTGACGTCACCTTTCGGCGTCCACTCCCGGATTTCCGAGTTGTCTGGTTCTCTTGAACCCACTGCTTCCACACTCGCATCACTGTGCTGCTGTTACGCCCCATACGAGCTGCTATTGCACGATAAGAAAACCCTCCTTCACGAAAGCCGATCATTCGTCCCCGTTCACACTCCGTAACTTGCTGAAATGTCGCCCTCTTTCGTCGTAGAGGCATAGTGACGTCTCATGTAACGTTTACCACTAGCAGATAGCCATACACGCCCCGCTACAGCCCTCTATTTATACGGATCCATCAGCAGTTCAGAGGGCGCTGCTCAGCCCACGCATGCGCGATGACTCTGAAATTCTAATCATTTGAATAGCATACCCTAATTTGCATTTCCTGAAAGTTTCAGCTCAATCAAGTGATTCCTTCATGGTGTTGCAATTTTTACAAACATGAGTTTAGTTTAAAATACTTGAGTTATTGAAATAATATAAAGCTTTATAATATACTAAATTATTGCAATAAAAATATATGTAATCCTCCTTTTATCAAATGACACAATACTGTTTTCAGTACTTTTATTAGTTTCTGCCAGTTTCTCCCACTTTCTGCTAATTATAACCAGTTTCTGCCACTGGCATGGCAAAAACTAGTTTCTGCCGGCAGAAAGCCAACCTTGGTGTATGCACATACATATGTGTATAATACATTAAGGTAGTCCCCTTTGCTGCATTTCAGCACATGCTAAAGTTCAGCTTTTTTTAATTTTCTGTCACTTTTGTGCCTGCATTACTGAGTAGTTCTGATCATATATAGCATGTTTTGTCCATGTTAAGCGGAGGAAATTTTCCAAGTGCCATTGATTACACTAATCAACAAATTTTAACTTTTTGTCTGCTTCTGGTATGCAACCTACCATTTCCTAAAGAATTCAGCCCTCTGATTTTGAATCTGGCATTAGAAATGCTCTATCACATTAGGTTTTTGAGAAATATGCAGTTGAAATTATAGGGTTTACATTGACTCAATGTTAAATATAATGCTTTGTATTTCGAATAAAATTTTCGTACCTTCAACAAAAATAGATGACACTGATAGAATATAGTCACTCCGGAATACCAAGTATTGTTTTTGTTTATGTCTGTCATTAATAGTTTCCAAGATACATGATTTTTAAATTCGGCGAGTTTTTTGGTGATTTAGTGACACATTGGTGATGATTCTTGATAGTGTAATGCAAATAATGACATTAAAATAGTTATACCCATAAGTGTACACAGAAAAGTCATAAGGGGGCTCTATACAATTAGCTTGATTCCACAGAACTAATGTTAATTTTTTCCCATTGGGGTGTGAGCCTCCATGGGGGCTTGGGAGGTTATGACTCACATTACCCCCCTTATACGCCATTGGGTATAACGTTACACTTCTGAGATACATGGATGCAATTAGTGCATAACGACCTAAATTAGTTTTCAAACTGTGGGTTACGACCAATAAAAAAAATTAGATTAAAATGAGCTTAATAAAAATAACAAAGTTTAAAAAAAAATCCCTCTGCATGTCTTTAACATCAAAATGGGCTGCGACCATTGGTGAGTCGCAAATTGATTTTTGTTGGAAACTGTTCATTGTAACTGCAAAAAATCGGAAAATTGATTAAAATTTTTTTAAAACAACAGTATAAATAATAAAATTAAAACACCTTGATGGTTATAAAACCAAATAAGTAGGTCGCAAATCTGTGTCACTCTCGAAACGTGAATAGCGATTTTAAAAAATCATTTTATACATCTCTTACTAACTTACTGGATGGTGGGTTTGAATCTCTCAGAAGCCAGGGTTATTTATTTGTAAACGTATCATGATTCGGAGGTTTAGTTAAGCCGGCGGTCCCGTCTCAGGCAGCCCATCGTGTAGCTTTGGTATGTAGAACTGCCAAAACAAAAAACTTTATATATGTCTACATTAGAAATATATGTGCTACTGAGCATGCTAGTATTCTGGTCGTAACTCCTTCCTGTCTAGGGCCACATTGTGGATTTTTGCGGTCTGTGATGAAATGGCTCAACTTACATATCGTATTAACGTCCCTGGGTAAAGGCATCAGCCTGGCAATTAACTGTGTGTGGGGATTCGAATTCCCATGGTTTTTAAATGCGTCATGGTTCAGAAGTTACGCAAAGCCAGTAGTCCCATCTCAGATAGCCGAAAATGTACCTTTAGGACGCAAAACTTCGAAAAAAACAAAAGTGAACAAACGTAGCATGCTAATACGTTGCATTCAATATACAGAATTAATTTTCGCTCATTTAAAAGCTATAATTTCTACTATTTCATGAAGGGGGGGGGGGTTCAGCACTCTAAATGCAAGTTAATGTATTTTTGTGTGTTCTCTTACAATCATTATCGCTGTTAAGGTGAAAATTCAAAATTCTCTTTTTAATAAAAAAAGCATAATCAAAATAAAACACCCCTAATTAGACGCGCGTCAGTAGACTATTAAATTAAAAATAAATAAATAAAAAAATATATAAAGAAAAGAAAAGAAACGGCACACACACTCTTTCTCTCTCTCTCACCATTGTATATATATTGTGTGTAAATATATCTAAAATGTATTGGTCATCATAGTACTTTCGAGATTCTGCCGCTCTTGTTTCTTGAAATTTTTCAGAAAAAAAGAAGATAACTTCAGATGGTGTACCTTAATCCTTTGAAGACATTTACCTTCATCACGTCAAATCAATTAATCTCTTCAGCTCCTCATCTATTGTTCCCCTACGTTCATGGTCAACTCCGTGGCGTCAACCTAGCCTCTTCATCCTGAAGCCAGTGCAACAGAATATAACAGAACAATCTTTAATCATCAGAAGGAGCCAATATGACTGTACTAAAAAGAACTATAAAAATACGGGACTACATTCTTCAATCATCAATGAACAGTTTGATTTCTTATAATATTTATAATTTGATTGATTGTGTAATTCATTCTTAATGTCAAATTCTAAAAATGTTCATAACCTGAAATTACATTAATGGCAAGTGTTGATATACATGTTGTACAATAGTAAGATTGCAATGCTAAAAATTCCCCCATTTACCCTCTTAAACCCTTAAATGCATAAACTTCTTTCTCCTTTTTCCCTTTTGCTTCTCAGTAAGGTTACCCTTTTGACCTCCTATTTTCACCATTGCAAGACGCAGCTGTCCATAAGCCCCCTTATAATTTTAACCGAAACATTCCCCTTATATCTACCACAGTCCATACCAGATAGCACCATCTCTCTCTCAACGAGTAACAGTTACCATGGGAACGCTGGCCCTTTCTTCAACTTCGACCCTTCAGGCTATAACTTGAACGCTCTTCAAAGACCTGCGAACAGAAAAATCTGAACAACTTCCACGAAATCCCTGGTCGAGGGAGAAGTTGTATGACTCACTCGGTGAAAATAAACAAACCACTCACAAAGATCTCTGAGTCACCCAAAAGCACATCTGGCATCAAGACCTCCGAAACGATATCCTGTTCTTGGAAGAACCACCAAGAACGTATCACAAATTCACAGTCATGGGTAAAAGCTGTCTAAAAGGGACAGCTTAAAAGTTAACGAAAAGCAGACCCTCGCCCCCACAGAGGGGTAAATCGAGGGGTTAAATCAGCCAATTGGATGCTAGGAGATGGTTACGTCAGCATTCAGTGACCAATCACCTTCCACGATTCTGCTCGATAAAAAGTCAAGCACGGGCATTTTTTATTGAGAGAGCCAGAGAGAAGCCAGAGTTGTGAGTGTGTGAAATGGCAAAAGGGAGATCCCGAGCCCGCTTGCCCATACTGAAAGTTTAAGGGCCGAGACCCCAGCCAAAGAAGTACGATGAGAAGTCACCCCCCCCTCCACAACCATAAAGTAAAATGTGAGTAATACCCTTTTCTTTCCTTTCATTAACTAGTAATGATAAGTGCCTCCTCTTCCCCCCCTTAAACCTTAATATAAGAAGTAAATAAATTTTTCCTGGGCTTTATGTCCCCAGTGTTAACATGTCAAGAAATTGATTGTATAAATATTATATGTGTTTTGATGTTTACCTGGCAAGCACTGAGTAGAGATAATTATGTAATAGTGATAATTGATAATATGTTAATTTGTCATACGCTAAATTTTAAGCGGCACTGCGAGTAAATATGAAATGAAAAATGCAATATCTAGCATATTAGACTAATAAAATTGCAACTTATTTGTACCTGAGTTTCCTGTCTGTTTATATAGAACCTGGGTATTGGGTATTCTATTATTAATTCTGTTTATTACTATTGATTATTTATATACACAACGCAATGCTGGTTTTTAAATATTTAACAAGTTTATCAAAATCAATAATTTCCACCACAATATACTGGTGACGTCAATTCAAACTAAAAATATAGTGTATATAAAAAAATTCACCATAACAAACTGGTTGCCGCGACCATACAGTTTAAAGCTGTAGGGTATATAAGCAGACATGGGACAATCTGGTTTAAAACAATTCAAAAAAATCTTTACTGTTGATATAAAGTGTTTATTATTGCCTTTCAATTATCATAATTGTGTTTTTTAAAGATTAAGTTCAGTTTGAAGGACTAGTTTTAAAGATGTTATATTTTCAAATTATGCACATTTAGTTTATTTTACACATGTCCAACATTTTTTTTTCTTTAAATCCCGATTTTTAGGGAAAGTTATCACAAATTTATGTCAGTACTCAACATATCACAAACAAATACACAAAAATTAGTATCCACAAACCTACAGTGTGTCTAAAAAGTTTAAACATAGTTCAAAATTATTTTTATTTTGGTAATATTTGTTTTGGGTAATTTGCTAAAAATTATGACAAATCCCAACAGCAACGACGCTATGAGCACCTTTATACTCCCCCAACCTTGCCTTTTTGACCAATTAGGTCACATTGAGTCCTTTTCTGGCACAAACAGCCGAACAAAAATAAATGATTTCCTTGAGAAATTTAATGAAATTGCCAAATACCTGAAATGGAACGAAGAGAAAAAAACCATAGCCTTAAAGATGAGGTTGGAAGGGGAAGCAAGTGGTATACTTAAAGAGAAACAAAACACCACCTTTCACAGTTTATCGCAAACTCTCCTAGACAGGTATGCAGAACTGGAACCAACTCATACTAGTGCTCACACCCGCTTCGTGACCTACCCACACCTCCCCTTCATGACCGTTCGACAATACTTATCCCAATTGGAAGCATTGTCATACCAATTGTTCAAAAACGAAGATACTAGTGACCCAGCAGTGGATAGATTGCGATTAAACATGCTAAAAGCCACTGCCATTGCAAATTTGAGGCCCGAAATAAAACGGGGAGTAATAGTCAAAAACCCAAAAACGTTTGAAGAAGTGAAGCAATTTGCAATCCTAGAAGAAGAAAGATTAGCAGCTGTATACAGTAATCCTTTTCTTGATGAAATCCCATATATAGAGTTACCTCAAGTTTGCAATGTGCAAAAAGAGGGGGAAGTCGACAAATTAAAAGAAAACTTCAATGTATTAACCAACCAAATGAAACAACTAGTGGAAGAGCTGAATAAATTAAAAACAAACGACAGGACAAACAACACACAAACAACACAACAGCCAAGCAGAAGAAATACAGGGGCAAGCCAGAACTACCAAACCCCTCCAGTTTGCCAAATATGCAATAGGCGAGGACATACTGCTCTGTCTTGCAGAGAAAGAAGATACAACCACCATCAAAACAACTATAACCGACAGTATCAACCCACATTTCAAAATTTTAATAGACAAAACTTTAGCACTAGGTTCAATGCGGATAGACAAAACCCCAATAGGAATCAAAACCAGCGAAACTGAACCCAGGGAAGGGAGAACAGGTACCTTCTGCCCTCTTGGCCAACCCCACTGTACCAAGCTTATATAAAAACGATATGACACAATCTTTGCCTGTAATATCAGGACTAATTAATGGAGCGAAATGTAAAATCTTAATCGACACAGGAGATTCTATAAATATTATTCAAAACTCATTTTTAAAAGGTTGCAACATTTCTCCAAATAGTATACAAACTGAAAAAATCCAAATAAAAGGAATAGGATCACAACAATTTCAAATCTCAAGTAAAGCAAACATAAACCTTAAACTTAATAATAATTATTTCCCCACAGATTTACATACAATGGAAAAAGATTTTTCAAATGCCTATGAAGTAATTTTAGGAATTTCGTTTTTAAAAAAATACAAATTTATAATTGATCTTAAACAAGGAAAACTCTTTAACGATAAAGTACAAATATCTTTAAACAAATTAACAAATACTACCTTTCCAATTAATTCACAAAATCAACCACTAAAAATAAACTCTTACTATGGATACCTAGAAAATAAAACTGTAATAAAGCCATTTTGTGAACAGTGCATATTAGTAAAAACAACCAAAAATGTCAATGTTAAAATTTCAACCCCTAATATTCTGGTTCAACCATGCAACAATAAAATTAAAGATAAATTATTAATTAGCACTTCTGTAAATAAATGGAACAGCCCCTCAAACAAAATTTGGGTAAAAATAGTGAATCCAAGTGAGGATCCAATTCATTTAAATAAAGGCATGAAGATAGTTACCATAGAACCAATAGTAACCATTAAACCTAAGCCAACATACATAAACATAATTAGTGAAACAGAAAACGAGCAAATAGATGATGAAATGCCTTTTGGAGGAGAATTTGATCTCAGTAATTTAAATGAAACTGATAAAAATAAACTAACTAACTTACTGAATTCTTATAAACATATATTCGCAAATAAATTGTCAGATTTAACAGGATGTGACACAATAGAACAC
Source organism: Dysdera silvatica (assembly GCA_006491805.2). Classification (NCBI taxonomy): domain Eukaryota; kingdom Metazoa; phylum Arthropoda; class Arachnida; order Araneae; family Dysderidae; genus Dysdera; species Dysdera silvatica. The sequence goes on from QLNU02015360.1 coordinate 39,525,012, forward strand.
CGAGTAGATCTAATAAATGACATTCCTGTTAGACAAAAACCATACAAAGTTCCTTACAACCTCAGAAATGAAATGAAAAACCAAATTAATCAACTTCTAGAGTCAGGTATAATTCAACATAGTACTTCACCATACTTAGCACCCATATTGTTAGTAAAAAAAGGGATAACACATTTAGGTTAGTCACAGATTTTCGAAAACTTAATGCAGTCGTAACACCTGAAAGTTTTCCACTGCCCAATATAAACGAAGCAATAGATAATTTAGCAAATGCAAATCTGTTTTCATGTTTAGATTTAACATCAGGTTTTTATCAAATGAAAGTGGCCCCTCAAGATACACATAAATTAGCGTTTTCAACCAATGGAGGCCATTATGAGTGGTGCAGGGTACCTTTTGGTCTCTCAACCTCACCCCAATCCTTTAGTCGCCTGATGGCACTAGTTTTATCTGGCTTGCAGCCTCATCAAATAGCAGTCTACATTGATGACATTTTAATATTTTAAAAAGATTTTGATTCACACATTGAAAAGCTAAAAATTCTTTTTGAACGTCTTGAACATCACAATATAAAATTAAAACCCTCAAAATGTGTCTTCCTAAAAGACACTATAAAATATTTAGGCTTCCAGGTAACCAAAGGAACAGTATCACCAGATCCTAGAAACATAGAAACTGTAAACAAATTTCAAATACCACAAAATAGAAAACAAACCCGAGGATTTTAAGGTTGTGTAGGATATTATAGGAAATTTATAAGCAATTTCACCCAACGAGCATTACCATTAATTGAACTAACAAAAGAAAAAAATAAATTCAAATGGAACGGGAATGCACAACTTGCATTTGATGACTTGAAATCAGCCCTGCTCAAACATCCATGCCTAGATCTACCAGACATGAGCAAACCATTTGTCCTATTCACCGATGCAAGTAATTTAGCCTTAGGAGCTGTACTATGCCAGGAAAACGAAAACAAATTCCCTAAACCTATAGCATATGCTAGTAGAAAACTTAAAGAAACAGAGACTAGGTATTCAGTCGTGGAAAAGGAGTTACTCGGGACTGTCTGGGGAACTTCTTATTTCAGACAATACTTGTTGGGTAGAAAATTCGCTATATATTCTGACCAGGCAAGTTTAAGCAATGTTGTAAAAATTAAAGATCCATCAAACAGACTATCCAGATGGATAATGAACCTTCAGCAATACCAGTATGAAATAATTCACAAACCTGGTAAATTAAATGCAGTTGCAGACTATTTATCCAGACAGGTCCAACATGAAAATGAAATTTTAAAAGTTAAAGATCAAAAATCAGAAAAAATAGAAGAAATTGTTAAAACTTTACAATTAAACGAAAAAACTACAAAAGTAAATAATATCACCCAATTACAAACTTCAATAACAAATTCCTTGTACCAAGATATAAAACTACAACAAAGTAAAGATGAAAAATGCTTAAAAATAATAGACAGATTAAAAAAAGGACTCCAAATAAATCCTGTAAAGTTAAAATTCTACATCAGAGATAATGTTTTATACTGCAAAACTAAACAAACTAACTACAAAAATGAGAAAGAAAAAATAGTTATTCCACAGACCTTAGTCCTGCAAATATTTAACTTATATTATGGAAGTCCACAAGTAGCCCATCAAGGATTCAACAAAACTCTACACAGAATTAAAGAAAATTTTTATTGGCCTAAAATGTACGTACAAATAGCAAATTTAGTCAAAACTTGTTCTGCCTGCCTAGAACGCAAGGCACATAAACCAAACAAACCTGCCCCTATGCAAAGGATACCAGTTGCAAACAGACCAATGGAAAGAGTAGGCATGGATTGTTTAGGCCCCTTTCCCCAATCCCATTGTGAAAATAGACATATCATAATATTAACTGATTATTTATATTTAACTTGTTGGGTGGAAGCTTATCCAGTACCAGATATAAAAAGTTTAACTGTAGCAGCAGTTTTAGAAAATTATATCTCTAGACATGGGGTAATGGAACACCTCATCACTGATCAAGGAACTAAGTTACTCAGTTCAGGAATAAAAACAGTTTATGCCAAACTTAATATAAAAAAACATACCACTACTGCATATCACCCACAAAGTGATGGGGTAACAGAGAGATTTAATGCCACATTACTAAATTCCATGTCCCAGTTAGTTAACGAATTTCATAACGACTGGGATATGCATATTCCGTTCGCTTTGTTGGCATATCGAACTGCAAAGCACACTGCAACAAACGAAACGCCAGCGTTTTTACTATATGGAAGAGATATTAACCTTCCACATGACCTCATTATAGCACCACCTCAGGTGAGCTATGAATCTTCAGACTTTGCCTCTCATCTTGTGACTCGACTGCAGAAAGCCTATAAGGTTGTTAAACAAAACCTGAATAAGGCAGCAGGAGCACAAGAAAAACGTAGAGAAAAAGTACAAGTCGACAAACAAATTAAACCAGGTGACACTGTATATTTATACACACCTGTCGTTAAACCTGGTTTATCTCGAAAACTGGGAAAACTGAATAAAGGCCCTTTTCGAGTGTTAGAGAAAATGTCACCTGTCAATTTCAGAATTGTGCTGCAAAGGGATCCAAGTAAGGAACAAATTGTACACATTGACAGGTTGACTAAGGTCATAGAAAGGATGCCATTTCCTATACATGACAGTAACTTGGATGAGGAAAGTGAAAGTGACAAAAATGCAGAGGTCAATGCAAAAAACCCAATGGAAGTCTTAAAAACCCACAGGCCAAATTGTCAAAGAAACTGGGCAAGAGCTATGATACCAAACTCTCTCAGTCACAATACAAGGCCTGGTGGGAGTCCAAATGCAGGGATAGCTGTTCAGTCCCAGAACAGGGAGAGGGGTAATGCACGTTATAATTTACGAAACAACCCCACAGCACATATACCCTGGCAGTACCCTCTCCACTATTACAGATGAGAGGAAGGTATATGCTGAAGGATGAAAGAAAATTCCCTTCAAAGGTGTATACAGAGGAAAAAGTTAAATTCTTTTTCTCTCTACAGAGGTTACCTACCTCATTTTGTAAATTAGTCAATTGGTCACTCCTGATAAATTTAAAGTAAAATGGTAAACATGTGAATTGTGTTTACAAGATAAAAATGTACATTGCTCTTTTAAGATATAGGGGCAAATTCAATACAAAACTGTATTTCTTGTTGCTTGAAAGCAAATGAACTGATCTTTATAGGCACTTATATGCTATAGCCATATACAGTGCGTCCATGAAATGTAATTTGTTGTGAATATGTGTAAATAATGGAGATACATAAATATCTCATCTTAGTAGAAATAAGAAATTTTTTTTAACCATTTGTTCAGTAAACAAAAGTCCTATTAGAGGAATAACTGAACATAAACAAAAAAATATTTGGATTAATCAGCATTGTTAAAGTAGACAGCATGTCGAAAACTAGCATCTTTGCTGATTTTATCTTACACGTTTGCTTAAAACCAATTGCAATTGCTATTTAGCAAGCAATTAAATAATTATAAAAATTTATATTCTCATACATCACATAATTATTCTGTGGGTATAAACAAAATTTTTATTATCAACAATTCATTCTTCCAAACTCTTAGGCATAGTTCCCTTGAAGAATGATGACTGGTTCATGACATGTTGTTATGATTTGAAGGTTCTTCGCCAAATTCAAATAATTGTAACCAGAATTATTTAAAAATATTTTTCCCTTTAGACACCATATGACCAGGGTGAATTCAAAACACACACAAACACTGAAATTTCATTTTGTGATAAAGCTTGTGAAACCTCTAAGCTGATTACATATTGTACTGCTGGTTTTCATATAAAAGCAATTAATCACCCTTTTGGCTTAAATTTACATATACACATCATTACCTTTACATATTTACACTTGGATCTCAACTGTCCAGCTCTGATTAAGAAAAGATAAAATCACCTGGCAGCTTGAGGTATGTATGGTACCTTTTTAGGTCATGACCAAATTGTTCATGCAGTTGCTTAAAGCTTCACAAACTTTAATACCAAAACTGCCATGATAACACAAACATTAACAAACACAACATGCTGAATTCATGGTGGTCATTCAAACAAAATACTTGGTCTGATATTTTGCAGGCAAAATTCAGACCCTCACAAATTCTATCAAAAATAAACTACTCCCAAATATTTGGCAGAATAACACTAAAAGCTGCTAATGTTACAAATGTTTTTACAAAATACCTACAGGGTAATTAAATAACTACTAACCCCTAATTACTAAAGATTGTTTTTGCCAGTTCTAAAAAAAAAAAAATGAACTAAAGACACTAACTTGTTCACTATTTGAACAAAATAGGAGTCAAGATAAGAAATAATATTTTTTGTATTATAAAAATGTATTTTAAGAAAAAATGTACATATACTAAAACTGGGAAATTGTCAACAGGTTATGTTAACCTGAATATTTACACTAATCCTAAATAATAAGGATAATGGTGTTTATGCATGAAGAATTCATGATCATGTAAAATAATTGCTTGATTGTTGTCATAATGCTAATGAAAACAACTAAAAAAAAAAAACCAACCAAATTTTAAATTAAATCAACAGGAGGAGGCACATAACAATAACCACATCTACTTCAGTCTGCTATTTTTTTGGCCAAACTTATTATTCCCACTTCAACTCTGAAAAAAAAAAATTTTCTTGTCTTGCGACAATAAATTTTTTTTCCCCCGAATACATAAAATATTTGTTAAGGTGAAAATTCAAAATTCTCTTTTTAAAATGACTAATTAAATTTAAACACACATAAGCACATAAGTGGACAATTAAATTAAATAAAAAAAATAAATAAACAAAAAAAATAAAAAAAAACTCTCTCTCTCTCTCTCTCTCTCTCACTATTGT
>QLNU02015360.1:39530034-39559646 GCA_006491805.2 Dysdera silvatica
GTAGCAGCAGTTTTAGAAAATTACATCTCTAGACATGGGGTAATGGAACACCTCATCACTGATCAAGGAACTAATTTCCTCAGTTCAGGAATAAAAACAGTTTATGCTAAACTTAATATAAAAAAACATACCACTACTGTATATCACCCACAAAGTGATGGGGTAACAGAGAGATTTAATGCCACATTACTAAATTCCATGTCCCAGTTAGTTAACGAATTTCATAATGACTGGGATATGCATATTCCGTTCGCTTTGTTGGCATATCGAACTGCAAAGCACACTGCAACAAACGAAACGCCAGCGTTTTTACTATATGGAAGAGATATTAACCTTCCACATGACCTCATTATAGCACCACCTCAGGTGAGCTATGAATCTTCAGACTTTGCCTCATCTTGTGACTCGACTGCAGAAAGCCTATAAGGTTGTTAAACAAAACCTGAATAAGGCAGCAGGAGCACAAGAAAAACGTAAAGAAAATGTACAAGTCGACAAACAAATTAAACCAGGTGACACTGTATATTTATACACACCTGTCGTTAAACCTGGTTTAGCTCGAAAACTGGGAAAACTGAATAAAGGCCCTTTTCGAGTGTTAGAGAAAATGTCACCTGTCAATTTCAGAATTGTGCTGCAAAGGGATCCAAGTAAGGAACAAATTGTACACATTGACAGGTTGACTAAGGTCATAGAAAGGATGCCATTTCCTATACATGACAGTAACTTGGATGAGGAAAGTGAAAGTGACAAAAATGCAGAGGTCAATGCAAAAAACCCAATGGAAGTCTTAAAATTCCACAGGCCAAATTGTCAAAGAAACTGGGCAAGAGCTATGATACCATACTCTCTCAGTCACAATACAAGGCCTGGTGGGAGTCCAAATGCAGGGATAGCTGTTCAGTCCCAGAACAGGGAGAGGGGTAATGCACGTTATAATTTACGAAACAACCCCACAGCACATATACCCTGGCAGTACCCTCTCCACTATTACAGATGAGAGGAAGGTATAGGCTGAAGGATGAGAAAAATTCCCTTCAAATGTGTAAAAAAGGAAGAAAAAGTTGGATTCTTTTTCTCCCTACAGAGGTTACATACCTCATTTGGTAAATTACTCAATTTGTCACTCCTGATAAATTTAAAGTAAAATGGTAAACATGTTAATTGTGTATACAAGATAAAAATATACATTGCTCGGTTAATCTATATGGGCAAATTCAATGTAGAAATACAGATGGGTATTTCTTTTTGGTTGAAGGCAAAGAAATTGATCTTTATTGGCACTTGTATGCTATAGGCATATACAGTGTGATCATGAAATGTAATTTGTTGTGAATATGTGTAAATAATGGAGATACATAAATATCTCATCTTAGCAGAAATAAAGCATTTTTTTTAACCATTTGTTCAGTAAACAAAAGTCCTATTAGAGGAATAACTGAACAATAAACAAAAAAATATTTTGATTAATCAGCAGTGTTAAGGTAAAATATACCTCTATACTAACATATTTGCTGATTTTGCCTCGCCCAGAAGCTTAAAATCAATTGTAATTGCTATTTAGCAAGCAATTAAATAATTATAAAAATTTATATTCTCATACATCACATAATTATTCTGTGGGTATAAACAAAACTTTTTATTATCAATAATTCATTCTTCCAAACTCTTAGGCATAGTTCCCTTGAAGAATGATGACTGGGTCTAAACATGTTATTATGATTTGAAGGTTCTTTGTCAAATTTAAATAATTGTTACCAGATTTATTTAAAATATTTTTCCTTTTAGACACCATATGACCAGGGTGAATTCAAAACACACACACAAACACTGAAATTTCATTTTGTGATAAAGCTTATGAAACCTCTAAGCTGATTACATATTGTACTGCTGGTTTTCATATAAAAGCAATTAATCACCCTTTTGGCTTAAATTTACATATACACATCATTACCTTTACATATTTACACTTGAATCTCAACTGTCCAGCTCTGATTAAGAAAAGATAAAATCACCTGGCAGCTTGAGGTACGTATGGTACCTTTTTAGGTCATGACCAAATTGTTCATGCAGTGGCTAAAAGCTTCACAAACTTTAATACCAAAACTGCCATGATATCACAAACATTAGCAAACACAACATGCTGAATTCATGGTGGTCATTCAAACAAAATACTTGGTCTGATATTTTGCAGGCAAAATTCAGACCCTCAAAAATTTCTATCAAAAACAAGGCTACTCCCTAATATTTAGCAGAATAACACTAAAATCTGCTAATATTACTAAATGTTTTTACAAAAATACCTACAGGGTAATTAAAATAACTACTAACCCCTAATTACTAAAGATTGTTTTTGCCAGTTCTAAAAAAAAAAAAATGAACTAAAGACACTAACTTGTTCACTATTGGAACAAAATATGAGTCAAGATAAGAACTAAACCGTTTTTTTTTTTTGGTATTATAAAAATGTATTTTAAGAGATAGTGTATATAGGGATATTATAATGTGAAATTGTCAACAGGTTATGTTAACCTGAATATTTACACTAATCCTAAGTAAAAAGGATAGTAGTGTTTATTCATGAAGAAATCATGACCATGTCAAAAAATTACTTCATTGTTGTTATAATGCTAATGAAAACAACTACAAAAACAACAACAACAACAACAACCAAATTTTAAATTAACTAAATAGGAGGAGGCACATAACAATAACCACCTCTACTCCATTCTGCTGTTCTTTTGGCCAAACTTATTATTCCCACTTCTACTCTGAAAAAAAAAAAAATTTATTGTATTGCGACAATCAATTTTTTTCCCCCGAATACATAAAATATTTGTTAAGGTGAAATTCAAAATTCTCTTTTTAAAATGAATAATTAAAAATTAAACACACATAAGCACAGAGGCGGACTATTAAATTAAAAATAAAAAAAAGAAATACAAAAAAAAAAAGAAAGAAACGGCACACACACTCTCTCTCTCTCTCACACCATTGTGTATATATTGTGTATAAATGTATGTTATATGTATTAGTCATCATGTATTTCGAGATTCTGCCGCTCTTGTTTTTTAAATTTCAGAAGAATATGTACTCCCGACCTTCGACACCTCTTTTCCTTGATGACATTACACCAATCCAACATCACATTATATCAATTAATCTCTTCAACTCCTCATCTATTGTTCCCCTACGTTCATGGTCAACTCCGTGGCGTCAACTTAGCCTCTTCATCCTGAAGCCAGTGCGACAGAATATAATAGAACAATCTTTAATGATTAATAATAATTAATAATAATTAATAAGCCAACTTTAGTCAGAAATGATGCATGGCATACCAGTAGCGAAATGGCTGCTGACCAGTGTTATCAGTTCATGGTAAATGATATTTTGTCTTAACCATCTTTGTGTTGAAATTAAAATATATATAGGGATTCCTATACAATTTGACAGGACTTCAGAAAATGCTTCATATGAAAAGTAATTTGTCTTAAGCATGTTTGTTTTAACGAGGTTTGACTGTATTCTTCTTAGGGCCATTCGTGTATGTATGTGAAGGCAGTAAATGTATTTATTTTCTGAACTGGACCTTCAGTGTGTGTGTTGCTGTATTTCAGTATTGTAGTACCTATACAATAATAGAGTAATTTTGTGAGTGGTATAAAAAGAAGCAGAATGATAAATTGCATGTAAAAATTTTAAAATGCACTTTTTTTTATGAAATGTCAAATTTTTTTATATGATGTGTGTGCAGATGTGCTTGCTTTATTTTCTAGCTGTTATTTAGCTACACTATGTCAAGATCATCGACTTATTCTTTATGAAGAAGAAAATGAAAAATGGGTCCCTATTATAGATATATCAGAAACCCTTCATGAATTACATAAAGTTACTTGGGAAGAAGAGGAGGAAATCGAGGCTGCTAAAAATGAAAATAACAAGCTGACTTGTTCATCAACAAAATCCCGGCCAGCTACGAAGTCATTCATTAGTATCCGAAAGCTGCTTTATGATAGAACGAAAGGTGTGGCTGAAATAGAAAAGCAGAAACAACGGATTTATAATTTGGCAGCTATAGGTGTTTATTTTTTCAAACTTTTATTACTCTCTTAGAAGAAAATGTCATGTATGCATGCAGGAAGAGAAAAAAGAACTATTATCATAAAACACATATTTGGCATGGTAATGCTTGTAGGAATTTGCTTTCTAACAGGTTTAGGTGGACTCAGTCCACATAACTTATAAAGAATTAGAGCATTGACTTTTTAGATTATCTATAATGACAACTATTGTTTTGTTCGCACATATTTAGTAATGGGTACAAAAACACTCAACTGTTTGTTTAAAAAAAAGTTTTCTAACAAACAATGAACAAATTGCTTTTCATAATGAATAAAAAGGGTTGTTGAATGGCAATTTACTAAACCGCTCAACTCAGTTGTGTGTAGATGTGTCATGATTCAGAAGTGATCTTAAGTAATCTGTACCATCCCAGATGACCTATAATGCAGTCTTGGGGGTGTATAATGTTCAAACATTCTGATTAGCTGACCAGTCGTCCATCATTACCTATCGGTGCCATCAGCTAACTCCTTGTAGAACGCTTTTCTTATACAGTGAAACCTGTCTAAGGCGGAAACTCACGGGACCGGAAAAAAATTCCGTAGTATGCAGGTTTCCGCCTTATGGAGGTTACATGTAAAATATATGCATAGTTAAATTCAGTGGTAAGAGATGACTGCATATGCTTTTTTTTTTTCTTTGTCTTATCTTGCGAACTTTAAAACTAAATTTATTTTCCTTTTGATAAAAATATTTATTTTATCACTGCATTTTATTTTTATTAATTTTAATTTTTGCACTATTTTGTGGTTTTAGTAGTTACGATCAATATGGTGCAAAATTTCATGCTAACTATGCATGCCAATTTCATACAAAAAGTCTATTATGTAAGCTTAAATTGTAACGATAAAGTACCTCCCTTGTAAAGATAATGATTCCCTTGTATAAAGGTACTCACACTTATGGTGGGTTTATCCATGAATTGATAAAGTCGATATGAGTGACTTTTCGTTCTGGTTAATAATGAACGTTTTTATTTAAGAAGTGGGTGGCACTGGCATACGTAAGAGGGGTCGATTATGATTGTAACCCCCATTGCGATGAAATTGTATATAGTATACATGTAAATACAATGGAGTTGTAGCTCTGTAACCCCCCATTGTAAGCCTGTAACCCTCTCCTTATGAACTTTCTGGGTATGCTATGGTGGGTGGGTGGTGTGAAAAATAGGCGTAAACAGAAAGTTCATAAGGAGGGTTATAGGCTTAATGGGAGGGGTTACAGAGCTACAACTCATATATTCCTATGTTAAATATACAAAATTTCATTGCGATGGGGGTTACAACCCCCAAAACCGCCCCCTGGCTATGCGGACAAGGGCATTCTATATCTGTAAAATGTCATTTTAAATGTGGACATTGGTTCACTGGACAAAAGTTGTTTCTTTTGATGTCCTGCACTGCATGCTTGACAATTTCCAGTTGCCTCCAGTATGGTAAAAGAATCATTTTCCATACCTGTGATGACTAAATGGCAACACTGCTCAGGGCCAGGGAAGGGACTTTCCGACTTTTTTTATCTCTGCTGCATTATTAGGTCAATCACTTAAATTATGCGTCAAAAAAATTTTTTTGTTCATGTAATTGCCTATGTAGCAACGATGCGGATGTAAATAATACTTTCACTGTACAGCCAAACTGGTTCATTTGTGGACATGGAGATTTAGCCAAATATGGCTTATTTGATGTTCTTTATCACCCCCTTTCAGTTCGTTCTAATAGTTCTGAATCACCCTGTATACAATACTGAAATAATTAAAAAGTATGGACACTTGTTATATGCATAAACAATATGTTAATATTATTTCAAATGATTTTGAGGTTATTTAAAGGTAACAAATAAATTATTGCTATAATTCAATTAAAAACTTGCTCACAAACTGTAAAATTCTGTGTGGTAAATAATTAAAAAAAAAATACTAATGTAAAAGGACGATGCCAGAAGTCTATGGGATTTTGCCTACGGCGTTCCACAACAAATCAGACGCCATTCGACGCGTCTCACTGAGTAGATAAAAAAATGTCAAAATGTAAAGCTATCAGATCGTACAGTCCGAGTTATAGGTCATAGGTCACCCTATGAGGAGTGAGGAGGATCTCCAATGTTATTAGGATTTTTGTTTATCATTCACAACAAATCAGATGCCATTTGATGTGTCTCACTGAGTAGATAAAAAATGTCAATAGACACAAAGCTGTCAGATCATGCGGTCACGAGTTAGAGGTCATAGAAGGTCACCCTATGAGGAGGTTCTGCAATGTTATTGGGATTTTGTCAATCGGCATTTTGTAACGAATCAGGCATCGTTTGTGTTTCACTGAATAAAAAGTACTAATTTAATAATGTTTACAATATCATTAGCTTCATCGTTCTTTCCATCATTTAAAAGATCTCATGCTACAATATGCATGTTAATGCCGTTTTTAAGGACAATAGTCATCTATCACCGGGACCACCTCCTTGTGGTGAAGGTGGGCAACAGGCCATGCCTGGCTAAATGTCTCAGAAATCATTTATTCCATCATGGCAGATGATAAGCATCGCAGGGTCTCGGTTGGTACCCTTTCAAATAAAACCCACATTGGTCAGTTAGGTAGAGGCCGACCATCGACAAGTATGCTACTGTCTCCAACTCAGTTTGGGATTGCCAGCGGGGCTCAGGTGTGTGGTCAGGTGATTTTTGGTAAAGGCTGAAGTAATTTCTGCCCTGGTTGCAGGAAGAACTTGCAGGAGGGCCGTCGACGCTGTCTGGCTGATCCACAGGGAAGAGATATGGTTCTTTTCATTAATGAGAACTGTATACGTCGTCAACTCGTGACTGCATGATCTGACAGCTTTGCGCCCATTGACAATTTTTATCTACTTAGTGAGACCCGTCGAATGGCATCTGATTAATTGTGGAACGCCGATAAACAAAATCCTAATAACATGGGAGATTCTCCTCACAGAATGACCTTTTATGACCTCTAACTCATGACTGTATGATCTGACAGCTTTGTGTCCATTGACATATTTCATCTATTCAGTGAGGCGCGTCGAATGGCATTTGATTTGTTGTGGAACGCCCATGGGCCATTTTTGGCATCCTCCTTTGGGTCCCTAGGGATAAGGCATGTATGTTAATCAGGACCTGGTCCAGTTGCTACAAAACTACTTTTTCCTGCTACGAAAGAGCAATTTTTCCTGCTACAAAGGTGCTACAAGAAGCAAATTTCAGTTTTGCGCCACTGCATTTTCCTACTGTGTGGTTATCCCGGGTGTGACACTCAATTGCTCCAAAAAAGAATGCTAACTAACTGCTCACTGTAATCTAGGGGTTGGTTCCCTAGACCTTAAGGGGTTCAGATTCCTTGGAAAACTGTAGGTCTTATCATAGCTTGACTCTTGCTATCCTTTCCGCCGTAAAACTCAAAGTATCCAACTGACATATTTCATAATACGAAAGTGGTAACATGCTAATATTTGCTATTTTGTAGTTGTTTTTACCTGTATGCCATTTAATCATCTCATTTCCTCTTAATGTGTTTCAGAAATTATATGGACAAATATGTTTAGCACTTTATCATCAGCTAGTGATGGTAGTTACAGGTGGTGTTATTTGATTACTGCCATGAAGAGTGGGATGATTGTATGGTTGAAGGTCTCTCCTGATGATGGGGAAAGGTATGTACGTAGATTAACAGTATAATACTATTGACACATACTTACAGCTGATGAGAGATTAGATGCGTTGTTTTTTTGGAGGGAATGGGGAGAAGGATCAGTATTTAAACAAAATTTTATATGTACAACTCTGATTAAAAAGATTATAATAATGCAAAAGCTAATGCCTTCAGTACCCTTAAATACGTGATTTATACTGAGTATATTGAAGAGAAAGATCTCTTGAACTGTCATTAGCTTACCTTTTTCTCAGGGCTTGCTTCTTCACACCTCTTTCTTGAGGAAATGTCATAGGTTCTCGACAGACAAGGGAACCTTGTGGACTGCAACGCATGGATTTTGATAAGAGTGGTACCATTGGATAGGTCTTGTCATGAGAAACAAAAAATCCAATGGAACTACCCACCCGAATCCAACTACTCAGGAGCTACAAGGTGATTCGTACAATCCATCCATCATACAACCATTCCACTAACAAAAAAAAAAAATCCTTGAAATGTTATTGTATTGCATAATATTTTACTGTATATGTTGACTGGAGATGTGTTTTAAAGTGAATCAGGAACTAACTCCTCACCTGATCCTATGGGATGAATAAAGGGCATGGGCAGAGCCTAAGGAGGCAGTTTTCTCAGGTACTCAACCATGGAGAATTATAGCAGTACCTGTGGCTCCAGTACGCATTTCAGGCACGCTGGTTCTCATTGTGAAAACGGTGGCACGCACCCCTGTGATATGCGAAGTTGGATCAAATCATGAAGGTGTTGTCGGTGAGCCTTCTGACTGTAATGCGATCATTGACAAAGCAATTATCAGCAAACTTTTTTGTGGTTTCCTTGTATCCCATTATGGACATCCCAGTTACATAAATAATAGTTATTACAAGTGACTACAAGGAAAGCTATCCTAAAATTGCATCACTTGGTTCATAACCAAATCTCCACCCCTACATTTGAAGACAATCACTAATATGCATTCCAGAAGGCGTCAATACAAACTGAAATCCCTACGTTCAGATCTGTGCAACAGATATGTTTTGCACTAACACAGAAAACTTGTAATAAATGTGAAACCCAGCCATTTATAAAATGTGCCTGGTGTGAAGAATCCCTATGCTTCAAGCATTTTTACGCTGAACGGCACTTTCACCAACGAGCAAGTGCTCAATCAAATGTAATAAATGTACACAATATCCTAGAGTGTACCACATATTTACTAATCGTCATATTTATGGCATAGCGATTGAATTATAAGAGAGAAAGAGAGTCCAAATTCATAATATTCTATGTCAAAAAGTATATTTCTTTAATTACAATATGACCAAAACATTGACTACATTAATAACAGCAGAAAAAAATGGGAAAATTATGTTAAATAATATTTCAAGGATTTTTTTTTTTTGTATGTTAATGGAATGATTGTGTGATGGATGGATTGTACGAATTGCCTTGTAGTTCCTGAGTGGTTGGATTCGGACGCGTAGTCCTATTGGATTTTTTGTTTCTCATGAAAAGACCTACCCAATGGTACCGCTCTTATCAAAATCCATGCATTGCAGTCCACCAGGTTTCCTTGTGAGTGGAGACCTGGTGAATTTAAGACCCATTTCAGAACTTACACTTAATTTATTGATCCATTGGCTAAGATTACAGGCATCATGGACCACTTCGTTTATAAGGACATCTTAGCGGAGAATATGATACCATATGCCATGAGAAACATGTTCAGGGGGTGAATTTTTCAACACAATAATGACCCCAAACACTCATCAGGTCATGTAAAACAATTTATGGCTGTGAAAAAAAAACCACTTTTTTTTTGTTTGGCATTCTGTTTAGTGTTTGTTACAGTCTAAATCTTACTCTCGGGCAGCATAGGCTCTCGTCTTTGCCCATTGCTGCCTCTGCCCGGGTGGTTATGAACAATGTGTATTTTATAAAATCAAAATCATTGTCTAATTGCTTTACCATGATTTTCATTTTTATGTATTCTTATGTATTGTTCATTAATCTCCCAAAATAAAGTTTAAAAAAAAAAGAAAAAAAAAGAAGCGTGATCTCACAAATTTGAGCAGTGGTGGAATGTTTAAAATGAGGCTGAGCATGGCTTTATTGGAAGGTTACATCTCCTTGTATATAAAGGTAGGCCACATAATCCAGGAAATGCTGTTGCCAAATTTCTTTGTAGTATTGCATGCTTATAGTATTATTATACTTAACAAAATCAGCAGTATCAGAATGCTCAAGACACTCGCCTACTTTCACAGTGCTTTAGAACTTGCCTTCTTGCTTCATACAATTTTGGACGAGTATTTCAATCTGCTGCAAGGATTACTTTCCATTCAGTATTTCTGTATATGATTGGGAAGAATGACTCATCAGACTAAATATCCTTCATCATTGAGACTCATTCTAGGGTAGTTGATTTCTTGCCCATGTAAACTGCTTCTGTCACCGAACTGGCATCAACATGAGCTTTTGCTTTCCCTCGTATAAACTGTAGCTCTTATTATATAGCCTGTTGTTATAAGTTTGTTGAGATACAGACTGATCTATGCATTCCGTCCGTAATTTTGCGTTCTCCATGAAAAAAGCAAGTTAGTATTTAATGATAAAGCAACGCAAAATTCAATCTTCTCTGGCAGTAGTTGTTGATGGTTTATGGTTGCTCATTCAGGCTTGGTAGATTCAGTTCTTGATAATGTCTGAAATATATTCTGTCCGTATACTCATTCTCAGATATAACTCTTGAACAATCTGTCACATACCTGAGCCATTTTGTCATTTTTGCAGGATATTCTTCATGTCTGCAGTCCTGTCCTCTTGTTTGCCATTTTTTTAAATTTTGAAAAATACAAATGCATCAGATTTTGTACTGTCCATCCTTGGCATATTATTGACTGCATAAAACACAAAGCAACAAAAAAAACTCCATACTCAGTTGAGCAACGTCTACCAAGAACTGTGTGTGTATAAATGTACTACCTTCAAGTTTTGGGAGGAGTAATATTTCTAGCATATATCAAAATGCCTATTACAGTATTTGTACTTTATTTTCCATCTACAGTTTAAGTATAGTCTTTTGTCTGAAAAGAGGCTTCCCTCGCAGATATGAACAAATTTGATTTTCTTACCATTTAGAATAACCCAGGGTTTCCACAGCTGCACCAAATTGCGCCGGACCGATAGTCCTGTGCTATTTAGTGCCAAAATGTATATTTTTTGCAAGGTTGCACCATTTTTGCACCAAAACTTGAAGATAAACTCTGCATCAAATTTTTTTTATTTGTATTAAAATTGCTAAACGTAGCGAAATTCGCTTCATTGAAATTTTTATTTTTCTTAAAATGGCATTACCTACAGAATCCGCAAGAGAAGGATGTGATACTGGCTAAAATAATTGGGAAGAGCCCACTGCCAGTGTTACCAATTCGGAGAGAAAAAAGCGTTACATTTAGTGAAGAATCGATGCGCAGCTTAACGCCGATTTTGCTGGCATAAACTGGTAGTAGTGTTGCCAGTCTTAGCAGATTTCATACTAGATTTAGGGTTTTAAAATTGCAGCACTCATGGTGATCAGTGGTAGCAGATTGAGAGGAAATTTTTTCCAAGCAGAATTATTACTGTTTAAATATTTTTTAAACAGAATTGGAATATTTATTATGGGCATCGTTAGCAAAGGGCTAGAGTTTTGTTGCTCTAATTTTAATTCCTAGTAGTTTCTATTATTTTTAAATAGTATACTACATCACATGTTGTTAACCCTTTGATTGCTTATCCCTCGATTTCCACGGGCAACATGAATGTAACAAAATTTGCTCAATCCCTCGACTTTCGCGGGTATGAAATTTTTCCACATTTCATCTCTCATCATCTTTGGTTACAAAAATGTGCTACATATTTTAACTCTCAATTACATGTAGATTTGAAATATTGAATAAAAAGAAATATGCAGTTTTTGAAGAGATTGTTATAAAAAGAAAAAAAAAATTGAGCAGCCGGAGGGTCAGTGCAGGGTGTCCAGCCGTCGGAAAAATCTGGAAATGTACGTGAATTTTTAGCGCCTTAGGAATGCCAGAAAATATGCTTGAAATTCGTATTTAATATTTTATTTTACGGTCTGTGTCCGGAAAATTTTCTTCTTCATTTTGGTTGGCCACACTGTGAAGTATCCATTATATGGATAGAAAACGCAATGAAAACAAGCAATATTTTTTAAATCGAATAAATGAAAACATGTTAAATAATACATCGCAACTCCAGTCTTAGTTTTGATAAATATAACGGAGATTACAGATTTTCAGCATACAGAGTTTCACCTTATGGATTTCAGCTCTCATTATACCATTATTGACAATCGCATTTTAAAATTGATGAAAATGTCCAAAATGATGCAATTTGTGAATATTTTCGTGTTTTAGTTCGTGAACGACCCCTTACGTTTCATGGGCATCTGGTGGCAATCTGTGTCTATAAACATAACATAAACAATTGTTACACACTTCCGTGTTGCCTATAAAAGTCAGGGAAATTCAAGTTGCTCAAAACGTTGTGTTTTCGGACATACATATTCCATTAGCATGATCTTGTCACCAGACAGTGTTGTCAATTTTCTTCGCCAGATTTAATGGATTTAGCAAGGAAAATTGCAAAAACTAACTGAAATCTGCTAAATTTAGCGATTTTGCACTAGATTTGCCATCCCCCTTTTGAAGAATATTGACGCGGTACACCATTTTTTTTTATTAATGATTTTAACAAACAGTACTTACAAAAGCTAGTACTGTTTGTTAAAATTGTAGATTTAAAATTTGAATCTTAAGTTTTGTAGTGAGGTTGAAACTGTCATTATAGATTTATATTAGTTTTTCAAACAAACGGCTGTACAAAGTGCAGATTTAAAGCAATTTCAAATAAAATGTGGTTTTGTGTGGAACACCTTTTTCGACATGTAGAAAATAAGTGGTTAATTTTGCACAGCAGTGTGAATAGATTTGAACAATTTAAAGTTTTGAAAGATTTTTGCAAAACAACACATGATGCAAATGTTAAATTTACAGGACTAAATGTAATGTCGGAAGTATTGATTGATACTTGCTGGTGTGTGTGTAAGTATTGATTGATAAAGCCTTGTTAGCTAAAGCTCTATTTATAATAAATGCAGCAAGTTTAATTTCTAATACAGTGAAACCCCTCATTAGCGGATACTTGCTGGACAGAAAAAATTTGTCCGTTAGGTAGCGTGCGGGGTCATTCTGAAGTAGCTCAAATATTACATTTCAATCATTTAAATACTTCATTTCGAAACTTATGTATTTTTGTGTACATAAGACAAATTTAAGGTAATGAACGAAGCAATTCTGAAAATAAACTTCAGGAAATGGATGCAAGCTTTTTTTTTTCTTTTCTGCTACAAAGTGGTATTTTTTCTGCTCCAAACTGATATGAAATAAGAATTTTTCTGCTCCAAACGCTGCTCTGAAAGCACTGTTTGGCTGTGGAAACCCTGATAACCATGTATAGAGTGTGTGTGTAAACTTGTCACAGGTAAGGTACGCTGTAAAAGTAGTGGAATGGGATGATGAATCATAAATAGCAAAAAATGTAAAAGTATGGAACAAGAAGATAAACTCTGGCAAAAAAGTACATGTCTTGAGAATATCTGCTTTTTTTTTTAAAAGCTATTGTTCATACCTTCCCAAGTATGCCTTATTGTCATACATAGCAAAAATGTTATGCATTGGTTTACTATGCAGAAAATCAGTGTTTAAATCCCTGTGATATAAAACATTTTTTTTTTTTTCTTTTACCGATCCATATCAGGGTATTTGATTATATAAACTGTGGAGGTGCAGATCCCTCGGAAAATAGTAGGTCTTGGTACAGCATGATCTTAGCCATCTGCTGCACTATAAGACAAACAAAACTATACCCTATTTGAGTGTTACATCTGGAAAGTAAATTGGGGTATTTTACGATTCCAATTTTTAAAAAAAATAAAATGTTTCTATAATTTTATATATACATTATTGGCCATCCAAAATGTACCATGAAGAAAGCATCCAATAGGCTTGAAATTTTCACAATATGTGAATCTAAATAGAAGATGCAAACGATTAGCATTGCAGCGCATGTGCAAATTATGTATGCCAGTAACACTACCCAGAGGCATTATAAATATAGGGAAAACAGGAGGTAAGTTCTTAGTACTGGAATTGTGTTTTCTTGCTGATCCTTTGTATGGGAAGCTTAAGTATGCCTCATTGAAAAATACGGTGGTCATTCGTGCACATTTCTTAATTCGGCAGATGAATTGTGACTTATAGAAACTATGGGTTATCCTTCCAAGGTATCTGCATTTGTATTGGACGAAATAAAGCAATGGTGATGTGCATATAGAATTGGTGGGTGCAGGAGGCATAGACCGACAGGAACCAACAGGACACCATCCTCGTCACACCACCAAACGAAAGGACAGGCACATTGTGCGTATGCCAGATCCGACTACAACATCAATAACTCGAGTGCAACAATTAGGGTCTGTTGAATAACCTGTATCAGCATGTACCATTCAATGGCATTTGCAGCAGAGGGGAATTTTTGCAAGGCGTCCAGTGTTGTGATTACCTTTAACTCTATACCACAGGCATATGCGGCTGCAATGGTGCTTTGAACACCGGACCTGGACTAACAAATGATATGATACTGTCATTTTAGATGAATCTTGATCCTGCCTATAACACCATGATGGTGGTATCTGATTGTGGTGGTGACAGACTGCATGACTCCTGCATTATGCATCGTCGTACTAGTCCGTCACTTAGCTTAATGGTTTGGGGTGCCATTGGATTTACTCCAGTGCCTGCCTAATATGTATTGCCAGCACAGTGAACAGTCAGAGCTATACTTCTGAAGTCCTGAAACCTGTTGTCCTCCCTTACCTTTAAGGTTTGTCTGTAGTCATGTTTCAAAAGAACAATGTGGATCTGCACATGGCATGTAATGTTCAACAATTCATTATCCACCAGGTTGCACTGCTGCCTTGACCCTCCCAATCTTTCATTAAATACTTCTGATCAATGATTGGAAACACGTGGCCCAGCTTATACTACCTGCGGCTACGCCAGATGAACTTTGGCAACGTATGGAAGCAGACTAGACTGATATATCCCAAACACACATCCAAAGCCTCTTTCAAAGCCAAAGCGTGTCACAGTAGTTATTACCAGCTATGGCGGCTGCACAAAATACTGATTTCTTTGGGTTCCGCAAGTCGCACAAAGCTGTATTTTCAATCATTTCACACTCGTACTTTGTGTTATTTGTTCATTAACTATGGCTTTGATAGCTATTGTCCTTCATGGTGTTGCAGTTTGGATGGCCAGCAGTGTGTATTTGGTAAATGTGCATTTTGTTTTCTTATATTCTTAACATGTTTTTCAGAGCTACTTTAGCTGAAGAATGGAGTACTGGTTTGGGAATTCTAACTTCCCTCTGTTGGCAGCAAACTTCTCAAACTTCCGGTAAAATTTATCATGTTTCATTATGCTGTAATCATATAATTTTATATGTAACTGTTTGATATGAAAATACTTGCATGGAAGATTTAACTAGTTTGTCTGTATAATATTGTACTAACCTAATCATTTTGTCCTAGGGTCTGCACCGTACACAGGCACATTTAACTAGTTGCCAAAAATTTTTTATCAAACTCTGGGTGGTCATAACTCGTGGCATCTCTTCTTAAAACGTATGTAACATGAGGTAAAAATTTCACTGCACATACACAAGCTGTTAGGATCTTTTTAATTTTATGCATGGATGGCATATTTCTGTGACCTTGGATCTGCGTGAACCCCAGAGCTATAAAGTAGAGTTCTCATTTCATGAGTGTGCTGTCTCATTACATATTGTTCTTGTTAGAATTAGTGAGGCAGGATGGCCATCTATGATTCCTAAGAGGTGGTGTTATGTGTTTACCAATAGATGGCGCTGTGTTTTCCTATAGGTAGTGTTATATATACACAGCATTGCAACTGTCATCTGATTGCGCTTCTCAGTTGTGCACCATGATTTGAAGCTGCAGCATGTCATGACAATGAATTTCGATAAAAGTGGCTTTGTGCATGATACAAAAAAGCAATAGTGAGGATAATGCAGATTTAGATACCATCGGTGAATCATCTGAATTTTAAGAGAGGGGTAGGGATGTTATTGAAAATCTGAACATTGAAACCACTAGTGAATCATAAAATTATGACTTTGGCAACCAGCACTTACCCTTTCGTAAACAGGGTCGACATGCCAATCTGCCGGATCAAGCATAAATTTTTTAACTGCAGACAGGGCGTAAGTAGACTAGGAAAGAAGCTAATGTGGTGCAAACTCCAGTAGCTAATATTTTATGACAAATATGCGAATTAGCAGGAGATGCTAAGGATGTGTCTAATTTGATGTGCTAAAACAGTTCGTAACGTCCAAAATAGTGAACCTTGTCTGGAAGACTAACAGAAAGACTAAGCAAGTGATTGCAACTTGCAAATATCCGGCAAATGAGAAGAAATGGACTGAAACAGATAAAACAGTATTCTATGCTTTTGTAGGCTTACTCTTATTCACTGGAATATAGAAATCTGCGAATGAAAGTTTGGAAGAATTGCATTTCTTGGATAGTGGAATGCCAATATTTCGTGCTACGATGTTCGTGAAACGATTTAAAAAAATTTCTCCACTTTTTGTCATTTTGACAATGGTGCAACAAGGGAACAAATATTACAGGTAGACAGATTGGCTGCCTGTTTTGGTGTCTGGCAAATGTTTATCGAAAACCGGAAGAAATTTTACAGGTCTGGGAAAGACTTGGCAGTTGACGAGCTGTTGGTGCAAATTCGTGGTCAATGCAACTTTCATCAGTCAATGCCTAGCAAACTTGGAAAGTATGGAATAAAAATATTTTGGTGCTGTGATGCTGATATCTTGTTTCCCTTGAAAGGAGAAGTATATGTCGGATGACAGCCTGGGGCTGCAGATGGATCTAATAATATTTTGGATCTTGTGAAACGATTAGTTGACCTTTGGAAAAACAAAAGGACGTAAAGTTACCATGGACAATTCCTTCACCAATGCTCAGTTATCAGAGGATCTTCTAGCTGTGAAAACTACAGTGTGTGGAACAATTAAAAAAAAAAATCAAAACGAATTCTCAAAAGAATTAATTACTGGCAAATCGTCAATGCAAAGAGAAGTTGTCTGTTTTTTGTTTTGATAAACAACTGACCCTGGTTAGTTATGTTTCAAAGAAAGGGAAGGCAGTTGTTTTGTTATTTTGCATGCACCACGACAAGAATGACATTCAGCGAAAAGACAACAATTTTGCAAGCATACCATTCATTTATTGCCTTCATGGATAGAAGAAGCGATTTATTAAAGTTGCAAAAGGGTATGATTATTGGCTTTTGGGCCAGTGGCTGGAGTATTTCTGAAAAAGCGCAGTTTGTGAACTGCTTGTGTGCTGCCATTGTGGAAGTGTATCGTAATTGGATAAATAGCATCATTGCGAATAACTGATGTGGAAACTATGGAGCATCACATGCCATTGATGTGAAAAGTGAATATGGACTGTGAAGGTATGTCAGGGCTGACCAACATGCTATAGTGGAACAACGCACTGGTAAAATGAATTGGGGCTACCAAATGTTTCTAAAATGGCAAATGACAGTTCAGCGAATCCTGCTACATGGGACTCCAAGCAGGCAGATAGTCACTGCACCTATGCTAATGTAGGTACATCAGAAGAAACTTCTTGAATTTGCACAGTAGTATCGAATTTGGACCTCTGCTGATTGGCAAAGGGTTGCCTTTGCTGATGAGTCATGTTTTCTGCTTCATTGAATGGATGAATGTTGGCATGTGAAGCAAATTTGAAGAACAAATACTCTGCAACCATTAGTGGAAGAACACAAGCTCCTGGTGGCAGCATTGTGGTCTTCGGAATGTTTTCATGGCATTGTATGGGTTTATTAATACTTGTGAAAGGTACCCTTGACCAATTGGATTATGACTCTAATCTTGCAGATCATGTATCCCCATACATCGTAATTCTCGCCCCTTGGATGGATGAGGTCTTCTAGTAAAATAATGTTATGTGACACATGGCTAAAATGGTCGGACAGTGGTTCGAAGAGCTCAACCAAAACTTTCAAGTACTTCCCTGGCTCCTTAATTACCCAGGCTTGAACCCAATCGAGAATCTGTAGGACCACCTCTATTGTCTTGCTCACTCTATTGATCCTCCACCAACTCCAGATGCACAAATGTTATCATGGCTACAGATACTTATGACTACCATCTAGCAACTTATTGAGTCACTCTCAGCCCATCTAACTGTTGTTCATGATACATGAACATTATTAATAGAAAAATGATTCTTTTTTATATTAGTTGGTTGTCATATTAATGTGACTTGACTATGTATGTATATTAAAATTAACATAAACACTGTAGCAATTATAATATAATTTTTAAATTTCATATGGAAGTAAGAATAGCACGAGAGACAAAGTCATCGGATGTTAAGAGAGACAAAGTTAAAGAATAATTGAGCTAGTGTGAATACAAAGGGCAAAGACAAAAAAGATACGTTTTGGAGGGAATACATTTGAATTTTTTTTTATATGGACAAACTCAACAAAAGGCTTGTCTTCAACCTCATTTTTCCAAGGGAAAGAAGGGTGAACTCAACAAAACAATATTCTTCATTTGTTCCTCACAGCTCATAGTTTAAGAAAATTAATATATATACAGGGTGTATATAAAATGGCGGAAAAGAAGTTCACTACACGATTCCTTGTGAAAAAAGGAATAAAAAATGTCCAGTGCAATTTTTGCTTAAAATCAATATTTAATAAGTTATTTCAAATCATAGTTGAACCAATAATAAGGCAAAGCCAACCCATTTAGCATCGATTTAATGGAATGACGTCCCTTTCCATGAAGAGAGATTGGAAGTGAAGATTTCACTGGTGTTTAAGAACTTGTTTAGGTCCCATGTTACTTGAATTTCAGGATATTGAAACCCCACCCAAAAGTTAGCTTGGTTAAGCCATAATCAACAGCATACACCAGATTTGGTGATTTCTCGTGCCAAATCAATCATACCAGGGATGGGATGTATACGGATCGGAATGGGCTGTTTGCCACTAGATTCAACCTTTTTTCTTCTTCCTTGTGGGAAAAAATTATAATTAATAGTATTTTTCTCTTATTTTGTAAGTAGTCACATTCCAGGACATTCCGTCGCTTGCTAGTCTTGCGATGTATAGTAGAACCTCCATATAACGAACTTCTGTATAGCGAAGTTTTGATAAATCTCCATTTTCATTACATATGAAAGTGTTTCTATATAACGAAATAAATTTATATATAGCGAAATTTTTAACTACCAAAACATAAAATACAATGGTCACGTCAGCGATATCACCTTCCCTAATATTGTGGGAATACAATACGATTTTAAGATAAATGGCAAACAAACAGAATAAGGCATGTCTAAGGGACTTTAAACTTCCTAATAAAGAGTTTTCCTAAGCACACATATCTGTATCTGATTGCCCCATACAGTGCGAAACTGCTAGGCTAGAAACAGGCCCCAGTTGTCCTTGAATCCACTGTATTATTTGAATAGTATTATTTGTCGCGCTTTTTTGCTCGTTTCATTACCAGAAATCCAGGTCTTGCAAATTTCCCACAGGGGTTCTAACACTTTTATGATGAATCAACATTACCATTTGTTGTGCACTGGTTGTGGTTCTACTGTATTTGCTAACAACGGTATAGTAAAGTGAACTCTAGACCCGCGCCTCTGCCCTTGAAATACATAATCCGCCACTGCCAGTGACGAGCAGGTGTTCCAATATTTTAAACAGAACTAAAATTGAAAGTAATTTAGTTTACCAAGTTTATTGGCGGTACCGAGTTGTTAATAACCTCCCCAATTTGGAGTAGGTTCATGCTGCTTCTGAGTTTGCCATAGGCTATTTCCTTCCATTTGGAAACTGATGATCGCTATTTCATTTTTTAAAGAAAATTTCATATGATTAATTTTTGCCTCATTAATTGTAAAATAATAGATATTTTTTTTTTTCTCAAAGTACTTACTATAAGTTTTGTGGAAAATGAACAATGACGAACTGGGTCCTTTTCCTCTCGGGCTTTCCTTACTGCAGAGGTAATCAGTACGCCACTGCTGTCATATGATATGCGAATACAAAAACAACAGGATTAAATGCCGGGGAGGGGTTGCCAGATGACTTCAAAATGGCTATTCCCCTTCCTTATTGCCGTACTTCTGCTCATTTTACATAAAGAAATTACTCCCCCCACCCCCAATAGCGGCTATGGAAGAGTTCAAGTATTATGTAAGCAATATTTTGGCCATTTTCAACACCACCCCCATTGGTAAGCAAAAATTAACATTGGCTAACATAGGAAAATAAGCACAAAAGCCACCCACTCCCGCAAAGTTGCTTACGTAATACTTGAACTCTGCCTATGCCAAAGGATACATTTTTTATAAAGTTACCAGATTCAGAAAAAGATTGGTATTCAATTGGCTTTCTTTGGTGATGAAAAAACCTTCACTAGGTTGCCATACTTCGGAATTCCAATGACGTATTTGGACACGCAACTAAATTTTCAGGTTTGAATTGAACGAATAAGATCATTTGTGCTTAGCCGTGCCTCTCCAAGAATTTCTTTGGTTTGCTTTTCTAATGATGGGCGTGTCTGGAGCGTGATTCGTTCATCTTTGGCCTTAATTATCTTATTAAATATTGATTTTAAGCAAAAATTGTACTGGACATTTTTTATTCCTCTTTTTCACAAGGAATCGTGTAGTGAACTTTTTCCGCCATTTTGTATAGACCCTGTATATATATACACTACAACCAAAGCCCAGAGTCTGGCCAAAGCGTGAAGTGGCCAGCCACTTTGCGCTTTGGTCAAGTCATTTGGCCAAAGCTCGAAATAAAAGAGAAATTCAGGCTTTGGTCAGCCAATTCGCGATGTGGCCGACAACCAATGGCCAAGAAAGTGGCCAAAGCTAGAAGTTTTACAGAGCTGGGGAATTCATTGCTTTGGGAATTTATGGCCTAAATGTGAAGCTTACGTTTGGGCCATAAATTCCCCAACTGCATAAATTTGGCCATGGGAAGTTGTTTTGGACCATAGTAAGTAGTGAAACCTTTTCCAATATGGTTTTAGGCTAAAACGGCAAATTTTCCAAATTTTGTTACATGATTAACTAATGTGGATGCAAATAATAGCATCCCTGTAGTTCCAGAACGGCTCATTTTCGGACATTGGTTCACTGGACCAAAGTTGTTTCTTTTGATCTCCTTCACCTATTACACATGCTTGACAATTCCCAACTGCCTGCAGTATGGTAAACCAATTGTTTTCCATACCTTTTATGACTAAACGGCAAAGAAACTAAAAACTTAAGGCCAGAGAAGGGAATTTCCTTTTTTGTTTCTGCTGCATTATTAGGTCAATCACTTAAATTATGTGTCAAAAAAATTTTTTTTGTTCATGTAATTGCCTACGTAGCAACGATGTAGATGTAAATAATACTTTCATCCTACAGCTAACTCAGGTTTTTTGCAGACATAAAAGTTTCGCCAAATATGGCTTATTTGACGTCCTTTACCACCCCTTTCAGTTTGTTCCATTAGTTCTGAATCACCCTGTATAATGAGATGGTAAATAATAAACCATAATATATATAATTTTTTAACAGCTGTGCTCCGGTCATTCGAACTACACTTAACCGAAATACTCTTGTTTGCAATTTTTTTAGTCAGTTTTTTCGAAGTGGATCAAGTTTCATGTTTTTTGGTAAAAACGCTCCTACTATGGAAATCGTGTATAATTAATGAACCCTGGTCATTCGAATTTCGCTTAACTAAAATGATCTATGCTATTTTTTTTTATATTTTTTAAGTGGACACTTAATAAAAAAAAAAGAAAAGAAAGTCATTTTGATTAAGTGTATTTCAGATCACCAGGTTTCTTTATAAATGATTTCCACCGTATGAATGCTTTTGCCAAAAAACATGGAGTGTCCACTTAAAAAATACATGAAAAAAATGGTATGGATGGTCATTTCAGTTAAGCGAAATTCGTATGACCGAGGTTAGTTATAAACGATTTCCACTGTATGTGTTTTTTTCCAAAAAATGTGAAACCAGTGCCCAGTTAAAAAAAAAATATTAAAAAATAGTGTAAAAGATCATTTCGGTTAAGCAAGGTTCGAATAACCGGGACTCTATTGTTAAAAAAAATGGCTATTATTTACATTTTTATAGCCATCTCATTATTTACAGGGGGCGAAATGTTTGGGGATGGAGGTGAATATTAATTGATTTTATAAATATATAAATAACAGGACGAAATGCTGGGGGCTACTTTTCCGGAACCCTCACAGCCAGTATTGGTTTTTGTTTTAGTCAATCACTCATCAAAAAATTTAATCTATCCCTTTTGTTTATTTAGTTGTCTTGTTAATTTATTTGGTTGTTTTCAGCGTTGGCATTTCACATTTCATTTGGAGGTGCGAGATTTGTTTGGGCCGAAATCTGCAATGGGGGATAAATACAATATTTACACCTAACTGGACAATAGAAAAAGGAAATGTGCTAAAATTATAATGTTATAATACAGTGGATATGTTGGTTATCTGTTACCAACAAGTAAAATTTAAACTGCAATAAAAAAATAGTTTTTGCTGCAGAATTTAGGGGTATTATTCCCTCAACAAAGTAGAGTCAATACCTTCGTATAGCCGAAACAGGCCCAAACCATCAATGATCTTCCTGCGTATCCTCTTGTTGAGAACATTCATTTTCTCTTTCTCAGATCATTCTAGTAATAAGCATTTCCATCAGGACTCTCTAGGTTAAACTTTTTCTCATCCGTAGAATGACCTCAATCCATTTACCATCAAATGCCTTAAATTTCTTAAGTGCAGGATTTTCAGTGCCTTCAAGTACTGTATATTTTTACATTTCCTTAAAATATTGTCTATTGTTTGTTTTGTTATTGGTAGACTAATTTTTGTGTGAATTTCATTTGCTAAATAATTTTCAAAAGATGGTAATCTCACAACAGTTCTTTTCTTACATAGTCAAACATTTTTAGGTATAGTCAATATTTTAGTACATAAGCACAGTATATTAAATATTACAGTATTTAGCATTTATTTATTGTGGCATCACAAAGAAATGGTACTATAATAGCTACTAACACTACTATACAATGAAACGTAACACACCGACCTCAAAGTTTTTTTATAGAGCAATTGCTGGATCTTTGTTTTCATTCCTCCTATCAACTTCATTACATCAAATTCTTCACCTATCACACATTTATGCAAATTCCATTCCTTTGTGCTTCAAACTGTTACACTAACTACAACATTTGAATGTTAGCGTCGTCATATTAAGTTGGCTATAAAGTTACTTTATGGTGGGTATATATATATGGCCTGCAAAAGGGTTGCTGGTATCTAACTGGAAGGAGACCCACACGCTGAACGTATGTGACGATGTGTGGAACCGGCCAGGCCAGTAACCTAGTGTCCTACCCCGCCTTCAAGTGGTGCAGGCTGAGCTTTCTATTTATGTGGCAAATTAATATTTGCTGCACGGATAGAAAGGCGGAAGGGGAGGGCTAATTCACCAACCCGTCTAGCCAGCGTGGTGAAATGATGGCTAATTCCTCCAATATGCTAATACACCAAAAACCATGGCCCCTAGTCTCCAGGTGCTGGAGTGCTCCTGATCAAGGCAGCGGTCAGCGTGGCATGAAAGCAGGGGGTGCTAAGAATCACTGGAATGGCCCAGGCTGCCGTTTGTTATTGACCTTGGCTACGTTTAATGGACGATCCCTTGCTTCTGAAGCAAAACTTCAGGAATTGGAAGAAGAACTTGACAAGATCAAATGGGACATTGTAGGACTCAGTGAAGTTAGAAGAAAAGGTGAAGAGTTGGTGGAACTTAAAAGTGGACATTTGTTTTATTATAGAGGAACGGAAACTGGAAGAACAAGTGGTGTTGGCTTCTTAATCAACAAAAGAATTAAAGACTACCTTCTTGAAGTCGAAAGCACGTCAGATCGAGCAGCGAGGCTCGTTGTTCAACTAACCCAGCGATACCAACTTCAGATAGTACAGGTATATGCACCAACATCAAGCCATACCGACGAAGAGGTTGAAGAATTTTATGAAGAAATCAAACAGCTACATACCAAGGGGAAACAACATATCAAGCTCATCATGGGAGATTTTAATGCAAGAATTGGACAACAGGAACAAGGAGAGACATCGGTTGGTAAATACGGATATGGGGAAAGGAATGAACGTGGCGATCAACTCATCGAATTTGCAGAAGCTGAAAACCTTAGCATCATGAATTCATTTTTTAAGAAGAAACCGCAAAGAAAATGGACATGGAAACACCCAAATGGGGGAACTAGTGAAATTGACTATATCCTGGCAAACAAGAAATCAATTATTGAAGATTGCAGTGTACTGAACAGATTTAATACTGGAAGTGATCATCGAATGGTGAGATGTAAAATGCACTTAAATACTAAACTAGAAAGGCAGAAGCTCATTAGGAAACAAGTATGTAAGAGGGTGGATTTAAAGAAATTAAAAGAAAATACCGAGGCATTCAAGTTGGAATTAAAAAATCGCTTTTCTGCACTGGAAGGACTTATTGATGAAAGTGATATCTCAGAAGCAAATGAAAACATTGTTAAGACAATAGTTGAAACTGCTGGGGAAATTGGTGGTGTAACCTGTAAAAAGCACAATAGCAAATTATCTGAGAAGACGAAACACGGGAAGAGAGAAAAAAAAAAAAAAAAGTGAAAGATGGTGAAAAGGTGAAGAGAAATGAAGGTGGGGATGAAAGCCAAAATACCAGTTCCAGGGTCGAAGTATGTGGAACTCGTGAAAAACTCGTGCAAAACATGAAATATATTACATATGAAAATTCAAAAGTAAGGAAAAGCTAAAATAACAAGAGCCTTAGGGATGTTGAAGGAGGTTTGTCTGTTGGGAAGAAACACATCATTGCATTAAAAGGAGAGGATGGCACCGTAACAAGAAATAGGGAAGAAATACTTAGAAGAGTTGAAGAATTCTACAAAAAACTATATGAAAGTAACAGTGGATTAAACGAAGACGCCGAAATAGTCGAAGGAACAGCTCCTAAAATCTTAAAAGAAGAAGTTTCATTTGCAATAAAAAATATGAAGAAAGGAAGAGCCCCTGGTGATGATGGTATTACATTAGATATCCTAAAAGAAGCTGGAGAATATGTAGAAGACATACTTGCAAAATTCTTTACCAAATGTCTTAACAGCGGTAACATACCAAACCAATGGGATTCTGCAACAGTAATTCTTTTGCATAAAAAAGGTGATAAAGAGGATTTGAAAAATTACCGACCAATTAGCTTGTTACCTGCTATTTATAAAATCTTCACAAAAGTGCTAACACATCGCCTGCAGAAAAAATTAGATGCAGCTCAACCAAGAGAACAAGCTGGATTTCGAAGTGGATTCAGTACAGTGGACCATATTCAAGTATTAAGAGAATTAATTGAAAGAACACATGAATATGAACTTCCATTGTGTGTTGCATTTATTGACTATGAGAAGGCCTTTGACTCTATTAAAACATCAGCAGTCATCAACTCTTTAAGATCAACAGACATTGAGGATGTGTACATTGACATGGTGAAACGTGTGTATAAAAATGCAAGTGCAAAATTTCGGTTACATAAAGATACCAAAACTATCAAACTTGGCAAAGGGGTGAGGCAGGGAGATACCATTTCTCCAAAACTTTTTACTTCAGCTTTACAGATGATTTTTCAGCAGATAAATTGGAATAACAAGGGAATAAAAATAAATGGTGAATATTTAAATCATTTGCGGTTTGCTGATGACATTGTTATTTTTTCAACGAACCCATCAGAACTCCAAGACATGGTACAGGAGCTCTCAACTAGAAGTAAAGAAGTTGGACTCAAGATGAACCTACAAAAAACTAAGATCATGTTCAATAATTTCGTAGAGGAAACAAAAATACAAGTTGACAACATTGAGCTAGAAATTGCTGATTCATATATTTACCTTGGCCAGCTGATTTCAATGGATGGCAACATTATGAAAGAACTCAACAGACGTATTAAACTTGGCTGGAGTGCATTTGGAAGAAACAGTTTTATCCTGAAGGGGAAATTGCCTTTGTGTCTAAAAAGAAAGGTCTTCAACCAGTGTGTATTGCCAGTCCTCTCTTATGGATCAGAGACATGGAGTCTAACAGTTGGAGCAATACGAAAGTTACAGACAACGCAAAGGAGCATGGAGAGGTGCATGCTTGGAATAACTAGGAGAGATCGAAAAAGAAACACTTGGGTGAGAGAGCAAACTAGAGTAGAGGACATCATTGTTAAAGTAAAAGGGCTGAAATGGCGATGGGCTGGGCATATTGCAAGAAGAACTGATCAACGATGGACAACAGAAATCAGGGTGTCTACTTATCTGGAAAACATAAAAAACCCGGAAAAGTCAGTGAAGGTTTTCTGACTGTAAAAGTCTTGGAAATTTGAAATACAAAGGCCAAAGTCAGGGAAATTTGAAATTCATTGTTATAATAAATAACTTATTAAAATAATTTTCCTGAACTGTGCTTTTCATACCACATTGCCTACTGAAAATTTTGAAAAACTTGTACATTTGACTAAACTTCTTACAAAACTTACCATTTTTCACCAAAACTAATATAATTTATATAAAATTATTAAGCCCATATATTTCTCAGGAGAAAATGTTTGCCAAATATATAACTAAAACTTGGAAAAAAAATGTTTTTAGCTAAATTATCCAATCTGTAAGGGATTTTGATCATACCAATCTCCTTTGCCTTATATACAGTCATACACATTTTAAATGGAATAGAAGATGAAGCATCAGCTTTGCGATTATATAGTTAAACTCTTTTATAATGCAAACATGCATTACTCGCAAAGGGCTGAACGGAAATGTTGCTGTAAATATTTAATTAATGCAAGTTTTTAGTGTAAAGAAATTCATTTTTAATGCAGTTTTTGAATTTGTAAATTCACTGTAATTGAGTTATAAATGGCTTTGGGGTTTGCATTAATGGATTTTATGGTCTTAAAACTTATTTTGTTTACACAAATTTTAATGCGTTGTGTGTTGTTTACTGTAATTAGTGACTGAAAATCGATTAAGATTTGGTCTGGAAACGTGGAAAAGTCAGGGAAGTTTGAAACAGAATTTGGGTGGACACCCTGTGAAATTCTCAACTGGATTCCAAGAGACCACCGAAGACCTAGAAAACGTCCTCAAACTAGATGGGTGGATGAAATAAGAAAACAGGTTGGGGTGACATGGAAGCGAATTGCTCAGGATAGACTTGTGTGGAAAGCATTTGGAGAGACCTTCATCCAGCAGTGGATAGATAATGGTTGAATATGATGATGATGATATATGTATGTAGCTGGAATCAAAAGAATATGGGGTGTCAGAAATTGAAAATTCCCCACGCAAATACTTTATTTTTTAATTGCAATTGTAGTACATTGCTTGTAAAATTTCGTTTGTGTACATTTTTTACATAAATTTTTATATATTAAAGACACAACTTACAGGATGAAAATTTATGTAGCTTATTTTAATGTATGAGTTAGTCTTTTAGCAGTCACAATGAGGAAAATTTATTTCTATTAATTATTATTGTAAGTCAAGAATTTGCATTAAATTACTTTATGTAATGGTAATGTAATTATTAACAAGTAATGAAGTTAATAAATAAAAACACAAATTATCACAGTTTATTTATAAAAATCTTGACAGCTGTTTCAATCTCATGGCTATTTTCGTCAAAATGTTATAACTAATAGGTTGGTTAACGTTGCTAGTCAAACGATGCCATACTGTAGAACATTAAGAAAAATAGAAATTAGAAAAATTAAAATTAGCATGCAAGTCAATGGCGAATTCCCCAATTGCCAAATCGAAAAATAAGTAAAGAAGTCTGTAAAGCAATAATTTTGTATCAATGATTTTAGGTGCAGTAATATTAACACCGATGTTATGGCATGGTTAGATGGTGAAACGTTCGTACAAGAAAAGAAATGTTTTTTGTGTTCGGTGGGGCACGATCCCACGACCTCCCGTTAATATTACTACGCCTAAAGAACGTTGATAAAAAAATTGCTTTATTTAATCTGCGTAGTGTTTGATTTGTATAAAAAAAAAAAGAAGTCTATAGTTGAAAGTAATGCAGTTGTTCTCAGTGTTAACTGTTGTTTTGCAGGTTTTCTGTGTTGTGGAACTCTGTCTGGTCAAGTAGCATTCATTCGTGTTTCTATTCAGCCAGAAGGCCGTGATCCAAAACTTTCTTATGAGTCTGTGTGCTTGATTTGGGATAAGAAGGATCTCTTGAGTGTGGATCATATTTCTGTTCTAAAAGTAATACCCATTTTGTTTTTTACTTATAATATTTTAAGAGATTTTTTTTATTTTTTTTATATATATATACATAAAATAAATGAAGCTTCCATGAATATTTAAAGAACTGTTTCAATTTTGGTATAAATTTATTTATTTGTTGTCCTTTCTTCCTTCTAAAAAATAAACTTTTAATTTTATTGACAAAGGCTTTCAAATTACTTGCAAAATTTTCTGTTTGGTACTCTGTGGTGGTGCAGTGGTGATGCATTCACCTAGCATGCTCTTAATCCAGGTTCGAGTCTCAATGGTGCTAGAAAGTATATTTACCAGCTAACTGCTCATTGTAGTCCAGAGATTAGAACTCTAAACCTTAAGAGGCTTGGAGAATGTAAAACCATTGTGCTATAGTGGTGTATAAGTAATGCATTCATCCATTGTGCCATTAATCCAGTATCGACCGCCACTGGTATCCTAAAATGTTTGTCATCTCACTGTAATTAGGGCTAAGGTTTTCTTCGCAGCAGAGGTTCAGATCCCTCAAAAAACTGTAGATCCTGATGTAGCATGACATTTTGCTGTCCTTGCTCTGTAAAAACATAAAATTTTCTTGAGTTACTTAAACGTGGGTGGCAAAAATTATGTAATAAAATTTTCTGTTTAGCAAAACTTTCCATGCTAAGTTTGACAGTGGCACTTACAATAAGAGAAATTAGCTGTATAAACAAAAAATCAGTGCAGCAATGAAATCGTTAGTATAGAATCAATTTGTGAAGATATCTAGAACATTTGAATGCAAATGCAATAGAAATGGCCAAAATTTTAGTTGCGTATTTCTTTAGAACCTTCTAGATTTAGTAAAAATGCAATTTTCACTTCCTTTCTTCCTCATTTTGGATTATGCATTTCAAAAGATTTATTTACTTTAGTACTTCGGCAGAGTTTACCGTGATGGAAATGCTGGTTATTTCCAGATCAGTAAACTTAGGCTTCATCACAAGCATAGCTATTAACAAGAGGGGTGACTACCTGAAAACTCCATAAGTTGTTGCTTTTGCATTGACATCTGTCACCCACCACATTCTGTTTTTTAATAACTGACATTCATTTACTACAGTGCACAAAATATAGATTCATATAAATTTTCAAATTTTTTGCTTTAAATAAGGTAATATATTGTCCATATTCAGTTGATGTTAGTTTCATTCATGAAAACATTCTACAAATTAAGGTAAACAATTCACAACAGTAGATTTAATGAAAACCTTGTCACCGAAATAA
>QLNU02015360.1:39559746-39582948 GCA_006491805.2 Dysdera silvatica
GCTGGCAATGTGCTAAGTTGAAAAGGAGCAGTGTAAGTAAATGCTCTAATTTCCGTATTATGCTTATAATGTCTTGCATTTTTAATTTTTATGTATATTGCGATTGCCAATGTAAGGTCCTTGAAAGTCATTATTTGGTCCTTGAAAAGTCCTTAAAAGGTCCTTGAATTTCATCAGGACAAAAGAGTGGGAACCATGTTTTTCATCTCATGACATTCCAAAACTAATTACTAAAATTCTACAACACACGAAAAAATATATTTTTCGCCGCTCTGATAAGAACAAAATATAGATAAACAATGAATAAAAAATGGTTGTGTTGGCAGTTGCTATTTTTTTATTCGAAAATTTCAGGGAAATCAGGTTAATGCCTGTGGATACAAGTAAATAATTAAGTATTGTATGTTTTAAAAATTCTCACGACACAGCCATTGAAAATCATTGGTCCAGACCATTAAAAACTAATATTTTTCTCTAAATGTCCTTTGCTCTTTCAGTTTACTCCATCTTCCTTAAATTTAATATTACACGACTCCCACTTTTTTCAGTAATATATTTAACGAAACAATACAGTTTCACCAGGCGATTCAATAACTGTTTATTATGTAATATATTTAGTTTTTAGAGTTAAAATATTGAGTTCCTGACAGGGTTAAACCCTTTTGCTATAGAAAGATCCAGACTTTCCATGTCGAAAGTTACTATTGCCACTAGGATGTAAAATAAATGTATATACAGGGTGGATCACATAAACTTAATCTGAAATATCTAAAAAAATAAGTATTTTACAAAATAAAAGTTGTTTGTTTCGAAGGGGAAAGTGTTTTTCATTATCTATGTTTTTACATGGTAGTGGGGGGAGGGGGAGATAGCCTTCAAGGTCATTTGAAGGTCAAAATTTTTTTAAAGGGGAAACCTATGTTTTTTATTCTTATTCCTCATAAAAAAGTAACTTTTGTAGAAAGCATTTTTTTCGATTTGGCACTTAGTTTTCGAGATATTTAAAAAATAAGCTTGAATAAAAACATTCATGCCATATCATGCATGTTGCGTATTTCTCCAAGAATCTCTATAAAATAGAACCATTTCGACTTTTCCTCTACAGACAGATTCGTCATTTTTAACACACAATAAACTAAAACACAATAAAATAATTTATGTTAACACCTGAGCACTTATGTTAAGTGGATGACTGTACAACAGAAGTAGAGAAAAAGCTGAATGCTGCTAACAAGCGGCCGTTTTGCTTCAGTACCAATTAGCACAATGTGCAATATCTCATTTTTCTATGGAATATAAATCGATTGTATGACTTATCAACGAATCATATTTTTATTTGTGTGTACAATGCCTCCCCAACTACTGCATACTTAATTTTTTTCATTTTTTAAATATTAAATTAGTGTTCTATGATATAGCATGAATTTCTTTATTCAAGTTTATTTTTTATATATCTCAGAAACTAGCGCTATAATTGAAAAAATGCTTTCTACAAAAGTTTATTTTTTACGAAGAATAAGAATATAAAAATACAGGTTTCTCTTTAAAAAAAAAAAGTGTTTCACCTTCAAATGACCTTGAAAACGATCCCCAAGTAAAACAGATCATGAAAAATACT
Organism: Dysdera silvatica; assembly: GCA_006491805.2. Lineage (NCBI taxonomy): Eukaryota > Metazoa > Arthropoda > Arachnida > Araneae > Dysderidae > Dysdera > Dysdera silvatica. The sequence goes on from QLNU02015360.1 coordinate 39,561,365, forward strand.
TTCCCCCCCTTCAAGATAAACAACTTTTGTTTCAAACATTTTTTTTTTGTAAAACGCTTATTTTTTTTAGGTATTTTAGATTATCAAGTTTACATGGTCCACCTTATATGTAAAATTACTGAATACCCCATGGGCTTATTAAACTAAATTAAAATAGCACTTTTCTCTACGGGTTTTGGGAATTGTAATTTTAAACTCTGAAATATATATAGTAAAACATCCCTAAGGGGACCGACTACCTTATGTATTCGATATAGCATGTTGAAGAATATAAAATTACATTTAAATTAATTATCAATCACTGAACTAATGTAATCATATAACATATTGTAGCTTCGTCGGGTCACACATTATCATCAAATTGATTTCTGCTGATTTCTGTATTGACAAGTTAAAAGTTGTTAAGCGGGTTTCTTGAAATCTGGGAAATGTCAGGTAATTTTTTTCCCTAGATTCTATAGCCAACATGTGTATATCATATTGTTTAGATATCATTAGATTATTTGTTTCGTTGTGGAGAGATTTTTGGAGAGTGGCCTCCTTATAAAACTCAACAGCTGACTCAGTTTCTTGTTCTATGAATTTAGTTAAACATACTTAGATACTCATGTAATAAAATTCCTACGTTGTCAACAAAGAGGAATTGCTGTCAGAGCTGCTAAATAATGAATTAGCATTATATTAATATTAAAGTTTGGGAATTTTTCTTATCATGGCCTATGATATGGCAATATAAGATGATAAATTGCTCACAAAGAAAAGAATGATTTCATGGTGCCTGGCGGGAACCGAACCCATGACCTGTTGGTATCCGGACAAGGGCTCTTCCAACTGAGCTACAGACGACCGATCATCCTCCCCTCTGCGAGCGCATATAAAGCTTCATTATAGACGAGTTTTGAAATGGAGCAGTGCCTGGACTACTTTTTGAACCAAATTGACATCAAAGAAGCGAACCTAGCATGATATTAAAGTCAGGAAATTTTTCTCATGATTTCACAGTGCCTGATGGTAACCAAACCTACTGTAGCTTTTTTTAATATACTATTTAATTTTGTACTTTTCTTAAGCATACATAAGATGAATTTAATCATTTTCATTTTATTAATTTTAAATTTTTTAGACGAGTGTAAAGCAGTATGTGATTGTCTGTAATAAGCAACATGCTCTGCTTACCTCTGAGATGGTCATTATTGATTCCGAGTTAAGTGTGAAGAAAATTGGTTATTCAGAAGATCTGATCAACCTTCCTGTGACCGGTATTCGACAATATTTTCTGACTATCGTGTTATTGTTAATTGATATTTCGCATATTTATTATTAAATTTCACTAATTATATCCAGAACAACATCCATTACAGATCAAAGTTTCCACTTTGAAATATTATTAGTTATATTAAGAATGGTGTATATGCAAAAGTTACTGATGTGCATGATATAGGGTGACCCACGAAAATCTCCCTGAAAGTAAATATTTATATCTCCAGAAGCAGTTGACTTAATAATCTCATATTTAGGTGTTAACTAGAGTCACTGAAGGGATTTTTTTGTATATATAATCATATCATTTGTTTTTCGTCTGTGAAAGCGGTTCCCCACTTTCTCCTGAAATATACCTCAAGTCGTCCCTACACGCTATTTCCCCTGCATACAGCTATACATGTAGGAGAAGTGTCGCCTCTTACGTTCTACTTATCCTGCATAGCACCTGTGCATACAAGAAAAGCGTCGCCCCTATGCGCAACTTCCCCTGTGGAAAAATATGAAAATTGAATTTTATAATTCATCATATTTCTTAAACGATTTTTTTTACACCAGTGGATAGGCTGTGAAATTTTGTACATTTACGAAATTACGCTATCGTGATTTGTTCATAAGTTATAGCCGAAAACAAAAATATGGTCTATTTTTGAGGGGCGGGTCCACCGCCTAAAAATATTTTTTAGCTGATAAAAAATACGTATCTAATGTTTCGCCCCTTTATACAAATCCACCAAATTTCATTAAAATCGGAGGGGAACACATGGATTGCTTTTCTTGCAAGAGCTACTTCCCGTGCGGAAAGAAACAAAAAAAAAAGAAATTTTAATTTTATAACTCATTATATTTTTTATACTTTTTTTTTACACAGGTGGATAGGCTGCAAAATTTTGTACATTTACGAAATTACACTATCATGATTTGTTCAGAAGTTATAGCCGAAAAACTAAAATATGGCCGATATTCGAAGGGCGGGTTCACCCCCTAAAAATATTTTTTAGCCGTAAAAAAAAAATTCATGTGCAATAATTTGGCCTCCTCTATAAATACACTAAATTTCATTAAAATCGAAGGGATACACTTGGGATAGTTTCCTTGTAAGTGATGCTAGCTGGTCTCTCATGACTTTGTGTTAAGAAGCTGTGTATCTGTTGATTACAACAGATTTTATTTGAATCATTGAATGAGAAAAGTTTTCCACCATGGTCAGTGCATATTTTTTATAGATTCTTTCATGCATTATGTGTATATATGAGAGCATTTTGGAGTGTATGATCAATTCCTCCTAGTTACTTTCATACATACAAGGTTCTTACAGGTATTGGAAAGTCCTTGAAATTAACATTTTCTCCATTTCATTGGGTTTTAAGAATTTTGGGGGCCCGGGTCTGGACTTTATTGTAGAGGGGGGGGGGGCACCATTTGCTTTTTACGTGGGTAATTCCAGAATTTTTGTTTCAGGGGCCCTCCCTGATAATGTTAAAATTTGTGGGGTATGGGACTACAGCCCTCAAAGCCTCCCCCTTAAGATGGTGCTGCATTGGGTCTATGTTTATCTTATTTTGAACTGCCGTCGATTGACAATAAATGGAAAAGTAATAAACAACTTGCATATGATATAAGGCTTTATTTATTGAAACATGGATTTTTTCTCACTTCCTTTCAATTTTTTAAGTTAAAAAATTTTGGGAAAATTTAATTTCAAAATTGCGATTTTGTGGAATTTTGGGTGCGGATTAGGGGATTTTTGATCTTGCCACATGGCAACACTGATATTAGTGGTCTCTACTCTCCGCCTCTCTTTTACTAAATTTGGGTCGGGAGCACTGTGAAATTGTTTAAAGAGTTTTGTGGTTCTATTCAGTCTCGGGTTCGTAAATAGTTTTATATCTTAAAAAGAATAATAACTATAAACGTTTGCTAACTGTAAAAAATATCCGAAAATTCGAAAAAAGACGCCCTCAAAAATTTGGCGCTCTAGGCAAGTGCCTAGTTTGCCTAATGGTAAATCCGGGCCTGTACAGGAGACAATATTTTTAATCAAAAACTATAAGTAGTATACATTGTTTTCTAATTGTATTGCATTTTAACGTAAATGAACATGTTCCTCTGATAATCCAACCTTTTTTGGGTTCCAACCATGCTTCTGGTCTCATAGGTGACGGATTAGCGGGATTCTACTGTACTTCGTGTTCAGAGAGTGTACTTGAGGGCACTTGAAATGTCACGTCAGGGTTGTGTTGGGGCCCAGAACCTCCATCACTTTTCTAGGCTGCTATTGGAGCTACGACTATGACATTCTGTGTTCAGGAAGTGCATGTGAAGGCAGTTGAAATGTTGTATGCCAGGACCGTGTCAGGGGCCCAAAACCCCCATCCCTTTTCTAGGCTGCTATTGGAGCTACGGCTACGATATTCCATATCCGCAGTGTATATGAGAGCACTTGAAATGTTGCATGATAGAGCCGTATTGGGGAGGGATCAAGAGCATATTTGGAACGATTGCAATCATTTTATATGATTACGGATATTCAAGGTGAGGTTTTAAAGAAAAATTAAAGAAACTACCATACAATACATATAACTATATTTGCGGTATAATGAACCAACTAATAACCAAATAAATGGGTCTATTACAACTACTAGGAAGGGTTTATTAAAGTTATTGGAAGATGAGGATGATACTTTGGATGAGCCAACGATGAATCCAAAGAGAAAGCTGAAGTAGAATTAAATATTTGATAATGCTGAAAGCGAGCCTAGAAACAAATTCTTTAATATAGTGAAAAATGAACCAAAGCTCTTTTCCAGAGTTAAAAACCTTAGCAAAATTTTTTCAGCAATTCAAGGAACAAGTGTTCCTTCAGAATGAATTTTTAGTAGTGATGGTGATAATGTATTATCTAAACACAGAGTATCATTGTTACCAAAAGATGCAAAAATGTAGGTATTCCTTGCATGAAATAAAAACATTATTCAAGTGTTTAACATTACATGTAATTATTTTAGAAGTTCCCTATTACATGCAACAGAAGTTTTACAACATGTTTGGGGCATTTATATTAAAAATACTTTTCTTTCTTAATTTTATTTTTTTCTTTCCTTTTTTAATTTCTTATTAAAAATTCGCTGAAATTTACAAAACAGCAATTGAAAACTATAGGAAATTAACAATTAGTTATGCTACATGTATGTTTACCTGTTTTTATTATATGTATTTTTAGGTTCAAATTTTATGATATGCACATGTGCATATTTGTAAAGTAAGTTATATTTCATAAAATGGTTTTAATGTGCATAAATTTAAAATCATAAAGCACACCAAATTAATTTCATGACAGTGATTAAAATAATAGCATGCTGATATCACGATATATTGTGATATCAGTCTGACAATATATTGTGATGTAAAAATTCTGGTATCGCCCTGCCCTACCGCTAAGGCATTTTTATTGTTTTTTGGCTATAATTTGCATTTAAAAATTCAAAGCACCTTTCCTTCTAAATGACCTAAAGAGCAAAATGTTATTTAGAATTTCTTGCCAGATTTCCCAGAAAATTTTCTAGTCAAATCTCTGTTATCGTCAGCAAGAAGGCTCATGGCAGCTTAATCCCTGTGTATATATTGTCTACTTGATGTCAAATACAATTTAAGAAAGTTTAATATGTTAATAATGTAATGATGCTTCTTCTAATTCGATTTAAAAAAAAAAAATCGTGAGTCCACTGATAAAAATGTGCACGCATGCACGCACACACATACACACACAAAACATAGATTTAAATATTTTTTGCCATATACTTGAAATGTTCAGGTAGTTATTTAATAACTTAACAGAATGTTAATATTCCTGAGTGCTCAAAGTTTGAAGGACTTAGGAATGGGACAGTTATATTGCTTTATTAAAATCCCGAGGAAAAACTACCTGGAAATGATAATAAAATCCTTGAAAAGTCCTGGATTTTTTTTTTCACATAATGTGTATGAACATGTACATACCATGTGTAGAAGAAATTTATAGGCAATCTTTCATCCATTTGTAGAGTAGCAATGGAGGAATAGAGAACACCTAAAAGAGAATGTAAGTCTATGTGATGATGTTAGTTGTCATTGCTTTATCATAATTTTGGAAGTTAAGTCTAGCTGGTTGTATGCAAATATAAAATGTGGTTTGTAAGTCACGTTAGGCCATTGGTTCAGGCTTAGGTATTTTTCCAGAGACATATTATGGTCCCCACTAGTAGTCTAGTGGTTATAATTTACAAGCTTCTTAAATATAAGTAAAATGTTTTGTCATCAAATTTATATTAAATTTTGTTGTAGTAAAAGGTTTTTTGATTGTAGGTTGCAGTGTTTTGGATCCTGTGATTCCCCAATCTCATATTCTTTTTTCCTGTATGGACAATTCGGTGTTCAAAGCCAAAATATCATGCCAGTCAGACGGTAAATTGAATACTAGTTTAAAGACCTTATTTTTTTATTAATTTGTTTAAGTTTTGTTTCAGTATCACATGTCAAACTATAGCCCTACACATATTTTCACAAGTGCTGATTTTTAAATGAATTGGAAAGTATATATATAAATATATATATTGCAATTGACACATCTAAAGTGGAAAGAATATTTACATGTGTATTTTCTCTCATGTGTTCTGTACATAGAAATATTCTGTGAAGGTTTTTTCCCCTTTTGTGAAGACTCATGGTTTTTGAGGGCTTACACATAGTCTTATTAGGTAATTAAAACTAAACAGTGTTGTGTGATTGCCGATGCTTTGATATAGTAGTCTGCAATAGTTCGGTTCCTGAAATTTATGCAATAAATAGTGAGGATGAGTATTTTTTAAAATCAAAATTAAAGATCCTATGTAGAGTCATTCCCTGGTTTTACATACATATGCTTAAGTCTTGCTTGAGGTTTTTAATCTGGCATTAGACTGGTGATCGAAGAAATTTGACTGATCAAGTCTGGCAAATCAGATTTCACATTTTTTTTTTTATATACATGTATAAGCACTTTTAAAAGCATGACAATAACACAGTATGAATACAATAATATGAATTTGAACTGTTTATTTGTATTCATTATATATGGAATTTGCATGTTCCAGATCAAGCCTGTAGGCAAGCCAGGGCCAGCAGGGGTGCAGCCCCAGTTGCCCCATACTTGTGCCCCCTGTTGCTCCATCAATATATATATATATATGTAAACATTAACATTTTCCTTATAGGCAGTTATGAATTTTCCAGTAGGGCCACAAGGTCTGTACTTAAGAGCGCCACATAAGTAAAATTCTTCCTCTCCTCTCCTACCCAATCCTCCCTCCATAAAATTTAAAATACAAATCTTGATATATGCTAATATTGCAGTATTTGTAGTTGCAATAAACTAAAAAAATAAAGCCATAAGAAAAGCGTCAAATTTATTTGAGTTTATTGTGACAGTCTGTCTCAATTCTCTACCGTTCCTGGCACTTATTTTATACTTGTGAGTCTCCGGGTGCCCTGTGCCCCATATGTCCTTTGCTTTGCTCAGTTGCTCTATGCCCCATATGTCCTTTGCATTGCTTAGTTGCCTAGTACCCCATGTGTTCTGTGCATTGCTCAGTGTCCCATATGTCCTTTGCATTGTTCATTTTCCCTGTGCCCCATATGCCCTTTACATTGCCCCAGTTGCCCCTTCATCTTGGCTACAGGCCTGCTCTAGACATAAGTAAATTGTGATCTGTATTGAAATCGTTTTTTTTTATCTGTGATTTTGACATCCTTTTCATTGAATTCTTGAAGGATTTTTCTAATTTTTTTTGTACCTTTAGAATCAATGAGTTCAAAATTCATTAGTTATGAAAAATATAAAATTTTGAGTAAGGTAAGACATTCTGATCAATGTGCAAATTGAATTTATGCTGATACAGAAGTCGAGTTTGTGGACACTTTGCTGTAGAAATGATTATAGCTTCAAAGTTCACAAAAGAAACTGACATATTTCAACATGATTCAGTTTCATTGAGGCTGTTTAACTGCTTGATGAGCAGAAGGCTTATCAAGGCTTCCAGATTTCTGCACAACAGTACAAACGCTGCCGTGATACACGCACGACGCGACATTAGCACACATACACACACATATATATGTGCTAAATGGGTGTATACATGCTCATATATATATGCTTTTAGTGATTAGTCCCATACTCTTTCTTGGGTCTCTTTCTGACTTGACCTGGAAGCGCTGAGGCTGTATAGCCGCCAAACGGTTAAAGAAGGGTTGTTCTTAGGAATCTTTTACTTTTGATCTATCAGGCCAAGCTTATCTAACTTCTGATTAATATCATATAGGATAAAATCAGGGTGTCTACTGATATGGAAAACCATTGAAAAGTAAGAAACTTTAAATTTATTGTTATAATAACTAGTTTATTAGAATAATTTTCCTGAACTGACTTTTCGTGCTGTATTGCATACTGTAAATTTTGTAAAACTCATGCTTTTGTTCATTTTCCGCAAAACTTATTGTAAGTAATTTGAGAAAAAAAATTATTTCACAGTTAATACGCCGAAAAATCAATCATATAAAATTTTCTTTAAAGAATTAAATAGAAATCATCAGTTTCTAAATGAAAGGGAATAGCCTATGGCAAACTCAGAAGCAGCATGAATCTACTCCAAATAGAGGGATGGGGGGGGGCATTAACAACTTGGTACCAATTGGTTACCAACTTGGTTTCAATTTTTTTAAGTGAACAGTTGGTTTTAATCATAACATCTGCCCTGTGTAAACCTGTCACAGTTATAAATATTAGCTCAAATACTAATATTAAAGCCCAATCAACAAGTATCTGCTTTAGCTCATTTCCTTTGAAACTGAATACCCAAGGATTGTAAATTATGAACTAGTTTCGAAGTTATATGATATGTGATTTGCGCTGGCCCTGCTGTTGGATCCTCCTGTGATAAACGTTACCTCATAGGTAGTTGGGTTTAAATGCAAACAAATGTTGGCAACTGAATGGAAGGGAGTCGCATTTAATTTCCACATATTCACATGGCCATGTGCTACCCTTTCCTTCCCCCTTGGAACCAGGATAGTTTTCCAATTGCAGGCAATGTTCCTTACGTTTCCTAAAATTTTGCATGGCTGTCATTAAGCCTGAGGCAACCTCTCCATCTCTACGTTTTCCCCACCAAATTCACCATTAACAATCCTTGAATAAACCACATGTGCAGTCCTGGTCTCTGAAAATGAGGACAAACTTTCTCATGGGAACGCTAGTCAATTTACCAAAGTAGCAGGCACATGGACAAAATCTTAACTCAGGATGTTTAAACATTACACTGTGTTTGCGAGCGACAGTGACATTTCCAGAAACCTCTATAAATATATACTCACTCCAGATGCCTTCAAGACTTCATTAAAATCTGAACTGACCAATTTAAGTTTGAATCTTCGCATATCACAAAGGATGGTCCAATTAAAAATAAGAAGGCTCATCCCTAATGTAACTTCTTTTGATTCCATAGACTTCACATAGCAGAATCTCGCATTTTCTCTTATCGACAAGCCACACCATTAAGAGCCGTAAAAAGTAATAAAAACTTTATTATTAAGTTTTATCCTGCCAATTTCTCCACAAAATATTTCAATTGTTTGTGTTCACCCTATGCTATCAGTACTAGCCAATCATAGCTCAGCGAATGCTATGATGCATGATAATAATGGATGCACGAAATCGAAACAAAAGCACTACAAGCATCTAAAAGCTTGAGTTTTGCAAAACGTATTCTTTTCACAAGTCATGAATTAGTTGTATAAAAAGTAAACTTTTTTTTAATGTGAATATTTGCACATTTTATCATTCAATGTTTCAGTTAGCCATGTATGTTATTTAAAAGATAATGCAATAATTTTGTATTAATTTGGTTAAATTCTAATTATTTTTTTAATAAAAAAAATGGAAAATCTAACAAATAATGGCAAATAATATTTTTTTCATGCAAATGCATAATTTGGCAGATAATTAGGTCAATACAATTTTCTTAACTTTTTCAACCAAACAAATAAAAAAAAATTCAGACATTTATTGTATCTGAAAGTTTAAAAGTAGAATAATTTTACAAATGATAATTCTGATTTGTGCTAACTGAGGGGAGGGGGTATCTTCATGTAAAGGTTGGTCACAGGGTAATAAGCTTGAGAACCACTGATTTAGAACTTTCAAATATAAGGGCTAATTTTTTTTTCTTGTGGATGAGGGGTGCTATAGCTCCCACCTCAATAGTCAGCACATAGTATTACTTTGGTATTACATTGATTCAGAAATTTTCTAGTGGGGGATATGCCCCCTAGCACCCCACTAGTTACGCCAATGGTTGTAAGTTAAGTATGGACAGGAAAGGCTGAAAAGAAAATATTTAGAAGGAGGGGACCTCAAAATCAGATTGTGCCTGGGACTTCTCAGGTACTAAAACTGTCACTGTTTACAGCTAATATTTTTTACATGTGTGGAGGTTAGGGGTTAACCCCACAAATCCCTCCTTGTTCATGGTTTACTATTATGTATCTATGTATTTTTTTAGGAAGGAAAAATTGTAGACTTGCATACCTATGATGCATTATTTATACTGAAAGAACTCTGTCAAAGTCTTTGTATTACACTTCTCAAAAGAGAGACCTTGAAATGTAGGGGGGAGTGACCTTCATACAGAATTTTTTTTTGCACAATTTGTTCCCTTAATTCAGCATTGATTTGTATGCTATGATCATCCTGGGGTGTCCACTCATCTGGAATACATGGAAAAGTTAGGGAAGTGTTTTCTAACTGGAAAAGTCAGGAAAATTTGAAATACAAAGACCAAAGTCGGGGAAATTCACCATTAAAATAATTTTCCTGAACTATGCTTTTCATACCACATTACCTACTGAAAAATTTGAAAAACTTGTACTTTTGACTAAACTTCTTCCAAAAGTTACCATTTTGCACCAAAACTAATATAATTTATATAAAATTATTAAGCCTATATATTTTTCAGAAGAAAATGTTTGCCAAATATGTAACTAAAACTTGAAAAACAAAAAGTGTTTTTAATTAAATTAAAAGTGTTTGTAGCTAAAAAATCTCTAAGAGATTTTGATCATACTAATCCCCTTTTCCTTATATATAGTCATACACCTTTTAAATGAAATAGAAGATGAAGCATCAGCTTTGCGATTATATAGTTAAACTCTTTTATAATGAACTCAAAAAGGGCCAAATGGAAATGTTGCTGTAAATATTTAATTAGTGCAAGTTTTTAGTGTAAAGAAATACACTCTTTAATACAGCTTTTGAATTTGTAAATTCTTTGAATTGAGTTATAAATGGCGTTGGGGTTTGCGTTAATCGATTTCATGGCCTTGAAACTTGCTTTGATTGGGCAAATTTTAGCGCATTGTGTGTTGTTTACTGTAATTAGCGACTGGAAATCTGGAAAAGTCAGGGAAGTTTGAAATAGAATTTGGGTCATCCAGTCTTTGTTTGATTATCTAGGGATGGCCGTGAGGAATAATCATTAAAGTATGGAAATTTAACATTGACCTTATGAGGATAATTTTGGTTCTAATGGATTTTATTTGTACAAGTAGGGTAACTGTTTATGTGTGATCTGATTAAATAGGGCCGACTGTATATAAATTTATTACTTCAATTGTATTATATATTTGTTGTACTGTTTCATTAGAAATGATAGTTGTTGTTGTAACTTTCATTACAAATCTTGCATTATAGCTTACTTAGTTTCAAACTTTTTCCTGTTTCTTATATTGTACTTTTTTTTCTTTCAATTACCTTTATTTTTTTTGGCAATCTTTCCTATTTTTTTCGTTAATCTTTCCTGTTTCTTTCCTATTTTTTTTCATTAAGCTTCTCTATTTTTGATTAAAATAGCTCCTATTTTTACTATTTTTTAAAAAAATTGGCTTCTGTCCCTGAGTTATGTATGAATGTTTAAATTTTAGCTTGTTTTAAAAATGCATTTATATTAATATAAACAGATCTATGTTGTATAACTACTTATATTTTATAATTATATTTCTTCCTTGATGGTAAGTGGAGAGGGTGGAAAAACCTATTAAGAATTCAAGGGGCTGCAACATGCTAAAAGTGGGGGACCACTACCTTAGATGAGATTAATTTGGAAAGCCATTTTGCAATTAAAATGGTTCTTATGAACAGATAAAATATTCCCATGAATTACATATCACTAAGGAGGCTCTTTTCAAATTAAGTTATAGCATCAAAATATGGGTGGTTGATTGAATTTTAAAATCAGTTGTCAAACCATTTTGAATTTTACCAGCTGCATATTTTCTTAATTATCTTTAGAGTCATCATTTTTTCAGTAATAAAATTTTATCAGCAAAGCATAATCATTTACAGTTAACATAGCAGAGCAGCCTTATAAAACATACAGGAAACACGTTTTCAATCTTTATTTACACCAAACTATGATGTCAGTTTATTAAAATTTGCATAATCTAGCTGCTTTTCGAGTGAGAATATACACATTTATGTGATTGCAGTTCCATTTTCCCCCTAGTGATGAAATTTTGGGCTTCTCACCTTTTTTTTTTTTTTTTTTTAAAGAAATCAAAACTCCATAGGCCAAAGACTTCCAGCTATCAGGCTTTAATCTCTTCCCCCAAAAAACTTTGATTATGGCCGCCCTGTACTTCAAAATTTTTCGTGTATGCATTAAGCAGCTAGAAATACTTAATTTTAAATAAAAAAAAAGTGTCTCTTCATTTTTTTAAAAGCTGTTGTTACTCACTTTGAAACATTAGAAGTCGATGCAGATTTGGAGCACAACATGATTAAAGGTTTGGGAACTTCACCAAATGGCTTACTATGTGCAATGATTTTAAAGTAAGTTTCTTTAGATTCAGAATCTAAATTTTACCTACATGTGTACTATTATAAAAAATTAACACATGCACAGGGTTAGACAAAAGTCTGCAAAATTTTTTAAATTCACGCAGAAGGTGAAATGAAATTGAAATGTAGTTTGCACAGTAAGTTTTTTTTTTGTTCCCCCTCCTCAAAAAAAAAAAAGGCTGTTTGAAAATTTATTGATAGGTAGCACTAACCCAAGCGCAGTAAACTCTCTTCGCAGTGTCTTCTAATTAATGAAACTTTACATTTAACGACCCATTTTGAAGTCTTAGCAAATGCTCCATAGAAATTAATGTAATTAAACTCAATGATGTTCTTTCAGTTTAACAAATGTATTTTGTGATCCTGGCAAATGCTTCATAGTATTAATGTGCTTTTAATTAATGATCTCACTTTTTTATGGGTGTAGCCTTGCTCTTTTCTCACCATTTCTTGTTGTTGCATGCAAGTATGCCAATTGACTGTCTGAACTGATAAGGTTTCTTTTGTGTATAAAGATAAGAAATTCGTGTTAATGTTAGCTGAGAAATGAACGAACTCTTCAGGATAAAGTAAAAATTATTGAAGAATGGAAAAATGATTATGGAAAAGCTAAATAATATGAGCTGCCCAAAGCATTTTAGCAAGTCAAGAAAAGGTATCAGAGGCTGCACAAAATGCAGATCATCATTGAGTAAATGTCCGAAAATATATTATTCTAAAAGAGAAGAATTTGTCAAATTGCTTCTACAATGGTTTAATATAGCAAGAGCATTCAACATTCCAGTTTCTGGTGTATTACTGAAAGAAAAAGCCTTATATCTAACAACTAAATTTGAAAATAATATTTGCAAGTCATATTTCATTATTTTATCACTGTAATGTACTGTATTATTATTGTATATAACTTTATTAAATTGTAACATGTAATTCAAATAATAATAATCATTTCTGAACATGCCAGTATATTTATTAAATGCACCAACATTCCTATACCTGCAATGGTGAAAGGAAATCAGATTAAACATTAGTCAGTCCGTATTTAATACACCATTCTGATCAACGAATCTTTTTTTTTCGTCCTTTGAGATTTGTTAATGGGAGAGATTACTGTACATCGACTAGAAATATTCAAATGAAGTTGTAGAAGAACAGAGTTCATGGTGGATCCTCCATTCGATTCATTAGTAAGACTTGATGTAAACACGTTTTTGCAAGAACGTTAATTTTACCAAAGCAAGTCTTGTTAATGAAATTGTTTTATGTGAATAGAGACTTAGCATAAGATGGTTTGCAAAACTTTCAACTACAGAGAAATTGCAGGGGAAAGATTCTAAAACATATTGGGCTATGTAAGCTTGTCAGATGATTTGAAGAAACTGGTCTGTTGGAGGTTCATCCATGAAGAGGAAGACTGTCGTTTTTGGAGTCCTGTGCCAGTGTTGTATATGAAATTGACTTTAAGAACTAGCATATTAACACCTACTGTGATTAGCAGCGTTTTTGAAACTGTAAGACGATTGTAAATTCCTACATTCTCTATACCGCATATCCTTCACGGTATTTTGTATCTGTATTACTATAAATCGTGTTCACTCCATGGTAACTGGTAGATATTCTAGAAAGGAGAACACTCTTTTTTCTTGTGTAGGCTTTGACAAAAATTGTGCAGGAATCATAACAGTTGTTTAATAAGCTGTAAACCGATGAGACCCACTTTTCATTGCATGGTGATACGAATGCACAACTGCCATATGTGGACAAATTCTAATCCTCATGAGGTGGTTGCATTGGTAACGTTTGCCTGGTATGCCATTAACCTGAGTTTGACTCTCAATGCTTATTAATAAACTGGAGGTTGGTTCCTTATGTCTTAACCCTCTGACTGCTTATCCCGCGATTTCCACGGGCAACATGAAAGTAACAAAATTTTCTAATCTGGCGATTTTCGCGGGTAAGCAATTTTTCCTTCTTTCATCTGTTATCTTTGGTTACAAAAATATGCTACATACAGTCGAGTCTCTATTTAACGAAGTGCCATCGTTCCTCTGAAAAACTTCGTTATAAGGAAAATTCGTTAAATAGAAATTAACATAAATGATGAAACTTAATTTCGATAAAATGAAAAAAGCTAAATTTGGACAGTAAAAACTAAGTTCAGTAGACTCTTCTTTTTCAACGAATTTAAATATTTTTTGTATACAAGTACGTACAAATTAATAACAAAAGTAAAGACTGAGGATTACTTTATATCTGTATGATCCTCATACAACATATTTGAAACAGAGAAATAATCACTAATTTTGCTTTGTACAGGTTTCTTATAAAAAACGTTTTGTTCATAGAAATTCTCACACTTTTGTAAATATCGGAACACGTCATCTATAACATTTTCTTCAACAATGCAACACGTATGTGCGAGAAGCAAATTTCGTGGCTTAGCCACACCTGCAGAGTGATACATCCCCGCTGCTTCGAAGTTCCCAGTTTAGAACAATAGAATTATTTATCACAACTGACCCTATGTCCACAATACAGAAGGCTACCTCAACTCCGTCCGTCCTTGATTAAAATCCTACTCTACCCCTTCTACAACCATCCCGCTGAAAAATTGTTAAAGGTAAATTAAAAACAAAAAATCAAATTCTTTATAAAAAGAACTTCGTTATATAGAAATTGTTTTTCGTAATATGGAGACAAATTTACATGTTAGTGCCATTCAAAGTCAAGGTTCCGCCGAAAATTTCATTAAATAGAAAACTTTGTTAAATGGAAGTTCGTTATATGGAGACTCTACTGTATTTTTACTCTTGATTACATGTAGATTTGAAATATGTAATAAAAAAATATGCAATTTTTGAAGCGACTTTGATAAAAAAAAAAAAAAATTGAGCAGTCAGAGGGTTAAGAACTTCAGATAGCTTGGTTCTGGTGCAGTATGACCTTTACTAACCTTGAACCATAAAACAAACTCTAATCTACATGAGTTCAAGCAGCAGACACTTCCTTTACCATGAGTGACAGTTTGTGGTTTCATTGACTCCTATCTATTGGGACTCCTTTTCTTTGAGGAGCATTGGCTAGAAAACTTGTACAGTGTTATTTAACTCTTTTGTGCAAGAAGGTCATGCTGGTTTTATGAAAATGAGATATAATGCGTACAATAACATCTGTGCAGAATGAAATTCTAGCTCACATCAAAACTCCAGTAAAGTAATTTCTGGGATAATACTTCCAGTAAGTCATTTTTTATTGACACCTAAAATAATGACACATTTATCAATAGGCACCACAAGGCCCAATGGCTTCCACGATTTTCAGATTTGGTATCAGTTGAGTTTTGGTGGGGGAGGGGGATATTCAGTCTCAAGTTTATCAATTAGGCGCTTCAACTGTATCAGAGCTCTGCAGTGTGGTAACGCGTTCGCCTAGTGCGCCGTTAATCCGGGTTCGACTCCCAACAGTGCAAAGAACGCTTACTCAGAGATCTCATAAAGATTGCACTGCTCACTGTAGTCTGGGGTTTGGTTCCCTAGGCCTTAAGAGGTTCAGATTCCTCAGAAAACAGTAGGTCCTGGCGCAGCATGACCATTGTAGTCTTTGAGCCATAAAACCACAAACGAACAAACCATATCGGAACTAAAAGATTGCATTCAGTCTAAGATGAGTTCCATCCATCCAAATAGGCTGCAGTCACAGGTGTTGTCACTCACCTGAATTATGTCATACTTTGTGGTGGAAGTCATATTGAGTACTTGTTGGTGTACTACATAATTTGAAGACACAGTAATAGTAATTTTCATTGTTTTTCACACATGTGTTAGGAGCATCGGAATAAAAAAAATTTGATGTTTGTAAGCATCCATTACTTAAAATCTTAAGAAGTACTTATCTATAAGAAAGTATTTTGTAGAAATATAATACTTTTATTTTCTTCTATGTACAAAACAACTTGATTCACTTAGACATTCTTGAATAAGAATCATAAGGAAAGCTGAGCAGCCAGCCAAACTTATGTGTCCTCTCCCATGGAATCATGGGAACAACATTATATATTTCAAATAAACTTTGCCAATGTGTGATGCCATCTAGTTTTTTTCATAAATAAATTAAAAATTTCAAGACCATGTGAAACTGTATAATAAAAATCTAAAAATTTTATAGATTAATTTCATTGTCAAACAATATAAAATGCCACCCATGGATAAGTTTTTAACTTAAAAAAACAAACAAACAAACACATCTTTCTTTGGATAATACTAGTTGTGCAAAATACACTTCAATGTGTTTTTTATGAATCTTTAAAGTTGTATGGACTTTTGTGGAGCCCCTAGATTTCTTGGCCGATGCATTAGCCGCCATTTTGTTGTACAATTCCGGTTTCATTTACTTTAGCGACAAAGATTTTCTTCATTGGCGCAATGATCGCTATTTTGTCATAAAAATAATCAGCAATCCAAGATTACATGTATCTGATGAATATAAACATTGGTGCAATTTTGAGAATGTCGCCAATAGATACAATTTGCAACCATGATAATGTGATACAATGGCAATAAAATAGCAGATATACGCCAGCTTCCCTTTTGAGGAGCCTTAGACTTTTGGCTGACTCTGTATATCATCATATTCAACCATTATCTATCTACTGCTCTCTGTAGGCTTTCCACACATCTATTCTGAGCAATTTGTTTCCGTATTATCTCAGGCTTTTTCTTTATTTCATCCACCTGTCTAATCGGAAGATATTTTCTAGATCGTTAAGAATCCAGTTGAGAATTTCATTTGTCCATCGTTGATCAGTTCTTCTTGTGACTTGTTCAGCCCATTGCCATTTTAGCTTTTTTGCTCTAATAGTGATGTCCTCTATCCTTGTTTGCTCAAGTATCTCTATCCTTCCTAGAAGTTCTATGCATCCATCTCTCCATGTTTCTTCCAATTATTTGCAATATCCATATTGCTGTTTTCATTAAACATAGTCTGATCCATAACAGAGGTTTGGTAAGACTGGTTGAAGACTTTTTTTTTAGACACAGCCAATTTTCCTTATTTCTTCCAAATGCACTCTAGCTAAGCTTAATATGTCTGTTGAATTCTTTCATAATATTGCCTTCCATTGATACCAACTGGCCAAGTTAATATAATACAAGTTAATATAATATGAATCAGCAATTCTAACTTACTAGGGAACTGTCCTAATTTGAATGTGAGAATCAGCATGAAACGTGGCATACATACAGGGTTGTAAGATATTATTACCCTTCTCAAGGATAACACAATTGCCAAATAATGGTCAATACAAAAAGTCTCTGGGGCAAGTTTTTTTTTTTTTTTCGTGGGTAATTTATTATACGTAATAATCCTGATACCCACATTTTTTTAGCTCAAACTAGAGCTTTTTTTTTTTATAGGCGAAAAAGAGTCATCGCCCCCAGCCTAGAGTCAAACTATGGTCTTTCCATTGAGCCTGGAGTGCTTGAAGTGCTAGGCCATCAAGGACAAAAATGAAGCTCCCTTTCTCTGTATATATATAAGGTTATAATATATTATTACTCTTCTCATGGATAACATAATTGCCAAATAGTGATCAACACAGAAAGCCTCCGTGGCAATTTTTTTTTTCCCATGGGGAATTTATTAAACTTACTAATTTTTGACATCCATGTTTGAGCTCAACTAGAGCTTTATTGGTATAGGAGAAAAAGGAACATCATCCTCAATCTAAATTCAAACTAGGGTCTCTCTGTTGAGTCTGGAGCACCTTGATCACTAGGCCATCGAGGACAGGAACGAAGCTCCTTTGCTCACTGCTTAAGGTTGTAAGATATTATTACCCTTCTCAGGGATAACACAATTGCCAAATATTGGTCAACACACAAAGCCTCCTGGACCAGTTTTTGGTATTTTTTTGTGGGGGGGGATTTATTATATAATTCACACCCACATTCTGTAAGTCTCAAACTGTTTCATGGTAGGAGAAAAAGAGGCATCATCCCCGACATAGCCTTTTTTCTCCTTAAAACAAAACAACTCTAATTCAAGCTAAAAAAATCTGTGTCAGAATTACCCCATATAATAAATTTCCCACAAAAAAAAACCCCCGCCTTGGAGGCTTTCTGTGTTGACCATTATTTGGCAATTGTGTTATCCCTGCGAAGGGTAATAATACCTTACAACCTTCTATATATATATGGAGAAAGGGAGCTTCATTCCTGTCTTTGATTGCCTAGTACAGTGGTTTCCAACCTGGGGGTCATTACAATTATTTTTATAAGGAATGTCATACTGTTTCCAATGCTTTTATATTTCAACATGGCTACATTGCAATGTTCTACTAACGGTTGTTAACTTTATATCTATAATATACATTAATATATATGTAATATCTCACTTTGTTTGGCACAGAATCACCCTTGCTGTCCTTGCATCATAAAAAACACAACCAACCAACTAATGTAATTACTAAAATACTATATATAATTAATATAATATAATTTTCTATTTAATGTGTTTTCTTTACTCTGTTAAAAATGCTTTTATTATGCAAATGTGGCGGCGGCAAACAGAAGGGGGGGTTGCGGATCTTTTGGTTACTATAAAAGGGGGTCGCGGATTACTTGGTTACTATAAAAATGGGTCGCGGCTTGAAAAAAAGTTGTGAACCACTGGCCTAGTGGTTAAGGCACTCCAGACTTAATGGAGGGATCTTAGATTCCCTACGAAAAAACCTTTAAATTCCCTACGAAAAAACAAAACTCATCCTGGATGCCTCCTGCGTTCACCACTATTTGGCAATTATGTTATCTCTGAGAATGGTATCATCTTACAACCTTTATATAGATAGATAGAGAGAGAGAGAGATCCATCCATCCATAACTGAGGGACTCTAGGTTAGGGACGATGCCTCTTTTTCTCCTATAAACAAAAAAAATCACTCCAGTTTGAACTTAAAAAAAAACGTGGGTGTCGGAATTATTACACACACACACAATAATATTATATATATATATATATGTCTGGGCCCTTCAAGAAGTGGCTTTCATTTATATAAAATTAATATTTGCTACACGGATAGAAAGGCGGAAGGGGAGGGCTAATTCACCAACCCGTCTAGCCAGCGTGGTGAAATTATGGCTAATTCCTCCATTATGTTGACACACCAGAAACCATGGCCCCTAGTCTCCAGGTGCTGGAGTGCTCCTGATCAAGGCAGCGGTCAGTGTGGCATGAAAGCAGGGGGTGCTAAGAATCACTGGAATGGCCCAGGCTGCCGTTTGTTATTGACCTTGGCAACGTATAATGGACGATCCCTTGCTTCTGAAGCAAAACTTCAGGAATTGGAAGAGGAACTTGAAAAGATCAAATGGGACATTGTAGGACTCAGTGAAGTTAGAAGAAAAGGTGAAGAGTTGGTGGAACTGAAAAGCGGACATTTGTTTTATTATAGAGGAACGGAAACTGGAAGAACAAGTGGTGTTGGCTTCTTAATCAACAAAAGAATTAAAGACTGTCTTCTGGAAGTTGAAAGTACATCAGATCGAGCAGCGAGGCTTGTTGTTCCAGCGACACCAACGCTGGCGACCCAGTTACTGGGACCAGCGATACCAACTTCAAATAGTACAGGTATATGCACCAACATCAAGCCATACCGACGAAGAGGTTGAAGAATTTTATGAAGAAATCAAAGAGTTACACACCAAAGGGAAACAACATATCAAGCTCATCATGGGGGATTTCAATGCAAGAATTGGACAACAGGAACAAGGAGAGACATCGGTTGGTAAATACGGATATGGGGAAAGGAATGAACGTGGCGATCAACTCATCGAATTTGCAGAAGCTGAAAATCTTAGCATCATGAATTCATTTTTTAAGAAGAAACCGCAAAGAAAATGGACATGGAAACACCCCAATGGAGGAACCAGCGAAATTGACTATATCCTGGCAAACAAGAAATCAATTATTGAAGATTGCAGCGTACTGAACAGATTTAATACTGGAAGTGATCATCGAATGGTGAGATGTAAAGTGCACTTAAATACTAAATTAGAACGACAGAAGCTCATTAGGAAACAAGTAAGTAAGAGGGTGGATCTAATGAAACTGAAAGCAAATACCGAGGCATTCAAGTTGGAATTAAAAAATCGCTTTTCTGCACTGGAAGGACTTATTGAAGAAATTGATATCTCAGAAGCAAATGAAAACATTGTTAAGACAATAGTTGAAACTGCTGGGGAAATTGGTGGTGTAACCTGTAAAAAGCACAATAGCAAATTATCTGAGAAGACGAAACAGCTCATGAAAAGGCGAAGAGATATGAAGGTGGACAATCGAAATACCAGTTCCAGGATTGAGTACATAGAACTTTGTAAAACTCTGCGCAAAAGCATGAAAGAAGACATAAGAAAATTCAACTGTGAGCTAGTAAGGAAAGCCATTGAAAATAACAAGAGCCTTAGGGTTGTTAAAGGAAGTTTATCTGTTGGGAAGAAACACATCATTGCATTAAAAGGAGAGGATGGCACCGTAACAAGAAATAGGGCAGAAATACTTAGAAGAGTTGAAGACCCTACATAAAGAAACTATGTCGAAAGTTTCGAAATCATATGAAAGTTTCCGAACTATATGAAAGTTTCGGAACTATATGAAAGTTTCTGAAACTATATGAAAGTTTCGAAACTAAATGAACGTTTATTCTACATAAAGAAACTATATGAGCAACAGTGAATTGGGAACGAAGACACTGCAGTGAAACGAAGACACTATAGACACAGAGTTTTCAGGAATTCTTCAACTCTTCTAAGTATTTCTTCCCTATTTCTTGTTACAGTGCCATCCTCTCCTTTTAATGCAATGATGTGTTTCTTCCCAATAGACAAACTCCCTTTAACAACCCTAAGGCTCTTGTTGCTTTCAATGGCCTTCCTTACTAACTCACAATTGAATTTTCTTATATCTTCTTTCATGTTTTTGCGCAAAGTTTTGCAAAGTTCTACATACTCGATCTTGCGACTGGTATTTTGATTGTCCACCTTCATAAGTCTTCGCCTTTTCATGAGTTGTTTCGTCTTCTCAGATAATTTGCTATTCTGCTTTTTACATATTACACCACCAATTTCCCCAGCAGTTTCAATTATTGTCTTAACAATGTTTTCATTTGCTTCTGAGATGTCAACTTCTTCAATAAGTCCTTCCAGTGCAGAAAAGCGATTTTTTAATTCCAACTTGAATGCCTCGGTATTTTCTTTTAATTTCTTTAAATCCACCCTCTTACATACTTGTTTCCTAATGAGCTTCTGCCTTTCTAATTTAGTATTTAAGTGCATTTTACATCTCACCATTCGATGATCACTTCCAGTATTAAATCTGTTCAGTACACTGCAATCTTCAGTAATTGATTTTTTGTTTGCCAGCATATAGT
>QLNU02015360.1:39595160-39606556 GCA_006491805.2 Dysdera silvatica
ATGGATTCCATGAAGCTCAAAACAGTAAGCATGGAACTTACTCTATAACTCATGCATATTTTTTCCTATACAGATCTGTGGTAGAGATCATATATTCCGGACCCCACCCCCTGCTCGTCACCGTGAAGAATTAAGGAAGTTTTTTTACTGTATATATTAAAGAATATTAGAATTATAAGTATAAAGACGTGATATTTTAGTATTTTTATAGAAGTTTGGCAGCGTTATCTTTGACGTTAATCTTTGAATATTAATGAATTTGAAATCATTTCATATATTTATGAAGATATGCTTGTTTACCAGTTTTGCAGTAAAAATAGTAATAGGGCGATTCCATTGTAACAGACTGACACTTTGCAAACTTTGGATAAGGTTAGCTATTTAAACATAAAACTAGAATCAACGTCAGTATTTTAACAGAATTTATTTATTTATTATTTACAATGTCTCAGATGAATGTGGCATATGTTTATTATTTCATCATCTATTTTTACATTTATACACTTTACTTTTTTTTATTAGAATACACTTTATGGTTTTACACAATAATACACTTTGTCATTTTCACAAAATAGAAGACACTTTGTATTTTATGCGATAAAATACACTTTGCTATTTGTATAAGATGGAATACGCTTTGTTTTTTACAGGACAAAATGCACTTTACTATGTTTACACGATAAGACTGCTTTAGTTTAAATATTATAAGCAAGCCCCTGCTACAGACTTACCCAATAAGTTTCATGACAACAATTTCATTTAAATTAAAAAAATTAAGATGCCATATTCAATAAAAAAATACAAAACCATCATCGTCATTTAATAACCAGACTATAAAGCTATAAAATTATTTATCCCAATAAACATAAAAAATAGAACGAATTTATACTCTGCATTACTAATAAATCGTTAAATAATATATGTCAAGCATTATTAATACTAAATAAAAAGAAATCGCTACAACACGTTTAAAAAAAAAACAATTACTACTAAATGAACAAAAATGAAAAATAACTGATATATTCAGCAATTTTGCTACCCACTTTTTAAATTATTAAATATTATGCTATTGTATATTTTTTTAATTGAAAATAAAACCAATAAAATTTCTATAAAGTAAAATCTAATAGTTTCACTTGAATACAAATTTTCACCTTACATATATCCTACTTATTTAGAATTTAAATTTTTACTTAAATAAAAATGGAAAGCTCCTATCATACATGGTGATTCTGAATTCATAGGACAAAGGACCATGTTAAAAGTAGACAAAATATAAAATACCATACAACCATGCTTCCTTTCGACAGCTATTAGACGGAAATTTATAAAATGAAATGTGCAAACTTTTACCTTTGGTAGACTTGCAAAAGGGAACCTAACAATGAACCATGATTTCTCAAAGAAATCAAAACTAAACGATCAAAATAAATAAAAACTGTGAAAAATGCCACATGACCACATGTACAACTACGTGAGAGCAAAACAAGGTTCGGACGAAGCGCCACCTATAAATAAATTCTTGTTTTCGAGAACCAAGGCCAACTAGATTTACTACAGGCCTGCTCATGTGAGCCTAACGCTACAGAAAACATGTCCCCAAATTTTCGCAGTGGCGATTCTCTCACGCAGTTTTTCTCCGACAGAGGGCGCCTGCTGCATAGGAAAACATTCCCAATCTAACACACTATAAATGCCTGATGACACACTATAAATTCTGATTTCATACAGAAATAGATTCTTTTTTTTTCAAAAAATTATCGCATTTTATTTTCTAACGATGATGATATCGTGATATGATAACCTTTCATAACAAATTTTAAAATAAAATTTAAATCTTACATACCTTTTTCTACTCTTTTATTTACACTGAAGACGGTTTATTGGATGAAATGATTTCTCAGGCATGATTAATAACTGATAATGAATTGATAGTTTACACTGAAAGCTAAATTGCAAAATGCATATAAAAGCAGACTTTATTTTAATGGTTAATAAAATAGAATTATATAGAATTTTAACCAACTAATTAATAATTTAATTATATTCTATTATAATTAATTATAAAATAAAGAATTAATTAGAAGGCTTGACACCTGTTTGGAAAGACTTTAATGGAATGTTAATGAAATTAACACATGAATTTACAATAAACTGATGATATAACTACACAATGTATAATACATAATTTCTAATAACTTTTGACACAAGTCAGATTTTTAATACACTGCATGATAAAAATAAAGTATCAGGTATTCATGAATAGCAATTCTTTCCAAAATAATTTTACTTGAAAATACAAACTACATAATAGAACAGCATGTCACCGAAAAACAAAATACAGAATAAACACTTACTGTGTCCCTAATACTGCAGATATAAATATGTTGGATGAACTTAAAACAATTAATGCACCTTAGCTTAGCTACTACAGAGTAAAATTATGAAGGAGGGAACAAATTACCTTTACGTGAGATGTGTAATCCATTTGATTTGTAATCCATTGTATTCGAAGGGTTTCTTCACTTGGAAATTCGTGAAAGGATACATTACTTTTTCCTGACCGCGAGTTACGAAAGGGCATACAACAAGCCACTATCATTATTATCACAAATAAATATCATGTAAAAATTATAGAAAACCCAGAAACCCTTTTTAATCTTCGGTTAACTGCTGCAAACACATGGTAGATTATGGTTTGTTTATACCTGTGATTTGGCGCCCCCTATGAACAACCCTAGCAATTACTCCACAAGAAAGTGGGGACACCCTTGAAATTCACATGAGCAGGCCTGTAGTAAATCTAGTTGGCCTTGTATGGTCTAAGGCAGGTTAGTGGCACTTATTGCATTTATCGGGGAATATGGACTAAATCTAAAGACTAAAAAAGGCACTAGAGTAAAATACCTAGTTTGGGCTACCAGATCATTTAAAGTATCTTTCTTTTGCCGAATATTAATTTATTTTTATTTTGTTGCCACTCCTCGGAAAGTATTATAAAATTTTTTAAGTCGGTTCTGTTTCTCGCGTCATCGTTTCTAACTTCAAGCATGAAAAAAAGGGAAATTTAGGTACTGAGAGAGTAAGGCAGCCAGTCAGTTATTCCTTTGTGCATATATATATCAGTGACGTAGCGTCAGTCCAATACCTGGGCTATCTCCCCACACCCAACATGCTGTTTAAAAAAAATCAAAGTTTATTTCCAGTTATAAAACATTAGAAGTAGCTTTTTTATATATAATACTATTACTTCAATTATTATCATTTAATTATATATAATAATTAAAACATATATAACTAAAATATGAAAAATGTACTAAAATAAAAATGATTAGGATTTTAACACTTTGTCTTTGAATACTTTCTTTGTACATGAACTCCGTTCTTCTTTTCACTTATGTGAATTTAAGCATTACATTTTCATAAAAAGATACTTCAGAGTACTTTTCGTATTCAAAATAATATTTTTCTCTATTCACAAAACGACTAAGTTGCTGTCCAGGCATACTTGTCCTTGTGAGGCTCTAAGATATGCCTTTATTTTTTTAATGCAAGAAAACTGCTTTCGATAGTTGCAGTAGTTGATTGAAAAATTAATAATACTTTTGTTAATTCGTAAATCTCACTAAACACAATATCCGATTCATTCAACATCATTTAACAAGTAATATCTGTTACTGATTCTTTTCTTTCTTTTTCTTTTTTTTTGCTAAGGGAACACAACACCCTTAATTGATCTTTGAGTCGAACTCTATCAAAACGTGAAGCATAAGGTTCTTTAAGTTCTGACAGTAGATGTTCGGGAAAGCGTTCAAGAAATTTATCAAAATGTTTTGAATCCAGCAAAGCTATGAATTTAAAATATTTTTGAGACTCAAACCTCACTTTTGTTTGAGCCATTGGAGTGTCCAGAATTTTATTAAAAATATGTAAGTATTCGAAACAATCTTCATCACTAATCTGTCGGCTTACTCCTGGTTCGTTTTTTCATCATCATGATTTCTAGTTTCTGTCCACACTTGAAAAAAATCTTCATCTCTATTTTTTTT
Organism: Dysdera silvatica; assembly: GCA_006491805.2. Classification (NCBI taxonomy): domain Eukaryota; kingdom Metazoa; phylum Arthropoda; class Arachnida; order Araneae; family Dysderidae; genus Dysdera; species Dysdera silvatica. The sequence continues at coordinate 39,599,210 of QLNU02015360.1, forward strand.
TAAATCTCGTAGAACTCATTAACTCTCTTCGTACAATATACAATATATATGCTTTTATTTTGCAGTATGGCAAACAAAATAGCAGAAGACGCGAATATTTTGTGGAAAATAATAAGTAAAAATTATTGCCGAACTTAGAAAACAAATGAACTCTGAAGCATCATGCACTTCTTCACTTGTCCAATCATCGTCAGTACAATCATGCTTCATAAATAAAAAAGCGAAACCTGCTGAATTCATACACAGGGCGATCATTTAAAAACTGGCCACCTTCATAACTTTAGTTCTAAGGTAAGTACGATTTTGAGTAAAAATACGTCAATTTTTAGTTACAGGGAAAGCCCAAAATTAGTATCAAGAAATTTTTTTGTTCAACCACCCTGCCCCCCCAGGCCCCCAAACTTCGATATATATATGGTGAGCAGGTGAACGGAGAGAAATAGGTTAGATTTTAATGAATAAAAAGGGAGAAGGTATAAAGAGTATATGGAAATGGCGCGGTAAGAGAGTGGAGACGCTGGGTGGTCGAAAATTGGAATAGGTGAAGCAGATATAAACACGATTTATGGTTCTGTGGCGCCAGTTTGAAATATTGGACAATAGGGAAAAACCTTAAGTTGTCAAGTGTTTATGGCCGCCATATATTCGAAGGTATAAAAGTTCCGAGTGGAAAAGTAGAGGAGCAGGACCGTGTGCAGAAGGAGGCGGAGACAGGTTGTGGTCAAGTGCAAGTAGCGTATGAGCGGTGGTTAGGAGTGGGAGTTGATATGGAAGCGACATAGGATTGGTCGGTGTAGAGAGTGGAAGCCTGCTATTGATCAGAGAGGGTTTGAGTGACAGTTTGGACTTGGGGAAAAAGTCGAAAGGAAGATTGGAATGAGAGTGAGTCGAGTTGGTCGGAAGGAGAGATTGATTGACGAGGAAAGTCCTGGGTCGGTTGATTCGAGATTTTGAAGTAGTTGATATCGAGACCAAGAGGTGGGTAACAGACCAGAGGCCCGGTCCCACAAACCATGGATTCCTGGGAAAGGAATGAACGTGGCGATCAACTCATCGAATTTGCAGAAGCTGAAAATCTTAGCATCATGAATTCATTTTTTAAGAAGAAACCGCAAAGAAAATGGACATGGAAACACCCAAATGGGGGAACTAGCGAAATTGACTATATCCTGGCAAACAAGAAATCAATTATTGAAGATTGCAGTGTACTGAACAGATTTAATACTGGAAGTGATCATCGAATGGTGAGATGTAAAGTGCACTTAAATACTAAATTAGAACGACAGAAGCTCATTAGGAAACAAGTAAGTAAGAGGGTGGATCTAATGAAACTGAAAGTAAATACCGAGGCATTCAAGTTGGAATTAAAAAATCGCTTTTCTGCACTGGAAGGACTTATTGATGAAAGTGATATCTCAGAAGCAAATGAAAACATTGTTAAGACAATAGTTGAAACTGCTGGGGAAATTGGTGGTGTAACCTGTAAAAAGCACAATAGCAAATTATCTGAGAAGACGAAACAGCTCATGAAAAGGCGAAGAGATATGAAGGTGGACAATCGAAATACCAGTTCCAGGATTGAGTACATAGAACTTTGTAAAACTCTGCGCAAAAGCATGAAAGAAGACATAAGAAAATTCAACTGTGAGCTAGTAAGGAAAGCCATTGAAAATAACAAGAGCCTTAGGGTTGTTAAAGGAAGTTTATCTGTTGGGAAGAAACACATCATTGCATTAAAAGGAGAGGATGGCACCGTAACAAGAAATAGGGAAGAAATACTTAGAAGAGTTGAAGAATTCTACAAAAATCTATACGAAAGTAACAGTGAATTAAACGAAGACATTGAAATAGTCGAAGGAACAGCTCCTAAAATCTTAAAAGAAGAAGTTTCATTTGCAATAAAAAATATGAAGAAAGGAAGAGCCCCTGGTGATGATGGTATTACATTAGATATTCTTTATACAATAATTTCTGCCACCCACGTATTAATTACAGCTCAAACTAGAGCTTTATTCGTTTTGGAGAAAAAGAGACGCTTTCCCCATCCTGGATTCGAACCAGGGTCCCTCCGTTTAGCCCGGAGTGTCTTGGACCGCTAGACGAATGAGGACAGGAAACAACGCTCTCTTTCTCCGTATGTAAAGGTGTTAAGGTATTATTACCCTCCGCAGGGATAACATTACCAGCGCCAATATATCAAAAGGCGATTTTTGTGAATTTTTAAACTCACAAAAATTTCGCCCCGGAGGCTTTTCTGTGTTGACCCTTATATTCGCATTAGATATCCTAAAAGAAGCTGGAGAATATGTAGAAGACATACTTGCAAAATTCTTTACCAAATGTCTTAACAGCGGTAACATACCAAACCAATGGGATTCTGCAACAGTAATTCTTTTGCATAAAAAAGGTGATAAAGAGGATTTGAAAAATTACCGACCAATTAGCTTGTTACCTGCTATTTATAAAATCTTCACAAAAGTGCTAACACATCGCCTGCAGAAAAAATTAGATGCAGCTCAACCAAGAGAACAAGCTGGATTTCGAAGTGGATTCAGTACAGTGGACCATATTCAAGTATTAAGAGAATTAATTCGATAGGGAATCTAATAGGAGAGATCGAAAAAGAAACACTTGGGTGAGAGAGCAAACTAGAGTAGAGGACATCATTGTTAAAGTAAAAGGACTGAAATGGCGATGGGCTGGGCATATTGCAAGAAGAACTGATCAACGATGGACAACAGAAATTCTGAACTGGATTCCAAGAGACCACCGAAGACCTAGAAAACGTCCTCAAACTAGATGGGTGGATGAAATAAGAAAACAGGTTGGGGTGACGTGGAAGCGAATTGCTCAGGATAGACTTGTGTGGAAAGCATTTGGAGAGACCTTCATCCAGCAGTGGATAGATAATGGTTGAATATGATGATGATGATGATGATATATATATAAAAGTTTTCCTCGCCCATTCTTGGCGGAAACAGGCTTTGGGACGGGCAGAGCGCCATGTTCCCAAGCCTCTTTTTACATCACTTCTTAATGTGCCATGTCTAGAAACTTCCTGACAATGTGACACGTGTTTAGGATTGTGGCTTTTTGTATTTCAATGTAGGTGTTTGGGTCAATGTTGAGTATCTCCAAATTCGTCGCAAGCGTTTTTGGTACTATCCCTGTTGCTGAGATGACTAACGGGATGATGAGGATCTTTTCCATACCCCATATATCTCGTACTTCATGTCTGAGATCTTGGTACTTGGTGATTTTCGTTGTGTAGGTTGTCTGTATGTTATTGGTGTTGGGTACTGCTATGTCGATTAAGTACGTGGTCTTATTCGATTTATCGACGAGGGTTATGTCAGGACGGTTATGTGGGACTGTCTTGTCTGTTATGATTGCTCTATCCCAGTAAAGCTTGTGTGTTTCGTTCTCATGCACGGTCTCTGGCTCATATTTGTAGTACGGGCATTTTTCTGTCAGAAAGCCAGCATTCGCTGCCAATTTCTGGTGGACTATTTTCGCTACTTGATCGTGTCTATGTTTGTAGTCTGACTGCGCAAGGATCTTGCATCCTGCCATCACGTGTTGGATTGTCTCCGATGCCGCATGACAGTGTCTGCATTTGTCGCTTTCTATGTCTTTTCTCTGGATGAATTTCTGATTGTTCCTTGTTGCGATCACTTGGTCTTGGATGGCTAGCATGAATCCTTCTGTCTCTGGCTGGAGAGTGCCTTTGGCCAGCCAAGAATTTGATGCCTTTTTGTCAACGTGTGGTTGTTGCAGGTCATTGTAGTGCCTGCCATGTAATGGTTTTCCGGCCCAAGTTCTCAGTTTCTGTTCGTTGGCTGTTTCCAGGACACGCTCTTCGGTACTACACAGGTTTAGTGGCGTGTAATTTGCATCTGCTTGTATTATGGCTTGGATGAGTGGCGATCGGGGACTCTTCAACTGGAAGTATTGCCTCATGCTCTGGATCTGCTTGTCATGTAAGTCTTTGAGGTCCGCTTGTCCGCGTCCTCCTTCTTCCCGGGGTAGTGTTTGCCGTTCAATTGCCGTTGCAGGGTGTAGTTGTCCGGCTCTTCTCTGGATGGTTCTCATTTTCCGCTGGAGTTGTTCTAGTTCAGTGTTGGACCATTTGATGATCCCGAAGGAGTAGGTGAGCACTGGTACCGCATATGCGTTAATTGCTTGCGTGGTGTTCTTCCCGCTCAGTTTCGTCTTCACAATGCTTCTAAGTCTTTCTTGGAATGCTTGCGTGAGCTGGACTTTGACTTTCTTGTGCTCCTGTTGCCGTTTTTGCATTATCCCTAGGTATTTGTAGGTTTCGCCCTCGTCCAAGGTCTTCAGTAGTCTCCCGTCTTCGAGTTCGATGCCTGGTAAATCTTCTTTGCTATTCTTCTGTATTTTGCACTTATCGAGGCCGAATTCCATTCCTATGTCCTTGGAGAATGTCTCTGTTATACTGATGAGTTGTCGGAGTTGGGTGATTGTTGGCGCGTATAGCTTGATGTCATCTACGTACATGAGGTGGGAGACTTTATGTAGGTTTCTCTTGTCTTTCTTCAGCATGTATCCGTATTTACTTGTGTTCAGCATCCTTGACAAGGGGTTTAACGCCAAGCAGAACCACTGGGGGCTTAGTGCGTCTCCTTGAAAGATTCCGCGGCGGATGGGGATCTCGGCCGTTTCTATTTTACTGTCTGGCGTGTTTAGCTGTAACCGGGTTCTCCATTGTTTCATGCTGCTCTGTAGGAATCGGATGATTGAGGGATGCACTTTGTATATGCTGAGTATTTCAAGGAGCCACGAGTGCGGAACAGAGTCGAAAGCCTTCTTGTAGTCTATGTATGCGGTGTTGAGTTTTCGCTTTTGTTTTCTTGCTTGTTCCAGGATAACTGAGTCGATGGTAAGCTGCTCTTTACATCCCAGAGTCCCTTTCTGGCATCCCTTTTGTTCTTCCGTCATTAAGTTGTTGCTTTCGCTGTGCCGGCTTATTTTTTCAGAGATGCACCCCGTGAGTATCTTGTACAGGGTGTTAAGGCACGTAATGGGTCGGTATTTCGCTGGGTTACTGGTATCCTGGTCCTTCGGTAGGAGGTAAGTTATTCCCTTGCAGAGGAATTCAGGCATTTTGCTGGGGTCTTCAATTATCGCCGTAAGTTCCTTGGCTAATGGGCCATGGGCGCTGGTAAATTTCTTGTACCAGAAGTTGTGTATGCCGTCAATACCGGGTGCTTTCCAGTTGTGCGTACGTTGGATTACCTGCTGGAGTTCCTCTATCGTGATGCCCGTGTACTCCATCTCCTCTATTCCTCTCGTAGCCTCCATTTCTTGCTGAATCCAGGGGGCGCTTTTGTGCTGTACTTCATTGGACCATAGTGTCTTCCAGAAGGTCTCTATTTCTGCTGGCTTTGGGGCTTCGTACTTGTCTTTGTTCGCTGGGGTCTCTCGAAGCTTCCTGTAGAAGGCCTTCTGGTTTGCTTGGAATTGCATGTTCTGTTGTTTTTTGTTGGTATAGTCTTTGTATCTTCGGAGTCTTCTGGCGTATACACCCAGTTTTTGTTTGAGGGTATCCAGATATTCGCTGATGTGTTTATTGGGCTCTTCGTGTCTTGTATGAATCCTATTTCTCTTAAGGGCCATCTTCACTTTCCTCACTAATTTCTTACTCCTATTTCCCTGCATGTACTGGGTTATTCGCCCTATGCTGCTGCGGAGCTCTTCTATTCTTTTCTCCAGTCTCACTTGCCATGGTGGTTGGGCTTTGTTTCCTCTGTTACTTCGGCCTTCGTTCCTTACTTCGTACCCATTGGCGCGTGATGCCGCTACTGCTGCACAGTATATGGCGGTGTGTATTTCCTGTAGGGAGTTGTGGTTCTGTAGGTGTAGTGGTAGAGTATGTTCATTGAGGATCTTGGTTGCTTTGCAGAGTTTCCAAGATGCCGGTTGGCGTGGTATTCTTGGCCTTGTTGCGGCATCCGAGCCTTCATATTCCGCCAGGGCACATTGGAAACCTTCTTCCATTTTCTCCACGTCCCTCCTCTCTTCTTCTTCTATGCTTGGTTGGAGCGGTTCTCTTGCGCTACTAGCTGGTGCTTCAGGGTTGGCCACACTGGTTGAAGTGTTTGCCAGGTCATTGGCGACTTCATCTCTTAACCTTTGTAGTATGGGCTCTGCTAAGAGATTTCTGGTTATTATGTTCCTGCGTTGGGTTGTTATCCTTTCTATACTGATGTCCAGGTGTGGGTACTGTTGTGCGAATTTGGCGTGAAGTGTGGGTCTGTAATTTGTCATGTCTGTTTCCAGCTTTGTAATCGTATAGTAGGTGCGCATGATGTAGGTGTTCATATCTATTGTCCATGACATGCGCTGGCGTGGTCTTTCAGCCCTAGTGGTTGCACCTATACTAGGCTGCAAAGCACTTTGGGCTGTGTTGGTTCTAGTAGCCGTACAGTTGGAGGCGCCGCTACAACCGCCGACACCTCCAAGGAGAGACTGTTGCATATTTTTCGAACTGGCCCCTCTGCTTAAAACTCGAACGCGGTTCTGATTTAAGAGCGAGACAACCGATGCTCCATTCATATTTTCATTATGGTTCATATCATCAGAGTCTGAGATAGCCTTTTTCACGTCGCTGGGTTACCGATAGTTATCCCAACGGCGTTCCGGATGCTGGCATGTCGTCAGCAGGCTACAAATCCGGTTTTAATGGCCCAATGGTATATTTATTCATTATTAATGTATATATATACAGTGAAAATCGTTTATAACGACCAATCGCATATAACGACGGAATTTTTACAAGAAGTTTGGTTTGCTATTCTACTCCATACTAAATATATCGGTTATAACGACGGCGATTTTGTAGTCTCCGTAGATTCTAACTAGGGAAATTCGTATCGGATATAACGACGCGACTTGACAGTCATAAGTCGGAACAATGTGGGTTAGTTATTAAAATTTAAGCGTTATTCTAATCTTGTTTATTTACAAATATCCGAGAAATTTTTATTACTGCTAAACCTGAATATTAAAGATAGTGAACTTAAAAAGTGATTTATTAATTGAATATCACGAGGGTCATATTCTTTAGGAGCCTATTCTATTTTTGAAGCGTGGGGCCCACAAAACTCTTAAACCGGCACTGTTCGGAAGTCATTAGTATAATATAATAAATATTATTCATTAGATTTGTTTTCTACATTATATACTTTAGTATTTTCTAGAATTTTTGTCAATTTAAAAAACTAAGAAAGTACTATGTATTTAGTGTGGCTATAAATATAATTTAACATAAACGGAAATTAAATTCATTATAATTAAGTATATAGTTATTTGATTTTGAATCCAAAA
>QLNU02015360.1:39618613-39641680 GCA_006491805.2 Dysdera silvatica
ATCGCCTGCAGAAAAAATTAGATGCAGCTCAACCAAGAGAACAAGCTGGATTTCGAAGTGGATTCAGTACAGTGGACCATATTCAAGTATTAAGAGAATTAATTGAAAGAACACATGAATATGAACTTCCATTGTGTGTGGCATTTATTGACTATGAGAAGGCCTTTGACTCTATTAAAACATCAGCAGTCATCAACTCTTTAAGATCAACAGACATCGAGGAAGTGTACATTGACATGGTGAAACGTGTGTATAAAAATGCAAGTGCAAAATTTCGGTTACATAAAGATACCGAAGCTATCAAAATTGGTAAAGGTGTGAGGCAGGGAGATACCATTTCTCCAAAACTTTTTACTTCAGCTTTACAGATGATTTTTCAGCAGATAAATTGGAATAACAAGGGAATAAAAATAAATGGTGAATATTTAAATCATTTGCGGTTTGCTGATGACATTGTTATTTTTTCAACGAACCCATCAGAACTCCAAGACATGGTACAGGAGCTCTCAACTAGAAGTAAAGAAGTTGGACTCAAGATGAACCTACAAAAAACTAAGATCATGTTCAATAATTTCGTAGAGGAAACAAAAATACAAGTTGACAACATTGAGCTAGAAATTGCTGATTCATATATTTACCTTGGCCAGCTGATTTCAATGGATGGCAACATTATGAAAGAACTCAACAGACGTATTAAACTTGGCTGGAGTGCATTTGGAAGAAACAGTTTTATCCTGAAGGGGAAATTGCCTTTGTGTCTAAAAAGAAAGGTCTTCAACCAGTGTGTATTGCCAGTCCTCTCTTATGGATCAGAGACATGGAGTCTAACAGTTGGAGCAATACGAAAGTTACAGACAACGCAAAGGAGCATGGAGAGGTGCATGCTTGGAATAACTAGGAGAGATCGAAAAAGAAACACTTGGGTGAGAGAGCAAACTAGAGTAGAGGACATCATTGTTAAAGTAAAAGGGCTGAAATGGCGATGGGCTGGGCATATTGCAAGAAGAACTGATCAACGATGGACAACAGAAATTCTGAACTGGATTCCAAGAGACCACCGAAGACCTAGAAAACGTCCTCAAACTAGATGGGTGGATGAAATAAGAAAAGAGGTTGGGGTGACGTGGAAACGAATGGCCCAGGATAGACTTGTGTGGAAAGCATTTGGAGAGACCTTCATCCAGCAGTGGATAGATAATGGTTGAATATGATGATGATGATATATATATAGGTGTGTGCATGTTTATGCATATGCGCTTATATATGTCTTTATTTTGATTGCACGCTTCTGTGTCTATTACGAGTGCAAAGAAAAAATTTAGTTATTTTGAATATATAGGTTTATTTAAACTTATATTTTTACCAGTAAGTAATTAAGTGTTTATCTTAAGTGTGACATATTTGTGTAAAACTTTTTGTTATAATTTTTTGGTATAGTTAGTGAATTTTCTCACTTTATCATCTTTTCTATTCTTGTTAATTCAACTTTTACACTTTAATCCCTTTCCGCAGCTCCTCTGTATACTTGTTGTAAGTTTGCTTTTGGGCCACTTACAACAATTGAGATTTTTCTTAGTATTAATAAGAAGACCCTTCTAAATTACTAAGATATTTTTAAATTAATTGTATTCTGGACTTATACTAGTTTAACTAATTTTTGATCAATATTGGTTCATTCAGTATTGATCACAAATCTCAATTATTGTAGTCAGAAAAAGCAAACCAATAACAGGGATTTTGTGCAGTCTCTGATGAAGAACAAAATTCTTGGTATTGTTTAATCTTTTACTCCCCTTCACGTTTTACTACTCCAATTGCATTTTTTATTTTAATCTGTTTCTACTATTTTAATTTACTTGGTTTTTCTACCTTGCGTTCTATTATTTCACTACTTTAACTTGGTCTAATTTAATATACAATTAAGTGTAGTATATTTATGTATATTACATTAGAAGGTACTACATGTCACAATCATACTACAATTTTGCCATATATATTATTACATTATATTACTAAATTGAAATTATAATTATTACAATAGACTCGCGTTTTTATGAACTTCCAATTTACGAATTCTTTCGTGTTTATGAAATATTATATTGATCCCCAAAAATGTTCCACTGGACTAATGTTAATTTTCGCTCCGATTTACGAACTAAAATTAAATATTGTTTTTCCTTCTCTCTTTTACGAACTCAACATCCTTACTTCCTTTCCACTGTTTTTCTTAAGACGCCGAGAACTTGGATAAGGAAAGCGTGGAATTTCCCCAAGCTGTTAACTTCTGTTGGACATCGGATTTTACAAGTTATAAAGTCTTTATTTTCTGATTACTCGCCGGAAAAAGATTTTAATGCCGAGGAGAACGGTTTATAAACAATTATTTCCGTTAAACGACGGTATTTTACAATTCCGGCAATTGCTTCATAGAATTACACACAGTCTTATGGATGTCGCACTCTTTTTCTGGTTAGCGACGTTTTATCTCCATCTCCTTAAAGTCGTTAACGGAAGACTTTACTGTAATTAATACTACTCTTTTCACTTCAATTATCATGTTACAGGTAAAGGTTAAGCTCGAGGTATACATAAAATTTCATAAAAATATATTTTATTTTGTCATTACATCTACTCTCTAAACTAACTGTTCGATACTTATGGCCATAATATTTCGTTAGTTGGCAGTCTTAGTTTCTGTGAATTAAACGTGAATTATCAATGATGATGCCGAATTTAATTTTAATATAATTTCTAAACTCCTCGTGCTACAAAGGAATTCTTACTTCGCTTTTTTTACAAAGCGAATACGCATTATTTTTGAAAGCATTCACATATAATAGGCGTTTTCCGTTAAATACTGTTAAATTCTATTAATATCATAGTGTACGGAAACCGATAATGTGCGGAAATCGACTCAATTGAACAACTCAGATTTAAAAGTCACTCCTGATAATTTTTAACAAATTGTATTGACTTTTTATATTTAATATATGAATAGAATACCTCGGCAGGTGTCTAAACATTCTTCCTCCGTTGCGTACCGATTTCCGTTGCCCTGACATCCTCCGTAGATGAACTCTTTGCAAGTGCCGGTCTCACCATCATAGTAGAACATTGGGAAATAGCCCCTACACATGCCTCCGTCTGGTTCATCCTGACATGTTCGCTGGAAGTCTAAAGATAGAAAACATGAATTAGATACTGAGTAATGAAAAGGTTTTAAAAATGGGTGGTAGAATGGGAATTTACATTAGTTCTAGATTCTGTTTAGTGTGTATACAGGGTGATTCATAAGACAATCCCCTCTTGTTAATTTTTTGGTGGGTTTAGGCAAATAAACGTCCTTTTCGGAAATTTGCTCATTAAAAAGGAACTAACTTTCTCCTTGTGTCACGACTCACCCCCAGCACAAGGGGGCGCCCCACGGGGGGGGGCAACACGAAAATTTCCAATGGCAACCCCCATCAAATAATACCTCGTTTTTAAGGTCTCGTCAAGAAAACAATAATGACGTTTACTGTATGGCGTTATGACGCCCATAGCAACAACGACGTGTCCGCAAAGTTCAAAATCGACCTTTATTCTCGTGGCTTTTGCTCACGCTAGTAAGGTCGTAGGCAAATGACAAAAGCCACTGAATGTAAAGCAATGTGTGTTCAATTAGTGAAAATTTTAGATTTCGTGTTAACTCAATGGGGAAAGTTTCAAGGATCGCTTAAAAATATCAATATTCTAACCCTCAAAAGCTCAAATATTTCCATGGCAATAATAGTTGTTTGAAATAAAAATATTTCCATAGCAACAATGGTTGTTTGGAATCACACACGCGTCCTCACAAAAAGTATTCCTTTTTATAGAAAAAAAACTCTTTGAAGAAATGGCCCGCCCACTCAGTCACCGAATGGGTGTCATTCTCTTTTACGGCCAGGCTGAACGGAATTTCCACGAAACTGTCCGATTATTTAATGAAGCACATCCTGAATCCGAAATCCTGATCCGAAAATACATACGGAAAACTGTCGAGAAGTTTTTGAACACTGGCTGCGTCAATGAAGCCCCCAGATTCGGTCTTCCGTCCGTTCTAACTGAGGAGCTGCAGGTGAACGTATTAACAAACTTTGTTGTGAACCCGATACAGAGTATTCGAAAAGTTGCAAATATCCATGAAATTCTTACTCCGGGAACCCAAAGAATTTTAAAGAGAAATAAGTTTCACCCTTATAAAATACAAATCCATCAAGAATTAAATGAGGACGATCCAGACCGCAAAGTGCAATTTTGAGAACAAATGCTACAGTTAATTGAAGATGACCATGACATCTTGCGACGAATCTGCTTCAGCGATGAAAGGTGTTTCCATATAAATGGAACTCCGAATCGTCACAATTTCCGGTACTGGCATGATACCAACTCTCATGAGTTCAGGCAAGGAAATACGCAATATCCAAAGAAAGTGAACATGTGGGCCTGTATTTTGGGTGATCGCGTTGTCGGGCCGTTTTTCCTTACCGAAGCGCTAACAGGACAGCGATACTTAGAAATACTGGAGGATGAAATTGTGACAGATATAGCTGAAATTGTTGAAAATTACACAAACGCAGTTGCCAACATTATTTTTCAACAGGATGGTGCTCCCCCACACTTTTCTACAGATGTTTGAACCTTTCTATATAACAAGTTTCCAAGAAGTTGGATTAGCCGTCGTGGGTTCGTGGAATGGCCACCTCGTAGCCCAGATATGACACCCTTGCATTTTTTCCTTTGGAGTCATTTGAAATCAGTAGCTTACGAACGGCCACCTGAAAATATAAATGTGCTGCGCCAAAGAATATGAGATAAGTGCCATAAAATTACTCCACACACTTTTCAAAAAGTCAGAGAAAGCTTTATAAATGCCAAGAAGTGTAAGGCCTTCAATTTGAACATCTACTTCATTAAAAGGTAACTTCTTTTCTTACTTTTTTTATATTTCTTTTATTTTTTAATATTTTATTGTTTTCTTTTTTAATATTTTTATTTGAGTTTTTGAGGATTAAAATATTGATATTTTTAAACGATCCTTGAAACTTTACATATTGGATTAATACGAAATTTAAAATTGTTACTGATAGAACACACATTGCTTTACATTCTACAATTTTCGTTATTTACCTACGACCTTACAAGCGTGAGCAAAAGCCAGGAGAATAAATGTCGATTTTGAATTTTGCGGACACATCGTTGGTGCTATGAGTGTCGAAACGCCATACTGTAAATATCATTATTTTTTTCTCGACGAGACCTTTAAAACAGTGTATTACTCGATGTGGGTTGCCATTTGAAATTTTCGAGTTGCCCCCCGTAGGGCGCCTCCTGGTGCTGGAGGTGAGTAGCGACACAGGGCAAAAGTTATTTCCTTTTCAACAAGCAACTTTCCCAAAAGGACGTTTATCTGCCTGAACCCACTAAAAAATTAACAGTGGGGGGACTGACTTTTGAATCACCCCGTATATACACCGTCTAAAAAAAAATGTATCTTTTATACTAAGCCGAACAGCTTTCGTCTAAAATAACAAGTCCGGCTAGTAACATTATATCCGTGAATATTATAAATTTTTTTTTTATTATATTTTCCAGGAAATATGTTTGTTTGGATTTTTATGGCGCAAGAGCATCTGGGCTATACTGCGCCAAACATGGTAAAATCGAAGACTACTGTAAAAGCCAGTTCTCTGTAAAAAGTTAAACACATGCGTGCCAGAAAATATGACAAACTTCAATGAAACTTGAAATAATGTGATTCTGTTAACGAATAACACTGCCTGTGCATATTATATATTCTTAATGTAATTGAAGAAAGCAAGACCAGATAGCAGAAATCCAATCGTTGTTGTTCGGATGATTCTTGAACGATTTTGATATTATGTGCTATTGCATAATCGTTCATCAGATGTTCAAGACCTTTGATTGCAAACACCTCAAATTATCATTCTTTCCATTATAGGTAAAGGTTAATATATAATTAACCTTTTCGCCATTCTGTTGACCACTACGAATGATTCCTATTACGCACTTACACATCGCATCATAATTTCATTTGTAAATATTTCTGTTTGATGTGCTTTTATATAAAGTGTTGTAATTTGTTTAATGCTGAGTAATTACTAATGTTAATTCAGGGTCGTAGTTAGACTGAAGCTAGAAGAGCTCAGCTCATCCTTTGGAAATATTTTTGATTTGATTTTTCTCAAACCAAATTATTGTAGGATTTTGTTTCTTGAATTTTTGCTTTGTGCAAAATTATACAAGATAATGGAAAAAGTTCTTCGATGTTAAAACTGCATTCAAAACATATTTTTAAGTAGATCTTACATGCATAAGGTTTTTTCACAAAGATTTAAGTCTTCATCTAGTCTACAGTAAGGAGAAAGGAAGTTATGATTTTTGAGTATGCCTCTGAAAGTTTTCAATGCAAATGTTATATTAAGAATTTTATTTATTAATATTAAATGGATTAGTCTGATTTTATTGATAGCAATTGTTTGTTCACATTTGACCTATTTTAAATATTAATTACGTATTTCATATGTATTATTTTATATCCTTTATGTTCTGACGAAGTACAGAATACTGAAAATAAATTACCTTAAAACATTTAACTCCATTAAAACATTCTATGTCCATATTGTAGATATTTAGTATTATTAAATATATTAATAAAATACATCAAAACATTAAAAAAAATAAACATCCCTGCAGCTTTCCGAGCCGCCATGCCCCGTCGAAAGATTTTAACTACGGCTCTGTGTTGATTTCTTTTCATATTTTTTACGTATGTGATCTAAAAGCAAATACAGGCGCTTCTCGACTTGCGTACGTAATTTGTTCCCGAAATATGTACGAAAGTAGAGCAATGTAAAAAAACAAAACTGTGGTGTTTTAAAATATTTATTTTTAAAATTAAGCTTACATACTATTACACATAATAAACTATACTTTATTTATTATTATCTGGTACTTTCTTTCGAAATTTATCAAGTGATAATTGAATTATATTCTTCTTTTTTATTTCTTGGTAGAGAGTTCTATAAGGCGTGGTATCTTTTTCTATTGCCCTTCGCACATGGGATATCATCTCTCCATTGGAATCACATTCTTCCATGATAGTAAAAGATCTTTCAAGGTACATGAAAGCAGGAATCACACTTTCAATGTTAAAATTGCAACTTAAATTAAGTTTTCAAAGGTTTAATGCATATTTTAAGTTGTCATTTTATTTTTAATTAGATCCATTAATAAATTTATGTTATATTAATTTATACAGGAGGGACTTTGATCAAGAGAGGAGTATATTGCGCGTTTTCACTCTAAATTTTAAATACTGTACAGTACGGAGAACTTACGAAATAGAGAATTATACGAAAGTAGAATGCAGAAAAGCCGAGAACCGTCTCTATAAATTTATAATATTTAGTCTTAACCAGAGATTATCAACACTGCAATAAAATCAAATAAACACGGGTTTTTTGCTCACGAGGCAAATATAAAGGAATTTCATATAATCGTACATGGAAAATATCGTTACTATTATACACGTGAAAATATTCCCGAATCATCTATATTTTTTATGTGCATTCTTTCTATATTTTCAAAAATGTATCAAACAATAGATGACAAGGGTGCATCAACTTTATAATCCTACTAAATACCGAATCCATCAGAAATTATCAAGTAATTTAAGTTTGAAACAAAAGCTGACAACAATTAGACTAACTTCTAATTAGCACCTAAATTATATTTACCATTTGTGGCCAAAGCGGCCCCCAAAAACAAAGAAAGGACGGCAAAAGCTTTCATTTTCCTACAGAGGGTTAGCTTTTTCTTTCAAGAAGTGCAAAGTAATCTCGTTTCTTCATTTTTATATAAGAACAGATTTTTTTAATCATAGCTATCTATATACAAAACATTGCGATTTGGAAATTCTGTTGATAAGACTAAGGGAAAGTTGTCATCTGCGTGTGAAACGACACATGTGACTGATGTAACATCATCGACTTCAATCGATATACAGGGTGGCCATAATTAAACATTGGCCAATTTAGAGCATTCTTCAGGTTAAACTTTTCAGCGGATTAACACCAGAATTGGCACATAGACTATACAAAGGATGCGGAAAAGGAATTTATCCAAATAAAAATTAATTTATAAGGAATTAACAAAAATAATACGGTTAATATTTCTTGGTCAGTTATCGATGAACATTACATTAAATCATTTTAAAGGCAGGTACTATAAAAAGAAAAAACGAATTTGTATACCTCCGGTTAATTCTGCACGGGACCAGGGGCGGCTCGAGGTTGATTTTGAACCCGAACGGCCTGTCACGGTTTGCTTTTTGGCGCACCCTCCCCTCCCTCTCTTCCAGCGAAAATAGAAGATTTTTACAGATGCACAGTGAGCCATATACCCTATAAAAGTGGCCAAAAGTCTCTGAAAGAATTTCTCTAAAGATGTCTCTAAAAATTTCTCTTAACTTGTCTCTTTGTAGAGAGATTTTCTATTTTTGGGTCAAATAAAAAAAATTTGAACTTGAGTTCAGTTTGACGCCCTCATCGAAACGGGTCCCAGGGCGTCTGCCCCTGCACGGGACAATGTAATAAATGTTGCTCAATTTGTCCGCCATCGTGCATTTGTGAAATTTCAAGCCGATGGATAACGTGTTCAATAGTGGATTGCAACTGGTCCTGTGCAATTAATGCTTCGCACATGAAAAGTGATGCGGTCCTTCAAATCTGCCAAAGTAGCAACACTTCTGTTTAGTAATTCATAAATGAAATTTAACGTTTAGTTTTATCATCATCCATACTTTCCTTCTGGTTTAGTTCAGAATTTTGAAGTCATTAATATTTAACATATGGAGATGAAACCAGAGCCGGCGCGACAATAAATATGACACCGGGCGAAACCATATTTTAGCGCCCCCTTCTTAATTCTTTAATAAGTAAACTGTCTGCATTTAGAAATTGAGAAAGGTTTTAGAGTGGTCAAATCCCCATTTCTGAAAGTCCAGGGGAAAAGGAGTGGCGTGAAACTCTTCGTGCAATCGTATTGTATAACAATTGACTGTTATTTAACTTCCTGAAACGGTGCTTCTCCTGATTAGGGGCTTTTAAACAGGGTGGACCTAGTTGCCCTGGTATTTAATCATTTTTTATTGAATAATAACAGGAATACTGAAAAAAGAAAATACAACTAAAAAAAACACGACTTATTGATTACGGCGCCCCCTCGTGAAGTGGCGCCCCGGACTGTCGCTCGCTTCGCCCGTATCTTCCGTCGGCCGTGGATGAAACTATATATAGGGAGATGGATGCAGGCAGTAACCATATCAGGGAATATATTTCACATAAATTATTCTATTTCTTAATTATCCAATGCATGTACTTGTTTAATAAACTCATTAATCAGCTGTTTACTAATTACTGATGCGTTTATAGTAGAAGATACAAACTTGATTTCTAAGATGTATTACCGCCATGTATAAAAGTATATAAATTAAAAATTCCGTCCAAATTTTCACAAATAAGAAATAGATTGGGATATAATGTTGGCCCTTAAGAAAATTGACGTAATAAGAGGGATGACCACATTTACGGGATTAGAAACAACTTAATTTGAGACGCAGATACTTTTAAAATGTGACCATATATGCAGGTTAACTTTAAAAGGAGTATATTTTACATTGAAGTCTGACTTTCATTTAACTAATTAGTGAAAAAAAAATACACTCTGTTGCAATAAAATATATGCATCCGGAAAAAATTGAGCCATAACTACGAAACATGTATAATGTTCGAGTTAATGAACAAATGATCAAAACATGGAAGCAAAACACCATTTTATTGACGTGCAAAGAACGTGCTCTTCAAATGGTGGTGAAACCACCCCTGGCAGTCATGCAAGCCGATACTCGGTGGGACATGGAGTCAATTAAGTGGCCGATGTTCCACTGCGATAGATCCTACCATAAACGCAGCAACTGCTGAAAGAGTTCGGAGGTATTCCACAACTGCTGAACGAATTCGGAAGTATTCCGAGACTGCTGAAGTTGCCTACATAACATGTCCCAAACAAGTTCGATAGGCGAAAGGTCTGGAAACCTGGCAGGTCTCTCGAGGACATTTTTGCAACATCCAAGCACTATGTGGTCGAGCGTTGTCCTACTGGTAAACAGAATCCAGCTGTCCCAGGAGATCGCTCCCCAGACTGTTACACCAGGTGTAATGGCTGTGTACCGCTTAGTAACGAATATTGGATTCGACCGCTGACCTCCTCGTCTCCACACACGTGTATGGCAGCCATCAGCATCGAGTAAAATGAGGGATTCGTCACTAAATATAACATTCCTCCAATCTTACACTGTCCAGCTTGACCGTGAGCGGCACCATTCCAGAGGACACCGCGTGGGGTGTCAGAGGCAAGCGCCGTAATGGTCATCGAGATCTGAATCTAGCGTCAGCTAGTCGTCGCCGAATGGTATCCCTTGCAATCACTGGAGCCTTAGGAGTTAGCAAATGGCGTCGAATTGTTGATAGCGACACTGTTGGTGCGGACGTGGCTGCACTCCTGATTGCGTGATCCTCTCACGAATTGGTGGCCCGGGTACGTCAAGAGACACTGCAATGACTGGCTGTACCTTTTCTGAGCCACGGGTTCCAACACCAGGAAACTACCATATCGCTTCGCACAATATGCCGACCGATCTGTCTGTTTGTGCAATCGGTCTCTGGAATAATATCCTTGAGTTTGGAATAATAATATTATTCCTGATTACAATTATTTTGGAATTTACTCCATTCCATGCCAGTGTAATCGTGTTTATATTGGTCAAACACGTCGGGCCCTTCGATTTCGTCTTAAAGAGCATGAAGCCTACGTGCGTAAACAACAACTGGAAAAATCTGCTTTGGCCAAACACGCCTGGGAAGCTGGCCACAAATTTTCTTTCGACAAGGCCCATCTAATAGAGAAAGTTTCTTCACCAGCCGACCTCAATTTCTTTGAAGCCTTCCATATTCTTTCGCATTCCTCTTCTACTGTTAACGATCAGCTTCCGTTCAATTCCATGTCCTCTATTTGGAGAAACTTCATTCGTCCCATAGCAAAAGACGCGGCTACGGACCCACAACTGGTTTACCCGAACTAATTTTGGACTAGCAATTTGGCATCGATAGTTTTTCTAGCACGTGTGCCACATTAGTGTAACTAGGGTTCTGAAGAAGGAAGCCTAAACGCGCTTCCGAAATAGCTATAAACCATCGTATTTATTTTAACTGTGTTAATGTGTTTAATTTTATTTAATTAATAATTAAGGTTTAATAAAATTATTATGCAGAATGAAAACAAAAAGTAAAATTCATATTTCACCCAAATAATTGTAAACGAAGGCTGTATTGTAAACGAAATTGTAAGCGAAGAGATATAAAAATCAGATATACAAAGAATCTTATAGAGATATGGAGAATGTGTTAAAAATACAAAACTCATTTTTTTTCTATTATTTCCAAAATCATACACTCTATATATTATTCTATATGAAAAGAAATTTTATTTAATTATGTTTCTAACAAGACCAGAACGGCTTTTTTACGGCAAATATTGCTGGAGATATTACGAGTTGACTTTTAACAAATACATCAAATCGCATAACGCCGTTGTCTCGAGTTCGACTCTAAACGGTGAAAGAATATTTTTTTTTATACTTCTATTTTCAATTTGTACTCTAATTAGTGACCTTTCAAAAAAATGTGATATTGTTTTCATCCATGACAGGCTTCACTATTTAGTGTATTTGTTAAAAGTCAACTCATAATGCCTCCAGTTCCACTTCATGCAGAAAATTCGTTCCGATCTTGTTAGCACTATAACTCAATATGCTTTCTTCTGATATAAAACCGTATATAGTGTGCAATTTGAACTAAGAGAGAAAAAGTACATTTTCTATTTTTAACACACACTCCGTTTTTCTACGAGATTCTCCATGACATAAGAAGACCGCGCATTGAAAAAATGTATAAAATAAGGTATCAATTACGTTTAGAAAAACTTGAGTTATTTAGTGTGATATGACAATCCCGGGTCACCTTGTATATAATGATTAGAGACCCTCAAAATTCTTGAATAAAATATCTTTAATTTCTTGGGTAACGAAAGTAAAAATTCTTGAGCAAATAGGGAAATTCTTGAGTAAATAGGGAAAATTCTTGAGTAAACAGGGACAATTTTTGAGTAAATAGGGAAAATTCTTCAGGGGAAACGGAAATATTCTTGGGTTCTGTAGACCGTCCGAGTTAAAATCTCAAGCACATTTTTTACATATCGGCACTTTAAACACAAAACAATACACAAGAAAATCATATGTAACTTATATAGCTACAATACTAAAGATTTGTTGGTTACAATTAATAGCCAAATGTAATTAAATTTTGCTTCCTAAGCTATACAAAATTTCTCTTTTGACTTTCATAATTATATGCTGTCAGCAGTTCTAAATTTTTGAAGCTAAGATTTGTTTTGCGGTCAGTTAAGACACAGGAAAATTTGTAGAAGAACCTTTCACAGTTTACATTTGAAACTGGGATTCATAGTGTCCTTAGTATACCATCAACAAAATATTGATGGTCCTCACGCATTGTCTTAAGAGCGTCTTCTACAAAGATATCTGGATTGTTCTTCGAAGTTTCTTTCAATATCCTGTAGCCACATTCCCCTTCGTCACCAGAAATGTCCTTCACTGTCGGTATTTTGATGAACAAAGTTTTTAGCTTTTACTACTGTTTCTGCCTGTGAGATCGCGTACTGTCTATTGAAAATATCAGACACAGGCTCCAGAAGCCTGCAAGCTAAATCCCCTTCATAAGCGATTCCAGCTTCGTGGTCATGTGACTCACTATTTTCTTTATTTCCTCCTTTGTCATGCCCCTCAGATTGCCTTCCAGGATATTCAACTTCTCTTCCACTCTGTTGTTGAAAGAACCAATCACAAGCACTTGTAGACGCTTCTTCAAATTACTCAGCTTTGGAATTAGTTTCCAACCTCTCTCATAGTGGCTTAAGTAGTGGTGCTATTGACTTTACGAAGAGAGCCTGAACGTGCATCATCTGCATCTCATAAGCTCCAAAATTATGGATGCGCAAGCATGCACCGCTGAAGGACTCCTTACCAACATTGGTGTCAAGAAATTAAAAAAAGGTGTCCCAGTTGTCTGCCAGCTACACAATTGCTTCCAACCAGGAATTCTACCGTGCATGGACAGGAATGGAGAACAATCTAGCCTTGGTCTTTTTGTCTCTTGTAGGAAAAGTTGGAAAGCATATGGTTTCTTTCTAGCATCTAGAATAATCTGCTTCACAGAAACCACAAGTTGGTTTAGTTTCCAACCATCCTTCAGCACCACGCCAACAAGATTAACTTTATGTTTACAGCACTGAATGTGGACAATATAGTCAGGAAGGAGGAGTGCCAACCCTTCTTGCAATGTGTTTTTTTACACCATCGGCGGAAGTTTCCCAGATCGTTTATTGTAGAAACTGCACAACATCAAGTTCCTCGACTTCATTCATTCATTCATTCCGTTTTGGGAGAATTATGTATTCTTTCATCTAAACTCACTTTCGGTGGCATGATGTGATGTTAGTTATGAATATTTTATTAACGCAAGTTGACTCCAACTTCCTGGAACTATGCGAATTACCCCTTGGCGGTTGTATTTCCTATTTTATGTTCGTGGCGCCATCTCTTGACAATATTGTTTTTTTCGGGGAAAAAGCAAGAAATGTATAAAATGGTGTAAATTTTCAGCAGATACCATACGCGTAGAGTTCTCAAAAATATTGGGGGGCTCGGACTTCCAACGAAAGAGGTTTTTTTTCTAACAAACAAATGTACGTACTTGCGGTTTTACGGTTCAAGGACTACAATGGTCATGCTGCGCCGGGACCTACTGTTTTCCGAGGAATCCGAACCTCTTAAGGCATAGGGAACCAAACCCCGGACTACAGTGAGCAGTGCGATCTTTATGAGATCTCTGAGTAAGCGTTCTTTTTGCACTGCTGGGAGTCGAACCCGGATTAGCCGCGCAATAGGAGAACGCGTTACCACACTGCGCCACCGCAGGGCACGTACGTACGTACATACATACACGCATACATTAAATAAATATTTTATTATAAGTATGTCTATTTGTATTATATTTACTATTATATATATATATATTTATAAAATTCATAATGTTGTATTATTATTGGTCTATGACATTATACAGAGGGTGTTTACACATATTTATAACGACTTTGATTTTAAATTTGAAAAAAAAAAAAAAACTAACAGCGAACCGGAAAAAATCCGGCAAGAGGCTATTACCTGAAGACTGAAAAATCGTTTGCGACTAAAAATTTAGTTTGTGCTGTGAAATGGCGTACAAAAGGAAGTTGTGGATTGAAGGCTATATATTTACCCTTTCCGAAGAGAAATATTCATATTCAATAATTAAAAAACAATGCAACAAGCATAGTTTTCCAGTTTCAAAATATAAAATAAGTGATATTATTAATGTAAAATGAAAAAATAGTCAAGCTTTAATGTCAAGAGGAAAAAAAAGAAAAAAGGAACAAAGCAATATCTCATAAAGGTTTCTTACTTCTAACATTTCTAAAGTGCAGTCTATGGTTTTACAAGAAAATCCAAAACCTCAAAGAACTATTGAAAAAGTTCTGCATCAGCTTCAACTATAAATAAATAAATTAATAAAGATTTGAATTTAATCAAAGCAAAAAAAGTGCAGTTTATCGTCTGCTACCTCGGCATGTTGCTGAGTGGAAGACTAGCTGCAGATTGCTACCTGAAAGTCATTTAGCAAAAAATAGATGCAAAAATATTGTTACAATTTACGAAGCAGAGATTTATTTAAATGATCGTAGTAAAAAAATATCGATTTATTATCGAAAAAGAGGTCCGAGAGGCCAGGAGACCCAAAAGTTTGGTTCAAAGAGAACAAAGGAATTTTCAGTAAAGGATTTATGGTTATCGCTGGCATTTCTTATAACGGAAAATTAAAAATAAGAAAAGTTGAAAAAATCCAAAACTCAACTCTACATATTATCAAAATAATGTTCTGACTCCTATTTTTAAAGGAGATATTCCAAAATTGTATTCTACTGATTTTTAAAATGTGGAACTCCATCAGGACAAAGCGAGTAGCCACACCTCCAAAAGTACAACCGCATTTCTAGAAAAAATGAGACAAGAAATTGGAATCAAGTCAATACTAGTTAGCTATAGTCATACCAAGTCTCTAGATGTAGCACCGATGGATTGCTGTGCATTTGGAATTTTTAAAAAAAAAAAGCTCTTTCAAAACGCCGACCTACTGCCTTGGATGAACTGTGGAAAGCTGTGGAGCAGGAATGGGACAAAATTCCACATATGACTTTACAAAGTGCCCTTCCGGCGCAGCATGACCACTATAGTCTTTGAGCCATAAAACAAACAAACAAACAAACAGCCCTAGTATTGTGAAAATCTAGATGTAATATGATAGTTCAAAGACAGGGCTATCAGATAGAAGACATTAGAAGACAATTTTTTATTGTATGTATGTTATTTACGCTGTCAAAGTCATTATAAATATGCTAAACACCATCTGTATATATTATTATATTTACTTGTACATATGTGTGTGTGTGTGTGTGCGTGAGTGCGCGTGTTGGGGGAGGGGGGGCATATACGTACACCGAGTTGAATCCGCGATTATCCGAACTTCACGTAACCGAAATCTTGGAAATCTTGGTTAAACAAAATGGATGTGCTTATTTTCTTTGTATTTTTGGGAAAAAGCGCTCCTACTTATTTTCTAGTATACTCCAGTTTTAAGAAAGAAACCAATACAAATGATAGATATCTGACAAATACAAAGATATATTGGACTATATATTTCCAAAGCAATTAATATCGAAATTAATACACACAGTTAAATCTCGTTAACATGAACATCCAGGGTGACAGAAAATTTATTCGTGTTAACAGGGCTTAATTTCTAACAAAAAAAAAGTGAAGGAGCCCTAATATTATGATAAATCGATTAAAAAATTGAATGGCTGCAAAAGAATCGATAAATCATATCAATTGTTTATGTCCATTTTTCTGGACAACAAAATGCATGACTTTAATGACAAGTCATTACCTTTTCATAACAGCTTCTATTTAGGGGCTCCAGTTAATATTTAAATAATTGACAAGGATGAAGAAGTACCGGAGCCGGTCTCAGGTGGGCTCCCGCCTAATTTAAGTCCTGAGTGTTAAAAGTAATTTACGTTACCTGGAAAAGACTGGATCGTATTATTAGTTATTCATCTTTGATGGGATTCAAAAAAGAGTTCAAATTAAAAAATAAGAATTTGCATTAAGCGTGTTCACGTTAAAGAAGTTCGGTTGTATACATTGCAACAATATTATTAAGATTAAATAACAATAGTATTTTTTCACTCTCATTATAATAATCTAATAATATTTAAGTAAAAGTGGTTTTGGATGCATGTTATTGTTTTTTGCAGCTTTACATTGAATGTTGAATTTTCGGATAATCAAAAGTTACGTTTACTATATACAGTGGACACTCGTTTTTACCAACTCATGGGGACCGTAAAAAAAGTTCATAAAATCGAAATTTCTTAAATGAGAATTTCCTTAAAAAAAAAGGAAAATATAATTTTCACTCGCCATTATTTGTTACATATTCAAAGAAAATCAGTAATTTTTGTTTGTTTCATAACAACACTTCGCAAAATACACGATTACATAAAACTAATGCTGGCAATCATAAAAGAATTATTATCGACTTCAAAAAAAAAAAAAGTAGTCGTGATAGTCATTTTGTAACTTTCTTGATCGTAAGTTTCGAGATCAGAGGTGTAGTCGTAAATTAAGCAATGCTGGAACATCAGTGCCGGAAAGCTCTATCCTTTATGGTATTGTTTGGGGGGGGGCGGAGGGACAGAAAGGAGTGAGAAAGCCTTAAAAAAGCAATGCCTAAAGCGACGTTCGGTTCCACTACATCCCCTGGTTGAGATAGCCTCGGCATATTCTTCGTTTCCGTTGGTTTTCTTCGGCACTCTGGTTTTAATACTTCACTGACACTATTATCACTCAATATTATTTTTGCATGCTTGTACGTTATCATCTGCAATCAAAAAGAGAGAAAGTCCTGAAAAATCAAAGTCTTCAGGAAAATAAAGTCCCTCCAACTATGTGCATCAAGGCTTCGTTTGTACCAGGATCGCTCTCGGACATAGGCGTAACCAGGTGGTCGTTTTGGGTGTTCATGGCTTACATCCTGTGAAATTTTTGTATGCCAATATAGGAATGTATGAGTTGCAGCTCTGTAACCGCTGTTGAGCCTATAACACCCCAACACACACACTTATGAACTTTCTGCTTACGCCTTTTACGGTTTCTTGTACTGGAAATGCAAACCCTGCGTGTCGAAACGAGTTAACAATCGGTGCTTGGGAGATGTCGTTCCATCCGCTGACAGATGCATTGCACAGAATACATCGATCTCATATCGTTTTTTAAGGTCCAGGTACAAAATAACTCTTCTTAGAAACATCTGCATGGGCGCCCCTATGAGTACTTCTAGGGGGTGAGGACCGAGAAAAATTATTACCTCCTGCTCAAGGCTGTGGAACATTTTAGTGTTTGTGCACAGTGTTAAAATTCTACAAAATAATTGATGCTGCTTGGCAATTGGTAATGAACTAAAAATATCTTATTTTTAAAACGTGACTGTACCAAAATTTTTTTAAAGTAAATGCATAGCAGAATCGGGCAAATTAAATTTTTGACGTGGTGGAGTGGGTTGAGGGTATGGGCTCGAGACTCCCTTGCCCACTTATATGAGCATATGAGTATCCGCCTATATTTTCGTTTAAAACAATGAATAATACCCTGATCCATAGGTTGTCCAGTCAGTTTCAGGTTTAGAATCAGTTCAAATTTTAAATCCGAATGAAAACATTAAAAAAAAATCAGTTCAAATTTTAATCCGAATAAAAACATCAAAAGAAAATGACGAAACTGTGAGTTCGTAAAAAAGAGTTTTTTGAAATTTCAGTTCGTAAATTAGAGCAGAAATTAGCATTAATTCTATGGGATACTTTTTGGAACCAAGTTCGTAAAAACGAACAATTCGTAAATTGGAGGTTCATACAAACGCAAGTACACTGTATGTACAGTATTTGCTAATATCGAGTATTTATCCGCTGTTCGGGAATATTAGGGGATAGCAAGTAACATAAATAATAAAAGGTAGAAGGAACATAAACAACAATATCAATAAAAATTCTTAATGTTTTCAACTTCGATCGAAATTAAAAATAATCATGTATTCATCAAATCATTTCCTTTGCTATTTTTAAAATTGATTAGTTTAGCTTATTTTAAAACGTAAAATTAATGCAATTTTAGAATTACAAACCTCAGTCCTTTGGCAAAATCTTGGTAACTTTATCTCCGTAACTCTTGGTAACTTTATCTCCGTAAATTGAAGTTTTACATATATTGTAATATATAAATGTACATAATATGTTCTTAGGTCTCCCCCCACCTCAATAGTTTGAAAAACTCTACATCGATGCATGTGCTTCGTTAAAAATTGGGCCCTATTTAATATTATATCTTTAATTGGGACATGTAGCCACCTAATGTTAAGTGGGGACTGATTTTTAGCAAAACTGAAATATTGAGAAAAATCTGTAGTATCTTACATCAAGGGGGGAACCAATTCCTTTGTATGTAGAGAGAGAAAGAGAGAGAGAGAGAGAGAGAGTGAACAGTTCAAGAGATACAACCACAGGCATCTCCAAAATCATCATAAGGTGATTTTTCGCTTAGTGGTCAGAGCGCATATTTCTTTTTTCTGTATCTTCCCCGGGAGTGTGTTGGTGGTGGTGGGGGCTCGAGACCGATGTGTTTCTATAACTCTAAGCCTATGATCACATGTCACCACCCACCTTAGGTTTCTTTGGATGACTGTTTTTTTTTTTGTTTTTTTCTTTTTTTTTGGCGGTCAAACCCACTCCCTTCTTCCTTAGGATTCCCTCAGGAGGTGGGGGGGCTTATGCGAATTCGTTTAAATACTCATTAGATTCAGAAACAGCGTTGCAGCTGGCCATCAACGGGAAGTCGGGAAGCAATTATGTCAGTGTTCGGGTTGGAAGGAAGAACTCAGTGCGTGATCAGGATTAAAAAAAAAAATGCATCAAAAGCACTTTTGTAAACTGGAATTGCGAGTTTTAAAAAAAAAATATTAGTAGATTATTGGGGGGCTAAAACCTCTGTTGGAATTTATTGCGGGGGCTTAAACCCCACGGGCCCATATAACTCGACGCCTATGGCAGATAATTTTAAATTTCTCGAGTACAAGTAAAAATTCGTTCATGTGGGCAGATTTGCAAAAATTCGCGACTAGTTTGCGAGTCAAAACCCACGTAAATATATTTCATTTGACTTAAAAGCATGTTTCCCATCATTATTTGAATTTTTTCATTTTTCCCCCATTTCGCGAGTCACAAATTTTGAGGGTCCTTAATAATGATATTAACAAACATTAATAATTTTTAAACGATTTCTATTTATTGATAATTTAAAAAAATGCAGTATGACCAAAATTTTAACAAAGTTAATATGTCATGACTGGAACAAATGTCGTATCTTTAGAAACTATACGATTTATATCAAGCTCTGTTTAATAAAAGTTTATGACGTAACAGATGTTTCTAACAGATTCTTGATAAATCTAAAAATATTACTAAAGAGTACACAATACATTAAACCATAGCGCATAAAAATTTAAAATTTCATATGCTGTTCAGTTGACAATTAATTTTTTACCTTCTTTGCCTACGGCTGCACCAAGGAATAGGCAAAAGATGGTAATGATTTTTACATTTTTCGATATACAATATCAATACTAAACCCTTTAAATGGTAAAAAGAATTCAACTCCCTTATTTTTTTATAACTGGATTTATTGATAGTTCTCCTTCACTTATCTATAAATGATAGCAATGTGAGGTTGCGCCGATACTGATAAATTTTGGTAAAATACAACATCTGGGAGAATTACACCTTATGTTTTTAAGTTGTTAAGAGCAAAAATGATGGATTTGTATAAATTTAGTTTTGCGTTTTTTGTTTCAGTATAAAAATAAAAGATTTTAGTTCCAGTGGATGGTGTTCTACTAAAAAATGTCAAAGAGAAGCTTTCGATAGAGCAGACGGCAATCGTAAAAGAGGGTCAGGTCCCCCAAGGGCTGTAGCACCAAAACAAAAAATTATAAAAGAAGTGGTATTTTGCTAAAATATTAATGCCCATGAAATGAAATTACATGCACACTCTAAACATTAATTTATGCTGTCATTCATGTAAGCACTGATTTCATTACAAATTGTAACTGAACTTTATATAGCTTTCATAATTACTTAGTTCTAATTCAAAAATATCTATTACATACTAGATAACCAAAATCGCACATACGCGCCCAGGATTTTAAAATCAATACATCCATTATATCTGATATGAAATGAGTTTGTTTGTTTGTTTGTTTGTTTGGCTTTTTTATGGCGCAAGAGCATCTGGGCTATACTGCGCCAAATATGAAATGAGTGTATTTCTATATATTTATAACAAGGATTAAAGTTTCTAAACTTCAACATTTCAGATTTCAAAGTTAACGTTTGTACTTTGCATTTAGAAGCAAAGAAACTTTGGCAAAATAAAACGAATTAGTACATAATTGAGTCGTCTCTAAAAGAACCTCTCTTGACTCCCATGTTTTTTAAATGAATACATAAAGAATATCACGCTATTCAGAGTACAGTCGAAACTCGTTAAGGCGAACTGCTTCCTGCATGCCTGTTAAATTGTACAGGAATTCCGGTGTTTTCACTTTTAACACGAACACTCGTAATACGAAATACCGCTTAACGTAAACTAACAATCAATTGTCTTTGGAAAATTTGCTCTGCTTAATACCAATAAAAAGCGCTTTTCTAATTTCTTGATGAATTTTTTATTTGTTTTAGTTCGATATTTTGTCGAAATGCAAAGTTCCAAAGAAGGGCAAAATAATGTTATATCTTTTAAAGGTGTTATCTGTTGCTCTGAAAGCCCTTGAGGGTTAGGTAACGGTCGCTTTGACCAGAGTTGTTTGATTTCATTGTTTCGTTTCCATCATACCTAAATTCGCACTATGAGACAGTTGAAAACCTGTTCGTTCTGACCTTGTATTTTGTGCAATCGCCCATGCAATTTTCACTTCTTTTTCTCTCAAGATAGGTATGTATACTATTACAACATGCTGGGTGAATGTACTTGGTAATTAATTCTTTGATGTAAGATATTATTACCCTTCACAGGGATAACACAATTGCCAAATAATGGTCAACACAGAAAAGCCTCCGGGGCGAGATTTTTGTGAGTTTTTCGTGGGGAAAAAAAGCTCTAGTTTGAGCTACTTAAACGTGGGTGGCAAAAATTATTGTATAATGCTTTGGTGTTCATTATAATAATTAAGGTCCAGACCATCTGTGGAAACACCGAATATTTGGTTGCTTTCTTGACGTCATAGTTAATTGCTTCTTTATCGTATCCATGGGAATTGTCAGCTGCCGTTTGAGATAGATTGCAAGAAATAGAGCTAAGTGTCATTTACCTGTCACATGAGAACGAATACACGTTGAGGCCTTGGAATTAAAAACAAGCTACCATAATAAAGTTCAACTGCTTGGTGAGATAAAGAAAAATGATGCCCTTTTTAGCTCATAGTGTAAAGTTTATCATTTTTCTAGCCACTTTGTACGTTACAGTTAATTTCAGCAATCTTATCTAAGCCATTGTTCCTCAAAGTATTGTCCTCATATGTTCAAGGTGGGCAGATTTGCAAAAATTCGCGACTAGTTTGCGAGTCAAAACCCACGTAAATACGTTTCATTGGACTTAAATGCATGTTTCCCATCATTATTTGAATCTTTTAATTTTTCCCCCATTTCGCGAGTCACAAATTTTGAGGGTCCTTAATAATGATATTAACAAACATTAATAATTTTTAAACGATTTCTATTTATTGATAATTTAAAAAAATGCAGTATGACCAAAATTTTAACAAAGTTAATATGTCATGACTGGAACAAATGTCGTATCTTTAGAAACTATACGATTTATATCAAGCTCTGTTTAATAAAAGTTTATGACGTAACAGATGTTTCTAACAGATTCTTGATAAATCTAAAAATATTACTAAAGAGTACACAATACATTAAACCATAGCGCATAAAAATTTAAAATTTCATATGCTGTTCAGTTGACAATTAATTTTTTACCTTCTTTGCCTACGGCTGCACCAAGGAATAGGCAAAAGATGGTAATGATTTTTACATTTTTCGATATACAATATCAATACTAAACCCTTTAAATGGTAAAAAGAATTCAACTCCCTTATTTTTTTATAACTGGATTTATTGATAGTTCTCCTTCACTTATCTATAAATGATAGCAATGTGAGGTTGCGCCGATACTGATAAATTTTGTTAAAATACAACATCTGGGAGAATTACACCTTATGTTTTTAAGTTGTTAAGAGCAAAAATGATGGATTTGTATAAATTTAGTTTTGCGTTTTTTGTTTCAGTATAAAAATAAAAGATTTTAGTTCCAGTGGATGGTGTTCTCCTAAAAAATGTCAAAGAGAAGCTTTCGATAGAGCAGACGGCAATCGTGAAAGAGGGTCAGGTCCCCCAAGGGCTGTTATATATTTCAAAACTTATATACAAAGAAAAAGAACGTATTGAAAAATGAGAGATGCACTGCGCGACAATATATTTAAAAAAGGTTTGGAAAATGTCCTGATGAAGATATGTCGTTTTTGAGTCAAATTTCTAAACAAAAAACCCTGTAATAAAACCCTTGATAAATCTAGGTACACTGATTAAAACTAGATATCATATTTTAATTTTAAAATATAAAATTTTAAA
>QLNU02015360.1:39641780-39666483 GCA_006491805.2 Dysdera silvatica
CCTTCGTAAATATAGATAGCAACAATAACCAGCAATATTTTAATATGGGCATTTAAGAATTTACATTACATATGTCAGTACTCGCACCATAAAAATATAACCAACCAACTAACTACTTACATATGTCAGTGCCATAAATATTATTAACTTTAGGAAAACATGATCCACCAGTTGGCACATTCCAAATTGTATTATAAGCATCAAAAACTTTTATATCAATAATACCACATTGACTCAATTTCAAACTTAATGGCAAATGATTTGAATATGCAATTTACTTTCAACTTTATATTGTCAAACTGAAATAGAATATACAGATCTAGCCAATGCTTGATACTTGCTGAAACGGTTCTCTAAGGAGTTCATTTGGAATTTACTAGTTAGCAAGTATATAAAATTTCATTTAGTTACACGATATCTAGTCGATCGAAGTATTGCAGGAGTAGTTTGCATAAAGGCAGCGCAGAGCCTGAATCACATTTTAACTTTTTCTAAGCCTGTAACAATACCAAAAACTTATTAAGAAAGACCAATTGCCCATCATCCGAAACGTTGGCAAGTGGCTTCACATAATTATCGCATTTATGTTCACCTTTAAAGATAGTTTTCACACAATTTTCCATCATATATTGATGGTTTCTGTAAAATGTGCAGTTCCTTCAAAATTAGATACTGAATTTTTTAGACCAACCTCTCTCAAACCTGCAAAATGCTGGGTTAAAAATAAATTTTACATTCTGACGTTCGAAGTTGGTTGTGTGCAAAGCTTTTAGGGTGAGCCCATGTTTATATTTTACAAGATCTCCAATTTCTGATTCATGTAATTTTTTCAAATTAAAAAATTGGGCAGTTTTGCTCAAGGGAGTTCTATCGAAATTAAGTTAATACAAAGTTTGGTTACAAGTTTTTGATTCAACCGATTATTACAAACGCATTTAAGTAAATGTACAGAATCGATAACATGAAACAATGGTCTAGACCAGGGATCGGTAATATTTTTGGGATATTGTACCAAAGCAATACCGTAGAATCATTCTGCATGCTAGTGGAATCACTAATCAAATTATGCTGCTTATTATCCATTATACTATGACTGTGTTACCTTCCACTTATTAATACAATTTAGGTAGATCTTTTGATATATTCCTAGTTCAGTAAAAGAATTACTTTTCTTATAAAAGGTTGGTTGGATATATGGTGCAAAGACCACAAGGGGCATTCTGCATCCAAAAAAAAAAAGAATTTTCTTAAAAATGTCCTTGTACATTTTGACATACAAGTAACAACAGTTTAACAATACAAAATGCAAATAGTGCAATCCTTTTGCTGTATGAAACCGTATTCTCTAGTTCAAAGGTTTTGAAGTGAACAAATATTAATCTTTTGCTATTTTATAGTACGCGCTTCGGCAAAATTAATTACTCAAAGCACTACTCTTATGAAGAGCAAATGTGAGTGATAGTGGAGAGGTTGAGACAGGAAGAAAAGAAAATTTTGGATGGGAATAGAATTAAGAACCATTCAAGGTGCAAGAAATCTGTCTGATCTCAAATTTATGGTTTTGCACACTTCCTTCACAAACATCTAACAACATTTCTCTTTAAGAAATGTGAAAATGGATTTTATCTAAAGACAAATAAAATAGTTTTTTGAAGAAAAACAATCATACTCTGATGTTTTTTAAATCACTTCACTTGCCACCGTATGTTGCCAACCTCTGGTCTAGGCTGATCAATTTGATTTCTGTACACAATACTTGACTTTTGTGAGATGTTAAATAAATACATGGTTTTCCAATTTATTGCGTTATTGTCTGAGCAGACATACATAATTTTAAAACCAATAGTTTCTAATTTCAAAATAATTGTTTTGCAAAAAGTCCTGAAGTTCTTGGGCAGTTAATGTACGAATTGGCAAAATATGAATAACATTTTTATGTGGCGACAACAAATTTTGCACCATAAAAACATGTCCACTATTATAGCAGCTGTTTCAAAATCTACTCATTTCCTAACTATGCTTCCATCTTTACAATTAAATTTGGGTTTTAAATGCATTTCATCCATTAGTAAAATGTTCAAAGGAAGATAACTGGGTGCTACTGCACAAGCCATTCCCTAGTGGATTTCTTTGGAAGTGTTTCCAAATGAATGGCAATTGTGACACTGACCTGCCGCCATGTTGTTTACTCTTAGGTAGCCTAAAAACCAGCCAACTAGCATTTGGCCCATGTGAAATGATCGTCATTACAAACGCCAAATTTGAAATTCGCAGCCCCACTCTAGCATCCCAGAAACCGGCCCTGACCTGATTTTAGCAGATGTCCTTTTCTGTTGTCTACGAGGTCTAAATTGAGCTCAAAGTTTAAACTTTGTAATGCATTTGTTTAACTTTCATCCTTTAAAGGCGCCAACGTTGATCAAAAATTAAACATCTTGCAGAGAGAAATTATAAAGTTTTGGATGCCCCGATAGGCCAAAATTATTTTATTTCTGTGTTAAATGTGGGCTTTTAAAAACTAAATATAATATGTAGAACAAAAACAAAAAGGTGGGTTAGTATGTTATGGGGGTCCTGCTTTTAAAAAGAAAAGAAATTTAATTATATGTACATTATTTATATATGGAAAGTTTAAAGGGTAATACTTTTCCTAATAAAAATCGAATTAATTTAAAATACAAGCATTTGGTAATTGAATAAACATTTTACAAGCAATTTCGCTAACGATTCACCTAATAACTAAATTTAATGTTCCTAAAAAAACATAAAATTGCGAAGTTCTCTTATTTTGTTATATGTCATGCTGGATCCTGGTTGAAGAAACTAATTTGATTGATTTGTATATCGTTGAGATGAGGGAAGCACTAACCGTTTTGGCACTGACACCTTTTAACTTTGTGGCATTTCTTTTAATGACTGGAATCTATGGAAATGTCGTTGAACGTATTTGTCGTCGAACGTTCAAAGTGTCGCTCGTGTGGAACATTAATTAACATGAACTTCATTAATGGAATAATGGGACACGGTTATTTTGATGCACAGTCTCATCTGGAATAATCAAATTAACAGTGGCAGAATAGCGGAAAAAAAAACATTTACAACATCAAAACATATAATATTTATATAGTGAGAGAGAGTGTGTTTTTTTATTATTTATTTATCTATTTATATGCTCCTGGGTGTATAGATATCATTTATTTATTTATTTGTTTTAAAAAGAGACTTTTCAAATTTCGTCCTAACAATTGCCAGGGGCGACAAAATGTTAGTTAATCCTCTGGTTATATTTAGTAAGACAGGCGACATCAGCTTACTGGCTTCAAAATAAATTCGGCTCTCTGCATATATGATAAACATGAAATAGTATTAATAAGATAATGTACCGGGTGATCCAAAAGTAACAAAAAAGAAAAGTATAGACAGTAGCGCAATGCGGTTTTCACAGAAATGCATAGAAAGACATGGGATTATTTTTTAGTAACGAAAAATTTTGTTGTCAGAATAGGTACATTTTACACCGCCAGGTGGTGCTGTAGCTGTCCTGGAGCTATTGCCTGTCGCTATTTAAACAGATCTGCCGGCCACCGCTTCTCAAACGGTGCGAGTCAAATTCTTAGCATCGCATTTCCTTAAACCGGCTGAAATAACAAATAAAGGTGTTTTTATTGAAGTAGAACAACTATCGTCTTAGCCGATGATGTGGTAGTATTAGACGATGAATCGTTCGCAAAGAAAAAAATTAATTTATCGATCCGTTGTGAGACACGAACTCACAATCTCTTGGTTTTTTCTGTCACGTTCTTTACCATAAAGCTACAAGCATCAGACATTCTTTCCCTTGTGGGGTCATCGGCTAAGATAAGAAGTGTTGTACTTTAATAAAAATATCCATGCTAGTCTTGCCTATGGGATATTTAGCTTCTTTGACTTATCGCTTTGGTCTAAAAAGCAGTCCATGCACTGCCCCATAAATTGCGAACTTGTCCATAGTAAAGCCTTATATACTCTAGCAAGGAAAGGAATGTCTGACGCCTGTAGCTTAATGACAAGCTCTTGATCGGCAATTAAGAGATTGGGGGTTCGTGTCCAACCAGGGGTAGATAAATCATTTCTTTTCTTTGTGAGTAATTCATCATCAAATAAAGGTATACTATAAAAATCAGTACTATCTAACTTAATTTTATTCGTTATGCTTGCGTAAAGCGTGAATTGATGCTTTTGTAATACCGTATTTATGTTCTGATATTGCCAAGTTTTTAAAATACATTTGTAATATTCTATGCATTACATCTGACTTTTTTAATCCAAATTTTCAATGGGAAACAGTATTGCTTATGTATTTGCTACTCAATGCTTCGTTTTCAACCAGAGCTTCCCCAAATTCTATAATTATAGTCTAAAGGAAGCAAAACTCACCCTTGTTTACCTTTTCAGATTTCTGTGCTCATCATATAGCTATATTTAAAAGTCGCATTAAAATATAAATAGTTCGTGTCTCACTCCAGTAGTTGTCAATGGTATTTTAACCTCATTACTAACTGTAAGCTCTTTATTGTACTGACATAAAAGACATGCGTGAAGCATCGCTGCTATTTTATTTTTATGCTGTTTCATGTGCAAAATTATATTACTTATTTGTTAAAGTATTTAAAGTTGGGCTACAATTAATAAAATTCGATTAATTTAGATAAGCACTGATGCCTATTTCATCTTAAAATTTTAATATATTGACCAAGTCAACTATTTCATAAAATTTACGTAAATTTTGTAGCGTGGGTAGCATACATCTAACCTAAATATCTTGGCACAGTGACTGATACACTGGGTAAAGCAAGGGATGTTGATGGGGTTGTAACCCCCCATTGCAATGAAATTTTGTATATTTAACATAGGAATATGTGAGTTGTAGCTCTGTAACCCCCACCCCACTTTATGAACTTTCTGCGTACGCTGATGGACAGATATATCGAAACTTGATGAGTGGTCTAGTAGACATTATGGTAATTGTCTTTGAACTCAATAATCTTGATTTATTCCTAGAAAGTTTTCGCACCACAGCAGCTCTGTGACTACAATCAGCACCGTAGCTAGATGATATTGCGCCCCTGGCGGAACCGTTCTAATTGCGTCCCCTCGACCCGGACTTTTTCTCCACTGTTAATTATTTCAGCCGATTTTACGCCCTTCGTCGCCTGCGCCCTTGGCGTGGGTCTTCCAAGCCACGGCCTAGCTACGGCCCTGACTTCAACCACGGCCTTCGAGCCAACTGAGTTTATTCTCAATGCCGTGCACAAGCGGGGAGATTTGTGTGTTAATCCCCCCGCCCCACCTTCATTTAAACAATATTATTAGCTGTTCCTTAGGACAGAAAGTTTTGTTTCTATCAAACCTAACTATCAGCATAGATTTTTCAAAATTATTAGCGGGGGAGGGGAGCACATATTATGAACATTTATACATTACAATATATGTAAAATTGTAATTTATTTCAAATTATTGGAAGGGGGGGTTCGTGCCCCACGGACTCATTTAACTCTACGACCATTACTCCATTTTTTTCGCTATCTGCCCACGGACTTGCCCATATTTGTTAAGGAACGCTGAGTTAAATTATAGGGAATGAGGAGTTTAACTTTCTAGGTTTTTAATAATAAATGTTTTGTGATAATACGGAATAATTATATAGGAAATTGTATAACGGAGTTTCTTGTCATTTATTTATTTATTTATTTTATTTATTTATTTTTTGATAAGATACGCGGCTAACGGAGCCATCGTGAATGTATTCAGATTTCTGTTTTGGGGCGGTTTCCATGGGCTCGGATGACCGACGACGTCATTGATTGCGTATACGCATGTAGTACGCATGTGGAAATATAATAAAAAGCTATTGGGGGAAAAGTAATAGCTCTGGATTAGGACTTTTAAAAAGGAAAGCTGGCACATCCGCCATTTTGATGTCGTCATACCATGTGATCGCATTAACCAGTGTATGCAGTTGAGTGTTTTATAAGCGTGTTATTTTCAATAAAATAGGATAAAATGGATGGGTGTGCCACTGTGCACTGTTCAAATCATACGAGGAAAAAATATAGAATGTTTAGATTTAAAACTGATCCTGTAAGAAGGAAGTGGAACATTGTGTTATATACAGCATTTATTATGTTGTATACCAGAAGTGTACAACAAAATGGAGGCTGATGCGTCGGTCTATAATTCTAGAGGCTCTAGTCTGGATAACTTTCTTGCCTTTTTTTAACATGAACAACAATGACAACTAACGCTTCTGACATGAGTTGGTGAACAATATCTTTCATTATTATGCTATTTGCAGCAATATTATGTGCAACTAAATGGCACTTGCTTACGTGTGTACGCTTATCTTAAATAATTGCTCGAGCTACCCATTAACATAATATGCTTCCTTACCTAACCGTTTAAAAACATGCAATGATGTCTAAAACGAATATACTATATTATAACGAAAAGTAATATATGGAATGTTTCCTAATTTAAAATTTTCTTTACTTTATGGTTGTTATTTTTTTAATTGTTTTAAATTGCAGGTTATATTTTGAATTGTTTTGACGCAAACATTTTACTTTTCAGCTAATTATTTTAAAATTCTCTTTTAGTGATTAATTTCGCATCTTTATTTACAAAATTAAAATATTTCTTATATTTTTGCAGCCATATTATGCAAGTATTAAATTTTTTTCTGATATAAAATGTTTTACATTGAACTACATACTTAACACTGCCGAAAAAACAGTGTAAGAAATATGTACTATAATTGCTTTTTTTGCAGTTTATCAAAACGTTCGCTATTTTTAACATAAATTTTGTGGTTACTGTTGCATAGGTGGCGGATGCTGCTGCCACTTGAATGTGCGGGTGAGGGCAGTGAAGTAACACGCTTTTCCCTTTACTTCCACCATCGGGCCCTGACTATTCTATTCTATTTCGAAGTAGAGGTTTTTCCACCAATGTGTATCGCCTTGTGGATGCCATTGCAAATAATCGAGTTGTTTTGATTTCCGGAAATATCGAGTGGATTGTGCCACTAGGACTTTAATTCTGCACAAAAAACAACTACATTTTCGCGAGAGCGACACTCTTTTCAAACGCCTTAAAATACAAAGTCTACCTGACGCGTTACACGCCCGAGGGTCACTGGTCTACCATCCACGCACTTTCTGTAGACACAAGTATACTCGCACCTAAGCCGGCAGGTAAAATCCCAGTCGGCTACACTTTTATTTGAAATTTTAAAAATAATATTAAAATAAATATGAAACCGGGCCTCTTATACAAATGAGATGCACATTAATTCATACTCGTGGTAGACATCATTCCGAGTCAAATGATGCTTTGAAAATCGGCTGTATGTATTCAGCAAGTTGTTTTGTTTTTATTTTTGTATGTACCACAGGCGTGCGCAGAAATTTCATATGGGGGAGGGTTACAGAGTTACAACTCCATGTACTTTATATGTATATGTACAAAATTTCATCCCAATAGGGGTCACCTCCCCTATCATACACCCCTCCGGGTACGCCAGTGATATGGCGTTCAAGCGTATACGCCAGTGATATGAGCGTTCAAGTATTACGTAAGCAATATTTTGGCCATTTCACCCCCACCTCAGAAAGCAAAAATTAACATTGGCTAACATAGGAAAATAAGACCAACGGCAACCCCTCCCCACAAGGTTCTTACGTAATACTTGAACGTTCCCTATGAACGTACATTCAATATTTAAATGTCTAAACGTATTACATCTCCGTTCTTCATCAATGTATAAGAGAAGTAAGGGAATAAATCTTTATTAATGTTATTAAGGAAGAAACGCATTTACCATGGCAAAAGATTTCACATTCCGTTCTGGAATCAAATCTATTATCGTTGCCACTACAACCCCGTAAACAAACAACTCGCATTTTCCAGATTTCTGATCAAAATAGTACTTATTGAAAATGGCATCACAAAGTCCAGTTTTAGGTTCTAAAGAGCAAACATTTT
The DNA here is from genome assembly GCA_006491805.2 of Dysdera silvatica. NCBI lineage: Eukaryota > Metazoa > Arthropoda > Arachnida > Araneae > Dysderidae > Dysdera > Dysdera silvatica. The sequence continues at coordinate 39,649,803 of QLNU02015360.1, forward strand.
TTGATACCGATCTTTGTTCTAATGGAGAATAGAATGAAAATAAAATTATATTATGCTTGCTTTTTGGTTTTACGGCTCAAAGACTACAGTGGTCATGCTGCGCCGGGACCTACTGTTTTCCGAGGAATCCGAACCTCTTAAGGCCTAGGGAACCAAACCCCGGACTACAGTGAGCAGTGCGATCTTTTATGAGATCTCTGAGTAAGCGTTCTTTGCACTGCTGGGAGTCGAACCCGGATTAGCGGCGCACTAGGAGAACGCGTTACCACACTGCGCCACCGCAGGGCAATTATATTATGTGTCCTCAGTGTGACGTAGCACAGCTGTGGCTAACTTTAAATTATAATTTCTTTAAAAATGAAAAACAACACATTTAATAAACTCAATTTACAATTTTGTCAAAAAATGAGTTTCAAAGGCGTGTACACCAAAATCTCTCTCAACGGACACCCCTCAGGTAAGGACACCCGGTTTGTACCGTCGGATGAAAATTCTCCAGCAGTTTAAGTATTTATCTGGTCTATAGTAAGGAGAAGGAAAATTATGTGTTTCAGTATACCGCTAAATGTAAGTTCTGAATACAATATTTGTGTTAAGAAATACATTAAATGAACTAATCTGATTTCATTGCTAAAAATAAACTTGTTTACATAAACCATTTTGAACGTTAATTTTGTATTCTACGTGTATATCATTTCATGTTTTTCAATTTTGTCAGTGAGTATAGAGGGTACCAAGAATTAATTAACTTCATCAAAACATTTTATATTCATATTGCGTAAAGTTATTAAATTCTGATATATGTTTAATACATCAAAACATTAGCAAATTCTAAGCCCCCCTTATAAAAAAGCCTCTAGCTACGGCCTTATATAGGCCTACAGAAAGAAAAAAAAATAATCATTGATCTTTTAAAAAATTATTATTTATGTGTGCGCGTAATTATACGTGTATAAGGATGTAATAAAAAAATATTTTCACAACGCATTTTTAGTGCTGTTATTTTGAAAAACGTAGTTTACAGCCGTTTCAATGATTATTTGGTATCTTCACCAGAGCATAACGACTTTCCTGTTGAAATCGTCGTGGTCCGATAAATATCTATTGAAACGGCTACAAACAATGCTTTCTCAATATAACTGCGCCCAATATGTTGCAAAAATATTCTTTTTTATTAGATTAGTGCAGTGTGTCGCCAATAAATCGAATAAGGATGTTAGATAATAAATAGACAATTTTTATGAAATTTAAATAAAACTAATGCTGGCAATCATAAAAGAATTATTATCGGCTTCAAAAAAAAGTAGTCGTGATAGTCATTTTGTAACTTTCTTGATCGTAAGTTTTGAGATCAGAGGTGTAGTCGTAAATTAAGCAATGCTGGAACATCCTTTATGGTATTGTTTGAGGGGGGGGGGACAGAAAGGAGTGGGAAAGCCCTTAAAAAAAAGCAATGCCTAAACGACGTTCCGGTTCCACTACATCCCTGGTTGAGATAGCCTCGGCATATTCTTCGTTTCCGTAGGATTTTTCTTCGGCACTCTCGTTTAATACTTGACTGACACTATTATCACTCAATATTATTTTTTTGCATACTTGTACGTTATCATCTGCAATGAGAAAGTCCTGAAAAGTCAAGTCTTCAGGAAAATAAGAGTCCCTCCAACTATGTGCATCAAGGCTTCGTTTGTACCAGGATCGCTCTCAGACATAGGCGTAGACAGGGGGTCGTATTGGGTGTTGTAACTACCCATCGCAATGAAATTTTGTATAATTAACATAGGAATATGTGAGTTGTAGCTCTGTAACCCCACAATTGAGCCTATAACACCCTCACACACTTATGAACTTTCTGCTTACGCCTTTTACGGTTTCTTGTACTGGAAATGCAAACCCTGCGTGTCGAAACGAGTTAACAATCGGTGCTTGGGAGATGTCGTTCCATCCGCTGACAGATGCATTGCACAGAATACATCGATCTCATATCGTTTTTTAAGGTCCAGGTACAAAATAACTCTTCTTAGAAACATCTGCATGGGCGCCCCTATGAGTACTTCTAGAAGGTGGGGACTGAGAAAAATTATTACCTCCTTTTCAAGGCTGTGGAACATTTTAGTGTTTGTGCACAGTGTTAAATGCTACAAAAATAATTGATGCTGTAGCAATTAGTAATGAACTAAAAATATCTTATTTTAAAATGTGACTGTACACTTTTTGAAAGTAAATGCATAGCAGAATTGGGCAAATTAAATTTTGAACGGCTGGTAGGTGGGTGGGGGTGGGAGCTCAGAGACTCCCTTGCCCACTTATAGCGCCATGAGTATCCGCCTATATTTTCGTTTAAAACAATGAATAATACCCTGATCCATAGGTTGTCCAGTCAGTTTCAGGTTTAGAATCAGTTCAAATTTTAAATCCGAATGAAAACATTAAAAAAAAATCAGTTCAAATTTTAATCCGAATAAAAACATCAAAAGAAAATGACGAAACTGTGAGTTCGTAAAAAAGAGTTTTTTGAAATTTCAGTTAATATATTGGAGCGCAAATTAACATTGGTTCTATGGGATACTTTTTTGGAACCAACTCATTTGTTCGTAAAAACGAATAATTCGCAAATTTGAGGTTCATACAAACGCAAGTACACTGTATGTACAGTATTTGCTAATATCGAGTATTTATCCGCTGTTCGGGAATATTAGGGGATAGCAAGTAACATAAATAATAAAAGGTAGAAGGAACATAAACAACAATATCAATAAAAATTCTTAATGTTTTCAACTTCGATCGAAATTAAAAATAATCATGTATTCATCAAATCATTTCCTTTGCTATTTTTAAAATTGATTAGTTTAGCTTATTTTAAAACGTAAAATTAATGCAATTTTAGAATTACAAACCTCAGTCCTTTGGCAAAATCTTGGTAACTTTATCTCCGTAACTGTATTTCTTAGGAATAGTATAGTTTAGATTATGTTCTGATTTATTAGAATGTAACTGAAAGTTTAAATTAATAAAATTGCAATTGGTAACCACTAGCAGGGTCGTCCTGACGGGGTACAAAAAGGTGCTTCAGCAGACCATTTATTATGTTACATCGTCTTTATTTTTGTATCAAAAACAACATCAAGGATCTTCGGTTTATTTGATAAAAAAATTATAAAGTATTTCTCTTTCTCATGATAATTGTTTAAAACTATGTATATATCGATAGATATAAAAGTAAATATTGCACGTATAAAAGTTTTAAATAAATATTTCTATAAATTAACATTATACATGATGTGGGCTCCATCAGACTCGATTGTTTTTACCCAATGCTGCTTAGGTGGACAACAATTTGCAATTTGTGAAATTTATATCTGTGTTATAAACCCCGTGTAAACCCGATAATGTAACATGATTCCGTCTGAATAAATTTGTATGGCATATAATATTAAATTAATAAAAGTGGCGATATACTGCTTTTGCACCCGAGTTGCCAATAATCCAAAAAATGGCCCTGACCACAGGAAAGGAACAGTTGAACAATGAGACAGGACATAATCTTAATAAAATCAGGATTTATTTAAATGGTTATAAAAATCAAAAATAAATACAGAGAAGAGAGAGAGGGAGAAAGAAAGAGAAACACATTATAGAAAAGCCTTACAACCGGCTATAACATCTTCATTGAACATTTTTTATACAGATGTCACGAGAAAGAGAGATTTGGATAAATATGCACATTTTGCTTCTAAGTACCTATTTAAATAAAGCAAGTGATGTAAATTATTTATAGTCATTAGATGGTTATATATCTTGATTGAATATATGCTTATAAGGGTTAAGTTATATGGGTCCGTGGGGCCAGAGCCCCCATAAGTGAAGTTTTACATATATTGTAATATATAAATGTACATAATATGTTCTTAGGTCTCCCCCCACCTCAATAGTTTGAAAAACTCTACATCGATGCATGTGCTTCGTTAAAAATTGGGCCCTATTTAATATTATATCTTTAATTGGGACATGTAGCCACCTAATGTTAAGTGGGGACTGATTTTTAGCAAAACTGAAATATTGAGAAAAATCTGTAGTATCTTACATCAAGGGGGGAACCAATTCCTTTGTATGTAGAGAGAGAATGGGAGAGAGAGAGAGAGAGAGTGAACAGTTCAAGAGATACAACCACAGGCATCTCCAAAATCATCATAAGGTGATTTTTCGCTTAGTGGTCAGAGCGCATATTTCTTTTTTCTGTATCTTCCCCGGGAGTGTGTTGGTGGTGGTGGGGGCTCGAGACCGATGTGTTTCTATAACTCTAAGCCTATGATCACATGTCACCACCCACCTTAGGTTTCTTTGGATGACTGTTTTTTTTTTTGTTTTTTTCTTTTTTTTTGGCGGTCAAACCCACTCCCTTCTTCCTTAGGATTCCCTCAGGAGGTGGGGGGGCTTATGCGAATTCGTTTAAATACTCATTAGATTCAGAAACAGCGTTGCAGCTGGCCATCAACGGGAAGTCGGGAAGCAATTATGTCAGTGTTCGGGTTGGAAGGAAGAACTCAGTGCGTGATCAGGATTAAAAAAAAAAATGCATCAAAAGCACTTTTGTAAACTGGAATTGCGAGTTTTAAAAAAAAAATATTAGTAGATTATTGGGGGGCTAAAACCTCTGTTGGAATTTATTGCGGGGGCTTAAACCCCACGGGCCCATATAACTCGACGCCTATGGCAGATAATTTTAAATTTCTCGAGTACAAGTAAAAATTCGTTCATGTGGGCAGATTTGCAAAAATTCGCGACTAGTTTGCGAGTCAAAACCCACGTAAATACGTTTCATTGGACTTAAATGCATGTTTCCCATCATTATTTGAATCTTTTAATTTTTCCCCCATTTCGCGAGTCACAAATTTTGAGGGTCCTTAATAATGATATTAACAAACATTAATAATTTTTAAACGATTTCTATTTATTGATAATTTAAAAAAATGCAGTATGACCAAAATTTTAACAAAGTTAATATGTCATGACTGGAACAAATGTCGTATCTTTAGAAACTATACGATTTATATCAAGCTCTGTTTAATAAAAGTTTATGACGTAACAGATGTTTCTAACAGATTCTTGATAAATCTAAAAATATTACTAAAGAGTACACAATACATTAAACCATAGCGCATAAAAATTTAAAATTTCATATGCTGTTCAGTTGACAATTAATTTTTTACCTTCTTTGCCTACGGCTGCACCAAGGAATAGGCAAAAGATGGTAATGATTTTTACATTTTTCGATATACAATATCAATACTAAACCCTTTAAATGGTAAAAAGAATTCAACTCCCTTATTTTTTTATAACTGGATTTATTGATAGTTCTCCTTCACTTATCTATAAATGATAGCAATGTGAGGTTGCGCCGATACTGATAAATTTTGGTAAAATACAACATCTGGGAGAATTACACCTTATGTTTTTAAGTTGTTAAGAGCAAAAATGATGGATTTGTATAAATTTAGTTTTGCGTTTTTTGTTTCAGTATAAAAATAAAAGATTTTAGTTCCAGTGGATGGTGTTCTCCTAAAAAATGTCAAAGAGAAGCTTTCGATAGAGCAGACGGCAATCGTGAAAGAGGGTCAGGTCCCCCAAGGGCTGTTATATATTTCAAAACTTATATACAAAGAAAAAGAACGTATTGAAAAATGAGAGATGCACTGCGCGACAATATATTTAAAAAAGGTTTGGAAAATGTCCTGATGAAGATATGTCGTTTTTGAGTCAAATTTCTAAACAAAAAACCCTGTAATAAAACCCTTGATAAATCTAGGTACACTGATTAAAACTAGATATCATATTTTAATTTTAAAATATAAAATTTTAAAATTAAAACATAAAATTTTATTACACCTATGGCTACATAAAATTCCCAGATTCAATAATAAAACACAAAATACTGAAAAAATAGAGCGACGAGACTATTCATGTTAAAAAACTCGCACAGCTGTATATGTGTCTTAGGTTTCAATACTGAATAATCATTATAATTAATTTAGACATTTCGCTTTTAAGATTCATACTAGAACCAGAGCCGTGGTCACGTTGGAGCTACAAGGGACTGAGCACCCCTGGAAATGTAATCAGCTCACCCCAGGAAAATATTTTTTCTTAAAAAAAATTATTTTAGAATTCTGTTTTAACTGTTTTGTTTTGTAGAAACTTGCACATGACAGTGACCATATAAGCCAGGGGTCTTGAACGTTTTTCAGTCCAAGGGCCAATTTTGCTTATTCTTGTTGGCCCGCGCACCTCACTACTCTAACATCAGTATTGGGACTAAAAAAAAGGCGGATCCAAGGGGCGCACCCCCTTTTCCACTGAATCAGCCTTTGTTGCCGTTTTTTCTTAGGTCCCTATATCAGTTTCCGCCCACCCGAAAATATTTTCTGGATCCTCCTCTGGGACTGAATATATATATATATAGTAAAACTTTCCTGAATTGATCACCTTTGTGACTGAACTGTAATGGTCACTACAGACAGGTGGTCAATTTACCGGAGTGGTCACTTTACCAGATTCCACTGTATATTACAATGTAAAATATGTATGGAAGCAAAAAACATTTACAATACTTTTAGTTATTAATATATAAAGCGAAATCAAACTATTTTGTTGAGATATTTGATACTGCTTATTTTTAACAAGCCTGCCACAATATCAAGACTTATTTTTATGTTACAACTCTAAGAGCGTTTTCAAGGTGGACGTCGGTTATTGTGGTCTTTTGATTTTACCAATCCCATTTTCGAAAAAAAGAGCTGGTGTCGCAGACACACTGGCATACGTAAAGGTGGTCGATGGGGTTGCAACCTCATATTGCAATGAAATTTTGTATGTGTATATATAAATATATGGTGTTGGAGTTCTGTAATCCACATTGGTTACGAGCGATAAATTTGCGCGGGTAACCTTTCTTTTTCAACACGCTTTTGTTGCGTCGTAATTCAACATTGCGAAGGTCATCATTACAACAATGTGTAAAGGCTCGTCGGTGCAAGGCTCTAATGACAGATGCTTTGTGTGATGCCGGGTGATGAGAACGAAAGTCAAGATACCTATCAGTATGTGTTGGTTTCCTAAACACCGTAGTCAACAGTCGCCCATCCACATCTCTATTTATCCGAACATCTAAGAAGGGTAATGAACCTCTATCTTCTTCCTCTAACGTAAATTGAATATGAGGGTTCAAGCTGTTCAAATAGAGATGAAAATCAGCAACTGAAGACCTTGGTAGGATAACAAACGTATCATCGACGTATTGCTTCCACACCTTGACACAGTAAATTCACTCATCTAAAGCACTGTTTTCAAATGCCTCCATACACAAATTTGCCACCACACTCGAAGCAGGTGACCCCATCGCCGTACACCTCTTCTGTCGGTAAAATCTACCCTTGAAGCCGAAAACCGTGGAATTCAAGCAGAACTCGAACAGGCAATATATCTCTTCCGGACTAAGGCTAGTTCTTTCTTCCAGGCTTCCATCATGCCTCAGTCGCTCCAACGCTGCTGATACCGCCAAATTTGTTGGAATACAGGTGAAAAGTGAAACAACACTAAAAGGCACCATAGCATCATCGGGAGCGATTTTTACGTTTCTGATAGAAGAAATAAACTCCTCAGAGGTAGACACCGACTGTCCAGAGGGTCCAACAAGAGGAGATAGTATACCTGCAAGATATTTAGAAAGTGCATATGTTGGCGAACTACAAAAACTCACAATAGGTCTAAGAGGAATATCGTGTTTATGGACTTTTGGGAGTCCATAGAACAGCGGTATTCTTCCAGACGAACAACGGAGTCGCGAGTAAAGTTTCTCATCCAGTTTCGACTCTTTGTGAAGTTTTAGCAGGCAACCATTCATCTGCCTCTCAATACAACCATCTGGTGCTATTTACCAAATACCGTGTGGAGACTGTGACAAGGTGTATGTTGGACAGACGGGAAGATCGATACGTCTACGAGGGAAGGAGCATATGCGTGCGGTAGCTAGGGGAGACGATTCAAACCAGTTGGCTGAACATGTCTTCAGGGAGGGTCACGAACCAGATTGGCATTCGATGAAAATATTACATCAGAATGTGACGAATCTGGGGAGTAGACTTTTTCTGGAATCATGGGAAACCTACGGTTTGAGGAGTCGTGCAATAAACATCGCAAAACCTCTACCAGAACCTTACAGGATTTTTGCAAAACCTCGAGTTGGGGGTGTTCATCTGACATCGTCGGGTGCGGGGGCTTTCCCGGCGAGGGTTTCCCCGATTGGGGTTTCCCCAGCTGGAAATGCTCCGCACCAAATGGCGTCAGATGGGGATTCCCAACATGCGGGTATATAAGCTTAGGACTTTCACGAACTCTTCATTCTGCCTTCACTTGACAAAGGGAGCAGTTGGCTCCCGAAACGTCGTGTTTTTAAACCTTACGCCAGTGTCAAAATAACTGTTTGTTATTATAATCTTTCTGAGTACGCTTATGAGCAGACGTAAGTGCTGCCGAATTGTAATATTTGAGCGCATGCAGTTAGATGGTTTGGAAGATATTTTTATCCACATGTTTAGAATAAAATTCTATAAATCCCAAGTGGATTTTTTTTAAATCACTGTTGCACTACAAATCAATAAAATTGCCCCTATTGTCCGTACATGCAAGAAAACTAAAGTAAAACACAATTGAGGGAGGACCGCGTATTACTTTAGTTCTCTAGCATTTTAAAATATTTATTACAAAATGTGAAAATGTGAACGGGACAAAATACATAAATTTAAGACGGAGAGAGAGAAAACAAGGGTCTTTGCTTTTGTGTGAAACAATTTGTGTTTTGCATAAGCCAACGGGCTGCAAGTGGCCCGCGGGTTGAAGACCTCTGATATACGCGGTAACGTATATATATATATATATATATGGCCTGCAAAAGGGTTGCTGGTATCTAACTGGAAGGAGACCCACACGCTGAACGTATGTGACGATGTGTGGAACCGGCCAGGCCAGTAACCTAGTGTCCTACCCCGCCTTCAAGTGGTGCAGGCTGAGCTTTCTATTTATGTGGCAAATTAATATTTGCTACACGGATAGAAAGGCGGAAGGGGAGGGCTAATTCACCAACCCGTCTAGCCAGCGTGGTGAAATTATGGCTAATTCCTCCATTATGTTGACACACCAGAAACCATGGCCCCTAGTCTCCAGGTGCTGGAGTGCTCCTGATCAAGGCAGCGGTCAGTGTGGCATGAAAGCAGGGGGTGCTAAGAATCACTGGAATGGCCCAGGCTGCCGTTTGTTATTGACCTTGGCTACGTTTAATGGACGATCCCTTGCTTCTGAAGCAAAACTTCAGGAATTGGAAGAAGAACTTGACAAGATCAAATGGGACATTGTAGGACTCAGTGAAGTTAGAAGAAAAGGTGAAGAGTTGGTGGAACTTAAAAGTGGACATTTGTTTTATTATAGAGGAACGGAAACTGGAAGAACAAGTGGTGTTGGCTTCTTAATCAACAAAAGAATTAAAGACTACCTTCTTGAAGTCGAAAGCACGTCAGATCGAGCAGCGAGGCTCGTTGTTCAACTAACCCAGCGATACCAACTTCAAATAGTACAGGTATATGCACCAACATCAAGCCATACCGACGAAGAGGTTGAAGAATTTTATGAAGAAATCAAAGAGTTACACACCAAAGGGAAACAACATATCAAGCTCATCATGGGGGATTTCAATGCAAGAATTGGACAACAGGAACAAGGAGAGACATCGGTTGGTAAATACGGATATGGGGAAAGGAATGAACGTGGCGATCAACTCATCGAATTTGCAGAAGCTGAAAATCTTAGCATCATGAATTCATTTTTTAAGAAGAAACCGCAAAGAAAATGGACATGGAAACACCCAAATGGGGGAACTAGTGAAATTGACTATATCCTGGCAAACAAGAAATCAATTATTGAAGATTGCAGTGTACTGAACAGATTTAATACTGGAAGTGATCATCGAATGGTGAGATGTAAAGTGCACTTAAATACTAAATTAGAACGACAGAAGCTCATTAGGAAACAAGTAAGTAAGAGGGTGGATTTAAAGAAATTAAAAGAAAATACCGAGGCATTCAAGTTGGAATTAAAAAATCGCTTTTCTGCACTGGAAGGACTTATTGATGAAAGTGATATCTCAGAAGCAAATGAAAACATTGTTAAGACAATAGTTGAAACTGCTGGGGAAATTGGTGGTGTAACCTGTAAAAAGCACAATAGCAAATTATCTGAGAAGACGAAACAGCTCATGAAAAGGCGAAGAGATATGAAGGTGGACAATCGAAATACCAGTTCCAGGATTGAGTACATAGAACTTTGTAAAACTCTGCGCAAAAGCATGAAAGAAGACATAAGAAAATTCAACTGTGAGCTAGTAAGGAAAGCCATTGAAAATAACAAGAGCCTTAGGGTTGTTAAAGGAAGTTTATCTGTTGGGAAGAAACACATCATTGCATTAAAAGGAGAGGATGGCACCGTAACAAGAAATAGGGAAGAAATACTTAGAAGAGTTGAAGAATTCTACAAAAATCTATACGAAAGTAACAGTGAATTAAACGAAGACATTGAAATAGTCGAAGGAACAGCTCCTAAAATCTTAAAAGAAGAAGTTTCATTTGCAATAAAAAATATGAAGAAAGGAAGAGCCCCTGGTGATGATGGTATTACATTAGATATCCTAAAAGAAGCTGGAGAATATGTAGAAGACATACTTGCAAAATTCTTTACCAAATGTCTTAACAGCGGTAACATACCAAACCAATGGGATTCTGCAACAGTAATTCTTTTGCATAAAAAAGGTGATAAAGAGGATTTGAAAAATTACCGACCAATTAGCTTGTTACCTGCTATTTATAAAATCTTCACAAAAGTTCTAACACATCGCCTGCAGAAAAAATTAGATGCAGCTCAACCAAGAGAACAAGCTGGATTTCGAAGTGGATTCAGTACAGTGGACCATATTCAAGTATTAAGAGAATTAATTGAAAGAACACATGAATATGAACTTCCATTGTGTGTTGCATTTATTGACTATGAGAAGGCCTTTGACTCTATAAAAACATCAGCAGTCATCAACTCTTTAAGATCAACAGACATTGAGGATGTGTACATTGACATGGTGAAACGTGTGTATAAAAATGCAAGTGCAAAATTTCGGTTACATAAAGATACCAAAACTATCAAACTTGGCAAAGGGGTGAGGCAGGGAGATACCATTTCTCCAAAACTTTTTACTTCTGCTTTACAGATGATTTTTCAGCTGATAAATTGGAATAACAAGGGAATAAAAATAAATGGTGAATATTTAAATCATCTGCGGTTTGCTGATGACATTGTTATTTTTTCAACGGACCCATTAGAACTCCAAGACATGGTACAAGAGCTCTCAACTAGAAGTGAAGAAGTTGGACTCAAGATGAACCTACAAAAAACTAAGATCATGTTCAATAATTTTGTAGAGGAAACAAAAATACAAGTTGACAACACTGAGCTAGAAATTGCTGATTCATATATTTACCTTGGCCAGCTGATTTCAATGGATGGCAACATTATGAAAGAACTCAACAGACGTATTAAACTTGGCTGGAGTGCATTTGGAAGAAACAGTTTTATCCTGAAGGGGAAATTGCCTTTATGTCTAAAAAGAAAAGTCTTCAACCAGTGTGTATTGCCAGTCCTCTCTTATGGATCAGAGACATGGAGTCTAACAGTTGGAGCAATACGAAAGTTACAGACAACGCAAAGGAGCATGGAGAGGTGCATGCTTGGAATAACTAGGAGAGATCGAAAAAGAAACACTTGGGTGAGAGAGCAAACTAGAGTAGAGGACATCATTGTTAAAGTAAAAGGACTGAAATGGCGATGGGCTGGGCATATTGCAAGAAGAACTGATCAACGATGGACAACAGAAATTCTGAACTGGATTCCAAGAGACCACCGAAGACCTAGAAAACGTCCTCAAACTAGATGGGTGGATGAAATAAGAAAAGAGGTTGGGGTGACGTGGAAACGAATGGCCCAGGATAGACTTGTGTGGAAAGCATTTGGAGAGACCTTCATCCAGCAGTGGATAGATAATGGTTGAATATGATGATGATGATGATGATATATTATATTTAACAAACATCTTTTTGTCAAACATGTGCTATCATGTTCTAGTAGAATTACATGTAGAATCGCACCACAGATTTAAATGCTTTAATTTTTAATTTTAATCTGTTTAGAATCTCATGATATATACTACGACGCTCCATAGTAACACAGAAACGATTTCTTAAGAAAGTTCAGCTAGAGAAAAACGATTTTTTATAACTTCACAAAACTCTAATCTGGAACTTTGTAAAGGAATACTGATGCAGACAATGAGTAGAAAAGCCTCAATGGTGCGTTTAAATAATTAGATTCGCTCTTCTAACGATCTTGGAATATTACATTTTATTAGCTCTATAAGGAATATGTCTGGATATTTTACATACTCGGGTGCGTGTAATTCTTATTTTGTTCCTTTAACCCGCGAGATTAGTGCGCGGCTAATCCGGGTTCGACTCCCAGCAGTGCAAAAAGAACGCTTACTCAGAGATCTCATAAAGATCGCACTGCTCACTGTAGTCCGGGGTTTGGTTCCCTAGGCCTTAAGAGGTTCGGATTCCTCGGAAAACAGTAGGTCCCGGCGCAGCATGACCACTGTAGTCTTTGAGCCGTAAAACCAAAAAGAAAGCGAAAGCGTTAACCCGCGAGATGGCGCGCCGATTAGATGTTTGTTTGTTCGGAATTTTTATGGCGCAAGAGCATCTGGGCTATACTGCGCCAAACATGGTAAAATCAAAGACTGTAGTAAAAGCCAGTACTTTTTAAAAATTTGAAAACGTGCGTATGGTCAGCATGGTCATTTAAAATGTCAGACAGTGATGAAGAGTTAAAAGTAAGAGTGCGGGCAAGTCTATAATAGGGGCATTGAGTTAAAATGTGTAAAACACTCATGGGTTCATTGCACACTTGGCAAATTGGTGCTGGTTTTCCTTCCAACAGATGTCTATGGGTGAGATGGGAATGCCCAATGCGAAGTCTAGCAAGGAGAACCTCCTCTTTCCGATTTTTACGGTATGAGGAGGGCCAGTTGCCAATTGTATGTTTAATATTACGCAATTTGTTATTGGTTTGATGATCCCATTCTTCTTGCCACCTAGAGGAACGCCGATTAGGGGAACGCGAGGACGACTGCGGGATGCTTTGCGCCCATCTGATTATATAGCATTATTTCATTAAAAACGTCCAATTTTACAGGGAACAATAAGTGAAAATTTCTCTTTGTCACCCTACTCCGAAAGATCGTGACTTTTAAGGCAACAGGAAAGAGTTTGGCCAGTTTCAGAAGCAAGGGTGGACGTTTCTTTTTCACAAATTGTAAGTTGTGGGGTGTGAAACACAACGTGGGCCTGTTCGCGGGTTAATATCATTATGAAATTGTAGTTTAATTGCATCTAAAAATTATCATTTAATGGCATCATTGAACTATCATTTAATTGCATCATGGAATTATCATTTAGTGGAATAATGAAATTATCATTTTATCGCATCATGAAATTATCATTTTATCGCATCATGAAATTATCATTTAATTGCATCGTGAAATTATTATTTATTTCCATCATAAAATTATTATTTAATGGCATTATTTAATGACAAATAATTAACATTTAATTGTATCATGTGATTATTATTTAATGGCACCATGAAATTGCCATTTAATAGCATCATGAAATTATCATTTAATGGCATCATAAAATTGCCATTTAATGGCATCATAAAATTGCCATTTAATGACATAAAAATTATCATTTAATTTCACCATGAGATTATCATTTAATTGCATCATGAGATTATCATTTAATTGCATCATGAGATTATCGTTTAATTGCATCATGAATTACATATAATAATAACAATAACAAAGGAATTTTTCCCATAAAAGACTTTCAATGGATGGAAAAAAAAGTGATTAACAAGAAAACGATGTTATCCAGGGTATGTGACATTTCATGAAGCATTTGATAGGGCAGCAAGACATCATCATTAAACAGAATTGGTCGTTAATTAGAAATTTGTTATTGAGAGGAAGTAAATTACATGTAATAAGAGCTAAGGAACTCACATGTGTCCGTTTTGCACCTGCATGTCGAGATCATTGAGTACATGATTATTCCCGTAAGAAAACACGAGCTGTTCACCTTGAACTACCAAGCTCCTAGACATGATAATCACCAGTTTATCATACAATTATCACTAAATTCACAATAATAATATCTTTAGCTTTCTACTCGTAATATTCAATCTTGACAATTTTTCAGAAAATTTTCCATAAATGAATTTTCAATAATTTACTTTTCTTCCCACCGGGAGTGGTTTTAAGTTTCTGTGATGTAACTAGGGTTTTTCCAAACGAAATAATTTCAGGTTCTGCGAGGCCAAAATTATTGCTGTGTGCGTTGTACACTTATTTTTGTAACAGCCTTGTGTGAAATTTGTACATCCCCAATCCATTTCCACTTGCCTCTAATTGTGGCGCCAAGTATTTGCCTTCGAGAAAAATACTATGGCGTCGAATTTCCTAGAGGGAGCAAAGAGTATTAAAAATAATGCAAAAACGTGCATAATGGATTATTTTACGACGTTCATCTCAAATCAAACAGTAAGTTTTCAGAAAGGTGAACATTCATAAAAATCTAATATTTTCCGAGTTATACATATATTAAATTAAAAGTAAAGTCTGACAGTGGAAACAGGTGACCGGGTAGCGTATCGACAGTTAAACACCTGCTCTGGATTTCTAACTACACTCGTTTAAAATTATCAATATCCTCCAAAAAGTGAGATAGCTTTGAGGCTTATACGACTAAAATTAATTTATTCTAGCCTATACTTTGTAGCACATGCTAAAACTTTCCTTCACGGGATTGAGTAGGCAGGTTAGCAGCACGGAAACTTAAAGGTCACCTGCTGCCTAAGCTTTAGGCATCCAGCTTTCATTAGCGAGATTGCTTAGGCAACTTTCCTTATTTTCCCTTTTTTTTCTTCCTTTCCCTTCTTCCCTTCCTTTTTTTCTTTCTTCTTTCCTCTTTCCTTGGGCAGCTTGCTTAGGCAACCGGCTCTCCTTAGAGCCTAAGACATGACCTTATTTTCATCCTGGGCTTTTCAGTAAAATATATATTTTAAAAATACCAAAAAAGAAAAAAAAAATGAGCATGTACAATTTAATTCACCAAATACGTCCATTTAAAATCAATGTATTACAAATGTCATGGAATCTTTCGTAGAGTAAATGTATTAATGGACTAAAAGCATTCCAACCTTCCAAATTAACATTGAATATACACTCATGGCCGGAGATAGTAAATGTGCTGTTCTAGGAAAACGTGCACCCCACTCCGTGAGAAAATATTTAAACTAAAACATTTTAAGAACAAAAGAGTGATACATACAATTACATACGTAAAGAGATACACAATCAAGTTAATAAATATTCCTTACATATTACCAATAAAATATTAACGTGTTTATATGTATTTCATTATATAATATATAATGCAATAGACTGATGGCTGAAAGGCTTTTGTTTGGCGTAGATTAACAAAATTTACGTTATTTATATATATATATACACGTTTTTGTTATTTATGTATATTTATATATATATATATATATCACATCTACACTATTTACATGCATTTCATCGTTTACATTATTTATATGCATATTCATTATTTACAGTATATTTATGAAGTTTAATTATTTGCATTATTTGTGTTATTTATATGACACAAAACGTTTTATAAGTTAAATTGTAAGTGTGATCATCCTTAAATTGTCTTTTTTTGTCACCTTCATAGAGAACGTAGAAACTAGTTTATTCAAATTAATAGTTTGTGCAGTATGTAGTATCGTTCTTTTGAAAATGTCGACAACCCTATAAGCCCATTGTATTTAATTATATAACGTACGAATTTTTATCGACTTTAATTTTAATAAAACTTCAACAGGAAGTGTCCACAAAATTTATACGAAAATGCACCTCTTTGCAGTCTGAGTAAAAATGATAGGACCGCGTGTCAATGCAACATAAAATATTTTATTATTCACGCCGAGTTGTTTTCAATGTACCACTGAATAAAACAATAATAAATACATTTCGTGGCAAAAGAACACAAAATATAATTTACTATAACACTCGAGAATGGAAGGAAGATGAAATTCTGTGTGTAAAAGATATAAGATCATTGAAAAGAATTTAACAAAATATAACTAAAATTCACTGTAACCGCCGTTTGCTCGTATAACATGAAATAATGAATCTTTTTAGAAATAAAATACAGGGTACCAGGGAGGAAATTACATAAAAAGGTTAAACACTGGTAAAATAGCAATGAAAAAGATCACTCAAGCTTTCGGACGCATCAGCAGCAGTCCTTCATCAGGAGTAATGACGATGTTATGTTTCTGTCTCTTTTTTATACTTGAAATTTCTGGAAAACCCTTCATCAGAGTAGTCCCGCAGAATGGGAAAACCCAATGAGAACCAATGGGAGGCCTCCAATAGAATCATGGAAGAACCCCAATAGGGACCAATGAG
>QLNU02015360.1:39675248-39726470 GCA_006491805.2 Dysdera silvatica
ATAGCATCTTTCAAATTAAATCGTCGTTATTGAGAACGTCATTATTGAGAATAATGATGTGATAAAATATGTATATACATATCTAATGTTAAATTTAAGGTCGTTGTTTCTTATGCAAAATAACCGGCGTATAGTTTCCCATTCTCAGTAGAGTATGATTAGGTATTGTTGATTATATCGCAGTGTTGTACTCTTAGTTAATGTATAGTCAGTGCCGGATTTAGGATCTTGTGGGATCCGAGCTGGAAGGAGAGAATGGGCCCCTACTAAAGAATGTGGCCTCTGCGATGTTCTGTAAATCAATGATGAATTTTTCTTTGAAGCATGTCATCTGTAATATTGAAGTTTATCAATAATAAAATTTTGACACCCTCAAATAAGATTCAAATAACTCTTAAATCAAGCACCATTATATCAAGCACCATCCAGGCCCGTGAGGAGGGCCTTCAAAATCACGGGAGCTACTTAGCCTACATGTAAATACGGCACTAGATATAGTCCAATGATTTTTTTGTATAAAACGGGCCATGAAATTTTGCTTAAGCTATCAAAATACAGCCCTGTGTACAAAGTATTTGAAAGTTATGAAATCCGTGGATGAGGACTGTATAAAGACTGTATAGAAATGAAGAAACGTTGATAAGGACACGCAACAATATTGACTTATCGGAAACAAAGGGAACACAAGGGCCAAGAAACGTTTTATTAGAAAATCGACTTTTTCCATAAGAAAAATGTGTGAAAAGAACAGTTTGTTTCAGAGTTTGGTCCCGAGATTTCTCATAAAACCTTGTGTAAAAAACGGAGGCAATAAATATAATGGAAAAGAAGAAATGAAAGAAAAAACCATGGCAAAACAAAAAATACAAATTCAAATTTAAGGGTAGTTCTATTTAAATCACATGGTGAAAACAAATATATATATATATATTTGTCTGTTATGACTGATTGATCTTTCTGGGTTTACCACAAAAAACTTTTTTACTTTTCCATCATCTTTGTACATTCCTTTGGTGTTTTACCAGGCTTGTTTGCATATATATATACGCTAACCTAATTTATATTACAAGATGTTAACCAAGTTCAATTGCATAATTTTTGTGTACTGGTATTTAAGCCTATTATTTTTATATTTCTAGTATTCTTAATTAATTTCCTATCGTTTAAGCTCATTCTGACTAATAATGCCTGTTACAACTAAAGAAATTTCAATGCAGCATCATCCGTCGTGCTGTATAAAAAGGGATGCGCATTATCTTACAGGCAAGGGGGATAATATGTTAAATGTGTTACCGCCTACTTCTAACAATGCAAGCCATGCTTTTATTAAACTTTCACCCGACTTAAAAGATGCGTTCCCAATTTTCAAAAAGTGCTCTGACAGTAGATGCAAAACCTCTCCATCCATGAGTTCTGTGCATGACTCGAACCACAAAAATGATGATCTATACACTTTTTGTAAAGTTTTTAATTGCATCTACATGATTATACTGTATATAAAACTTGTTAGCAAAAGTATATTGGACAAACTGGTAGTTGCCTAAGTATACGTCTGAACCTGTATAGGTCTAATGTAAAAAAATGTTCACCCAAGACGGATTTAGAAATGAAGCATTTGCAAGAACCAGACTTCAAAAACATTGAAATTAAAATCCTTAACATTACACCAGGCATAAAGCACAGACTTTATTTAGAAAATTATCTAATCTGCAAAGAAAAGACCATTTACCCAATTGAAATGAACGATTTGTTTAACAACATTAGAATATCAATTCACCTGGACAATTATATCGTTTACAAAATTCTCAGAATGGGTGATTGTATTGAAAAAAATAAAAGATGGAGAAAAAGGGGAAAAGAAAGCAAAAAAATCTTCCTTCATAGATTTAAGCTTGCTCCTCAATAAACTTGGTGATGACTTCTCTAGGGATCTGAACGTTAAGGAGATCAAGGATGTGATTTTTTCGCTTAACAAAAGTAAATGCAATTTAGCTCTTAAAAGAAGCCTGGAATTTAATTTCAAAAATCAGCAAACACATGACATCATTTTAGACCTGCTTAAATTCAAGCTAGGCATACAGAAGGTGGAAACATGTATAAAAAACACTGACACTATAGAAAAGCATTATATAATCTTCAAGTTCTCCAGCAAAATTTTTGATTCAATACCTCTGGCAAAACTAATTAAGTCAGTTTCTGATTTTTTTCCAAACGATCTTAAAGATTTTGTCATTCGACCTTTATTTAGTTACACACCTCCAATTGGAAAATTGATTTGTAACTACAAAAAAGTCCTGTTTGAAGACAGTAGCAAGATCTCTTGTCCCTGTACTCGAAAAGTATACCTAAAATTTGTGGACCCACATCATGGACACATTGTCACAGGTCATCTTAATGGAATAGCCTCTGAAGATCTGAAAACTCTACTAGAAAAGGGATCAAAATTTAGGATGACGGTGAACAAAAGTAGAAGAGTATTTTCCCACAAATTCATGCTGACATCTAAAAATTCTGTTATGATATTGCCTTCAAATATAATATACCATTAGAAACCTTCATTGAATTGAGATCCAAGATTCTTTAAAAAATTTTTCACTTCTGCAACCAAAGGAACCTTTGCGAAAGATTAGCAAATAAAAATCAGCCCAATGTAAAAAGAATTCTCAAGCAAATTAAAAATATCCAAAAGAATTTTGTGGTCACTGTTACCGACAAAGAGGCAGAAAATTTTGCACTTATCTGTAAAAACTTCTACATTGAAAACTTAAAAAAGCGGCTAGAACTTTCATCAGCCTATACTCCTTTTAATGAAAGTGAAACAATCTTTGACAAAAAAATCCTTGCCTTTCATAAAAGGCTCAAGTTAACTAACAAATCTCTTAACAAACCCTTCCTCCTTGCCACGGTAAAATTCCACAAAAATCCTCTAAAATTTCGTTTTATTACTCAAGTAAGCAATTCGTATGGATCCTCTGCTGCAAAAGCATTATTTCATTTATTAAAAAAAGTTGAAGACCAAATTAGAAGCCAAGAAAAAACTTGGTTCATAAATGAAAATAATTCAATAATTAAATATCTGCAAGATAACCAGTTATGTAGCAGCGAATGCCATGACTGTGAAAACCTATTCAATTCCATTGACATTTTATGATGTTCCGAAATTATTTTTCACTACTTTGAAAAAACAGAATTTCGTTGGGCTGGAAGTATCCTACTGCAAAAACCTTCGCTCCTTTAGCCTCGAAAACAACATGAAAACGTTTGGCAGGCTTTGTGTACAAACCCACGGAATTCCCACAGGAGCCAGTTACTCAGTATTCTAGCAAACTTATACCTTCATTTTTACGAAAAAGCTAACCCTCAACAAGTCACATTCAGGTACATTGATGACGTTATAACACTCAATGGCACTAAGAATCTTGACAGCTACCCGCCAAACCTAAAACTAATCAAAACCAATACTGACAACAAGAGTGGTGTTTTCCTAGATTTAAATATCAGCATCAACGACAACTCTCTTACTGAAATTGACTTGTATGATAAAAGGCAAGACTTCAGATTTAAAGTGAATTTCCTCACAAACTGGGACTCCCAACATATCCAGAAAAGTCCACAGAAATATCATTTGTTCGAAATGTTCTCGAAATGTTCTCGAGTAACAATAACCTCAAATTAAAAAACTTTCAGACACTAATGTCGAATGCATTTACAATGATGTTCCACATTACTTCACTTCTCATAATTTTGTTAAAAAACTTTCTTTTTCCTAAACCCTCCACTTCATTTCATTTTCTACATGTCTCTAACTTTCTCAGCCCGTATTTCCACTATTATCATCTATTATATCCTACCCTTTGCCTGTTTTTTCACCACAAAAGCACCATTTAAAGTTTAAGTCCTAGTGGACAAAAGGCAACTTTTCTAGCAAAAAGAACCCCAGTGCTTTGGTGTTTTCTCCTACACCCAAGACATGGCAAATCTTATTTCTTTTATCAACTTTCTTACTTCTAATCCTTCAGTACTTTTTCTTAAATACTTCTTGTCACCTCTGGATTGTTTTTCTTACATTTTTATTTATTATACTAACAAGTTTATCTCTGTAATGTAGGTAAGTGTTTTGATATCAGGTTCGAGAATTATAGTAAGCTTTTTCTAGCTGTTGTATGCATATTTATTGAGTTCTCTATGTTCAAAAACGTTTTTGTATTTAATATTGTTCAAATTATATTTGTGTATATATATATATTATGCATATTTTGTTTTGTATATATATAGATATTGTGCATGTTTTGTTTAATTTGTGTATATATATATATATATGTATGTGTGTGTGCATGTTTATGCATATGAGCATATATATGTCTTTATTCTGATTGCACACTTCTGGGTCTATTATGAGTGCAAAGAAACAATTTGTTTATTTTGAATATACGGATTTATTTAAACTTAAACTTATATATTTTTACTAGTTAATAATTAAGTGTTTATCTTGAGTGTGACATATTCATGTAAAACTTTTTACAATTTTTGGTATAATTAATGAATTTTCTCACCCCATCATCATTTCTATTCATGTTAATTGAACCTTTACACTTTAATCACTTTCAATACCTCTATCTACTTGTTGTAAGTTTGCTTTTGGGCCGCTTACAACAATTGAGATTGTTCTCAGTATTAATAAAGAGACCCTTCTAAATTACTAAAATATTGTTAAACTAATTATATTCTGGGTTTATACTGTTTTTAGCTAAGTTTTGGTCAATGCTGGTTTATTCAGTATTAATCATAAATCTCAATTATTGTAGTCAGAAAAAGCAAACCAATAACAGGGATTTTGTGCGGTCCCTGATGAAGAACAAAATTCTTGGTATTGTTTAATCTTTTACTCCTCTTCACCTTTTACTACTACATGTCAATTTTTATTCTGAGATGTTTCTACTACTTAAATTTACTTGGGTTTACTACCTTGTGTGATATTACTTTACAACTTTAACTTTGTCCAAGTTAATATACATTTAGATATGTGTATTCATGTATATTGTATTAGAAGGTACATGTCACAATCATACTACAATTTTGCTATATATATATATATAGTTGAAACTGCTGGGGAAATTGGTGGTGTAATATGTAAAAAGCAGAATAGCAAATTATCTGAGAAGACGAAACAACTCATGAAAAGGCGAAGACTTATGAAGGTGGACAATCAAAATACCAGTTCCAAGATTGAGTATGTAGAACTTTGCAAAACTTTGCGCAAAAACATGAAAGAAGATATAAGAAAATTCAATTGTGAGTTAGTAAGGAAGGCCATTGAAAGCAACAAGAGCCTTAGGGTTGTTAAAGGGAGTTTGTCTATTGGGAAGAAACACATCATTGCATTAAAAGGAGAGGATGGCACTGTAACAAGAAATAGGGAAGAAATACTTAGAAGAGTTGAAGAATTCTACAGAAAGCTGTATGAGGGAAACAGTGGATTAAACGAAGACTCTGAGATAGTCGAAGGAACAGCTCCTAAAATCTTAAAAGAAGAAGTAGCATTTGCAATAAAAAGTATGAAGAAAGGAAGATCCCCTGGCGATGATGGCATTACATTAGATATCTTAAAAGAAGCTGGAGAACATGTAGAAGACATACTCGCAAAATTCTTTACCAAATGCCTCAACAGTGGTAACATACCAAACCAATGGGATTCTGCAACAGTAATTCTTTTGCATAAAAAAGGTGATAAAGAGGATTTAAAAAATTACCGACCAATTAGCTTGTTACCTGCTATTTATAAAATCTTCACAAAAGTGCTAACACATCGCCTGCAGAAAAAATTAGATGCAGCTCAACCAAGAGAACAAGCTGGATTTCGAAGTGGATTCAGTACAGTGGACCATATTCAAGTATTAAGAGAATTAATTGAAAGAACACATGAATATGAACTTCCATTGTGTGTGGCATTTATTGACTATGAGAAGGCCTTTGACTCTATTAAAACGTCAGCAGTCATCAACTCTTTAAGATCAGCAGACATCGAGGATGTGTACATTGACATGGTGAAATGTGTGTATAAAAATGCAAGTGCAAAATTTCGGTTACATAAAGATACCAAAACTATTAAAATTGGTAAAGGTGTGAGGCAGGGAGATACCATTTCTCCAAAACTTTTTACTTCAGCTTTACAGATGATTTTTCAGCAGATAAATTGGAATAACAGGGGAATAAAAATAAATGGTGAATATTTAAATCATTTGCGGTTTGCTGATGACATTGTTATTTTTTCAACGAACCCATCAGAACTCCAAGACATGGTACAGGAGCTCTCAACTAGAAGTAAAGAAGTTGGACTCAAGATGAACCTACAAAAAACTAAGATCATGTTCAATAATTTCGTAGAGGAAACAAAAATACAAGTTGACAACATTGAGCTAGAAATTGCTGATTCATATATTTACCTTGGCCAGCTGATTTCAATGGATGGCAACATTATGAAAGAACTCAACAGACGTATTAAACTTGGCTGGAGTGCATTTGGAAGAAACAGTTTTATCCTGAAGGGGAAATTGCCTTTGTGTCTAAAAAGAAAGGTCTTCAACCAGTGTGTATTGCCAGTCCTCTCTTATGGATCAGAGACATGGAGTCTAACAGTTGGAGCAATACGAAAGTTACAGACAACGCAAAGGAGCATGGAGAGGTGCATGCTTGGAATAACTAGGAGAGATCGAAAAAGGAACACTTGGGTGAGAGAGCAAACTAGAGTAGAGGACATCATTGTTAAAGTAAAAGGGCTGAAATGGCGATGGGCTGGGCATATTGCAAGAAGAACTGATCAACGATGGACAACAGAAATTCTGAACTGGATTCCAAGAGACCACCGAAGACCTAGAAAACGTCCTCAAACTAGATGGGTGGATGAAATAAGAAAACAGGTTGGGGTGACGTGGAAGCGAATTGCTCAGGATAGACTTGTGTGGAAAGCATTTGGAGAGACCTTCATCCAGCAGTGGATAGATAATGGTTGAATATGATGATGATGATGATATATTAGGGTGCATCGAATGCCTCTATAGAAATAAAATGCCTTGTCCTAGTCCTAATGTTCCCATGTCCTTTGTTCCAATGGTGCTCAATAATGCTTCTACCATATATTATACTTTTTTAAAAAATTTAGGTGGTCCACCACAGTCATGAACTTTTGCACTAAACACGTAATTGACATTCTGTCCCGTAGATGACGCCACATCATAAAAATAAATTTTACTTGCAAACCGTAACTGTAACATCCAAGTCTTTGTTTACTTTTTTTTACATGTGGGCGATAGTCTCTTTTTGATCTTTCAAAATAATGTTTATTAACATTTAATCCTTCGCCAGAAATTACACTATTTTTACTAATACTATCAATGCTAATTTTAAAATGTCTTCACTGTTGACTGTTGCAGCACCTACTTGATCTACAGTGAATACAACTACACAGGAAGCAGGCCAGAAAGTAAAAAGGACAAGACAGTCTTCAATAGTTATCGGTTTTGGTCCCAAAATAACAAATACTGACTCAAAGATCACTGGTTCTCGGCTATCAACGCACTTGCAGGTATTGATA
This sequence comes from Dysdera silvatica, assembly GCA_006491805.2. NCBI lineage: Eukaryota > Metazoa > Arthropoda > Arachnida > Araneae > Dysderidae > Dysdera > Dysdera silvatica. The sequence continues at coordinate 39,682,840 of QLNU02015360.1, forward strand.
TGCTTGCTATTTTGTATTGACAAAGGAGCAAAAGTCAATAGAACAAAATGGGAGTCTGCCAAATTAGTTCTGTCATCAGTATCACAATTTTACGAAAAGGCAAACATTCCAATAATTAGTGAGAGGAAGGCATGCGAGAAAATGCTAAAACTTCTTGGTGACAATGCAAAGCTAAGAGAAATAATACCTCTCAAACGTAAGTCAACACCAGGGACCATTAGTAAATTACAGGAAATGGAAAAGAAACTATCCTAAATATTTCCTCTTTGGCCTGTGAATGTAGAGAATAAAATAAAAAATGAAGATGACTTAGCTTTTCTCCTATCTATAAAGGGTGATCAATCAGCTATATTTGGGTCATATGATAAAGTTCTTTCAGCAAAAGTCAAGCATTATAAAAAATATGAATAATTACCGATCGAAAAACTCAAAAGAATGCTTAATAAAATGAACACTGGTATTAACTCAAATGATGTTGTGGGTACGAGTGATACCTCTGACGAAGATGACACAAGAAGCAAGGCTGAATTGAAATTATCTGATAAGGCTGGCTCATCAACATTCATTAATTCTAATCCAAATGGCGAAAATGTTATGAATATTGATAAAGAGTTTGAAACACCTGTTGTAGGCCCTTCAACCAGAAGCCATCATCACAGGAGAGACACAGGAACCACTGTCTTTATACCACATGACATCTTAAACCCGAACTTGTTGCTTTAGTTTGAAAATGACTCCAACACAACAAGCAATCTATACTAGAGAATTAGTAGAGGAGACTGGTGGAGATTCATTTAAGGTAGCTGCATCCTGTGCAACAGCAGACAAATGCAGACGCAAAGTAGCAATGCATTATCTATAAAGAACCATGGGTTCCACCAAAACGTGCAACTTTACATTGGGTCTCAATACTGTTATTAACATCGGCAAATCAAAATATTATGGAGGAATGTCTTATCATTGTCATGGGAAACATTCATGAATTTAAACTTCTTGGAGTACCTTCATATCCATCAGGAGTAAGTGGGAAAATCTGGGGATATAATTTCTGATCTAACTCACAAATTACTGACATCTTCAGAATGTGCTGAATCAATTGTTAACATGACATTTGATACAACAGTATCTAACACAGGTCATTTAACTGCAGCATGTATCAGCATTCAAAGTAAGTTGAAACGAGCTCTTCTTTGGTCACCTTGTCATCACCATATTGGAGAGACTATTTTGTCACATATTTTTGATTTGCAAATTGAGGCATCAAGGTCTCCAGATGTAACCTTATTTACCAGGTTTCGCAAAAACTATGCACTTTTAGAGTCAGTAGGTGTTTGAATTGGTAAGCTTCGACACCAGATCATTCAACCAGGAGGCAAAAAATTTAGTCTACAATTACAGACACGATACCCTCAAACAAACTAAATTAGTTATTAAATCTGGAATGATCAGGGAAGACTATTTAGAGTTTGCGAAGCTCTGCCTTATATTTCTTGATAACCTCGATAATGGACAACCAGAGGATGAAACTTTCAATTGACTAGGGGCTTTACGGAAAGCCCGATGGATGTCTAAGCTGATTTATACAATTAAAATATGCCTATTTGAAAAGCATATTCAGCAGCTGTATGTTGGAACAATAACTAAGAAACAGCAAGTGTCTAAATTAAGGGATTTTGTAAACTTCGTTAGTCTCATGTACATGGTGGATGACTTGCAGTTCAGTTGTAGATGCCCCTTGGAATGACTTGAAGTTATTTCATTCTATTTTAAAATATAAGGCTGTGCATGAAATTATCTCCAAAAGTTGTAGTAGTGCCTTCAAGAATCACCTTTGGTATTTAACAGAAGAAATGGTGCCTCTTGCACTTTGGAATAACAAGGTACCAGTAAAAGAACTATCTCTTGCTGATGCAATGCTAGCTGTCAAGTCAAGTCCAAATTCTGTTGTAATTTTTAAATTAAAAAATAGATTAGAAACTGGTTTTGGCAAACCTAAATTTCCAGCAACTTTCAGTTTGTCAACAACTCTTTCTGACTTGGTTGGAACTGATGGTTTATTTTTGATCTTCTAAAGTTAGATGCTCACTTTCTGAAATATGACATAGAGGGATGGATAAATTTACATTCTAATAAAACATATTTGAAGAATATTGAAGCTCTAAAAGTACTAAAAGATTTTGCACAACAAGGAGTGAAACTCAGTACAGACTTCATAACATCTGCCAAAAGTGAAGACCACTACCAAAATGTACGTCAAATAGTTGAACAAGAATGTAACCAGCAGTCAAACTTACGTAAACGCAGAATAGTACCGTAGCCCATTAGTTAAAAGTGACAGTTTTGTATTTTATAACATATAATTTAAAGAGTTTTCAAATCAAAGTATGATAATGTATTATTTTATCTATTATGCAAATATACAGTAGGCTAAAAAAATTATATATAATAAAGGAAATATGTTTAGTTGTAAAAACAATGCATTTTTCGTCATTTTTTCAACATTTCATATTTTTCCCATGATTGGTGGACCACATAGATGGTGATCAAAATGTTCAAAACTTTACAGAATTAATTCTTTTTTTTTATATTTGGAGCAAAACTATCATTGGGACAAAACGTTTTTTGAAAATTTAAAGAAGATAGGGCGTTTGATGCACCCTACCCTATATATTTCCGAAACTTATTAAAAGGACAAAATTGTATATTTCACAGAAACTTAATTCTTTTAATTTAGATTTTTTTAACGTATTGGTTTTATGGTAACTGTTCAGCCGATGATTGGCCGAATATCAAATCAGTATTCGGTCCATATGCCAAATACCAAGTGGATATTCGTTACATCCCTAGTTAAACTTAGTTAAATAAAAAAGATTTCATGTTTCTAGGTAAAATAGTTGCTGAGATATTGCATATTTAAAATTTTATATTTAGTTGCCAAGGAAATGGGGGAATTTGTACAGATTTAAAAAATGAGAGAGCAATTTGATTAAATTCAGAGTTTGTGTGCTGTTTAGAAGTTTCCATGAGTGCTTCAATTTTTTTCCGAAAATAGTCCCTCTAAGGTTGCCATTATTTCGCCAAAAGAAAAATAGCCAATACAGCTATAAAAATTTGTGATGAAATTTAACTTTTAATAATTCTGCAAATATTCTACTTAGAAACATTAATTTTCCTTTATTTGACATTAAATATGGAGCAGTATTTGTCTAATTTGGATTTTATAGGTATAGAAGGCCCATATACCAAATTGAATTTTGTGTTTTTATACATGCACCCCCACCCCTTGTAAAATAAATAACATGTTCAACATCCTTATATAATTTAAAAAGGTTTTTCCTTGCAACTAATGGTTAAAAACGTAACTGTGGTAACATCTATTCTAAAACACCCTGCATACCTATATAAAATGTATATGGAGAAATTTATACCTCAGATTCTTTGTTGTGCCTTTAAAAAAATGAATGAGTATTTGTTCTCATTTACATGTCGAATTTGGTGCAATGTGCAACTTTTATAGTTTTAGAGTATTTAAAACTATCTCCTCTATATAAAATAAAATACTTTGGTTTGTCTGAGTAGATCCTTAGAACATTTAAAAGCCAGATAATCACTCTGAATGAAATTTAAATTAGATTTAAATCCTTTAAAAAGTGCATGATGCATTCAATTTAAACTTTACGGAATACCCAGTAGTGTTTCCAGTCACCACCTGTGCTTGGAGTGATAAAAAAATTTTGGTCATCGAGATGCATAACATACACAATACATTTGTTCATCATTTCTTCTTACTTTGACTTCTTGAAATTATATATTATATATCTTGAAATTATGTATTAATATTAGTGTGTAGGTGTAAAAAGGACTCAAATTACAATATTGTTTAAATTGAAAAATCTGTTCATATTTAAGAAATAATACATTGGCTAACAGCAGGTTATTGGTTGTTTCTCAACACTTCCATATTAATCAAATTTAAGTTTTCTTTTTAATTTAATTTATAGGATGTAAAATAACAAATGGCCTGAAATGGAATCCATAAAACACATCCAGGAAAAAGAGGGCTTTGATAAATCCTGATCTCCTCAAACAAATGAAAACAAATTGACAAAGTTAATAACACAGACATGACCTTTAACTGAGAATGAGGTTTAAAAAAAAAAAAAAAGGTCAAGTAGAAAAGATTTTAACCTCATTTTAAACATTGGAAGGCTCTGAAGACAAGTAATCAGATGAAGAATAGCATTCCCGGCTCTAAATCCAGTAGAATTGATGTGTTAATATAAATTACTATTGCTGGCCAGAGTGAGTACTAATTGATAATCACTACCAGTTGGTTATCTGGATCACCGTTTCTCAACCAGGGTTCCAGGGAGCTCTAGTGTGCCACAAGAAATATAGTGGGCTCTTAAACAGACAGTTGAAATCCATTTTTTTTTCTGTATTATCTAAACTTCTTACATAGTAATATAAATATAATTTTTGTTAAACTAAATTTATCTGAAAAATTATGCTGTTTCCTTATGAACCCCAAGTTTATAAATAACAAAGGAAGATATAAGGTAAAAAGATAAAACTATCTGTCATTATTAATAATGACAGATAATTTTTATATACGGGTCCCACCAACCAGAAATATTATTTTTAGGGTGCCTTAAGGACAAAAAGGTTGGGAAATTCTGATCTGGATTATCTGTCATAAAGGAACCAAATCCCTATAGAGATTGAGGTTGATTTTCTCAAATATATAAAAAACAAAAAAGCTACAGGAATATTCAATTTAGATTGAAGAACCATGGTGATCTGATTCTGAATTCTCTTTATTTTTTGTGCATTGCCCATACTAGTACAAAGCCACATGATGCAGTATATGATGTGAGTTAACATTTAAGATGTATAAATGAGCTTTAAGGTCTTAACAAAAAGATTTGGATTTTTCTCAGAGTGAAAGCTTCATATATTTGTTTGCTTGTTCATAATTAATTTTTTTTTCTTTTAGGTTGTAATGACGGAATGGCAACAGGATGGTTATGCACTACTATGTTGCGGCGATGTTCTTCCCATGTCTTCAAGACTGTCATATTGCTTTTTATTGTTTCATTTCTTTGGTTACAACTGCGGATAGTTAATCTGAGATCAGATCTTTTTGTGTATCATAGAAACCGTTTTAGTGATCAAGAACTGTCCTTTTTTTCTAACTTTAGTGCCATGTTAGGTTCACTTTCAAATTGTTCAATACCAAAGACACTAGAAGGTTTGCTTAGCAAAGTGCAAGAAATTAATACAAAGCAAACAATTCAAAACATAGAAAGGTTTGGTCCACTTCATCCAGATGACATTGTGATAGTGATCCAAGTTCACAACAGAGCTCAATACTTATATGCATTGATTGAGTCTCTAAAGCAAGCTCTTTATATCAATCAAACATTGTTGGTATTTAGTCATGATGTATATGATAACAAGATAAATGCTTTAGTTAAAAGAGTAGATTTTGCCAAAGTAAGATTTTTATATATTGAACCTATATTAAATTTGTTTACTAGTTTATATACTGGGTATCCCAAAAGCTCGTAAATATTTCAATAATTCATAAAAGGGTGATTTTCAAAACGACCGCCTGTTTGATGTTCGAATCTTTAAACCCTTATTTCAGATTAATAAAATTAATTTTTTAATACTTTTAGAACATATAGCGGTGCATTATTTTATGGTTGATAAAACGCATCTATTAAACTGCTTGTATTTAAATTTTTTTGCTATTTTCTAATATTTTAGTTATCAGGTAATAAAAATTTGCATGTCCCATATCACAAAACAAAACTCATTTTTTTTATGCTTTAAACTTAATTACCTGCTATATATATGGAATAAAAAAATATAATACGTTTTAATTTTAACAAAATGCAAGTAAATTATTTTAAAATATTTAATAATTTAAAATTGAACCTTAATATGTGTCCCCCTCTTCATCTCATGAGTGTTACCTCAGGAGTGTTACTGGTGTTATTTTACAAATATTTCAATTTCTGCAGTTGGTAACATCTAACGGAAGCCGTTTTCTTCTTCCTTACCTAATACAAATAAATATCCGGTTGACTACTGTATTTTTTCTTGTTTTTTTAAAAAATTCATATCAACATGGCAAGTATTTTTATTTCTTCTCATGAGTGTTACCTACATTTTTATTTATTTATTTACGTATAAAGACTTCCAATTTTAGAATAGTGTATTTGTTTTTAAAGAATCAATAGGCCTAACTTTTTGCTCTTCATAATGATTTACAGTCTTCTGGGTTAAAATTCTTCCAGAAATCTCATGAATGTTACTTGTAAAAAGTAACACTCATGAGGAAAAAGTAATAAATTATTAAATAAACATAGTTATAGATATACAGTAAAACCTCTCTATAACAATATTGTACGGACCGAGAAAAATTATCGTTGTAGAGGGAGTTATTGTTATAGGGAGGGTTCATTATACAGTAAAACCTCTCTACAACACTATTATACGGACCGAGAAAAATTATCGTTGCAGAGGGATTTATCGTTATATCAGATATCGTTGTTTGGAGGTTTTACTGTAGTATACAATCTGAATCAAATTAATTTCAATATTTATTTTGGGGATATTTTTTTTATATAATTTTTGTATAAATATGGGTGTCCAAACAGAGTTTTAACTTTAAAGTTTGTACTTTTAAAAAGCATCCATGGCAAAGACAATTTTTTTTCGGTTTTAAAATACAAATCTTAATTTTTATGATAACAAAATTATTTCTAAATAGCGACATATAATATTTAAACAAATTAAAATTCTGAATTTTACAAATTCTTTTTTTTTTTTTAATCTTAGTATACCAATTTTTAGAAAAGAAAACAGTCAATAAGTGGTTTTTCCTTAAATTTTTAAGGGAAAATTAACAGCAACTGAGAAAGTGATGATATGAAAAAAGAAAGCGTGATGCTGCACGTGAAGAGGCTTATAGAGAAAGTCAAAGGCTAAGAAATGCTAAAAGAAAGAAAATAAATGAAATGAGTAAAAGTGAGCAATGGAAGAGGAAACGTAACTGGCGACAATATGATAGAACCCAACGTCAGAAGCAAGATGCATCGAATTTGGTTCTTTTAGTAACACTACCTCACAAATAAATTTTACCATTGCAACCATCTGGCAACCAAAACCGTGGGCATAGAAGTCTGCCCCGTAATCATTCAAAATATGCCCATGAAAATATCAAACTGAAAAAGAACCAACTACCCCCCCCGGAAACTCTAAAAAAGAAGCTCAATGATGAAAAAAAAGATAAATGTAAGAAATGCTTCCAAAGGGGAGTAGGAAAGAACGTGTAAGATAACAAGAACTCCTGATTAATAACTGACATCTAAATCTAAAACAGAAAAACTTTTACACCAAACTTATGGTAAAGAAAAGCCAAAAAACAGCAGGATGACATTTGTAAATAATAAAATAGCTTGTTCACTTTTATTCAATACGTTTCTTTCATTGATGAAGCAGAGCTTTCTGCTCCATGCTTTTTTCTCAGAAATTAGTGAACTGTTATGTTGAAGCAATGACAAGCAGAGCCTTAGGTTTTGCAGATAGGAAAAGGTTAGCACTGTTAAGAAAGAAATATAAACAGTTGGCTGAATTGTTTTTCTTTTGTGGCGTGTGGTAACGAATAGAAAGTTACAACAAGAAAAAAAAAAAAAAAAGTTTCTAAATATTTCTGGTGAAGACAATATTTATTCAGATTAAATGAAAATGATATTGCATATGTGCAGTTGCAAATAATTTCCATATTCCACAGCCTACTTTAAAAACAAAGGAGATCATATTTTGTATAAGTTTGATGAAAAATAGATGTATTTGAGCAAAGTTCATGAAAATTAGTGCAGTTGACGGAGTTTCAAGTTTTTTAAAAAGAGCTTACATGCTTGGTCAGTGTTTTTGATTCTAGTCATCTAAATGTGCTCAAAACTTTTATTCATTTTCTTAATTTTTTAAATAAACATTATCTTTCTACTCAAGGGCGGACATTGGGGTCATGACCCCCAAAACATATTTTTTCACTGTAAAAAATTCCAACTTTCATGATAAATGAAGGGTGTTATTCCAAGACCATGGCAGATTATGTCCATGAACCGCCCAAAATGAATGTGTGTCCGTCCTTATTTCTACCAACTACTGCTTTTATTTTGTGCTTATTAATTTCATTAAGTTCTTATAATTCTTCCCTTTGTATAAAGCTTTATACAGGGTTTGAAAAATACCAGGTGCAAGGTCACCGTGGCGACTAAAAATTTGGATTTGGCGACCTTAATTATTCTTTACATTATTATTTTTTTTTTCTTTCTGAGTGATGTTTTCTTTCCCCTTCTGTAAAGAGAGAGAGAAAAAAAAAGGTGAAAAAAGAAAGAACGAGAGAGTTCATTTCTTCCTGAGACTCTCGGGAAATGTTTTGTTTGGCTTTGATTGACTCAGTTTTCTAAAAGCCCATGTCGTCGCTCAAGATCATTCACTATACAAGCGTCTGGAGACAGGAGCCGCTGATCTTCGCCGTCTGCGCATGTGTGTGGACTTCGACGTCTGTTCGTTGACAAAAACGATGAGGTAAAGGTTTTTGTAAATATATTCAGGACCTGCATGGTCGTAATTGGAGGGCAAAGGGGCTTTAAAGTAGGGGCAGCTATGCCCTTTTAAGAAGAGATTGTTTTATCAAGCATGAAAAAGAATGGATGGCGATATTTGACTGTGAATGGTAAAATTAAATTGTGAAAAAATGTAGTGATATAATGAGATAATTAAAGAGTATAGTGATCTTGACAGCTTATATCGATATTATGTATAGAAGTCCCTGTTATAATTTATTGACATTTTGCTTGACTACTGTTTATGCACATGCGCAGAAACGTGACAGGAAAAGACTCCTCTTCTCACAAGATGCTGGTAGATCTAGCTAATTTATAGCGTGTTTAGGCATTACTAACTTAGCGGCAATGCTTTGCATTTGGCCACGCATATGTGCTCCGTCCTGTCTCTAGATGCTTGTATTCGTTATTGCCAATTTAGCTCATTTCAAGCTAGATCTAGCTTTTTTAAAGACCACTTGACTTGAAATATGGGCAAGCAATCCACCTTAATTAAAATTAATAGTTTAATAATTAGTTGTATTTAACACAACTTTAGATGGGAAATTCAAAGTGATACTTCTTACAAAAATTGATATAAATGCTCTTGAAAATGACAAGCGAAACATGCTAGAAGATGGCATCCAATTGTTTAATGAGAAAGTCTTAGAAACTTCGACGATTACTGTTGCCATATTTGACACCTTTCAGTGGCTGGGTGCTACAGATTTAATTCTGGAGAAAGTAAAATAAAAACGTTAGGCTTACATTATAGAAAATTTCTAAGTAGTAAAGATGAGACTGAAGAAGAATTTTGTGATCTAACAGAGTGGTTTGATCTAAAAACACTTGAAAAATTCTTTAATGTTGAACAATTGTTGGGAAAAACTGAAGCCATCAAAGACAGATTTCCAAATTTAAGTTTTCTACTCAAGATAGTAACTGTTACACCAGTTTCCACAGCATCATGTGAGAAAGGATTTTCTCACATGAACCTGATAAAAAGTAAATTAAGAAACAAATTGGAAGTAAGCAGTTTGCAAAATTTATTGATAAATTTGAATGGACTTTATTTAAAGAACTTCAATCCTAATAAAGCTGTTGTATGAAATGAATCCTAACAAAAGCTGTGAGCAAGGGTTGAAAATTGTGTATTTTTGTGGTTGCCAAGTTATTAAGTGGTTAAAGTTATTATTTATTGTACAAAATGAGAAATTTTGTTGACGGTCATTACAATGATATAATAAATATTTATTCGTAAAATTGCCGTATTTGTTTGCATATTAAGGGATGAAAATAGGAATAGAGAATTTACCTATGATGCAATTCTTTTAATCATCATCTGTTGTACAGCTATGGTCTGTACAATTATCACTCTATGAGACAAGCGAATCTTCTGGCAAAAGAAGTGACTGTTTTCGACTTTTATATAGTTTCTGGTATGGTTTTCTCTGTTTTGCACTTAACCACACGTTAATGACTTCATTTGATTCAAAATCTTCGCTACGTGCAGATGATAGTGTTATTTGTATTAAGTCTGTTGTAACGAAAACATGCAGTTTGCTTTGCCAATTACCTTTTACCCTTTTCATGACAGAAAAACCTTGTTCACAATCCACACTCTGAGTTGGAAGACTGAGAAGCAAGTCTATTAACAGTTAAAAATTCTTTATAGTATTCGGTTCATTCATAAAATTCCACTCATACTTGCAGACATTCTTGCGTTTTATGTACAAAAAATGTTTAAAATCAATCCATTTGCATATGATGCTTTCCACACAACAGATGTTTTCTGACATAACATCATTAAATATTGTAATGCATTTAGTAATTTCTCTGTCCCCACATGTTTTTTCAAACTTTCCGAGCCAAATTTTGAAATTGAAAAAGTTCATAGAAGATATGGTTGAAACATCTTCAAATATGTTTTTCAGTTCGAAGAAGAGATTTTATTATTGCCAATGAAGCAGCAAAATCTTTGTAAGCTTGGAATTTTATTTTTATATTATGAAATAGCTTTGAAGACAGAATACTACTAAAATTGATTCCTGGGCTTGATTCTAGTTTTTCCGTGTACATAAGGAATTGTGTAATGTAGAAAATACTTCAAGGAGGGGCAAATTTTGTAGTTGAAAATCTAATGGTAACTGACTGAGAATGTCCATCATAAAATGCAAATATAAAGTTCTCTGATGTAATCACTTTCAAAATCTGTTTTGACTTAACCTTCGCTTCAGCAGTGTTCACTTACAGAAACCTTTTCAAAGTGTTTAATAAGAACAGGATATAACTGATGAACTGCAGTTGCAGCTTCAAGGGAGTAAGTAATCCACCTCGTTTCATCAGCATGCCTGGGTTTCACAAATCTTGTTTTTAACGCACTGTGTGTTGTTTTGAGACCGGCCATACTTAGAGCACTTCTTGAATAGAAACAATACCGTCTCCGAAGCATTTGTTGAAACGTTTTATAATATGGATAAGTATTAAAAGCTGCTTTCTCAAACTGGTAGCAGCAGTACAAAACATGTGTTGAAAATCTGATTATATATTGCATTTTAGCGATATTTTCAATATTATAAATATCGAGATTAAAAAAAAGGAAAATTTTAATTGCCCCAGGGGCAACTGCTTTTTTTTGTTTAACTTGCCCTTCTAAGACTTTAATTGCCGGGACAAGTGGGCAACCGCAAGTTTCGACCCTTGGCTGTAAGGCATCTCAGACATAACCATAAGACATAAACATAATGCATAAAGTTTGTTTAAATGAATAATTTTGTATGTAGTATGATCTTATTAGTGCTAAATTTTCTTCCATAGAATTAGATTGCGCTGTTTTTCTGGCTCCTAAGTTTTCTAGCCTGGTTCCCAACATTTCAAGGGATTTTTCAATCCCTGGCTTTATATATATTTCAATATCATAAGTGCGATTCTGATACCATGAATGTTAATTTGTCTTGTGAGTGTTACCATAGCTAAAAGTCAGCTTTACAGTAATATATTTCTTAGTTGATTTAATTTGATTGTATTGTGACTTAAAACTTTATAATTATTCATAGTAACCGCAGTGAAAAAATGGAATTAAAAGTAAATATTTTTATTAGAAGTTAACCTTGTTAAAGAAACAAAGTAACACTCATGAGATAAAATGCTATAAAAAACTTGAAAATTTTTAAATAAATAAATTATAACATTATAACTTAGAATACAATCTGTAAGTTAAAGTAAAATTAAATTGTTTCATTGATTATTGACACAAAAAATGTTAGAGAATTTTTTAAAGTAACACTCATGAGAAAAATTGTGACTTGCCAAACTTCATTGTTAGTTTTTTCAAATATTAAGAAAGAAATTCATTAACAGTCACTCACTTACAGTTCTGTAGAGTACAAGAAATTAATAACTGAGCTATTTTTTTTTTATTATTCAAGTTAATTTTTTATGTGAAGGAAAACTTAAAATGGCAATTCATATGAAAACGACCCAAAAGCTAAATAAATTGGCGTATTAAAGTGTGGTTTGCATGAAAATGAAACGTGAGGAAGGGGATTTCCTCCCTGTTTCCCAGGGAGGAGACTAAATTTTTTACCGATAGCAGTCATTGTCTTGTATCCTATATACTGTGTGAGCACTTCATCATACATCAGTACATAAGAAGCCACAGCAATTATGGGAATACCAAACATGTTCACATTCCATATCTTTCATGGTCTTTTAATTTTTTATTCCTACAAACTAATCTATGAACTAGTTGCCAAGTGACACCATTAAGGGGGAAGAATTCGCAACATGGGGAATGTTCACAGCAGATCTACACTGGATATTCAACGTCATGCAGACAAAGTACATTTTTCATTAATAGTTATTATGCATAACTTCTGAATTTAGGTGAAGCACAATCCATGTGCCTGCACAAAAGAGCCACTGAACTCATCATGAGTCATTATTCTGTGTGGTTTCACGGCATCACTCAGTTGGTCCTTTTTTTTTTCTTGAAGAGCTTTGTGCAATAGATGGCTGGAAAACATGTTTAATAAATGCACAGTACTACTTGCAGTTGCTACTTGAAAATGTGATACTGTTCTTGAGGGAACATAATCTCATTCACACAAGTACATTTATGCAGGATAGGGCATTACCTCATATTGCATCTCCGGTGCAGTAGTTTCTCATGAGCACATTTGGTGGAAGAATGACTAATCAGCTGTTGCAACAACGCATGACTCCCTTGGTCTCTGAACTGGATACCCATGTATTTTTGGTCATGGTGCTACTTAATGTCTTGAGTGTACTTAAGCAGCCCACCTTCTTTAGCACAGTTAACAGATGCTATTCATTGTGAAGTCACTGGCATTTACCTGAATATGTGCTATGTTTTTGTATGTGGTGTTCTCACCTGTTTTCATAATAATATTCCTTGGGGTGGCAGACACACTGAAAATTTATTGTTTTGATATGCTATGGGTTTCCTGCATGTAAATTAATAAGTTTCAATCCATTATATCACCACTGCTTTCACTCTCTATCGGTGAAAATTTGAAACTTTTCTGAATGGAGGAGGGGGGTTCTTGTCCCTGTGGTTTGTTTTATTATAAATCACATCATAACACATAGATTGGTTCAATTTTTATGAATTATTGAAATGTTTATGGGTATTTGGGATGGCTTGCACATACAGGGTGTCTTAAAATGACATAATCAAATCAAAAGGGGTAGAAACTATGGCTTTTTTAATCAAAGAATAACCCATAGTTATGGTTGGAAATGCTTTGTTAGTAAATAGTGATAATTTTTATTCCTCATTTTTTCAGTGCTGTACTCTCAGCTAATTATGTCTGTATCAGAAACTATTATAATGCACTGTTATAATTCCCCCAAAACCCTGCTATAATGGCTCCATTTTTTTAAATAAAAGGTGGACTAATTTAAGAGCATAAATGTAATAAAAATTGTCAATTACATCTTTTAGTGTTTTGAAGGCACTATTTTTGGTACCGCAGTATACAAGATGGTCCAAAAGAAATCTCTTGCCTACTACAGAGTTCTACTCTGTAAGTAGCACTGCTCACTGTAGTCCGGGGTTTGGTTCCCCAGGCCTTAAGAGGTTCGGATTCCTCGGAAAACTGTAGGTCCCGGCGCAGCATGACCACTGTAGTCTTTGAGCCGTAAAACCAAAAAACAAACAAAACAAACCTTAAGTTATGGACTGTATTATGTGTGGGATATTCTTTTTTTTTCCCCCTGGCAAAGTTGGGAGATATGCACTTCCTATTATAGTTCATTCTAAATGCAGAAAAGACGTTTCAACAAGGGTTTTTTGATTGTGAATGATGTACTTATGTAATATTTAGTTTGGAGGTTGGTTCCCTAGGTCTTAAGGCATTTGGATTCCTTGAAAACATGCAGGTCCACTTTCCTACAGTATCACAGTAGTAACGCATCTGTCCATGATGCCATTAACCCATGTTTGATTCCTAATGGTATTAAAGAACGTGTGCCAATTTATGCCTACCATAGTTTAGGATTTGGTTCCCTTGCCAGCAGAGATTTCGATTCCTTTGAAAATGATAGATCTTGGTGCAGCATGACTTTTGCTCTTATCTCACAAAATTGTATTTGATTACATTAGATATCCACAGTAATGATCTGGCTAAATTGTAATAGTTCATAATGAATAATTCCAGTCAAGACATAGCTCATTTTTTTGGGGGATCATCTTTATTAAAATAAGGACCATAAAAATCAAATGGGAAAACCCCCTATATGGTAGCTACATTCTGATTCCAGTTGTAGCAGTACACACAATACCATCTGCTGATGGATATTTAACTTTGAGATCTATCGCACAGTGTTAGTGGATGACAATCAATGATAGAGTATATCTTCCAGCTGTACAATATCCACATTGCATCATAGATTAAAAGTTTAAAAATGGTTCCATTTTGTAGCGAGGAAGCAATTCCAAACAAATGGTTAATCGATGCTGCTTTGTAGTAAGTGCTAGTTCATGTGATATTCATTTGTTGAGTTTGCATACTTTCTCAAGGTAACGAAACAATACAGAGTTTCACCAGGAGATTCCATAACAAACAGTTATTTCGACACTGGCGTAAGGTTTAAAAACACGACGTTTCGGGAGCCAACTGCTCCCTTTGTCAAGTGAAGGCAGAATTTCTCAAGGTAATGCTAATGTAGATGAATAGCTTCATCACTGGCATTAAACCTTTGTGTCAGTATGTGGCACATTTTAGCAGAATCTGTTATAATTACAGTCTTCAGTTCATTATTATTAAAAGCAGATCGTTGTCCCACACATTGTGTATTTTCAAGTGATGTCATCAGAATTAAACTTTTTAAACCATCTTTGAATGGTGCAGGTATTAGAAGAACCTTTTTGAAAGTCTGGACATCTACCATAGGAAGTCTACAACAGTATAATGCATGACCTGCTTTCTAACATTGTAAGAAAGTCATTTAAGCAAAAAAACCTGCATCTTTTAATATTCTTTTTTGATGAATGATGTCTTATGGATATGCATATGTATGTCTGCCTAGTGTGGTGGCATAGGGGTAGTCCACTCATCTGTCATGGCATTAGCCAAGATTCAATTCCCAATATGGCCCATAGAATGTGTGTCATATTTTCACTCGATCAGATTTGTTGAGCCCTACATATTATACATCTGACACTAGGTTTTTTCTTCAGAAATCAAAATCTAATGGGAGAAGTTGTGGGCTACAATTACCTCCTCTGCATATGCCACTGCCTTACATTGACGAACAATATTCTCTAGTCTAAAGACCTAGGCCTATTATGGTCCCCTGTATAGTCTTTTGTGAATTCATTGTGGGATTCGTTGTGATCTACTGTTTTTGATTTTGTTTCAAGGAATTTTTGTTTAAAGGAATTCACATTGTAATTGAAGGATACTAATTTGCAGTGAAAGTTTCGTCCTGAATTAATTTTCTGTTTTGACATGGAATATGATTCTGAGTGAAACCAAACACTCCGATACAGTAACCTAAAACACAGCGATAACAGAATGTGAGTCAAAACATAGAGTCCATACCTGCCGATTATAACTTAAATGGACTGTGTTAGTTTTTACCTTGAACCAGTTGGACACAGTTTGGTTTTCCCTTGTGCATGGTTTCTTAGATAGTCTATAATCTGAAAAGTTTTCAGGTTTTACTTGTAATGATTTCACATGATGAAACAGCCAATTGAGAAGCATTCAGTAATACCAATATCCCATTTTTGAATTTTTTAACCCTTCAACTATAACCATTAAATCTGTTCTGGAAAGTATTAATTTTTAACTTGTGACATTCTTCTATAAATTGAACGTTGTGTATGTAAATTTTTTCTATCTAAAGTACATACTCATAATACTGAATTGTTGCTGATTGATCATTGGGAGGGGTATATTTGTGGTATTTCAGGTTAATTTGGAATGTGTGTATTTATATTGTATATGTGTATAAAAATCACATTCCATTTATTAGTAATAAATAATATTCTATTAAAAATGATTTTGATTTTCATATTTTTATTTCAAGGCTATTCAAATTTTCTATCCTAACTCCATCCAGTTACACCCAAATGAATTTCCTGGTCCAGATCCTAATGATTGCCCTAGAAATATGAAGAAAGAGGAGTAAGTTTGAATCTTTAAACTGTGATTTTTTTCATGAAATGCAAGCATTATGAATCTTTAATTTGTTGATTGTGATTCTGAATATTAATATCAGGGAGTATTTTATGTCCCATATGTATAACTACCTATTTAAAAACAAAGAAATATGTATATATACTGTAATTAGAATGGTTGTACTGTAGTGGATATTTTAAAATTGTAGCGTTACCTACTAATAAGGGACACCCACGGGACCGGACATTTCGTCCCTTAAATAGAGGTGTCCCTTCTTCGGAGGTACATGCGTTGATATACAGACATATACTGGGGACCAGCGAACCATCCCTTAAATAGAGGTGTCTTCTTACAGGAGGTAATACTGTATTTAATCAGTCAAGCACAAATTAATAACAATTTTTTTTGTAAATCTATATACATAAAAAACTTGGTTTAATTATTCTAACACTGAAATACTTATTATTTAACAATTAATAGACCTACATGTGGACTTACACCATACCAATCATGGACACTATTTCTACCAAACCGGTTTAGACAAGTTAATCGTGTGGTCTTGATAAATGCTTCAGTAGGTTGAGGGATTATATGTGGAAAAGTTATATGTAACTACCATTCTTACATTCCATTTGCATTTTATGCCAGCTGTTACTTTGCATTTCTTATTTGTCACTGTAACTTTTTTTCTGATCCATCCTCATATTACAGTAGTCATATTCATGTGTGGTGGTGGTGAATGAAAAGATTTCGAGATAGTCAATTCGTTACGACGACATTGAAATGTCATTCACTACTGGACATCAGAACTATATGTAGACTCGAAGCAGGTCAGTGGCAAGTGAACGTTGCAAGATGTCTGAATGCCAATTGTTCTGTGGTTGGCAAGATGTGGTACTAATTCCAAACCATGGATTCAGCCTCCCTAAGATACAGCGAAGGTAGGCCAAGGGTTACGGCTTCTTTAGATGAATGATACTTATGGCATTTTTCATGATGGAACAGGGCTGCTACATCTTTGATTTTGTGCCTTACTATAGGTATGGGACAGACAGTGTCAGTTTTGACAGGGCACAGGTTACATAAAGGAGGACTGTATGCTAGGCAACTAGTATTATGTATATCCCTAACCTACTGCCACAAAAGGGAACATTTGAATTGGTCATGCATGCATGTGAATCGGACTCAAAATAAGTTGAAATCCATACTTTTCACGGATGAGTCAAGGTTGGCTTTACAGAATTTCTCTTGAAGAATTTACAATAGATAATAATAATAATATAGTAATACAGAGGTTTACACATATTTATGATGACTTGATTTTAAATTAAAATTAAAACTAACAGTGACCTGGAAGGCTATATATGTCTTTCGAAGAGAAATATTCATATTCAATAATTAAAAATCCATGTGAGAACCATGTTTTCACATTTCAAAACATAAAATAAGCGTATTACTAATGTAATGTAAAAGGAAAAATGGTCAGGCTTTAATGTCAGGAACAAAAAAAAAAGAAATATAGGTTTGTACTACTTTTAGCATTTCTGAAGTGCAGTCTGTGGTTTTACAAGAAAATCCAAAACCTCAAAGAATTATTGCAAAAGCTTTGCACACATCAGCATCAACTATAAATAAAATAACCAGTACAAATTTGAATTTAATTAAAACAAAAAAGTGCAGTTCGTCTGCTACCTCGGCATGTTGCTGATTAGAAGACTAGATGCAGATTATTATATGAAAGTCAATTAGCAGGAAATAGATGGAAAAAAATTGTTACAATTGATCAAGCGTGGATTTATTTAAATGACTGTAATAAAAAAGATTGATTTATTGTCGAAAGAGGCCCAAGTGATTCAAAAGTTTGGTTCAAAGAATGAAGAAACTTTCAGTAAAAGATTTATTGTTGTTGGTGACATCTCTTATACTGGAAAATCTAAAATAAGGAAAGTTGAAAAAAATGCAAAAATCAACTCTACATATTATTAAAATAATATTTTCTTATTTTTAAAGAAGATATTCCAAATCTGTATCTTACTGACTTTCAAAGTGTGAAACTCTATTAGGATAAAGTTAATAGTCACACCTCCAAAAGTACAGCTGCATTTCTAGAAAACATGAGACAAGAAACTGGAATTAAGTCAACACCAATTAGCCATATTCCTACCCAGTCTCCAGATGTAGCACCGATGGCTTATTGTGCATTTGGACTTTTAAAACAATCTCTTTCAAAACGCCGACCCACTACCTTGGATGGACCGTGGAGGAGGAATGGGAAAAAATTCCGCTTGTGATTTTACAAAAAACCCTGATAGTTTCAAAGACAGGGCTATCAGAATATATTAGAAAATAATTTTTGTATTGTATGTATTTTATTTATGCTGTCAGTCATTATAAATGTGTGTAAACACCCTCTGTATAGCAAATAATATAGTAATTTAGTAGTATATAATTGAATGTATTTTTATGTAAATATATATTTTTTTTACTTTAACACTGAAAATCAAATTTTCGTATTGTCTAAAATGTTATTTATCTGAAATCGGGTTTGTTCCCTTTATTTCAGTTAATCGGTGTTCTGCTGTACTTGTAACATTGTTTTGTTTCATAGGGCTTTAGAGAAAGGTTGTAATAATGCCAAATATCCAGATTTATATGGTCATTATAGAGAAGCTAAATTTACACAGACAAAACATCATTGGTGGTGGAAAGTAAGAGTTTGTTTTTTAGTAGTATATATAAGTATTTTGTTTGAATAAACTATGTATTTATATAAAATGTGTCAGAGGATCACAAAGTATCAACTTGGAATTGCTGAATAAATGGAATCTTGTAAAGGTAACAGTGCAAGGTATCTTAGAACAGTGTTTCTCAAAGTGTGGTCTGTTGCGGCTTATTAAGTATTCTGCAGGATCATCACCAAATTTCAGAAAAAAATGAACTATAAATTGCTGGCATAACTAGAAATCATGTTATTGTGAGATTTAAAGAATTTCTCATAAATATTACTTGTTATAAACGTTACCTTACGGCGTTTCGTGAAAGATTTGAATCCTCTAAATACACCCTTGCTGTCTACATTGCTTATTATTATTTAACTAATTTAATGATGTCATTTTCATTGTAAATTTGACAAAATAAGATCATAACTGACACTCTCTTTATCAAATAGTGTTACTCTAAAAATTATTTTGTTTCAGGTGGGTTTGGCAACCAACCCATGTTTTAAGAACATGGTCGGAGATTTTAGAGATTTTCTGCCAAAAGCTGGTGCTTAAAAAACAAAAAACTTCTGCAAGGCGTTAAAATTAACTACAAATTATATTTCAATGAATGAATAAGTCTCTTCTGCCGAAGCTTCTATATACGTATATAAGCCTGCCAATAAGTCACATAAATAGATGGTTACTTTGGATATGCTTTTCCTTGAAAGAGGCCATGGGTGGGGGGAGATCAGTATGACGGTGGCTAAGTAGGGCTTAATATTATTAACCATAGTTGGCAACCTTAATTTCAGGCAATATTTTTTTTAATGGGAAAAGAATTCCCCCCCGGTGGTCCGTGATAAATAAAGGAATGCTTAAAGTGGTCTCTTAGCAACCAAAGTTTGAGAAACATTTAGAATTTTGTAAACTATGTTTATGATTTTGTTTAAAAGCTGTGCAATGTACCATACCCTGTTAGTATTCATCTTTTTCATGAATAATATTTTCATTTACTGTATTTTATTATAATGGTTAATGTACCAATAAATAAATTTGCTATTTATTTCTCATTACTATGATAATTTCGCAGAGATAGCAGTGGCTGATACACATGTAAATTCTGTGTTTAATTTAAATTGTGATAATTGAAAAAAAAAAAAGAGGAAAAACAAAGGAAGTGAAATATGGCAAAATTGAAGTTTTTTAAAAATATATTGATACATTAAAATTGGAAGTTTTTAATATTTTAACTTTTATTTTCCAAAATATTAGTAAATAAATGGTATTTTTATTTTTGTGGTTTTATTAAATATATGTGCTATATATATTTTTATTGATGCCCATTTTTGAAAATAGGTGAATATATAAGAATTTTATAATATGAGCAAAAAAAAGATTTTAATTTTTTGTTATTTCATTCTATTAACACATTGTTGACCGGTCACGAGTTTACTCTTGTTTTCATGCCCAAACGTTGTTGACCGCTCACGAGGTAACTCATGTTTGCACTTGCGTACAAGTTGCACATGTTTGTGGTACCATATGGGAGACAAGTCAAACAAAAGTCAAAGAATCTTCAGAGAGGGGGGAAATGACTTTTGTACGGAAAGGACCCATTCTTCTTATCACATGGAAAGATAAAAGGTTAGTGAGAATGATATCAACTATTCATGATGCGTCTATGAAATCAACTGAAAAGCGAACGAGAAATCCTACGGATGATTTAGTTAAACCTACGTGAATAATACAATGCAACAAATACATGAAAGGAGTCGATTGTGCAGATCAGTACTTGGCGAACATCAGTATCTTTTTGAAAAAGTGTAAAGTGGTCTAAAAAAGTAGCATTCTTTCTGATCAATTGTGGTTTGTTCGATGCATTCAAAATTTACTGTAACTACAAGTCACAAAATAAACTAAGATTAAAAAAAATTCTACTAGAAGTAGCTGGGGAATGGATAACTGTAGATTCCAATGAATACAGCACAGTACCTGGCACTTCTTTGTATACTTCAAAAGAGACTCCTTACAATGATTCACCTTTCAGGACAACTAAAAGACCATGTTTTAGAAAAAATAGTCACTGGCGTAAAAAAAAATCCAACTAGAACGTGTAGAGTATGCTCTTTAAAAGGAAAGTGCAGCGAAACGAGATATCTTTGCAAAACCTGTTGTGTACCATTACATATAGGTGATTCCTATACAGTTTATCATACTAAAAAAATACTAAAAGTTACATAAAAGATATGTTCAAAGTTTCATCTTAATTCAGTATGTATAAATAAAGTTTATTGAAGTTTATTTAGATTATTTTACTTCCACATTCAATTACGAAATAATAGCCAGTGACATGAGATAGTCTCTGTGTAAAATTGCCGGTCAGCAATGTGTTAAAATAAAATGAAATTTATAAATAAAACTTAAACAAAATTTTTGAATATCAAAGTAGATTTTCATGGCAATTCGATTACTGCAATACTAACAACAAGCAACTTGCAACATCTGAATGAATAATTCTTTGATACATGATCTTTATTAACATCTCTGTTATACCAGTAAACAAAATTGTTCCTTACTTTTAATATATAATGTAATTTAATGAATTGGATTTTTTAGTTTAAGGTTTAACAATTATTGAGATTGCATTGTAAATACCTAGATTCTGTTTTAAGTAAAATTGTTGCTGTTTACTTTATTTTTGGGTACTTTTTGCTCATTAAATTTTTTTTGGAACAGAGGTATGAAAAAGATGCAAAATGTAATTTTTTTATAATTGCTCATTATGAATAGGACTAATATTTATAAAAAAATATTCTGAACAAGGATACCAAGCTTCCTTTTAAAATTTAAGAAACAATTATTTAAATGAAGTCTTTTATTCATATTTTTTTATGATCCTTAGTATTCTTTTAAAATAAAAGCCCTTATCTACCTTGTTTCTTGGGAAAAGTCTTCTGGGAGCCCTGCATTGTCATTACTTGCATCATTTTGTGTTTTCACACTTTCGATCAGTTTTGAACTGGCGAAGTACTAAAAATGGCACCAATTGAAATCCTTTGTGCTATAATCAATTCTGTGATTGAAACTGTATCACTAAATCATATCGGTACCCATGTGGGTTTTCTAAAATGGTTGAGAATGGTTGGGGATTGTTTCCGAAATACATTGTTTTTTGTAAAAAATTATCCACTAAAAAATGCATATACTGCAACGTGAGGAGTGAGTATAGGGGTAGGTAGTTCATAATGAAGCTTTCCATGTGAAATGATCAGTGGTGCTAAATGCCTGGTGCCAGTCAGATGTGCATATTGTAGCATATAGAAAGAGCTGTTTCTAGATTTCAGTGTAATAAGTAGTGAAAAAGAATGACAAAGTGTGAATTTTTTTAAAAGATAAGTATCATGCATAGTGTTCTGTTCTAAAGGAGTGGTTTTGTTCTTAAAGACATCCACAGTAAAAGCATGATGATTTAAAAAAAATATTAAATATTGCCTATCCTTTTCATATAAAGATGCTGAAGTAGAAAGGGGTTTTGTTACTGCTGTAACTTCCATTATAAATCTTTCATTATAGTTTACTAAAGCTATGTTTACACATGCAAGGATTAGTACAGACAGTTGGGGACGTCGGGCACTAGCTTGGTAACATCAGGCTCTAGCGATAGCTATGTTAGTGCTGGTTGGTGTCTCCACACAACCTTTTCAGCTTTGAACTCTTGCAGGGAAACAAATTGGCATCAACTGATCTCTTTTCACTGGTATTGTTGCAAAACAAATTACATCAATGGAACTGCTAAAATTATATATAGGACTATTATAGAATGCGGAATGTTGTGGTACGTAAAGTTTTTATACACATTTAGAAAGTTAATTGAGAGACCACTTTTTAGCCATGAAAACATGGTGGATTCCACAAGCCGGGAAAAAACACATTGAAAACATTTAATAAATAATGAAAACCAAATTCTGCAAAATTATTTTCTATATAAAACGTAATTTTTTATTTATACGAAATATGTAATATAAATTAAATATATAAAATATGTATTAAAAATCTAAATATTATAAATATTAAATTTAATATTATCGCTTTTATAAAAGTGAATATATTAATTTGATTTAATAATTTAATTAGTATTATAAATATTATATATATAAAATAATTTACAATTGTATTTATATAAACTAAAATACAATTATACAAAAATATATTTTTTTAACTATTTTTGCACAGATAATAAATTGAAAAATAAATAAAAACATCTGTTATGAATGTGACTGACAAAAATTAATGTATATAGCACATGCTGGAGATTACAGAGCCGAAATAAACCCCTTTCACTGAGGCAAACTGCTGAAACTGGTGAAGAAAATGGCCAAGCAAGCCAACTATCGACAGAAAGTTCATATTCCTTCTACTTGACTGTTACAAAATACCGATACAAATTACCGATAGTCGCCTAGCAGTAGTAGACTTTTAACCGGTTTTCATGTGTTGGTTACATGATGTCATGCATGTGATTGACTACTGGTATTAATCTTTGCACGTGTAAACACTCCTTTAATTTCACACCTTTTCCCGTTTCTTATATTGCATCTACTTTTTTTTTTAACTATCATATTTTATTGGTAATCTTTCCTATTTTTTTTTCATTAACCTTTCCTATTTTTTGCTATTTTTCTTGATAATTTTTCCTATTTTCTAGTAAAAATTACTTCTTCCTGCATTTGTCATTTGCATACCTGCCAATTTGTACGATTTGGCCGTACAATGTACGGATTTTGGGTGAATTGTAAGACTGTAGGGATGATCGATAAAATATGCAAAACTGATATACATCGTATATCATCTTATATATATGTAGCAAATATAGCTAAAAATATGCAAAACGGACAATTCTATGAGCAAAAATTCGATAAACTTTTGACAATGGTTAAATCAGCCACTTACAAACACTTACTGTATAATAAAGTAGAATAATCACAATAAATCAGTACTTTTGGTTTTATGCCCGTCTTGATGTTGTCATAGTTTTTCATAGCATGAGGTATATTGCTGTTTTAATCATTTAATTGAATATTGTATTTTAATTTTGTGAAATTACCTTGAATTTTAATTTCTGTTCAATATAGTGTATATTTATCAGTAATCTGTGCATGGTAAGGAAAAAATATAGTACCTTTTTCAATTCTAGACATGTTACACTGCATGTATTGTGCACAACGATGACGCATGAGTATTTTAAAAAATTATAGAATTTTCAAAATTGACACGTTGGCAGGTACGCATTCGTATGAATGGTACTACCATTAGTATTTCACTACATCTCTAATCAAACATAATTTGAACGTTGCCAGCTGTGACGAGCATATTACTGTCATACTAATAATCAAATATCTTGTATCCTCACACGAAGTATCATATATATCATGAGTTTTGTGATATTTTAAATTATCTACTATTGTATTCCAGTGCAACGTATTGTCCTTGTGGCAGCTTTTGGAAATAACTTTTTTTTTGCACAAATAAAATTCTATCATCGAACACACCTTTTTGTTAAATGGAAAGTCCCTTCCCTTAATAGTTCTTCACTCACAGCCTTTCAGAATGTGAACTTTAATGATGGGCATACAGTATATGCTAAAATTTGTAAACATTTTCTTCTATTTTCAATCATTATATTAGGTGAATCATGTAATGGATGGCTTAGAAGTGACAAAGCATCATTTTGGTCCTGTTTTATTATTAGAAGAAGATCACTTTGTTGCTCCTGATTTCCTTCATGTTTTGAAAATGATGGATGAATTGCGTGAAAGGTATGTATTCTTGCTTTTTAATTAATACTTAAAGTATATACAGGGTTCACACACACACACACACACAAAGGAAAGTCTCTATTTGGAGCAATAACTATGGAAAGGTCCGATGTAATGCCATAATGTCAAGATTATTATTTAGGCAGGAGCGCTAACCTGTTTACAGAGTATTAGTAATTATAATAAGTCAGGGTTCGCACTGCGGTGCAAGGACACTCCTGCAGCCAGCATTTCCACAACCTTGTGGTTTCCATTCTGACCCTGTCTGACTCATCTTTCCGTTCTGGACTCCCCCACACACACACACACACACACACCTTTTCTTTCATTCGCCTTTCTTAATTCCCAGAGGGGGATCTTAGGGCCGGTCCCCTCCCTCAAAATTAAATTTGCAACAGGACTGCAAAAATACCTATCTCATATAAATCCCAACGTGATTGCTTCCGGAAATGCCTTTGTAAACATATGAATATAGTGGATTATTTACTTTTAATCAACTACTTTCTGAAGATTCAGTTAACCATGAAAAAAAAAAAAGAAAAAAACCCCGCAGACTTCCGAGGAAACTGCTGTGAGTCCTGCTTTTATTACCAGTTGGTTGACATCGTTAACTGTTATTTTCAAACAATTTAAAAGAAAATTTCTTTTCAGGAGCAAGAAATACCCCCAACTTAAACGGAAACATCTAACACATGGCTTTCCTAAGCTGAGTCCTGTGTTTGACCAAAAGGGTATCAACGTATAACATTCTTCCTTTCCTCTCCCAACGATCAAGATGTGCAATGAAATCCACTATCTCATTACAAAAACTAAAATTCCACATCAGGCATGTGGGCATGTGTCATGGGAGACCAGATTTTCTCTCTTGTTTACCACTCACCATCCGTATTTATGATGGTTTAAATACATACATAAGAACGAAAAGTTAAATGAATAGGCCCAATAAAAATAGATATTTAGAAGGAAAAAAAATTGAAAAAAAAACAAAACTATTTTTTTTAATAAAAAAAAGACGTAATCTCCAAAAATCAAATCGGAAGTCATTTTCCAACCGAAAGAGTGGAAGATTGATAAAAAATCAGAGGGATTGGCACCTATGCTATCCCAATAAGTTCTGTCTCTGTTGAATGGTCCTTTAGCACTCAAAACAGGATTAAAAATAAATTTCGCAATGGATTGGGTGCTAAAAACTTAAGTAATTTTAGATGCATTTCAGATGAAAACATAGATGCCGAATCCTTCAATTTTGATGAAGTAGCTAAAATATTTAATGAGGGGTATAAATCGAAGGTATCATTAAATTGTATTGATAGCTCCTTTTTGTAGTATGTTGCTAATTTCGTTTATATATATAATTTGACTCATATTGTGTATTTATCATGTAATTACTTAATTTGAATGTGAAATTAAAGTTAGTTTAAAGAAATAAAATTCTCGAATTCTCACTTGGATTTTTAAAATCCCACTTAATTTTGAAGTTAAGGTGGGATAATCTCACCTAATTTTTTTTTTCCTAGTGTGAACACTGTAAGTCATGTGTGTGTGTTTGTGATGTAGTATCAGTTCATAATAAGCAAACACAGATTAATAAAACAAGATTTTAGTAACTGTAAATAATGGATAGTAGAAAGTAACCAGGAAATATCAAAAAAATTAGTCAGTAACTCAGGATTTTGTATATACGCCCACAATCATGCACACCAAGTTTGAAGAGGTCACAAACTCTCGCACCACCCGTTGATCCATTTACTGTCTTTCAGTAATGTGAAGACAGTTCAAGCAATAAATGAAGATACACTATTTAGCACTTCTCTCAAACAATATGAGAAACAGTACTTACAAGTTGACCCAGTGGTCTTGACACTTCCACTCCACCAGCTTAACAATTCATTTCTTTGTAAAGAGCAAGGGTGGATTCAAATCTTTGGGGATGATTTGTTAAAGATTTTTTAGCCAAGCTTGTACTGTGGCATTTTATTTTTTATGATGTAATTTCGGCAAGGGGAGGTGCAAGTCCATCTCCACCTCCTTTGATCTGCCAGTGGTAACCAGCAGGTACATTATGATCCTTCCACTCAGAAACATGCTTCCAGAGACTCACGCTAATGTCTCATTATGCAATTTGCACAATTTTTTACAGCTAGAATATAAACATGTTTTAACTAAACATGAAGTTCCCATGATGGGATATAGCTGCCTTTTTGTGTCATGTTGAATATGTGAGTATACCAACAGTTGGCAATTTCTTTCCAGTCATCAATGTGGAATTCTATGTAAAAGTGCGCTAGCAAATTACAACTTC
Organism: Dysdera silvatica; assembly: GCA_006491805.2. Classification (NCBI taxonomy): domain Eukaryota; kingdom Metazoa; phylum Arthropoda; class Arachnida; order Araneae; family Dysderidae; genus Dysdera; species Dysdera silvatica. The sequence continues at coordinate 39,709,933 of QLNU02015360.1, forward strand.
TGAGTGTAAATGGTGAAAATGTCATCTTATAGTTGTGTCATCTCTCTCTATTTTGATAAGGCCATTATATTCAATGTAGACAATGTTATGACAGAATTCAAATGTGAGTGATATTGTTGGCACATTGTGTAGTAACTTGTGGCTTGCTCCAAAGGAGGCGAATTCTCTTCAAAAAAAAAGCACTGCAATTAGGTTGCTAAATACATGCTTAAATGAGCCAGTTTGGATTCATGAAATGTGTCATAAAAGGGGACGAGATGCATGTTTGTGAGTTTGACATACAAACCAAACAACAAGCTTATGAATGGTGCTTTGATAACGAGCTGAAACCGAAAAAACACACCAAAGTCTCTCGAAAATTAGTTGACTGTTCTCTTTGACTATCGTGGTTTTGTCTACTTGGAATTTCTTCCAAAGGAGCACACAGTCAATAAACAATATTATGTGGGCATTATGAGGTGTTTGACAGTGAATGTTTCCTGGAAAAGGCCAGATTTGTGGAAAAACAATTCTTGGATTTTGCAGCATGATAATGTACCACCCCACACACCGACCCTTGTACATGAATTTTTAATCAAAAACTCAACGAATGTCATCGACCAAGCACCATATTCACTAGATATGACCTTGTGTAACTTCTTTCCCCAAACTAAAATTACTGGAATTCATAGAAGATGTTTTGAGATCATTGAAGCAAAATTCACAGAAGATGCTGAATGCCATACTAGAAAGTGCCTATGTGAAGTGTTTTGACGACTGGATTATTCATTGGCATGAATGTATCACATCAAATGGGGCCTATTTTGAAAACGACAAGATAAATTTGGATGATTAAACCAATATTTTGTTTTATTGAATAATTCTTGGTATTTGACAGAATGCACATACAGTCCAAACGACATATATGCAAATGGATGTGGAAATGAAATCCTTTGCATATAAGCGGTATTCTCTGAACTATAGCGTGGAAATAATTTGCTCATTAAATTTTATTATTAAATTAGATATTCTTATTTCTAATTTTATATATCATTACATTATTTATTTCAATATTTTTAATACTGTATTATTATTATTGCTCTTCCTTATCCATTTTTCTTTTGTATGCCTTTCCTTATAAATGTCCTTTAAAACTGCACCCGCAACGGTCAACTCAAAATTCATTTACATTTTTCTACTATTTTTGTTTCTCCTACTTCTTCTCTCGGTACAGGCTACAAGGAAAAACATTCTTACTCTGCAGCCCACAAAGATTCCACCTTTGGACTTCAACCTTTATTTGTAACGTCTTCGAGTCAAGACTCTGCTCATAAACTATGTAAATGTGATACACCTGCGAATGTAAATCGCTTTATAACTTTGAGGATCTGTACGCGCGAATCGATATCGTTATTGTTTCTTGTTGAATACGAGAAATCCCTTGCTTTGTCTTCCGGAAAGAGAGCCCCGTTACTAGCATCGCTACTGCTCTCTTTCCATTTCCCAAGCAAATCGTTTGTATGGTCTCCTGATGTACATAATAATAAGGAATAAAGTATTACTTACTTCATTATTATAAATAACAAGAAGTACTTACATAAACACACATGTGCTGTATTTGTGGAAAACAGTGGACAAATTACAACCATATTCTTTTGTTATTTATATCTTTGTCTTATTATTTGATTTCAAAGAATTTAAAATCGCCAACTTTTGATCAATATTTAAGCAAATATGTCAGTTTCTTTTCATCTGCCATGTTCACAATAAATATAAACTAAAAAGTGCAAAAGAAGAAAGCAAAAAACTTGCAAATAGACTAAGTATTTTGTAGACCAATGAAACACGAAATGCATAATTCACTGCATCAGTTACAAATACAAAATTTGATAATGATTCTGAACACAGGCATATTATGTACGTTGGTATGTGTGATGTATTGTACATGGAACTTGCCTAATGTAATGCATAAGCTTGTCTTTACAGATTGTGTGCATTGTATGTCTCCTGTGATAAATAAAATCTATTCTTTTATTTATTACTATTATTAGAAGGCGGGGAGGGAGAAGGAATAAACAAAGCCAATCCTAAAAAATAGGGTTGGCAACTACACGTTTACTGTAGATAAAAATTTGTTCATAAAGTTTGTTTGCATATATCTGGTTTAAATTCTGTAATAAAACATTCGTTTGGCTTCAAAAATACTTGCATACATGCAATTTTTGTATGTATAAAATTGAAATTAAGCGGGTTTAGATATTAAAAAGATACAAGAAAATTTGAGGCTCGATATTTTTTGTATATATGCGAGTTGCATATAAGCAGTTTCGACTGTAATTTGTGTACGGCCTATGCTAATTCCTAAGTTATCACCCTGAGTAAGAATTTTCCTTTGAATCTTGTATGTATATTTGAATGTGTGTATATTCTGGCTCCACATTTTTACAATGATATTGCAATGGTGTTTTAATTTATATTATTTATTGAAAATTTATATTACTAATTGCATGACAATTATATTGCTACTCCATGCTACTGTATGACTTTATGTAATTACATAACTTCACTATTTTATTTTTCCTTTTTAGCAAATGTCAACGTTGTAACGTGTTATGTCTCGGAAGTTATGTGAAAACGTACAACTATGCTGCATTTAGTAAACAAGTAAGTTTTAGGTGATTTCTAACATTTATGGTGACATCGAACATTTTTAAACCCCCAATATTATATCTATAGGATATGTATGCTATTACTTTCAAATGATTGTTAGCTTGTAGCTTGATTAGTGACTAAATCAGTCCATAAAGTAGCAAATACTATAAAGGCTGGTATCATAGACCTCATATAAAATATATGAATCTTACGAGCATATTTTTCATAATAATCTTTATATATTCTCTACATTACTCGATTGGTATAATGTACAGTTTGTCCAAAAAGTATAGATAATGCACTTTCCTGATATTTTACTAAAATGCAAATACACTATAATTTTATTTCTTAAACAATGAGGTTCATTTCTACATGAAGTAACCATTCTCTCAAAAAACCCTTGAGAAATTCTTATAATTAAAGCAATTGTAAAGAAAAATGTTATTTAAGCCTGTCCCAAAAAGATAAATATGAAAACGATTTGCAAAATTACAAAAATTTCACATTTTAGTAACAGACTTTACTTAAGCCTTAAATAGTTTCAAATACACAGTTAGGCATAGAGTAAATTAAGTTTTGAATAATTTCCGGGTTGAGTTTCGACCATCATTGATTTGCATCTTGAGTTCATCAACAGTAGAAAAATGTTTTTTATTAGCATACACATTGTGTGATAGAATGCCCTATAGGTTTTTTATTGGATTTAGATCTGCACACTTTGCTGGCCAGTTCATCACTCAGACTTCATTGTCTAACAACCACTTTTTTCCGTTGAGGTGAAAAGGTGAATGGAAGCACTGTCTTGTTGAAATATCCAATCAGGACCTTCAATGATTTCCCCAATGGGTAACAAATTATTTCCAAGTATATTTTGATATTTATCAGAGTTTTGGCGTTCACTTTAAAAAAAATAAAAGTCTCTGATGTTTCGTTGAAGCTGAAGCATGCTTATACCATGATGGAGCCACCTCCTTATTGTCTGCTGCAAAACGTATGTTCTTCGTTCCTGGTATCACCCTAGTAGTATGTTCACCCATCGGACCAATCTAAATTGGACTTCTTATCATCACTGAATCACTGAGATTCATTCGTCATTTCAAGACATATGTTCTTTTGCTCGTTGTAGTCCAACTAAAGTATATGCCTGTGTCAGTGGTGGTTTCTTCCTCATTGCTCTGGAATTAAAGTTTGAGTTGGCCACAATGCTGTGATGGATGGTGCTTTTGGACACATTAAGTCCAGATTCTCACTGAATTTGCCTAATAAATTGGTCTTGTTGGGAGGCAAGCCATCCAATTCGCATGTTGTCTCTTCTTGAAGTTGGCTTTGGACGTCACGTATGCTTGGGAGGAGTAAGACATTCATTCTGTAGGATTTAATAGATTCCAGACTCTATTTAACTTTTCTGGCAATTTAAGCCATTGGTATTCAACTTCCAAACATGAACCATCTCTTTAGATGCAAATTGCTTGACATGGTTTGAGAAATGACTGATAGAACTTGTGAATATCGTACTTAAAAACCTTTTATGCTAACTTCTGATATTCTAGAACATTATCCCACACATTTTCCTCTTTTTTTTCACTTTTCACAATGGGGGAATGCTTTTTTTTAATTAATTTATAGTTTTGGGACACGCCAAAAAAGCATTTTTGCTGGGTTTTTTTTACTGCAGACAATTCAACAAAAATTATTTAATGGATGCATTGTGTATGTTAGTGATCATTATTTGTGTTAATCATACTGAAGTGCATTATCTTTTTTCCCAAAATGTCCAAATATTTATGGCCTTGCGGTGGCGCAGTGTGGTAACGCGTTCGCCTAGTACGCCGTTAATCCGGGTTCGACTCCCAACAGTGTACAAAGAACGCTTACTCAGAGATCTCATAAAAAGATCGCACTGCTCACTGTAGTCCGGGGTTTGGTTCCCTAGGCCATAAGAGGTTCGGATTCCTCGGAAAACAGTAGGTCCCGGCGCAGCATGACCATTGTAGTCTTTGAGCCGTAAAACCACAAAACAAACAAACAAACAAACCAAATATTTATTACCTATACTTTTGGGACAAACTGTATATTATCGTTGACACGCTAATCCATAGTAATAAATACTTGATTACATAGGTGTATAGAAAAAGAACTTTAATAATTCATGTTACTTTAGTGTTATTGATACATTAATGTATATCTGATTATTAACGTAATGTAGAATGGACTAAGGAAAATTCACAAGTATAACCTGCTCCAAACTTGGGATATTTAACTTATGTAATTTTCTAGTCTACTGGCAGTCCTCTGCCCAATTCATTGATTTGAAGTAGGGGTCATCAACTTTCATAGGATCAATTCCATCTATTCATAGCTTTTGAAGGGCCCACAGTGGGTGATCAAACATAGTAGAAAATAGTATTTTAAAAATCATAAAAGCAAGGGGAAGCTACAGTGTTTGCACATTTTGTATGTATTCTTATTGCTCCACTTTCACTCAGCGAACACTGGCAGTCCTTTCCTTGGCCCTTGCTACACAAAATAGTGCTGTGTTATTTTTTTAAAGCTACTCTCTTAATTTTTTGTGCCTTGGTGATCTGCCATGTTTTCACTTACCCTCAATCTATTTTTTCGCATGTTGATTGTAAAATATTGTATTTTTCATGGTGTCGTATTACATGTTCAAATTATTCAAACTTCTGCTTTTCGATTTCCTTAATGATTTTTCTTGAATTTCACATGTGACACAACACCTCGTAGTTTCTGACTTTATCATATTAACTTACGTGCAACAGTCAACTGTAAGTCTGTATTTCAAACGCTTCTAGTCTCTTCATGTGGGCTTCTCTCAAGGACTAGCTCTACATTTCATATAGCAAAATTCAAAAGGCTCATTGGCAATGAAGACTGTATTATCAGTATACCTCAAATTATTTGGTACATTATTTACTTTAATGCCAACCTTTATATTCTCCAAGGGCCTTTCCTGAAAATAAGATTCTGTAATCCAGAATATAGTGTAAAAAGCCTGTCTATCATGAATCTGCTTATCTCAAAATAATGTATTTCTCTGCATTTTCAGCTTAAATTCAATATGTATTTCCATGTTTATCTCAAATAATTTTTTCCAAAACCTTTACATCCTGAATTGTAAATTACAAATATGAAAGCAGTTGAGAAATATCCATAACAACAGTCACTTGAACAGGGATGTAATAAGTACAGATCACAAATTTCGGAAAAATTTGCGAAGGAACTGTGATTCCCCTTGGCCCTTTTTGAAGAGTGTGAGCTTTGATTAAATGGAGTTGGAGAGAGAGAGGGATGAATACTAATCAAGAAGTCAGTCTTAGCCTTCTTCACATGGGAAATGTTTCATATAGTTTTAAAAATTTGAGAGAATCAAGGACACAGAAAGACATTCCATTGTGTTCTGTTTATGTGTTTTTAAATTCAACATTAAGTGGTACAACAGGGTTCATATGGTCCTTAAGAACTCCTTAATTTTGAAAATAAAAATTAAGGGCTTTTAAAATCTCTTAATTTTACTCCTAGGTCCTTAAAAACTCCTTGTTTTTCATCCCATTGATCTTTCTCGTCGAATGTTATTGGAAAAAAACTTTGGGAAATCCATTTTCATCCTTGAACTTGTCTCAATTCTCCCCTCCCAATTCATTGGACTGGCTTGAAAGCAGGTTGCAGACTAGGTTGCCGGCCCGCAGGCCGGTGCACCCTCATGGACAATTGGACTGATGCCGCTGAATGGGTATGGCATACCTGCCAACTTGTACGATTTGTCCGTACAATGTACGAATTTTTGTGAATTGTATGAATGATCGGCAAGATTGTATGTTTTCTTTTTTAAATTTTTAGGGGAAAAAACAAAACACACCATAGAGTTGCGACCTCAATCCATTCTCATGACAAAGCTTGGGCGATGTATAGATACATGGTGAAAAATAGGCGTGAAGCCGACATCGTCACACCAGTTTCGTAATTTTGAAATCAGCGATACATCGTGATTTCACTCACAATGTCATACCGCTAATTCCGATGTTTCTTTGTGTGCATACATGGTTTTACGATATTGTCTCATCGCTTGGTCTGGATGGTTTCCTAGTTTACACCATCTTCGTAAAACTGCACATACACACAAAGAAACAATGGAATCGACAGCGTGACATCGGCAAACTGCTCCTATGGTTTCCGCCAGCTGGCGGTGTGAAATTGACTAGACTTGGAAACTCGAATTGCACCTTCCAAAATTGTGCACTACACATGCCCACACTTTTGATGCTTCTGTACGTTTCCTTAGGAGATGATATAAGAATTGAGGAAACGTTGTATTTCGACAAATTAGAAACTCGGAATGAAACCGACCAAGCCGTCAAGGGCAAGGGCATATCAAGAAAGAGGCCCAGAGTCCCCAATCTTTGTCTAAACTGCTATTGAGGCTACGATTACGATATTACGTAGTCAGAGATTGTACGTGAGGGCACTTGAAATGCCGCATGTCAGGTGGGGGCCGGAGCCACCATCCCTTTTCTAGGCTGCTATTGAGGCTACGATTACGATATTAAGTAATCAGAGAGTGTACGTGAGGGCACTTGAAATGCTGCATCTCAGGGCCGTTTCGAGTGGGGGCCGGAACCACCATCCTATTTTTAATTTTTGAGAAATTTTTCAAATACAACTGAAGAAATTCTAAATTTTTTTATGTGTTTATGTGCCATTTTTTCAGTTTTAAGAAAAGATATTTAGTTAAAAAGTTTATACATATATGTATATAGTCCTTTTTTTTTTGTTTTCTTGAAATTAGGTTAAATCTAAAGAAAACATAATTTTTTTTTTCCACTGTACAGTCTGGACTTACATTAATTTCATTGGGTGTCTATTGGAGAAGGTATTATGATATCACCACTACTTTCTTAATTTATACCTTCCATATCTATACTAATCAATCATCTTTTTTTATTATTATTATTTGTATATTACTTCCGCTTCTCCTAATTATATCTGGTTCTGGGTTGCAGGTGCTTTGTCAGACTCCAAAGTCTTTACCCTTTGCTTCGTAGACAGATGAATTTAACTAATAAATTGTAAATCACTATCACCTCATGTAAATAATTATATGTATGCAAAAAGTTTGATTTAATTAACACAGTATTTTTTTCCTAATTATAATTTCGTAGATGTAAGTATCCATCAACATGGAGTTTTCAAAATTATTGAGGAGGATGCTAAGCACATATTATGAACATTTATACATTGCAATATATATGTAAAATTGTAATTTATTTCAAATCATTGAAGGGTTGGGGTCCCACTGGCCCATATAGCCCTATGCCTATGTAAATATCTATAATTAATGTACTTTAATTTGGGAAATTACCTTGGATTCTTTTCATGTTCTAGTTAATGTAGTCTATATTTGTTAGTTATCTGTACATAATAAGGAAAAAAAATAAGAGTACCTCATTCAATTGTGGACATATTATACTGCATGTACTTCACACATTGTCTAATGATGTGCACGCTTATGATGCATACACATTTTAAAAATTGTAAGAATTTTGGAATTGACATGTTGGCAGGTATGGGTATGGACTATCACCCTCCGAAAATCCGAGGTATATGCCCTTTGAGTGAATCTAGTCTGTCCCTGCCAGAAAGGGTGTGGTAATTTTGTCTAATCACAATATCTAGGATAGGGTGATGGGAAAGGCACCCAACAGCTCCGTTTTTACGTAAAAGTCCATTTCTTCATCTCAAGTTCGTGTTAGTCCATCTGCTCTTTTTTTTTTAACGTTTAACTGACCCTTAATCGGAAATGAATTAAATGTAAATAATCCATGATATGCCTGTTTACAACTGCATTTCTGGAAGCAGTCACGATACCATACGATTCACATTTATACGTGACAACTTGTGCGGTTTGGCCATACAATGTACGGATTTTGGGTGAATTGTAAGGATAATCTGTAAAATTTTATGATTTTGTACAAAATTATTTCATTCCTTGTGAATGTAATAAAACTTATATTGCCCAGACTCGTAGATCCATTGAAATACATGTTAAGGAACACCAAGTGTTGGTGCATAAAAATCCTGGTTCCATTGATTCAAATTCTTCTGTTGTTAATCACAGTTATTTACATGATCATAGTTTTTTATTCAATGAAGCCAAAATCATTTGTCAACCTCAATCCCTTTTTGATCTTAACTTTTTTGAATCGTTGTATATTTACATTAATAGGCAGTCTGTTGTAAATGACCTCAAAGCTCCACCTATACTTAGTTTGGTATGGAGACCTCTGTTTTTGGATAACCGTAACCTGAGCCATAGTAATTTTTCCATTTAACATCTGGCAACTTCTCATAAGTTGTTTGCAATCATCCTGAAGAAGGAGGATCCATTATCCTCCGAAAACGTTTGATTTTTAAATAAATTTTAACTACATTTTAAAAACACGTCGCTCAAATTGTTTTACTTATTTATTTTCTGTTTTGAGTAAAATCAACACTTTATTTTTCAGTACTTCTTACTCTTATTAAATCTACCTTTTTTGGGGGGTGGGAAGGGAGATGTAGAAGTAAATAATTTTTTATAATTGGTCTCTTTGAAAAGAGACCAATATATAGAATTTTGAATAAAGATAACGAGGAATTCTATTTAAATTCCGTTTGACAATTACGTAAAATCACTATATTAGGTCCTTGTTGGCATTGTTTTTAAAGTACCCTTTATTTTCTTAGTTTCTTGTGAAATGTCCTATAGGAGCCCTACCTTCGTTTTGTGCAGTACTAAATTAGGTGTTTTGTGGGAACTTAATTTTTGTTTTAGGTTTTTAAAAAGTCCTTAATTTTGCTCTTCAAAAAGTAGTACGGAATCTGTACTACTGGTGGGAATGAAAAGAAAGTTGATTGTTCTTTTGATTGAAGAAAAAATAAGAGAGGGGAAATCCTAAAATTTTTGGACTGAAATCCTGTGATGAAAACTTTGTGCGGTTGCTCCTAAGTTTAGCATTCCATTGAGTATATTGTCGACGATCATAAAGAAAAAAGATGCAGTAGAGAGATCATTTGAAAATAGACAAGAAAATGAAAAAAATTGCAAAAATGTACTTTTTTGGATGTATTAATAAAATACCTTCAATCCAATCTTTATAGTATATACACTGTATGTCAGAACTTCTCCATCTCAAATTTTTTTCTCATTCCTGCTAGTTCCAGATAGAGAGGTTTTACTGTATGTTGAAAAGGAACAGATTCTACAATAGAATATTTATTTATTTCTTCAACTTTTGCATTTAAGTCACCCATAAATTTATTAATCTTCGTTTTTTATGTATTTCACTCCACTGGTAATATCTTGATAACTTTTCTGTATCTTCTCCTTTACAGTCTGCAGTTGAAACATAAACCTGGGTGACAATTTTTATAAGAGTACTATTAATTTATATCACAACTGTATCTGACATGGGTATAAAGGGCTTAAAGCATGTATTTACCTAGTCTGTTATAATTATACATACTGCATTTTGATGATGGTTACCATATTCACCAGAGTTGTAAATAATATGATGATCCATTGTGTATGTCCTAGATTGAGTCCAGCACATTTCATTAATGCCTAAAATTGATATATTTTATTATTTCTTGAATAATGTTGTGTTTTTCCGGGTCCAAACAAACTTCTCATGCTCCATCGATTTAATTCATAATTATATTTTTAATGTTAACAGACAGGGAGGTTCTTAGCACCCATGCTTGTGGGCCATCATTTACTTTTTCTGCCATTATCGTGTTTTTTCTGGAAATTAATAGTGCAGTAGTCTTCCTTTTGCTTTCTACATCTCTGTACACAGGCTGTTTAAGTGATTATGATATGTACTGTGTGTTATACTCCTAAAGCCATTCCAATCTACTTAATCTTCGCCTTCATTGGATATTGAGTTAGCTGGCAATCTTCAAGTATCTGTTGGTCTATGGGAAGTATTTTGTTTTCCTCCAGCCCTCTATTATAGCTGGCAGCCATAATTGGTAGGGCATCCCTTATTTACCAAATGGGGACATGTTTTCAAGGAGGATTACAGGTTCTTTTGAGTGAATTTATATATACATAAGAAAAACTTGCACTTTCAAAACAATTTTTATAAATGAAACTGATAAAATTTTGACACCTGCTGACACCATATCTGCTCTCTTAATCTTTGCACTGCTACTGACATCTTGCCACTTCGGGAACACTTGCTCTTCTCTATGCAGCTAAGGTACCTGCATGTCAGATCAAAATTGCCTTCTATGTGCTACTAATGTCTCGGCACCCAATGTAATTTTAGAGTTTCTAGCAACTTCTGTTGGTTTCCATAGAACTAACAGCAACCTTTTTTATTTACTATTATTATTTTATTTTTGCACTGAATGAAAAGTTACAAATCGCTAATACTGAGGGTTGAAATTAATGTGGCACAGAAGGAAGTCGAGGCTGTCAACCAAGCCTGCACTACACTGGCCACTTGGCTGATATGTTTACTGCAGTTAAAGTATTAAGTAAAAAGACATTGGCAACTCTTGGTTTTGAGTGTGAAAAAAAAAATTATATAAGTATTTTGCTTTCAATATTGAAAATAATATTGGTAGATATTTTGTTGATCCTTATTCTAACATGATCATTCATACATGTATTTTTTTTTTCATGTAATATAAACGTTTATTTTAATCTAATAAATGTATAAAGACAAGCAATTAAAATGTTAAAGAATATAATGGGCTTTGCATGCAATATTATTGGGTGAGCGTACTGGCATAACCCACATTCCCATGTCCTTCTATTATGTATCTCAGATTTAAATTTGCAGTGAAGTTTTAATGTTTGTAAATGTATTGTGGCTCAGAAGTGTGGTTTGTCTGAAGTAATCATTGGGAAAATTTGGGATGTATATGTAGAAAATGTGTGATATTATAAAATATGAAGAAATGAAATAAAAATGTATGAAAACAATGACCATGAGAGAAGAGAGAGATTTGCCAATAAAAATCTAAAATATGTCATAATATCGTGTATGAATTATCGATGAAAATAAATAGCTTTTTTGTGTATAAAAAAATACCCTCAAACATGTAGCTTATATTTTTTGTAGAACTAGATTTTTAATGTTATCTTTTGATAATTACCTAATGAAAAGTGTTAATGGCTTTCGTCTATGAACAAATTGAATCACCAAAATGAATAGTGATATTTAATGCTTTAATTTTTTGTTAATTTTTGAATAGTAAGCTCAAACGATGGATTGTATAACAGTTATTCAACACTGGCGTAAGGTTTAAAAACACGACGTTTCGGGAGCCAACTGCTCCCGTTGTCAAGTGAAGGCAGAAATTCTGCCTCATAATTCTCAAGTCAGTGTCGAAATAACTTATGAAATCTTCTGGTGAAATTCCATATTTTCTTATGATGGATTTTGTTTGTACGTTTTATTTCAGATAGAAATTGTAAAATGGCTTTCCAGTAAGCACAATATGGGTATGGTTATCCACAAGCCACTGTGGACTGAAGTTAAAAATTGTGCCAAGGTATTTTATTTTTCCTGCACTTCATTTTTAGTGTTTTTTTTATTTATATGTCAATTTAAATCTTCGATGTTATTTATTTAAATTCTGCTAATAATGCATGAAGGATTAAGGAAGTTGATCAAAATTTCAATTGAGTAAACCTTTATTAGAGTTCTCTTCACTCAGCTTTGAGATTTTATGAATTTGAAGTGAAAGTCCCCATGAGCTGGGCTAGGTTTCAGTCTACCATTGCACCCAGGCCCAGCGTTGACCATATATGGGCGAACTAGGCAGCTGCACCATGAGAGATTTTTTTTTTATACTTAATACTGTAGGATAATTGAGATAAACTTGACAATAAATGGAACTAAATAGATTATTTTCAATTGAATGCCTCAACCAATATTTGCTCTTCCTTAGATATGTCTCTCATATCCATTTTTTTTCTATATCTTCAACTTCTTGCTTTCTTATATTAAAAATTTTTCCAAATGATTTAACGCACTTGCTTAACGCTTTCTCCTACCAAGGTTACACCTTTTAGCAAGAACAGTCATGTAGATCTAGAAATCTCTGCAATTTAATTCTTGATTCCTATTTTAATTGTTTTGTACTTATATACTACTTCTATATTTTCCATGATCCAGTATTTCATTTTCCCAAGGATATAACTTCTGCTCAAAATAAAGGACCACCATCATCCTCCTCCTGATTCCTACCTATTAGTGGAGTACCTGGCCACTAAAGGCTTGGAGGACTCTTTTTCTTTTTGGTATCTTTGTGCCTCATTACAAGGCTTTGAGAATTGCAATTTTCTCCTTCAACAGCAAAATTCCAGACTTTTTTTTAATCACTTATTTGTGTGTTGTGAGATAAGCTAAGCTGTATTTTTTATCATACTTCGTTTTAAGCAGAACTATAGTGAGAGGGCGGAATCTGTCATATTTTTTCACTTTTCATTTGTTTCAAGGTGTATTGGGGTACAATTTTTATGGTGGGTGGGGGGCACACACACGCTATTGGCCTAGTGGCAAATTTTTCTATACTGCCTCTGCTTACTTGAACAGAAATAACACATGAGCTATGCATGGTGGTTATAATTAAAGTGTCTCTACCTAGAGAGCTCTGTTATTCTAACTAATAAAAGGAATAATAGCATAACCCGTACATTTATTATTCAAAGTATGTGGAAATGAATTCTGTAAAAAAACAATTTTAGTCTCAAATCTGCTTGTAGGGAATATATGGTACTATACAATTGGAAATATATACAGGGTGGTCCTAAACTATATGTCAAAAATGTAAAGGCAGGTAGAGGGGACCTAAATAAGCAGATTTCGTATAGGATTGTGTGTGTGGTAATGCCGCCTTGAGCCGGTAGAGAGCGCTGATGACTGCGGCGTATAAAAGCGCTTCGCTAGCTGGATTCATCATTTCCCGCACGGATCTCGAGCAGCATGCATCGTTTCACCAATGCGGAGCTGGCCGACATGCATTTCATGTATGGGGCTGCACAAGGAAATGGATTAGCTGCTCAAAGGATGTACAGGGAGCGATTCCCGGATAGGAATCAGCCGGATCGTCGAACATTCGAGCGTCTGCATCGGGAGTTACGCACGAATGGATCATTTTATGCTTCCAGGCGTGGAACTGGCTTTGGAAGATATCGCAGAACTCCTGCAGTGGAAGAAAGAATACTGAACACAGTCGAGGATAATCCTTCGACAAGCTCGAGAGCTGTAGGACGTGCGTTGGGTGTGAGCCATCAAAGTGTTTTAAACTGCTTGATTTAAGATTTAACCTGCTTGGATTTTTTCTTCTGGGGTCATATTAAAAGCCTGGTGTACGAGAGTCCCGTCACATCTGAAGAAGATCTTGTTGCCCGCTTCTCTGTTGCTGCTGGACATGTGATCGACATGCCTGACGTCTTTTCTAATGTACGCCGATCCATGCGCCGTCGCTGTGAATCTTGTATCGCTGTTGGTGGCCGCTCTTTCGGGCACCTCTTGTAAACTATTAATAAATTTTTGTTTTCTTTTGTCTTTACTTGTCTTTTCAGTTTCCTGTGATTCATACTGCTTTACAAGCTAGCGCTTTAATGTGTCATTACCGCACACACATTCCTATACGAAATCTGCTTATTTAGGTCCCCTCTACCTGCCTTTACATTTTTGACATATAGTTTAGGACCACCCTGTATATATATATATGGCCTGCAAAAGGGTTGCTGGTATCTAACTGGAAGGAGACCCACACGCTGAACGTATGTGACGATGTGTGGAACCGGCCGGGCCAGTAACCTAGTGTCCTACCCCGCCTTCAAGTGGTGCAGGCTGGGCTTTCTATCCAAGAGGCAAATTAATATTTGCTGCACGGATGGAAAGGCGGAAGGGGAGGGCTAATTCACCAACCCGTCTAGCCAGCGTGGTGAAATGATGGCTAATTCCTCCAATATGCTAATACACCAAAAACCATGGCCCCTAGTCTCCAGGTGCTGGAGTGCTCCTGATCAAGGCAGCGGTCAGCGTGGCATGAAAGCAGGGGGTGCTAAGAATCACTGGAATGGCCCAGGCTGCCGTTTGTTATTGACCTTGGCTACGTTTAATGGACGATCCCTTGCTTCTGAAGCAAAACTTCAGGAATTGGAAGAAGAACTTGACAAGATCAAATGGGACATTGTAGGACTCAGTGAAGTTAGAAGAAAAGGTGAAGAGTTGGTGGAACTTAAAAGTGGACATTTGTTTTATTATAGAGGAACGGAAACTGGAAGAACAAGTGGTGTTGGCTTCTTAATCAACAAAAGAATTAAAGACTACCTTCTTGAAGTCGAAAGCACGTCAGATCGAGCAGCGAGGCTCGTTGTTCAACTAACCCAGCGATACCAACTTCAAATAGTACAGGTATATGCACCAACATCAAGCCATACCGACGAAGAGGTTGAAGAATTTTATGAAGAAATCAAAGAGTTACACACCAAAGGGAAACAACATATCAAGCTCATCATGGGGGATTTCAATGCAAGAATTGGACAACAGGAACAAGGAGAGACATCGGTTGGTAAATACGGATATGGGGAAAGGAATGAACGTGGCGATCAACTCATCGAATTTGCAGAAGCTGAAAATCTTAGCATCATGAATTCATTTTTTAAGAAGAAACCGCAAAGAAAATGGACATGGAAACACCCAAATGGGGGAACTAGTGAAATTGACTATATCCTGGCAAACAAGAAATCAATTATTGAAGATTGCAGTGTACTGAACAGATTTAATACTGGAAGTGATCATCGAATGGTGAGATGTAAAGTGCACTTAAATACTAAATTAGAACGACAGAAGCTCATTAGGAAACAAGTAAGTAAGAGGGTGGATTTAAAGAAATTAAAAGAAAATACCGAGGCATTCAAGTTGGAATTAAAAAATCGCTTTTCTGCACTGGAAGGACTTATTGAAGAAGTTGACATCTCAGAAGCAAATGAAAACATTGTTAAGACAATAATTGAAACTGCTGGGGAAATTGGTGGTGTAATATGTAAAAAGCAGAATAGCAAATTATCTGAGAAGACGAAACAACTCATGAAAAGGCGAAGACTTATGAAGGTGGACAATCAAAATACCAGTCGCAAGATCGAGTATGTAGAACTTTGCAAAACTTTGCGCAAAAACATGAAAGAAGATATAAGAAAATTCAATTGTGAGTTAGTAAGGAAGGCCATTGAAAGCAACAAGAGCCTTAGGGTTGTTAAAGGGAGTTTGTCTATTGGGAAGAAACACATCATTGCATTAAAAGGAGAGGATGGCACTGTAACAAGAAATAGGGAAGAAATACTTAGAAGAGTTGAAGAATTCTACAGAAAGCTGTATGAGGGAAACAGTGGATTAAACGAAGACTCTGAGATAGTCGAAGGAACAGCTCCTAAAATCTTAAAAGAAGAAGTAGCATTTGCAATAAAAAGTATGAAGAAAGGAAGATCCCCTGGCGATGATGGCATTACATTAGATATCTTAAAAGAAGCTGGAGAACATGTAGAAGACATACTCGCAAAATTCTTTACCAAATGCCTCAACAGTGGTAACATACCAAACCAATGGGATTCTGCAACAGTAATTCTTTTGCATAAAAAAGGTGATAAAGAGGATTTAAAAAATTACCGACCAATTAGCTTGTTACCTGCTATTTATAAAATCTTCACAAAAGTGCTAACACATCGCCTGCAGAAAAAATTAGATGCAGCTCAACCAAGAGAACAAGCTGGATTTCGAAGTGGATTCAGTACAGTGGACCATATTCAAGTATTAAGAGAATTAATTGAAAGAACACATGAATATGAACTTCCATTGTGTGTGGCATTTATTGACTATGAGAAG
>QLNU02015360.1:39726570-39765242 GCA_006491805.2 Dysdera silvatica
GTCGATAAATCGAATAAGACCACGTACTTAATCGACATAGCAGTACCCAACACCAATAACATACAGACAACCTACACAACGAAAATCACCAAGTACCAAGATCTCAGACATGAAGTACGAGATATATGGGGTATGGAAAAGATCCTCATCATCCCGTTAGTCATCTCAGCAACAGGGATAGTACCAAAAACGCTTGCGACGAATTTGGAGATACTCAACATTGACCCAAACACCTACATTGAAATACAAAAAGCCACAATCCTAAACACGTGTCACATTGTCAGGAAGTTTCTAGACATGGCACATTAAGAAGTGATGTAAAAAGAGGCTTGGGAACATGGCGCTCTGCCCGTCCCAAAGCCTGTTTCCGCCAAGAATGGGCGAGGAAAACTTTATATATATATATATATATATATATATATATATATATATATATATATATATATATATATATATGTATATATATATGTATATATATATGTATGTATATATATGTATATGTATATATATATATGTATATATATATATATGTATATATATATATATATATAGATATATATATACAGGGTCAACCAAAAGTCTGTGTAAACTTTAAAAATTCATGAAAAAAGAAAAAAATCATCACAGTGAAGTGTGGTTTGTGCAATATATATCTGAATGTGATTTTTAAACATAATGAAAAAAAAAATTTAGTTCAAATGTCACTGATGGGTGGAACTGACACTAGCACATTTCCTAGAAATATGCAAATAAAGCCATTATAAAAGAAGTAATTGCTTGATGGGTTCTACATTCGATTCATTAATAAATTTAGTTTTAAAAAAAAAGTTTCTACAAAAATATGAACATGTAGTAATTTTCTGACACCCATGCTTGAGCTAAGACTAGAACTTTTTAATGTATAGGAGAAAAAGACATCGCCCCAGCCTAGGGTTGAACTAGTGTCTCTCCACTGACGAAGAGACCCTAGTTTGACTCTAGGCCAGGGTGATGTCTTTTCTTCCTCTACATTAAAAAACTCTAGTCTGAGCTCAAGCATGGATGTCAGAAAATTTATGTAAAAATTCACTCCACGAAAAATTACATAAATAAACGTGCCCTATCGTTTTTGTGTTTTGATCATTTCTCAGTTGTGTTATCCCTGTAAAGGGTAATAATATCTTACAAAAATGTTAACTTTGTCAGAGCAAGCTTTGTTAGTAGAATTGTTTTACGTAACTGGAGAGTCGCCATCAGATGTTTTGTGAAAATTCCATTCACAGAAAAATTTAAAGAGGGGCAAAAAGGTTTCATCAAACGTATTGCACTATTAAACTCCTCAAACTTTTTTTAAAGAAGTGGGTCGGTTGGAGAATTGTTCGTGAAGCGGAAGACCATCGTTAATGGAGTCCCATGCTAGTAGTTGTGACATCTGAAATTAAAGAACTGATTTTTGAAACAGCTAGTGGAATTAGCAGTGATGGGGAATTTCTACTAGTGTGATACACAGACTAAACAGTAGTCAGCTTCACACATAGTATCCATTTCATTGCCTTTGAATGTCTAAAACGCCGTATATCGGTGACATTTGAATTACATATTTTTATTGCGCTTAAAAAAATAATCTAGATAATAGAAATAAAATACAGGGTACCAGGGAGGAAATTACATAAAAAGGTTAAACACTGGTAAAATAGCAATGAAAAAGATCACTCAAGCTTTCGGACGCATCAGCAGCAGTCCTTCATCAGGAGTAATGACGATGTTATGTTTCTGTCTCTTTTTTATACTTGAAATTTCTGGAAAAACCCTTCATCAGAGTAGTCCCGCAGAATGGAAAACCCAATGAGAACCAATGGGAGGCCTCCAATAGAATCATGGAAAAACCCCAATAGGGACCAATGAGAAACCCATACTGCAGGCTACCTAAGTTGGAGATCTCTCATACATTTCAGAGTAAGAGTTGTTTATAAGTTTCTAGAAGTGGTTGTGATGTATTAATGGCTTTCCCGTGTAGTTTGTAAGTTTCCCAAGATTCTAAGAAGAGTCTACTATTCTTGTTTGTGATGTGACGGTGTAGTATTTTTGTTGAGTCCCAGTCGGGTTCGTGTCCGTGTTGTAAAGCGTGTTCTGCCAGACGTGAGGCTATGTCTCCTTTCGCGAGTGCTTGTTTGTGTTCTTTTTTTCTTGTTTTGATCATTCTTTTTGTTTGTCCTATGTAATGTTTGTTGCAGTCTTTGCATGGTATTTGGTATATGGCGCCTGTGAGATCTTCTGGTGGAACTGGGTCTTTAACTTTTGTAAGTTGTTTGCGAAGTGTTGTGACAGGGGAATAGAATGTTTGGATATTTGCCTCTTTAAGGATGCGAGAGATTGTTTCGGAAATGCCGTGAATATATGGAATAGATATGCGGGTGTGAGATGTATTGTTTAAAGATGTACTATTGGGTCTACAGTTTCTGAGAATGAATCGTTTAGGGTATCCATTATTTTTAAGTGCCGTGTGTATGTGTTTTGTTTCTGTGTTTGAAAGTGTTTCATTACTGCAGTGAGAATTCGCTCTAAGACTTAATGTTTTAACAACGGAAGCTTTGTGGCATGTTGGATGATGCGATTTAAAATCGAGATATCTGTCTGTATGTGTGGGTTTACGGTAAACTGAGGTGAAGATTGAGTTATCGTGAGATCTGTGTACAAGAACGTCTAGGAAAGGGAGTTTATTGTTCTGTTCTGTTTCGTATGTGAATTTTATATGTGAGTTTAAGTTATTAAGGTAATGGAAGAAGCTTTGGAGTGTATTAGTTTTAAGTACAACAAACGTGTCGTCGACGTATCTTTTCCAGAATTTAATGTTAAAATTCAGTGAAGATAAAGCAGTTTCCTCAAATGACTCCATAACCAAGTTAGCTACAACACTTGAGACCGGAGATCCCATGGCAGTGCCAAAAACTTGTCTATAGATAGAACCATTTGAGGAGAACACAGCAGAGTCCAGACAAAATTTCAACAATGTGCAGATGTCGTGAGGTGTTAGTGAAGTGCGTTCATGTAGTGTTGTGTCATTTTGGAGGCGTGTAAGTGCGGTGTCGATTGCAAGTGATGTGGGAATGCAAGTGAAGAGAGAAATTACATCGAATGAGACCATAAGGTCGTCGTCGTCAAGTTGTAAGTTTCTAGTGGTTGTGATGTATTAATGGCTTTCCCCGTCGTTTGTAAGTTTCACAACACTTCGCAAACAACTTACAAAAGTTAAAGATTCAGTTTCACCAGAAGATCTCACAGGCGTCATATACCAAATACCATGCAAAGACTGCAACAAACATTACATAGGACAAACAAAAAGAATGATCAAAACAAGAAGAAAAGAACACAAACAAGCACTCGCGAAAGGAGACATAGCCTCACGTCTGGCAGAACACGCTTTACAACACGGACACGAACCCGACTGGGACTCAACAAAAATACTACACCGGCACATCACAAACAAGAATAGTAGACTCTTCTTAGAATCTTGGGAAACTTACAAACTACACGGGAAAGCCATTAATACATCACAACCACTTCCAGAAACTTATAAACAACTCTTACTCTGAAATGTATGAGACATCCCCAAATTAGGTAACCCGCAGTGTGGGTTTCTCATTGGTCCCTATTGGGGTTCTTCCATGATTCTATTGGAGGCCTCCCATTGGTTCTCATTGGGTTTTCCCATTCTGCGGGACTACTCTGATGAAGGGTTTTCCAGAAATTTCAAGTATAAAAAAGAGACAGAAACATAACATCGTCATTACTCCTGATGAAGGACTGCTGCTGATGCGTCCGAAAGCTTGAGTGATCTTTTTCATTGCTATTTTACCAGTGTTTAACCTTTTTTTATGTAAATCTAGATAATATTTATCATGCAAACCACACTTCAATGTGGTGCCTTTTCCTTTGTGAATTTTTAAAATTTATATAGATATTTATATAGACTTTTGGTTCTTATATATATTAGGCTTCACCTCTAGAAAGGCAGGTAAAAAATATAATTAAAAATTTTCATTTTGTTTTAAATAGTACTTTGATAATTTTGTACACTATCGGAAAGCTTATTTACTTAACTTTCTGTCAGTATCAAAATGAGCTTTTATGTTAAGTAGAACATAAGGTATTGGGAGTTGAATCTTTTAAAATACCATGTTGGAGGATTTTTCAGTTAGAGTGTACTTTACAATTCATTGTTATGAGTGGTTCAAAAATATTTTGCATTCTATTTAACATCTCATTTTGGTACCACCAGAAAGATAATTAATTTTTCCAGCTATGAAGGGGAAAAAAACGATTAAAACCAAACAAACCCCCAAAGTATTATTTAAAATGAGAATTTTTTTGGGAGGGATATTTAAATAATAGCCTACATTTTCTACTCCCAACTGCAAACCGTGTTTGTCGAGTCCTGTGTGTATATATATACAGGGTGGTCATAAAGTTTCCCTGTAATGATTCCTTAGTGATAGAAAATTTTAACGAATCTGCAGTGGTCATATAAGTTGGTATAGGTACGATGTTATTGTACATTGGTATAACTACAATGTGTTACTGCAGGACAGCAGTGGTACCTTGGAGTCATTTGTGTCACCTGGTATGAAATATGATGTTTAGCATTCTTACTTCGCTCATACGTTCTTCCTATATAGCTAGCTTTCACTGATGTCCAAGCAAGTGACACAGCATTGTGTATTTTATTGATTTTGATGTGCAGTTAATTTTTTGTTTGTTGAAATAAAATACAGGGTACAAGGGAGGAAATTACATAAAAAGGTTAAACACTGGTAAAATAGCAATGAAAAGGTTTTTGTTTGTTGTTAATGCAGAACTACCTGACCAGTTATTTTCATTGTTATGATTCTGTCAATGTAACTGCTGTTGAGATACATTGGTTTCTGTGTGTGACCTTGTATCATATCTATAAAGCTGAATGAAACACAAGATTTAGATATTTCAAGGTACGCACTCAAGAGTTCTGTAAATAACAAAAATCAAGCTCTCACAGTTGTGGTTATCAATACCAGATTTCGAATGGCAACATTTGTTTTAATATAATATGATTAGCACTGTAAAAAAACAATAATAGCATTTACCTTTAGCTTTAAAAACGATGTGGCATATTGTGGACAACATTGGAGAAGGGATATCTAAACTAAAATATCTTTTAATAGCTTCTTTCAAGGCAGATTCATTTTCAGGACTCTCTTCGTACACTTTCGATTTCAAATATCATCATAGCCAGAAATTCATTAGTTAGATCAGGAGACATGGTGGTCACGTAAACAGAAAATAGTGAGAGATTATTCTGTCACCAAAATGTTCTAATAAACGTTTGACACATGTCTGAATATGGGGGGGGTGGGAGAACCATCTTGCATCCATACAACGTCAGATATAGCATTGCTGCATAGCGAACTCCCATGACAGTACATGTTCTTAAATCTTTTGGAATCGAGTCTTGAAAGCCGGCGCAGCATGACCACTGTAGTCTTTGAACCGTAAAACAGACAAACAAACAAGTCTTGAAAGAAGTCCAAAGTACTGAGAATGAAGGTGCTTGTAATGTTGCACCACACAGTTACTTTGCAGTCATGTAAGGGTTGAAGTGTCAAATCATGCGTATTTTTGTCTAGTGCACTCAATTCTTCGAGTTAATGTTGTTCATTTACAAGAAGTGTGCTTTCTCGGTCCACAGTATGTATAGAGGCCGAATGTTATCGTTGTCATACTTTATGGGAAATTCCTTTCCAAAATCTAAATTTAGTTGTTTGTCACCCATCGCAACATCTGGAATTGATATGGAAACATAAAGTGTAGAATGCAAAACCTGTAGTTTTGGGAATATCAAGGGTGCAAGAAGCAGCTCATGCAGTTAAATGAAGATTGTCACTAATCATGTAATGCACTTCCTTAGCATGTTTGATAACAAAGGATGATTGTTCATTTCAAGGTCTGTCGCAAGTACAATCTGTTTCTTTGAATTTGTTCACTGATTTATGCATAGCTTGAATAGAACACAGGCATTACACAGGACAGACACATAGATTATGGTTTTGATGGAAAACGCACAATGCCTCCATGGCATTTTCACCATTCATGTAATAGCGCTTTGAACAGTTTACCATGCTGTTTAGCAGAAATTCTCATTTCATTCTTCAAGCAAAGGCACTGTACTGATTAAACTTCCAACCGTAAATGATATTAATAAGAAGTGGTTTAGATGAAGCATCAGAACCTTCTGTTGCCAACTGGAGTTCTGTGAAGGCTGCTTGTGATTATTGCAAATTACGCTCTTCATCACTGTTGTTCATTGTCTTTTTTTTCTTCTTTTGTTTTGTTGTTTATACTCATCTTGCTTGACAGTGCTCTTGCCCAGTTGTTTTTAGAGCTAAAAAGGTAAACTTTCAAAGCTATTTTTTTTTTTTTTTCTTTTTTTTTTTTAGAGAGCTGATCATATTACGATTAAATAAATGTGGTGCCATTCGAAATTTGAGAACTGCAACTGCGAGAGCTTAATTCTTGTTATTTACACAACTTTGCCCTGCGGTGGCGCAGTGTGGTAACGCGTTCTCCTATTGCGCGGCTAATCCGGGTTCGACTCCCAGCAGTGCAAAAAGAACGCTTACTCAGAGATCTCATAAAGATCGCACTGCTCACTGTAGTCCGGGGTTTGGTTCCCTAGGCCTTAAGAGGTTCGGATTCCTCGGAAAACAGTAGGTCCCGGCGCAGCATGACCACTGTAGTCTTTGAGCCGTAAAACCAAAAAACAAACAAACAAATTTACACAACTCTGGGGGTCATATTTTGAAATATCTAAATCTCACATTCCATTCAGATTTGTTAGAAATTGTAGTCGCTAGGAGGCTCGCATATAGAAAAACTTCCTTTTTGACCACCCTGTATGTAAAAAAGGGTACTTTGATAAAGAGTGAAGAATACTATATGGATTTTTTCTTTCAGGCATTTTGTATGTTTGATGATTATAATTGGGATTGGTCATTACAACACGTTAGTGCAACATGCATGTCTTCCCCATTAACTGCCATGGTTGCAGTTGCACCTCGTGTTTTCCATATTGGAGAATGGTATGTTTTAAATATGGAATTTTGGTATATAATATTTCATGTAAGAAATTTTTATAGTGTTTTCAGTCAAGAATGATTTAGTATACCAACATGCTTCAATTATTACAGTTAATTGGGCTACAAAAACAGTATAATAATCAGGATATATATGAAAAGTAGATTACTTCTAAGGGAGAGTTCAAGTATTACATAAGCAATATTTTGGCCATTTCAACTCCCCCCCCCAAGGTGTTTACATAATACTTGTACACTTCCTAATGAACTTTCTGAAATGACACATTTTTTTTAATGAAGAACGTATAAATTACTTTTTGAATTTTAAGAGTTTATTAGATACAGTGTATCACCATCTACAGGTGTAAAGCATAAAAAAAAACCCCCACTATTGATTTTGAAAACGTTTTAAAACACTTGTTTGCTTTAAAATTTTCCCTTCGTTGTGCACAGTCACGTCACATTGTGACCACCAGCAAATCTTGAAGGAACAGCTGTGCACAGCATGGGCAGCAGCTGGACAGGCTGAGAGTGACTCAATAAAGTAGTAGATGGTTGTTATAGGTATATTGATCTACGCCAACTGCAGTGTATCTGACTGCTTCAGGAGGATACATGATAAAACATTCATAAAGCAAACAAGATTATTGAGGCAGTCCCACAGAATGTCTATTGAGTTCAAGTCTGGGGAATTGGGTGCCAGGGAAGTATTTGAAAGTTTGTTATACTCTTTCTTTAAACTACTACCAGACAATTCTAGCCACGTGACACATCACATTATCTTGCTAGAAGATCCCGTTCATCTCGGGGATGACAATCAGCATGTTTGGGTGTACATGATCTGCAAGGATAGATTCATCACCAAATCAGTTAAGAGTGCCTTCCACATAAGTAGATTCTGATAGTATCACAAAAATATTCCCTAGACCTTAACTCTACCACCACCAGCTTGTATTATGCCATCACTGGTTAAAAAGTGTTTGTTCTCCGATGGTACTCACCGGACATCTGTTTGATGAGGCAGCAAATGTGACTCTTTAGAAAAGGCAACCTTTTGCTAATCAGCAGAGGTAAAATTTCAATATGTCTTGAAAATTTAAACCATTTCTTCCAATACACGTTCGTTAGCATAGATGCAGTGACCATCCATCTGCTTTGGAGCCCCACATGCAGCAGTTTTCTGCATTGTCGTTTGCTGTTAGATACATTTGTTGTCCCTCCGGTTCATTTTGTCAGTGCATTACTTCACTATAGCGTATTGGTCAGCCCTCATGCATCTTCATAGTCAATGTTCACCTCTCATATCAATGACGCATGGCACTCCACAGTTTCCACATAGTTATTCACGGTGGTGCCATTTGTCCAATCATGATACTCTTTTACAACAACAACAACAACAAAAAATTCAATTAGAAAAATATTGCCCTATACTTAATTAGTCAAAGGAAATTTTATGTTTCTAAGTAAAATATTTGTAAAGTTATTAAAAGTTAAATTTCATCACTTACAAGTTTTTATTGCTATTTTGGCAACTTTTTCTTGCCGAAATAATGGCACTCTTAGGAGACAATTTTTATAAAGTAAAAAAAAAATGAAGCATGTGGACTCGTTTTGAACCTCACTCAAACTCAGAATTTCATCAGTTATCTCAATTTTTCAATTTGTGAATGTTCCCTAATTATTTGGCGGTAGTCAACACCAGAATGTGAAATATTCAATATTTCAGAGACTATGTCACATAGCAATATGAAATCTTTATTTGATTAATTAGACATAGTGCAATATTTTCTAATTGGAAGTTTTGACAGATGGCCCATAGAGAAAAAGTAAATTCCATATTTTTATACATATACTACCTCCTGTAAAATAAATAACACGAGCAATATCCTTACATAATTTGCAAACTTTTTTTTTTTCTCAGAAGTTTTTTCATGAGTAACAGTTAAAAAGATAATTATGGTAGCATCTGTTCTTGAACCCCCTGCTGTATATACGCTGAGGAGCAATTGAATTGGACATGCCTGCCTAGCATCATGTAACACCACCTTTCTCCCTGATGATGGCAGTGGTTCATTTCAGCATTAATTCAACAAGACACTGGAAGAGTTGGAAGCCATACGGATCTACACAGACATGGGGTTTGTGCTGGGAAAAACTTAAAATTTGTTTTTTGGCATTTCAGGCCTGGAAAAGTCTTGGAAAATATGCTGCTGTGGATTTCCCCACCCTACTTTCTTTTTACGTTTTCCCCAATGCCTTTTCTTTTATTTGTTGTTTAGGGAACTTTTGGTTGCTAAGATGCCAGTATCTCCAGCCCCTTAAAAATTGGCAGATTGTCAATAAATCTCCCACTGCAGCAGTTCTATTTTTAGCCAGATCATAGTTTCCACGTGTAATCAGTTTAAAGTTTTTCAAGGCAACAGTCCATGTCATGTGCACGCCACGGCGGTGGCAAGCTAGTTATTTTCCTTCCTTTTGAGCTACTTTTCAGGAAGAGTTGAAAGTTCATTTCGAAAATTGCGGTTTTGTTTTGCCTGTTTCACTTTTTTTCCTAATGAATATTTTTGCAAAATATATTTCATTTTTCGTTAATTTTCTTCTTTATATAGCTTTAGCAATAGATGTTTTTTTTTTTTTTGTAGGAAAGGAAACATACAAAAACTAAACTATTAATACCAGTGATGTGGTCATAAAAAAAAAAGAGAAGTATTCTTGTGGGGCCTTGTTTATTTAATATATTTAGCCACAATACACATGTATCCCATGCTTGCTTTGTCACCAAGGTGTGGCAACCTCCTTCCCGAATTGCGTCACAATATGTCGTTTTGCACGTTTGCTTCATTTCCGGTTGCCATGATTATTTACAAATGGACTACTTACTGTTTTTGCTTGTGTGGGGGCTCGCATAAAAAAAAAACCACAGAGCACCCGAGCACTAGAGAGGAGTCTACCTCATTGGTGGACCACAAAACACGTAGTGAAATCCCTCTAATTCGTTCATTCTTTGTTTAAGAAAAACCCTTCTGCTTGCATAGAAAAAAATAACCACAGTGCTCCTAAGCTCTAGCGAAAGACCTGCCTCATTAATGGATTGTGAAACTCCTTCAATTTGTCCATTCTTTATTAAAAAAAAGTTTTTTAAAGTACTAGCTCTGCCTGGAAAAATAATCTTAAATCTACTCCACAGACTGCTTCAACTTCGCTAGCGCCTGTCGCTTTACCATAAAATTGTTTTCCCGTGTTTTTCAAACGTTTTCTTACTGTTTTCGATACTTGAAAATTTGTCCGTATGTCAACCAACGCATTATTCCAGAAATAATCGATTTTTCTAGAAAACCATAGCAATGACAATTATGCGACCAAGTGAATGGATTCACCTCTGATTGTTGACACTTTAGCTTCGTGCAATCCCGAAGAAGGGCAGCCGATTTGTCCACCCGAAACGCGTTGATTTTTATTTATAAATATTGTTGATATGTTACTAACGTTGTTATCAAAATTCCCTGTATATTACTCGTATGGAATCGTCATTTTTTACCACTTAATAATAATGTTTATTTGTCACAAGGGTTACATATTGCATACAGTCTTGAATTTCAATTTAAGTATAATAAATTTCACACAGTTTAGAACAGACAATACAATTTGCATTTCCCCGTGATGGGTCCCCAGTTTAAATTATAAAATTTAACCGGTTGAGGACCCTATTAATCCGCTGGCGCAGCACAAACTCCGTTTAATAAGTATACAATTAATTTCTTTTTAAACAATTTTATATTATTAATATTTTTAAGATTATTTGGTAATTCATTCCAAAGCTTTATTCCCATATATTCAATTCCTTTCTGTACATTTCCGTTCTAATCTCTCGTAGCTTAATTTGGTTGCTTCTTCTTAAATTTCTATTGTTTTCGTGATATTGGATATCAATATTATCCAAAATGTTTTCCTTCTATTATCCTTTCCTACATTAGTTCTAGCGTACAATATTCATTGATTTTATCAATTGGTAATATACCATATTTTACAAATAATGTAATGTAACTTAAGCTGGTGTTTCGTTCGATGGTTTTTAAAAATTTATTCTGTACGGATTTAATTACCTTCATGTTGTTCTTATTCAAATTTTCCTATATACAATTGCAATAAATCAGGTGACTATATAGAAAAAGATAGTACAGACTCAGTAACACATTCTTATTAACTTCACGTGACAATTTCTTTATAATTCCTGTTCCCGAACTGATTTTTTTTTTTTTTTTCAATTTGTTTATTCCAATATAAATCGTTCGTTAATGTTACTCCTAAGGAATCAATTTCTTTGACAATTTCAACTTCTTTTCCATTAATATAAATTCTATCTATATCCCTCAATTTACCAATTTTTTTGTTCCTCGTTTTAAAAATTAATATTTTTATTTTAGTGTCATTTATTTTCATGTGATTACTTCTAAACCAAAGTTCATATTTTCCAATTTCTTCCTGTCCAGTTTTTATCAATTCTTCAATGTTACTTCCTCTTACAAATACACTAGTGTTGTCTGCACATAATGTTAATGTACCTTTGTCTGATACATGCATAATATCATTTACATACAGTAAAAACAATAGGGGAGCAAGGATTGATTGCTGGGGAACTCCATGTTTGCTTTCCAATGAATCAGATTTTATGTTATTTACAAGGACAAATTGTTGTCTTCCCTGAAGGTAGTGTTTTAATATATTATTTATCTTTTCTTTAAAACCGTACTGATTTAATTTTTTTAGCAGCAGTTTTCTGTTAATTATGTCAAACGCTTTACTTAAGTCGAAAAATATTTCCATGCCTATATAACTGGTGTCTAAAGATCTTTGTATTTCCGTTGCCACATTTAACAATGCGATTTCTGTTGATTTGCCTTTCATGAAACCATGTTGACAATTATCCAAAATATTAAATCTTTTGATAAATTCGGCTAGTCTGTTATATATTAGTCGTTCGAAGATTTTGGCAAATACTGACAAGATTGAAATTAGTCGATAATTTGATTTTAAATCCTTTTTACCTTTTTTAAATATTGGGATTATTTTTGCTATTTTTAACTCTTCCGGAATCATTTCCAACTCAATGATTTCATAAATTATGAACAATGGCTCGAGAAAATTTTCAACATTTTCCTTTACCAGTTTTGGTCTTATTTCATCTATACCCGTTCCCTTTTTAACATTTTATGTTTGCATGATTTTTAATAGTTCGAATTCATGTATGTCTTTAACAAACATCGTGTTGTCTTAATCATTCTTAAGTACAAATTATAGTCCACTTCGTTATATTCGTTTCGATTTAATTCAGTATCTACTATACATGCATAATACTCATTTAATATGTTATCAACTTGATAATCTCCAGTTATGGTTTCATCATTTTCACGTAATCTCTCTAGATTTTTATTCTTTGTTTTAGATTTACCAATTATTTTATTCACCACCCTCCATTTATTTCTAGCGTTTTTATCTTTGAAGCAATTATTATAATAGTCCTGTTTTCTTTTTAAGTTTAATTTGTTTATTTTGTGTCTCATTTCTCTAAATCTACTCATGTAAACAGTTTTTCTTGTACGAACATATCTACAATACATGCTCTTTCTTTTTTAATTTCTTTAATCAATTTTTTGTCTGTCCATCCCTTTTTGTGGATTTTATCTTTAATTGTTATCCATTTAAATACTTCATTGATTATTTCTTTAATTCTTGTTATAAAAATGTTGTACTTATTCCTCTCTGCCTTAAATTCGTCTTTCCACTTTATATTTTTAAAGCATCTTTAAATTTTTCCATGTTTGTTTGACAGTAGTTTCTTACCCTTACTTTTTTCCTATTTTTTTCTTTCCTCTTCCTTATCAATTATTATTGTTTTATGGTCACTTATTTGATAATCATTAACTTCAGCAGTAATTTCATTCATACTTGTGAAGCATAAATCATAGTAGATGACGATTGAGCTATTATTCGTGTATACTCCTTTACAAGTCTTTAAATCCTAGTGATTTCATTGAGTTTAGTAATAAGTTACTATTTCCATTTTCCTTGTTTATACTTATGTTAAAATCACCTATTATAATTATTTTTTCAATGGTGCTCTCTTCCAAAGCTTTATTTAATCAATTTATCACTTCAACCTTTTAGGTTGTCTATATAATAATCCCATTTCATTCTTTTTTTATTCCCATCATTGTAAAGTTATCCTCCATATTTGTTATTTTATCCCAAATTCCATACCTCTCTAATCCATCCCTTATATAAAAGGATACATCCCTCCCCTCTTTTCCTTCCTGTTTCTATGATATCTATAAAAACCCTCAAAATAATTTAAGTCATAGTCATCCATTCACGTTTCAGTAATTGCCAGTATATCTGCTTGAAGTTCATCATCATTGATCAGTAACTCTATTTCCTCTATCTTATTATTAATACTTCTAGCATTTAAGTAAAGTATTCTATTTACTTTGTCTTTTACTGTCCAATTGCTATTCAGTAAGTTACTTTCATCCATTCTTCATTAATTCTTATCCATGTTTCGTTATTTGTTTTTGAATTCAATTTATCGAACTCAGAGTTAGGACATAAGCTTTGAATTTCAAATTTCCAAATAATAGAATTTTCATAGTTTTCCAATTCGACATCATTATTCGTTAATTTAGCACTATTTACGATTTTCAATGGTTCTACAAAATTAATCCTATTGTCACTGTAATTAATAAAAGTTAAAATATCCGTTACTATTTCGTTTATATTTTGTGAAATTCCGAAAAGTTCCTTATCTATACATTTTTTTACATATAATTTATCAATATCATTTTTCAAGTCTATATGAAGGTTTTTATTATAAATTATTTTTTCGTTTGACTTATTTTTAAGTCACTGAATTCTTTCTAGATCATTGTAAGTATTTATTGTAATCACTTCACTATTTTCTTCTATCCTCAACTTGCCTCTACCGTTTGTTGTACATAAATGTCTCCATCCATTTTCCATCTTTTTATTCAATACGCCATTACACAAGATCTTATTAAAAGGGCACAATTGTTCGTTAATATAAATTGCATTTTCTCCATAATTCCTTATATCCCTTTCCTTTATGTAAATACCACTTTTTTTTCTGTAATAGTTCACTCTTGATTTTTCTACTTGAAAATTTTACGATTATCTTGTCGCTTATTCCCCTACCATATCCTAACCTATGCGCTGCTTCGATATGATTCCATCTTTACCTATAATTTTGCACACAATTTCATCACTTAAGTCCTCGCAGTTCTCTCCTTCCCTATATGGCAGTCCTATTATCTCTATATTATTCTATTCTATTCTATTGTTGAGGTTCCATTAATTCTTCCGTTTTCATTTCAAGTTCTACTTCAAGATATTCTACCTTTTGATTGATTTTCCTGTTTTTAATCTCGATGTCTTCCGTCATCTGTTCGCTTTCCTTTTTTCAATCATTCATTTCCTTTTTCAAAGTTTCATTTTCTTCAATCACTCTTTGGAATTTTATTGAGATGTCTCTAAATGCCACTTTTATCTCATCATAATTATTTTGTGGCTTCTCCATTTGTTTTCGTAATATACAATCTCTCTGTGCTTATTTCTCCTTATTATCATCTATTTTTCTCATTATTTCTGTAATTTTTCTAATTATGGCATCAGTTTTTCCTGTATTCCCATCATCCACAGCTTCCTCCTCTTCATCGTCCTTTGTTTCATCTCGCTTTTCCTCAAGTTTATCGCTCCTGTTTAAATCATATTTTCGTTCTTTTCCCTTTTCCCCACCATTCTTACCCGGAAGATGCAATTGATTTAAAGATAGGATACATATAATTCAGATTATTTCCAATCTGCTATGTCCAAACTGTTATTTCATTATTTTCAGCCAACAACATAATTATATAGCAATTTAATTTTTAAGAGTATTGGGAAAAAAAAAAATTCAGCTGTTCACCCATTTTCAAACGATGCTACAATACAATTACTGCATGCATGCACACATTCTTTATGCTTGACAAAATCTTCAGCCCATTTTAAGAGTATAGCATGAGTTTTGTTGGTGCGAAAGCATGGGATACATCTGTGCTGTCACCGTGTATTTTATGTACATTACATATTAATAATATACATGCTTTAAAAGGGCCTCCACTGCTGGTTGAAAGTCTTTCGAATCCTCAAATTTCATCATATTTTTTTTTATCTTGTCCTCCCATCATGCATGTACATCAGAGATTAAGCTATCAAGATGTTTGACCAAGATGTTGATCAGGAGATAAACAACAACGTTATTTATCTCCTGATGAAGACCAGCGCGTGGACTGGTCGAAATGCTGTTGAATCACTTTTAAAGTCTTTATTCAATGTTATACACAGTAAATATGTTGAAAATTGCAATTTTATTTTTAACCTCCCTAACATATTGTACAACAGTGTACCCATGATGCAGACAAAGGGTAACCTACTGGCATGCACAGTTGTACTGCACACCATGCTGCCTATCTAACAGGTGGTATGGTGCTTGTGAACAAAATTATAATTCGTTCTTTTATCAGTGTATTGCCAGATACGGATTTGGTGATCGTCAGAACCCAGACAGAAACAGGATCCATCACTGAAGGCAAATAATAGTCCATTGCCAACCCCAAATTGCATGATTTTGACACCAAGCCAAATAAGTGCTGCATTGCTTTGCAGTTAGTAGCAGTTTGCACAAGTTTGCCTCCTGTAACCTCCGGTTTTTAGTTTAGGTCATTATGGTGATGTTGACACTGCAGTCTAATATTGCTTGTAGTGCTTTGTGGTAATGATCAGGCATGTTGAACAATCCATTTATCAAGTCGTGCTGATGTTTGTCAAACTTAACCACTGCTTTGGAGAAGCATGTAAGAACTTCCATGTTGTGACTGGTGTCAGTAACGTGTAACAGTTTGTACATCTCATTGTATTTCGGCAGTGATGTGTAAATCATTCTGCTTCATACAGGTCTACAATTTTATCTCTCTGAAAAGTATCCAAATGGTGATAAACCTTTCAACTATGTGTACCTGGCATTTTTAGCCTTTGCTGAAATGTTTCCAATCATGCCCATCAAATCTGAAATGTACAAAACTTTCACCTGCGCAAACACATCACCATCCTTGTTGCTTCTTTCAGCCTTTATCTTATGAATGTGTGGCATCATCGGCTCTGAATTATCAGTGGCATACCTACAATGGGTACACCCATCCTGTGATTTGCATGTCTGTAGCATGCTTCCTTCTGGATTGGGCAATTTCTATGTCGAGCAGTGTTTATGCAGGGCTCAACAAATCATGTAGAAATGTACTCGCCAGACAAGAACAATACTGACCCACCCCAATAAAAAACCTAGGAACTTAGTAGCAAAAGATTTCCTACTTGCAAACTGCAAAAATTTAGTCACTGATGGCGATCAAATCCATTGAACCTTGTATATACATACATAATTGTGATCTCTTGACATAAATAATACAAATTTTAAAAAGTTTGTTTGTAAAACTATTTTTTATTTTGTAATTTTAGTGGTGTCCATCACAAAGTTAAAGACTGCAACAGTGATAGAATTGTACATAAAGTTCGACGAATTTTGACTTCATCTGTAGCGAATCTTTTTCCAACTCGTTTATCTGTACATCAGAGTTTTAGAAAGACATTTAAGACACCAAAAGGAAATGGTGGGTGGGGTGATCTTCGTGATCATAATTTATGCAGTATGCAGGTAAAAAATGATACAGAATTTTGATTATATTGATTGACGTTTCTGTTTAAACATTATGTTAAATGAATAATACAATTGTTGGGAATATAATCTCAATAGTATGCTGCAATTGTTGATAGTCTTCATCTAACAACTTGTATGCTATTGAAGTAATAGTAAAGACGTTAAAAATATAAAATGTAATTTATTAAATATTGACTGTTTTTTAGTTACAAGAACGATCTTTATGTTAAAATGGATCTTTTGCATTAATATAATAGTAAACAGTTCATGTTTACATTATTTAACAAATTGTTCATTTAACTTTCCATAATATATGTTATTACTATTGCCTATTGATCGTTTATCCATATTGTATATTGATTTATTTAGATACATTCGTCAGTTACTTGTTTTAAATAATATAGTCACTTTTAGCATATGTCTAATATATATATATATATATATATATATATATCTGCTAAAATGTAATTTTCTTATTTAAAGCATTTTAGCCCCCTTTTTTTGTTTTCTAACAGTTTAAAAGGGTTTAGTGCAATAAACAATGAAATAAAAGATTTGAGTTACATGTTTGTAAATTTGTCATTTATTCATCTTGGCAAATTTTTTGTACCTAGTCGTTTTCTTTTTGTTTTTTCTGCTTCATTTTTCATGTATTCAATCTTAAAAACCTTAAACATCCTAATGTATATCGTTACATTTTTCAAATTGTTCAATACCATTTCATAAAATTTTATTTTGCTACCAAATGATAGTTTTTTATGTGTAAAAAATACTAAAACAATCTATTTGTATAATATGTAAACTGTTTTGACTCGTGTAAATGGAAAATGTTATTGTGACTGATAAAAGAAAGTTTAGTAGGAATGGTTATTGTTCGAAAAGTATATATTTTTATTTCTTTTTAAATGTGCTTTATATTTTTAATATATGCATAACTACAATTTATTAATAATGCTTGTGTTTCATGGTAAAAGTTTGTGGCATCCTCTGTTATATTTTGATTTATTTCCAATGTTTGTATTTTGTTCTAAAGTTTTTTATATTCTTTAAATCACATATATATTTTATTATCCTTGAGAGTTTAATTAAAAAAAACAAAAAAAAATCAGGGTTTGGAAATACGTCTTTTATGATTCATATTGAAACGTAAAGTATTTAAAGTTCCCTTTGAATATCATTCCACAAGTAATATTGTATTGCTTAAAAGATAAATATGTCATAGCATTGAATAGAAAGTTTAAATTTGCATGATCATGTAATCTTTCGTTTTTATACTGTTGTTTCTTGTCATTGGTTTTATTGTGTGAACACTCATTTTTATTCTTGCTATCATATTCACTTCGTTTTTGTTGAGAATTTCTTAATGTTTTGTTGCTGCTTTTATGCTCATAAATAATGATTATTTGTTTAATGCTTTATTCGTTATTGCTACCCACGTGCTAATGAGAATCTATACAAAACAAGTCAGGTTTTTGTGGAGATCGTTTTTTAGTACTTTCCTAATTTTTTTAGCATATCACAAAAACTATATTTTATTATGTAAGCTTGCAAACAATGTAGAGAAAAACAAAAAATACTACATCTTTGTATTGTTTTCTGTTTAATTAACAGAAGTATCAATGGTTTCTTCCTTACAAAATTTTTATTTTTGTTTTTAGGTTTTTTATTGTATTTTATTATAATTATGATAGTAAAGATAGGTTTGATATACATAGAGCTTAATTTCAAATTTAATGTGGTTAAGTTCTCAACAACTTATTGTTATGAAATAATCTGTGGATTCAGTTCAACTCTTACATATTAAAACTATTCAAAGGGTCATACAAGGCATGACCAAAAGCTGAATTAGACTTCAAAGCTATGATATATTTACAAACAGCCAAGACTTGTAAAGAAATAATTAAATATAATTATTTCTTTACAAGTCTTGGCTGTTTGTAAATATATCATAGCTTTGAAGTCTAATTCAGCTTTTGGTCATGCCTTGTATGACCCTTTGAATAGTTTTAATATGTAAGAGTTGAACTGAATCCACAGATTATTTCATAACAATAAGTTGTTGAGAACTTAACCACATTAAATTTGAAATTAAGCTCTATGTATATCAAACCTATCTTTATCAACTCTTTTGAGTTATTTATTTTGTACTGAGAAAGATTCCCAAAGGAGTTATTAACAAATAAATAAAAAGTAATAGTAATTAAATATATAATGTCTGTATTATATATTTTTTTATATATAGGTGAGTCAAAAGGCTCTAGGAAAAAACATACAGGGTAGTTATGTAAAAAAAAAAATTCAGATCATTGAATACACTTATAGAGTAAACATTCAGCGATACCCTGGCAAATTGGTTTCTTCTTAGCACTTGTGGCACATGCACAACAAATAAAAACAAATGGTGGCGACTATAGGAGACTTGTCAAACATTGAGCAACATTCTATTGTAAAATTTCTAACCAAGGAAGCCATAAAACCTAACAAAATTTTGTCAAGATTACAAGTACAATATAGTAATGAATGCATGAGTAAATTTACACTTTATTTATGGCATGATAAGTTTAAATCGGGATATGTAGGTGTTGGTAACGCTGAGCTCTGTGGGCTACTTTTAATGTCTCTATTTGGAAAGGTTTTGTTAAGCTTTTTTTGTGAGTGGGGGGACTCAAAATAATAATATACATTGATTTTTTGGAAGAAAAACTTACAATAAATTCAGGACATTACACTAACCAGCTTAAAGGTCCAGCATGTGAAACTATATGTCATAAAAGACTAGGAAAGTTGAAACATGGTGTAATTTTCCACCATGACAATGCTCGTCCTCATGCAGCCAAATATACTAAGGAAACATAAAAAAAAAACTGGTTGG
The DNA here is from genome assembly GCA_006491805.2 of Dysdera silvatica. Lineage (NCBI taxonomy): Eukaryota > Metazoa > Arthropoda > Arachnida > Araneae > Dysderidae > Dysdera > Dysdera silvatica. The sequence continues at coordinate 39,746,288 of QLNU02015360.1, forward strand.
GACCTCTTAGCACATCTTGCCTACAGTCCTGACCTAGCTGCAGGTGACTTTTATCTGTTTACGTACCTTTAAGATGCTCTACGAATTTGGGGGTGGACAATTTTGCTCAAAATTGTTATCAGGGACGACCACAAATTTTCTTTTCTGAGGGATTTGGCAACCTTGTAAAAAGATGGAATAAATGTATTGAAAGGGACAGTGATTACATGGAGAAATAAAAAGTAAGTTCATACTTATAATTTGTTTTTTATTAACTCTTTTCTAGAACTTATTGACTCATCCTCTGAGTTTTATTCATTATTGACACATGCTTTAGAGCCCCATTTGCTGTACTTATCCTGAAACTAAGTATTGTGGCTGTAAATTTTCTTGCCCAACCAGCCAGCTTCTCTCTCTCTCTCTCTCTCCCTCCCGGAAAGTTTTTAATTTTATTAACTTGAATTTTTTTTTTTCAGATATTATCTTTCTTAGGGATAGCACAATTACCAAAGTGGTTAACACACGAAGCTTCCAGGGCAAAATTTTGTAATTGTTTGGTTATAACAATTTTTGCTGGATCTTGGTGGTTTAGTTGGCATGATGCTTGGGTTTCAACCAAGAAATTGCTAGTTCAGCTTGGGGTGATGCCTTTTTCTTTTTGACCAACCAAAACTTGTAATGATGGGCTAATGAGATCTAGTTTGAGCCATATAACTTTGGTGTTAGAGAACATCAAAATTTGATTAATAGTTAATTTGCATAATTGTAATATGAGTTAATATTTGCAAAACATGAATGCATTAATATTAGTGATAAAGTATATTATTTTCTTATATTTTGTTATACATACAATTTATAATTTCATTGATCTGAACAAAAGTATTTTTCCTCATTTTATCAGTTCTTTTCGAATTTGTATTATAAGCAATTTATATGCTTAAGCTTAATTTAATTTTTGTAATAGATCAATTTTCTATTGCATATTTGTCCCTATAATCCACTGAGTGATCTTCGGATAAAATTAACCGAACAAGCTATTGCATATTGGGAAAATAATCTTGCACTTAGATACCATTGTATACCCTTCCATAAATTATAAACATTAATACATATTAAACGTGTAATTGTATAGTGAAGTGGTGACTAAGTCAAAGTTCCAATGCAGTGTTTGTCTCTCAGGATTTAAAATAATTTATTTATAATTAAATAGATAAGTAGTAATTTATATATAAACTAATATTGTATATGTGGTTGGTGACTTCTGAATTTTTAAAATTTACTATGTACATCTCTAAAGTTTAAACTTTAGCATTTATCTTTCGAATCATAATTAGGTTTAAATGAGAATAAAATAATGCATTTCAATTCTTTGATGCTCAAAAACTATTTAAAAGGCATGTCTTTCTGAATTGCTTTTATTAAAATCCATATTCTTTTTAATTTCATTTCAGTGTTTGTCATTTCCTTACTAATCATGCCTAATTAATAACAATAATAAATGTGCCTAATATATAGCAATAGTAGATAATAAATACGCCTAATATATAAAAATTTATTTTAAAAAAAGCATACAAATGTGTTATAAAATTTCAAGACTAATATAATATATTGAGTGTTTTGGGTATAAACCACACAGTACATTTAAAAATGCAATAATTACAGACTTTATATTGCCTACTGCATCATTTATAATTGATGTTATAGTAAATTATATAGAAGCTGTATTTAACGTTAAAACAGAAACCATAGTGTGAATCTGTGTTAACAAATGATTAAATACATATTTTCACACTTTAAGACAGTAATTGTCAAGTTTTTTTTTATGCTTAGCTCCCTTCACTTCTAAATAAATTATCTTGGCTCTCTTGTATGAGAGGAAAAAAAGCAGTTCTGCAATTAAACTTTTTGTTCTAAAAAAGTATTAAAATAACTGTGTTTTTATACTTAAATTTGCAAAAGTAAGATATATAGAAAAAGATGGAGAAAAAAGTGTGTGACTCAGTATGATGGTTCAAGATCCAAATTTAGCCAACCTTCATATTGGCATTGATTGTAAACCACTATATCCCAGGGAGACATGATGCACACCTCGAAAACCATTACTTTAAGGCATCACTCCTATTTCCAGATCGTTGCTTGAACACCCTCTCTTTAAGTACAAAATTCAACTTTCTTAAATTTTAATCACATTATGTCAGAATCATGTAATTAGACAGTTAGTAGTCTATCTAAGTACATGGTTTCCCTTTGAAGTTGAATACATGTCAACATCCTTGTAAGTTTGTGATATATATAGCACATCCTAAAAGTTTATGGATAATCATTTTTTTGGAATGTCAGATGAAGTACACAGAGAAACGGATGCAAAATATTTTATGCATACAAAAAATCAAGATATATATGAGATGCAATATTTAAATATCATTTAACACTCGCATATATTTTGTGGAAAAATGGAATAAAAAATATGCTGTACTAAAAGTATTTGGACATTGTACATTTTATCAGTTCATATTTTGTACCCGTTATTTTGAATAGTCTTACAGATTCGATCAGGCGTATCTTCAGCGAGTTTTTAAAGAAATTCTGGCTTCAAAGAGGACCAACGTTGTTTGAGTGGAATTAACTCCTCCACTATGGAAAATTAAGTTGGAACGCTCATTGTTCACCACTCAACGTTTTTCCAAAAGGAAGTAAATGACTTTGAAATACTTCTTGATAATTATTGGAGCACTGTCAACCTTGCATATAAGCGATATCTGTGGTACCATTAAAACAGAATCAGAGTGGTAACAGAACTGGGAAAACCGTGAAATCAGGGAATTGTCAAGGAATTTTTCAATTTTGGAAATGTCAGGGAATTCTCAGGGAATTTTTCAAAATTTCACGGAAATCAGAGGAAGAGAATTTTCTATTGCTAAAATGGCAGCAAATGTTAGAAATGAGCAAATTGGTTCATCAACATGAACTGCTCTTTCGAACAGCTCATCTGTTCTTGGATTATAATTCTTCTACACAACAGGGCCATAGCCAGGAGGGCTTTGCCCCCCCCCCAGAAAATATTTCAGGCTTCATTTTTTCTGAAAATCAGTTCTTGCAGAACCGAAGAATTAAAAAGATTGCAATATCAAAAATTGCATTGATTTTTTTAAATTTTTCATTTTGTACAAGACGATCTAAATTGTTCTTTGACACTAAAATTATATTCAATATAGATTTTCACTATAGATGTTTTTACATGTTCTTTTTACAAGTCTGTCTTAACTTGGGATATAGTAAGGAGAAATGGATAACAGTTCAGCGCCCCTTGTAGTCAGTTTTTCTTTCAGGCATACATCCCACCCTGTAATCAATCATTCGTCCTCCCCCCCACAGTACATGTATTCTGGTCAACGAAAAAAGTTAATTTATATCTCGTTTCATAGATTTTTAAATACACTATTTTTCTATATTATAAAGAATCCCATTGAAATATGGACAGTATGTTAAAAAGTACACAATACACTTTTTCTCTCTTACTTCAATTTTCACCCTATATATTTTTTTACATAAGAAAAGAGCTTATGTACTTGTTGTTTTAACAAGATTGAAATGGATTTCCTTAGGTGAATAGAATTGGAGATATGAGTTGAAGTTTAACATATGCCTCAAACAACTTGAGGGTTACTAATAATAACTTTATTAAATATTGCGGCTGTTGCCACTAAAAAATTGTGTTTCCTTCAGAAGTGAATAATAGAAGAAAGAAAAGGTGTGACAATTCCATACTCTGTCAGTGGCAATACAATGAGGCGAGGGCGCCGCTGCACTATGATTTCTGGCTTTAACTAGATCGAAACGGATTTTTTGCAAGCACGATTACACTGATATTAAACTTTGGTATTTATGGAAATCTTTAAAGTAAATAAAATTACTTTGGGTTTGTGTTTAATTTTTCTGTTTGAATTTGCCTTCTAATTAATAACTTTTTATGAAATTTTATTTCATTTTTCTCACCTGAAGAAGCTACGCAGTTCCATACATTTGTTAAACTTCAACATATCTTCAGTTCTGTTACCCGTATACAATCTGTTTAGGTCCCATTAACCCTTTAAGGCTTTTTGCTGGCTGTTTTGACCAGCAAAAGAAACTTAAAGGGTTAAAGCCATAAATTATAGTGTGGTGCCCTCGCCTCAACGTATTGCCACTGACTAAGTGGTAATACGTCAAATCGAGTGCTGCATGAGTTAGTTGCTGCTTTTTTTTTTAAATAATTGTTTAAGTTTTTTCACATATTATAGCATTTGTACATTTGATATTTTTCATCTTCTTGCTGACAACATGGGCATGAAATATCAGGGAAATTTTTAGCAATCTATCATGGAAACATCAGGGAATTTTTTTTCCTGCATTTGTTACCACCCTGAGAATGCTGCCCATACCATGACAGATACTCCATCTTGTTGACACTGAAAAAAGTGGAAGGTTCTCATCGTATGTCTTGCCAATAATAAGCTTGACCATTTAGATTAATTTTTTTTTCATAGCTAAATAACAAGCATAGCCATTCGTCGGCCCAGTGCAAATGTTTCTTGGCCCAAGCAACACACATCTCTCAGTGATGGGGTTTTGGTAATTGAGAGTGATATATTTTATGATAAACATGAACTCTTACTTGCAAACATCGATGAACAGTAGGTTTTGGCACAGCAGTAGCTAAATCCTGCATTATTTGACACACAGACTTTCCTTGAGTAGAAGCTGATTTTAAAATTTGCCTGTCTTGTTGGTCATTCGTCTTTTTCGGTCGTCCATACTGTTTTTCTGCAGTCACATTGTTACCTTTGGTGAAACTAGGTAGATAGCAGATATACTTCATTGCATTTGTTTAGCAGTATCACCAATTTTCAATCCTTGGGCTTTAAACGCCATATTTTGGTCACCTCGGCTTGAGAAAAATGTAAATTTTGTGACATTTTTTCATGCTAATGAAGATAAAGACATTTGCTGCGAAATTACGTACAAACATGATTGTGTCATAGAACAACCACAGTTACATGCAAATTTTGAAATTTAACACATTAAAACGATGTTTTAATTTGCTGTCCTCATACTTTTGGGACACCATTTTTTTTTATTTCATTTTTCCACAAAATATGTGTGTTAAATTGTATTTAAATATTTCATCACATATGTTTTTTTGATTTTCTGTGTGCATAAAATTTAGCATTCGTTTCTCTATTCTAATTTCTTCATTTAAGCTTACTTTTTAAATATCTCGGAAACTATGTGCTAAATTGAAAAAATGCCTTCTACAAAAGTTGTATATTTTTTACGAGGAATAAGAATAAAAAATACAAGTTCCCTTAAATAAAAGACAGTTTGACTTTCAAGTGATCTTGAAAACGACCCCTAAATAAAACATAATGAAAAACACTTTCCTCCTTCAAGACAAGCAACTTTTGTTTCAGACATTTTTTTGTAAAGCACTTATTTTTTTGAGGTATTTTACATTATCAACTTTACGTGATCCACCCTGCATATACATTAAAAATGTGTTATATTTTTAAATGGGGTACCTGTATGATTTTACATTTAGAAAACATAGCTATGGTTTATTTCTTAAAATTTGTTTTTAATTCATATTCAAATTATATAATCTTTGTTCTTCTTAATTTTTTTTTCATAAAACCCACCCCCACTTGCATTTCATTTGTTTAGGGCATTAAAATGATGGTTATAAATAATGCATTAACAGTAATGATCTGATATTTTTGCTGTTAGGTTATGTAAGTATAATTTTTTGCATATTGCCAGAAGAGTGGTTAACAAGAACGTTGAGAGTTCATTGACATGTTAAACTGCTGTAGTTAACGAAAATTTTTCATAAAATGTGACTTTCAAAATCTTTCATATTGCATTGCCATTATTAATGGTTTGCACTTCTTTTTTGCTAAATATGACAATTTTGTGGACATTTATACTTTGAATTTTTTTTAGAAAATTATCAACCTCTTCTTACCTTTCGTAAAATTAAAATCTGCTAATGCTATTTTATAACCATTTATCATTGCAAGGAAAATTTGAATGTATGTCACATTACTTGCCACAAATAACCCATATTTTGAGGTTATAAATTTTGGAGGTAGGCTTTTAAATGATTTTTTTTAAAGTTATTACATAATGAATTACCTTATTTCCAATAATAATTAATGTAGCATGTTAACTAGATTTAGTTGAATACTTGTCATCAGCATTTTGTAAAAGTTGCTGTTGTTAAAATTGAGTACTTACAAAAAACATGTACTTATATTTTTTAAATTTGAACCCTGCTGAACTTATTTATATATGATTATATATAAAATTATTTTTTATACTTTGATAGGGACAAGACGTAAGAAGAAAAAAAATATGAAAAAGCGAAATCCGCGAACTAACCCTAATCAAAATATCAATGATTCATATAAAGGCAAAACTTCAGTACTTTAACAATTTTTTTTACGTAATTTTTTAACAGTATGAATGTGATTCTCCATTAGGGAGTCATATCATGTCCGTATTAAGTTACAAGCTTGCTTTTTTCTAAGATATCCAGTACAATAGCGTTTTCCTCTTTTAATATTGCCACTGTCCTGCACACTGTGGCCCCCAAAACAAGCTTTTTGATGTTAATTATGATCTTAATTCCTTAAAAAATTAAACTGCATCTTTATTCTGTCATCTTAAACAAGAGCTAACAAAAACTATGTGTTATTTACATGCATATCTCAATTGAATTGTCTTTGATCTCAGTTCTGCGAAAAAGCAAACAGTGTTTAAACACTTAAATATCCGCTTAAACCTACTGATATACTATATACCTACTGATTATATATAATATATAGATATAATCAGCAAGAAAATTGCTAACCATAAAAATCTGAAACAGAAACTTTGAATTTTGGGAAATAATGTAAAATGGAGCTAATTCACACAATATGGTTACTCATTTAAAGTTTTATTATAATTACAAAAAAATAAAATTCTCTTCATAATATTACATTTGAGAATTTTATTTCTTCGGAGCATTAAAGTGGAGAAAATATTAGTTGCTGTCTTTTTTATGCTACTAAATAGTTAAATTAGTTTTTCATTAAAGAGGTATGAATTTTTATCCATGCTTCTTTCCTTGTATTAGTAAAAAGTGTAGGAAAGTTTATTACGTGAATATTATTATTTTTAATGTTCCTTCACAGCAGAGCAAATCATATATATATATATAAAGCAAATATAATCAAGAAATATAGCAAAGCACAAACTGGAATCTGCTTGTTCCAATTAAAGTTTTTATTCTATGTGTGCATGTGTGGTAAAACACGCTTTTTCAAGTGGAAATCTTAAGGAATTTGCCTTTTTTGTGTTTGCACTTTTATTTTAGATACATTGTTTTCTGCATAAATTTAAATACCAAATAACCTTATTTTAAAAATATAAAACTGTACATGGACTTCGTTGTTTAGTTTAATTATATTTTTTATTTGTTGTTATACTTCTGTACTGTTCAGATTTCGTTGAAAGAAAACTTTATTAGAATGGACGAACCCTAAAATGTTAAATTCCCCCTTGAAATGTAATGCTTAAGAAACTTTAACAAATAATTACGATTAACCCCCTCCCCCTTTATGAATGTATTGTTTTGAATGCTTTTATTAAACTCCATAGAAGTGAATGGCTTCCATATATTACGTTGTCCAATGCTTTCGGGAATAGGGAACTATTCGTTAAAGAAAGTGCTTTGTTAGTGCTCTTTATATGTATAAATATATATATGCACACACACACCTATGAGCCAAAACATTAAAACCACTTACCTAACAACATGTAGGTATGCCTTTGGGGCATAAAGGAGCCTGGACACGGTGTGGCATGCCTTCAATTAGATGTTGATAGGTTACACGTGGGATATCACATCATAATTGCAACAGAAGTTGGCCAAACTTTTGTAAATTCCGTGGTTGTGATGTTAATGCTCTGATACGTTGTTCTAAGTGAAACCACAGGTGCTCAATAAGATTCGCATTGGAAGGAGTTGGGAGTGATAGTAATAAAGAAAATTCATTCTTGTGTTCCTCAAATTATTCCAGAACCGTACAAGCTTTGTGACAAGGAGCATTATCCTATTGTACGATGCCATTGCCATCCAGAAAGACAGTGAACATGAAGGGGTGTAACTGGTCCCCCAGGATTTTAACTATGTGGAAGAGAGCATTGAGATTGCGTTGAACAATGACAATGGAACTAAGCTGGTTCCATGAAAAACTCGCCTACACTATAACACTCCCGCCATCACCTTGCTTCCTTCCAGCAGTGCAGCCAAGTAACAGTGTTTCTCTCGCTAAACGTCACATATGAGTGCCTCCATCCACATGATGTAAACCAAAACAAGAGTTGTCTGTTGATGCAACCCTCTTCCACTCTTTAGTTGTCCAATGGACATGGCTACAGCATGCGTTTTTACTGTGATGAATTGCGGTGAGTGTAGGCACACAAATGGGGCAATGACTTCATAGTACCATAGACAACAATGTCAGGTGAACAGTGTGCTTCGTCACATTCCGTGCATCACCACTATTAAATTCCTTGCTAATTTCTGTTACTGTAGCATGTCTATCCTCACAAACAAGCCAATGAAGTCTCTGCTCCCCACTTCCATCAATGCCTTTTGGCTGGCCAACACCTTGTCTTCAGCTATATGTTTCACCTGTTTTCAACCATTTCTGATATGTACTAACTACTGTGTATCGTGAATGACTGATTAGACATGCAGTTTCTCAAATTCTTTTACTTTGCTGTTTTGCTATCACAATCTGTCCTTTGTCAAAGTTTGATAAATCCTTACCTTTACCCATGTTGCAGTGATGCGAACTACTGTTTGACAGAGCAAGTTCCCACGCTTTTATATACCGACTCAAAACCCATCCTTTCCATTTGATTTGCGCTGCAGGCAACTTCATCTGCATAATGCACAGGTGTTTTTAATATTTCGGCTCATCAGTATATATATAAATATGTGTGTGTGTGCATAGAGCAATTCTTTAAGGACCTTCAACTTGTGCGTAGTTTTCTGCAGATTTTTTTCTCCTGGTAAACCATTTATTCGATAATTTATTTATTTAATCTAGTCTCTATTTCTGTTATAAAAGTTTATTGAAGTGTATAAAAAGTAACCAATTATTTTGTGAAGTACATTTTAATAGATGATTTGTAACCCTTAAATTATTTTTCTAAAAAAAAAAAAAAAACATAATTATAGAAATATACATGGTTGTAAAGAAAGAAAATTATTTCCATTTCTTACTATATGTGTAAGCATTGGTAATTTATATTATGCCTTAAGCTTCTTTATTTACTATGTTAATGGGAGTAAAAGAATTTCGATTCTTTAAGATGTTCAGTTTCTGTACTCTTATGACATTTTGCCAAAGATTTTTTCTTTTCTATATACCATTGTGATAATTGTTTATGTGCTATGGTTTGAAAATCTGTGTTCATTTATGTTCTATGCAATGGTTTCTATGTTGATCTATGTTGTCTAGACTCATTTTGTGTTATGTGAGGAAAAGTTTAGCGAGTCATTCTTTGGCCTATATAGTGTGAAATATGCTCCTTTTCGTGCACCATACTATTTTGAGTAAATTTTGTGGATTAAGCTATTGTTAAATTCATATTTATTAAGATAATTACAATTATGTTGAGTATACAAAACTCTAATGGAAACATGCTACTTTGCATTGATTGCATCATATCAACAAATAATTTATTTAATCTATTGCTTTCATAAAATAATATATAATTTTGATTTGATGAAATCGTTCATGTAAAGGATTGTGTATATTTATATTATTCTTGATATGTGAAAGTATATTTCAGTTCATGGATGGACTATATATATATATATATATATATCTATATATTTTTTAAGTATTTAGAAGTTCTATTTAATATTCCTTGTTCTTCTTAAAACCAAAAATTTACTAAAGGTTAATTTTTACTTTGTATTTTGTCAAGCTTTTCACCAAATCAACAAATCTGTGAAATATACCAAATTCAGTCATTTCACCATTATCTAATGCAAAATAGCAATATAATCTCTTAACCCCTGCAATCCTGCACCAGGCCTGTAGCCAAGCTGTTGCCAGAAAAGAGGTGGTCCCATGCTTGTGTCTCACTTGCCTCATTGAGCTATTTACGCATATATATAGAACAATCCCCGGGTGCCCTGTGTCCCAGTTGCCACTTCATCCTTGCTACAGGCTGGACACACATACACATTAAGATTTGTCCTGTTGAAGCTGAGAAATATAATAAGGAAGATGACTTTAAACAAATATTAACCTTTGGTTTCAAAATTTTAGAAATCGAGCCTTTTCTCTTGTCATTTTTAAGAAAATTAAAATATCGGAGCGATCTTGCCAGTTGACAAAATGCTGTTAGTAATCAAATCTATTCCTCCCCTCTTTATTTGTGATGCCATTTATGATGATTTACAAACATTACGTAAAATGAACATAGTTATTGATATTTTTAAAAGAAATATGTGCATTTTTCTATGTACACAATTATATGACACTTCCATATTGTCTATCAAGCTTCAGATTTTTGGTTATTATTGTAGTAAACTAATTTATGCACAAACCCTAATTGAAAAATTGGGCAAAATAGTCTTCAAGTTATGGTGATTGTGGTGCTATCTTACGTAATTTCTGTTGACTCTGCGATGGTGCAGTGGTAACATATTTGCCTGGTGCCTCGTTATCTCGGATTCAACTTCCAACAGTGCCAAAAAGAAGAAGAAAAAAAATGTTTAACTGCTCACTGTAGTTCATATTGGTTCCCTAGGCCTCAAGGTGTTTGGAATCTTTAGAAAACTGTAGATCCCGGTATAGCTTGACCCTTGCTGTCCTTACACTATAATTCTCATAATTATATAAATTTTTGAGTTGTTACAGAAATATGTAAATTTAACTGTTGCTTAAGAAGAGCTATTTAATGCCATTTTGTTTGGCACTATAGTGAAACCCCTCTTAACGGGACACGATCACTCTGCTTCTACAGTCAGATGAAAATTCCTGGCAAAAACTGATTTACAAAAATGTATTTCAAACCCCTTCTTTGCAGTCACCCTCAGATATGGACACTATTTTCATGTTCATTACATTAGACAAGAACCCCTTTATGGCAGGGTTCGAAATTAGCAGGTGCACAAGTGCACTGTGCACATGAAATTTTATCCGTGCACGTAAACTTTTAATTTGGGTGCACCTAACTATTCAAAACTATGGCTACTTATGTTTATGTGTTAAGAACAGTGGCCTATGCAATAATTTTATATAATTTTGTTAATGTATTCTGATTTTTTTTCAAATGAATGTTCAATTAATTTGAAAAGCTGCCTTTTTTTTTAGCTTACATGCTTAATATAATTTCTACACACATTTTATCAATTCTGTTTCTAATGTTGAGGTTTACTTTCTATTCTGTTAGTTACTTGTACACCTAACTAGTATTTACTTCTTCTAAGTCACAAGTCGTGGGTGCACTTGTGTACCCGATTAAGAAGTTAATTTCGACCCCTGCTGTATGGGCAAAATATAAACATTGATAGACAAAATACAAACAAAATTGAATTTTGACCTTCACAGTGTTTCTCACAACAAGAAACTAAGGATAAACAGGATAAGAATTAAGAATTTTCCCTCTAATTAACAAAGAGTGGCAGTCGACTTGGATTCGCTGATCCAAATGACTCATGCTTAATAAAGACATTGATAATAAACAAATCATGTAAGGATACACTGCTCGAAACTAATAAACAATTATCAACACAAAATTATCGCAGTTCAAATTTATTATCGTTTACTCGACTAACGCACAGGTCCTGTAAGCATGGCGACAGAAAAGCTGTGAATTTAATCTCGCAATTAAAAATACATTTTGAAAGAAGCACTGGTAAGTAAAACCCACCAAACAGCTATTGATAAATTTTTTTCCAAGACAAATAAATTTTAATATTTAACGTTTTGTTGTAAATTTACTTGTTATATTCAACAAATGGTTATGTTCGTTATTTTAAACTTGTCTTCTGTTCTTAAAAATAAAGTTTCGAAATAAATTATTTAAATAATTGAAATGGAATATTTCAGCTGCTTCAGAATGACCGCCCTCTTTTACAGCCTAATTTTTCTGTCTGCTGGGTGACTGCTAATAAGTGGTTTCATTGTAATATCAAATGTAGAGTGAAAATTCTCAAATTAGCTGATTTTAATTGGATAAGCAACATTTCTTCATATAAGCATTACTTTCATTTCTAAAGTTTAATTTATACTTTTTTTTTTAGATCCCGATTGTTCTCTAATAGCAAATTCACTTTCATTTGTTAAATTTGATACGTAATAAGTGAAATCTTTAGTTACAAAAAGAGTCTTATTTCACTGAAGGTTCATAGCTTTAATGAATGCTTTTCATAAACTTGAATCGTGTATTACTTGTAATATCTCTTTCCCCCCCCCAAACTTGTTTGCTCTAAATATTTAGTTCATTTCTTTTTTGTGTAGTGATATTTGGATGGTTTATATGTACTCTATTTAAGTTAATTAGTTTCAATTGAAATTTAAGCTGCCATTCGTTTTTATATTTTCAAAATTATTGAAGTTCAAAACTTGCCTAAGCTAGATAAACTTGATACTTTCGTTTATTGATTTCTATTATTTTTAACACAAATTTACAACTGTGTTATTGGTGTTTGAATACAAATGGGTTCACATCTAATTACTTGTGATATTGAGTTTTATTTATATATTCTGTGATATAAAAGAAAAAAAAATATTGTAAGAGAAATATATATGTGTGTAATTGGAAGGCATAGAAACGACTTCAGGAATCTTATATTTTTGATTTGAGTATATTTAAAAACGATATTTAATTACACTTGAGCTTAGTTTCTTTTTCTACAATTTCAAAATTGTGTGAAAGAACTCTGATTGGAAATTAATACTGAAAAGATTAAATACATGATCAATGTACAAAACAAGAGAATCTCCCAGTTTGAGAGTAGCCTGGTAAGAGAAGGGGGATGGAAGCTTAGGAGGTATCCCATAGTTTAAATATTTGGAACTATAGTAGAAGACAGTGAAGTTAATATAGAACTCAAAGCACAAATAATGGGGAGCAGGGTCTACTTTGCATTCCAGAAGGTATTGAATTCCATCAATGTCTTGTGAAAACTAAAACTTATTTTCACTATATTCAGTACAATAGTATATTGAACTTTTAAATAAAATATAAATTTTTAATTTTTTACTTCTGATGATGATGATGATGCACACAATTTGCAGTGAAACATTAAGTTCAATAGAATCGACATGGCGGAATATCCCGCAAAGTACTGAATACAGTTAAAACACTATAGGATGCTATGAAAGCAACTAAAACTTACCATCTATAAAACAACAATATGATGTAGTCACTCATATAAGGCCCTAGAATGATATTGACTACTGGAAGAGAATTGCTGAGAGTATGGGAAAAAAGGTCTTTCAGAAACTAGAGGGTAATTAATGAAAATGGCAAGTCGGGAATTGGACGAAACAATGAAAAATATACCACCTTCAGGATAATTTAGAGCTTATGACAGCAATAAAAGAATATATTTAAATGGCACAGGCACGGAGAATATTGAAATAGTTAAAATTGTGAGAACCAACCCAGAAAGAAAGAAGAAAAGCCAGACATCACAAGACAAGGTAGCTGGATAGGGTGAGAGACCTCAGAAAAATAGGAGTAGGACTAAGAGGATTGGGGAAGAAAGCTTTAGACAGAAGGAAATTATCTATGATTGTTACAGAGACTGGGGTCTATTAACACTTTACCTACCGCTTGCATCTATATATACATAGCCTATTTATCTTCTGGTAGGTAAAGTGTTAAGGGGACTGTAGTACTAGAAGAATGAATAAATACATAAATTTCTTCCTAAAAATTAAATAATTTCTCTATAATAAATCAACTTTATATTTAACTGCTGATAAAACTATTTTTTTATATTTTTACTGTCAAAATAATAATTTTTTATGTAACCCTGTAGTTCAAATTAGCTTCAAATTAGCTTCACTTATCACCTACCACTACATATGTTATTAACTACAATTGCATATTTATTTTAGTTGAAATTACTTTATGCTTTTGGTATTTCACTTTGTTGGTGTGAGGACTATAGATATATGAAAGTTGATTTTGATGCTGTGAAATTATGAAAATGATTTGTATATTTATTAAAGAGAAATATTTTTGGTGCAGAATTATGTGTAATTTAAAAAGAAATTGATTGTATGCTCAATACACACACACAATTCCGTATATAAAGGAATATTGGAGGCTGGCTCTCCTTTTATATCAAAGATTCGTCTAATAAAAATGCCTTTCAACTTAGAAATCAGCCTTTGTATGAAATTTTTTTGTTAGTTTTCTATAAAAATTCTATTGCATTTCGTAATTAAATGAAATTTCAACTTAAGATTGTTCATTTTACACCTGTGAAAATTTTCACATCGTTCATAATTTATGGACTGCAAGTTGGTTTTTTTAAACTCTATGCTTAACCTACAGTTTATACACACACACATATATATTATTATTATATATATAGGGTGTCCCAGAATGGCTGAACCACTCTTAATAAATGGAGTTTTTCTCAATGGAAAAAGTTCATTTATATATCATCTTATAGATTTTTAAATGTGCTATCTTTCTATACCCTGAAAAATTCCGTCAAAACACACTTTTTTTCTCTTATTTCAAATTGCACCTTACATATATATATTATGTAAGAAAGAAAGTTTAATTATGGTTCTAAGAGACCAAAATTTATTTTCTGAGGTGAGTAGAACTGAAGATAAAGGTTATAATATTTTCGCCAATTTTCGTAAGGACCACTAACAATGACATCATTAAGTATTGTGGATATTGCCACTAAAAAAAAAAAATGGTGTTTCTTCGGCAGTCAGTAACACAAGAAAGGAAAGGCGTAACAATTTTATACTCTGTCAGTGACAATACCCTAGGATTTATGGTCACAATTTGAATTAAAAGAGAAAAGTGCATTTTGTATTTTCTAATTCACTGTTCCTATTTCTATGGAATTCTTCACTGTGTAAAAGGATAGCACATCCCAAAATTCGTAAAATGAGAAACTTTTTCCATTGAGAAAAACTGGTTACTAAGGGTGGTACGGCCGCTCTGGGATGCCTTGCATATATATATATACACAGGGTGTCTCAACACCAGGGTTGCAAACATCTAGGAGGGGTAGGGTACACCTAGACGAACAATATTTGTCATAGAACCTAGGGTCGCAAACCATTCACAACGCCAATTCTAAAACCGTCCAGCATGCACAAATAGTGACAACCAGTGCATGAGAAGCGCAAAATGCGATGTCCTAATCATCTATGCACTTGAGCAGCTGACCTGAGTTTTATCTGGCGCTTTTCACGCACTGATTGTAAATATTTGTGCATGCTGGACGGTTTTAGAACTAGCGCTGTGAGTGGTTTGCGACCCTAGGTTCTATGACAAATATTGTTCGTCTAGGTGTACCCTACCCCTCCTAGATGTTTATAACCCTGGTGCTGAGACACCCTGTATATATATAACCATAATCATATTCAACCATTATCTATTCACTATGGATGAAGGTCTCTCCAAATACTCCCCACATAAGTCTATCCTAAGTAATTTGCTTCCATGTCGTCACTCCGTCCTGTTTTCTTATTTCATCTACCTATTTAGTTTGAGGACCTTTTCTAGGTCTTTGGTGGTGTCTTGGAATCCAGTTGTCCATCATTGATCAGTTCTTCTTGCGATACACGCAGCCCATTGCCATTTCAGTCTTTTTACTTTAACAATCATGTCCTCTACTCTAGTTTGCTCTCTCACCCAAGTGTTTCTTTTTCGATCTCTCCTAGTTATTCCAAGCATGCACCTCTCCATGCTCCTTTGGGTTGTCTGTAACTTCCGTATTGCTGCAATTGTTAGACTCCATATCTCTGATCTTCGAGAGAGGACTGGCAATACAAACTGGTTGAAGATTTTCTTTTTAGATACAACCGAAATTTTGTCTTCAGGTTGAAACTGGTTCTTCCAAATGCACTCCAGCCAAGTTTAATGCGTCTGTTGAGTTCTTTCATAATGTTGCCTTCCATTGAAATCAGTTGGCCAAGGTAAATATATGAATCAGCAATTTCTAGCTCAATGTTGTCAACTTGTATTTTTGTTTCCTCTACGAAATTATTGAACATGATTTTAATTTTGTGTAAGTTCATCTTGAGTCCAACTTCTCTACTTCTAGTTGAAAGCTCCTGTACTGTGTCTTGGAATTCTCATGGGTTCGTTGAAAAAATGTCAGCGAACCGCAAATGATTTAAATATTCACCATTTATTTTTATTCCCTTGTCATTCCAATTTATCTGCTGAAAAACCATCTGTAAAGCTGAAGTAAAAAGTTTTGGAGAAATGGTATCTCCCTGCCTCACACCTTTACCAATTTTGATAGCTTCGGTATCTTTAATTGTCTTAACAATGTTTTCATTTGCTTCTGAGATGTCAACTTCTTCAATAAGTCCTTCCAGTGCAGAAAAGCGATTTTTTAATTCCAACTTGAATGCCTCAGTATTTTCTTTTAATTTCTTTAAATCCACCCTCTTACATACTTGTTTCCTAATGAGCTTCTGCCTTTCTAGTTTAGTATTTATAAACACACACTTGTATATCATCATCATATTCAACCATTATCTATCCACTGCTGGATGAAGGTCTCTCCAAATGCTTTCCACACAAGTCTATCCTGAGCAATTCGCTTCCACGTCACCCCAACCTGTTTTCTTATTTCATCCACCCATCTAGTTTGAGGACGTTTTCTAGGTCTTCGGTGGTCTCTTGGAATCCAGTTCAGAATTTCTGTTGTCCATCGTTGATCAGTTCTTCTTGCAATATGCCCAGCCCATCGCCATTTCAGCCCTTTTACTTTAACAATGATGTCCTCTACTCTAGTTTGCTCTCTCACCCAAGTGTTTCTTTTTCGATCTCTCCTAGTTATTCCAAGCATGCACCTCTCCATGCTCCTTTGCGTTGTCTGTAACTTTCGTATTGCTCCAACTGTTAGACTCCATGTCTCTGATCCATAAGAGAGGACTGGCAATACACACTGGTTGAAGACCTTTCTTTTTAGACACAAAGGCAATTTCCCCTTCAGGATAAAACTGTTTCTTCCAAATGCACTCCAGCCAAGTTTAATACGTCTGTTGAGTTCTTTCATAATGTTGCCATCCATTGAAATCAGCTGGCCAAGGTAAATATATGAATCAGCAATTTCTAGCTCAATGTTGTCAACTTGTATTTTTGTTTCCTCTACAAAATTATTGAACATGATCTTAGTTTTTTGTAGGTTCATCTTGAGTCCAACTTCTTTACTTCTAGTTGAGAGCTCCTGTACCATGTCTTGGAGTTCTGATGGGTTCGTTGAAAAAATAACAATGTCATCAGCAAACCGCAGATGATTTAAATATTCACCATTTATTTTTATTCCCTTGTTATTCCAATTTATCAGCTGAAAAATCATCTGTAAAGCAGAAGTAAAAAGTTTTGGAGAAATGGTATCTCCCTGCCTCACCCCTTTGCCAAGTTTGATAGTTTTGGTATCTTTATGTAACCGAAATTTTGCACTTGCATTTTTATACACACGTTTCACCATGTCAATGTACACATCCTCAATGTCTGTTGATCTTAAAGAGTTGATGACTGCTGATGTTTTTATAGAGTCAAAGGCCTTCTCATAGTCAATAAATGCAACACACAATGGAAGTTCATATTCATGTGTTCTTTCAATTAATTCTCTTAATACTTGAATATGGTCCACTGTACTGAATCCACTTCGAAATCCAGCTTGTTCTCTTGGTTGAGCTGCATCTAATTTTTTCTGCAGGCGATGTGTTAGCACTTTTGTGAAGATTTTATAAATAGCAGGTAACAAGCTAATTGGTCGGTAATTTTTCAAATCCTCTTTATCACCTTTTTTATGCAAAAGAATTACTGTTGCAGAATCCCATTGGTTTGGTATGTTACCGCTGTTAAGACATTTGGTAAAGAATTTTGCAAGTATGTCTTCTACATATTCTCCAGCTTCTTTTAGGATATCTAATGTAATACCATCATCACCAGGGGCTCTTCCTTTCTTCATATTTTTTATTGCAAATGAAACTTCTTCTTTTAAGATTTTAGGAGCTGTTCCTTCGACTATTTCAGTGTCTTCGTTTAATCCACTGTTACTTTCATATAGTTTTTTGTAGAATTCTTCAACTCTTCTAAGTATTTCTTCCCTATTTCTTGTTACGGTGCCATCCTCTCCTTTTAATGCAATGATGTGTTTCTTCCCAACAGATAAACTTCCTTTAACAACCCTAAGGCTCTTGTTATTTTCAATGGCTTTCCTTACTAGCTCACAGTTGAATTTTCTTATGTCTTCTTTCATGCTTTTGCGCAGAGTTTTACAAAGTTCTATGTACTCAATCCTGGAACTGGTATTTCGATTGTCCACCTTCATATCTCTTCGCCTTTTCATGAGCTGTTTCGTCTTCTCAGATAATTTGCTATTGTGCTTTTTACAGGTTACACCACCAATTTCCCCAGCAGTTTCAACTATTGTCTTAACAATGTTTTCATTTGCTTCTGAGATATCACTTTCATCAATAAGTCCTTCCAGTGCAGAAAAGCGATTTTTTAATTCCAACTTGAATGCCTCGGTATTTACTTTCAGTTTCATTAGATCCACCCTCTTACTTACTTGTTTCCTAATGAGCTTCTGTCTTTCTAATTTAGTATTTAAGTGCACTTTACATCTCACCATTCGATGATCACTTCCAGTATTAAATCTGTTCAGTACGCTGCAATCTTCAATAATTGATTT
>QLNU02015360.1:39770631-39803173 GCA_006491805.2 Dysdera silvatica
AAAAAAATAAAAAGCAATAATGCGCTGTTGGCGCCATCTAGTGATCGGAAAAGTACTAATAACCAATGAAATATACCACTGGACCATGAAAAACGGGAGGTGTAGCCAGCTGACGCCATAGCAGCATCCGGAATGCCGTTGAAGTACTACTCGGTAACCCAGCGACGTGAAAAAGGCTATCTCAGACTATGATGATATGAACCATAATGAAAATATGAATGGAGCATCGGTTGTCGCGCTCTTAAATCAGAACCGCGTTCGAGTTTTAAGCAGAGGGGCCAGTTCGAAAAATATGCAACAGTCTCTCCTTGGAGGTGTCGGCGGTTGTAGCGGCGCCTCCAACTGTACGGCTACTAGAACCAACACAGCCCAAAGTGCTTTGCAGCCTAGTATAGGTGCAACCACTAGGGCTGAAAGACCACGCCAGCGCATGTCATGGACAATAGATATGAACACCTACATCATGCGCACCTACTATACGATTACAAAGCTGGAAACAGACATGACAAATTACAGACCCACACTTCACGCCAAATTCGCACAACAGTACCCACACCTGGACATCAGTATAGAAAGGATAACAACCCAACGCAGGAACATAATAACCAGAAACCTCCTAGCAGAGCCCATACTACAAAGGTTAAGAGATGAAGTCGCCAATGACCTGGCAAACACTCCAACCAGTGTGGCCAACCCTGAAGCACCAACTAGCCCAAGAGAACCGCTCCAACCAAGTATAGAAGAAGAAGAGAGGAGGGACGTGGAGAAAATGGAAGAAGGTTTCCAATGTGCCCTGGCGGAATATGAAGGCTCGGATGCCGCAACAAGGCCAAGAATACCACATCAACCGGCATCTTGGAAACTGTGCAAAGCAACCAAGATCCTCAATGAACATACCTTGCCACTACACCTACAGAACCACAACTCCCTACAGGAAATACACACCGCCATATACTGTGCAACTGTAGCGGCATCACGCGCCAATGGGTACGAAGTAAGGAACGAAGGCCGAAGTAACAGAGGAAACAAAGCCCAACCACCATGGCAAGTGAGACTGGAGAAAAGAATAGAAGAGCTCCGCAGCAGCATAGGGCGAATAACCCAGTACATGCAGGGAAATAGGGGTAAGAAATTAGTGAGGAAAGTGAAGATGGCCCTTAAGAGAAATAGGATCCATACAAGACACGAAGAGCCCAATAAACATATCAGCGAATATCTGGATACCCTCAAACAAAAACTGGGTGTATACGCCAGAAGACTCCGAAGATACAAAGACTATACCAACAAAAAACAACAGAACATGCAATTCCAAGCAAACCAGAAGGCCTTCTACAGGAAGCTTCGAGAGACCCCAGCGAACAAAGACAAGTACGAAGCCCCAAAGCCAGCAGAAATAGAGACCTTCTGGAAGACACTATGGTCCAATGAAGTACAGCACAAAAGCGCCCCCTGGATTCAGCAAGAAATGGAGGCTACGAGAGGAATAGAGGAGATGGAGTACACGGGCATCACGATAGAGGAACTCCAGCAGGTAATCCAACGTACGCACAACTGGAAAGCACCCGGTATTGACGGCATACACAACTTCTGGTACAAGAAATTTACCAGCGCCCATGGCCCATTAGCCAAGGAACTTACGGCGATAATTGAAGACCCCAGCAAAATGCCTGAATTCCTCTGCAAGGGAATAACTTACCTCCTACCGAAGGACCAGGATACCAGTAACCCAGCGAAATACCGACCCATTACGTGCCTGAACACCCTGTACAAGATACTCACAGGTACATCTCCGGAAACGCACTAAGCCCCCAGTGGTTCTGCTTGGCGTTAAACCCCTTGTCAAGGATGCTGAACGCAAGTAAATACGGATACATGCTGAAGAAAGACAAGAGAAACCTACATAAGGTGTCCCACAGATATACTGGTATACTGATGTAGATGCAGATGATGCTAGTGTTAGTGGATATAGTCAGCTGTCGATGTTCTCCCGGTCTCAAGTAACAGGCACCGACTGGTCGAAGTGTTTGTGTTGCAAAAAGAAAACTCACAAGAAAATTAAGGAACTAGTAAATGCTAGTACATTTGAAGCTGGCAATGCAATCCATCATGCCGCTGATCAACAGGGAGATGAAGAGATGCTGTTACTGCTTCATGGAGTTAACAAAGATTTAGTAGCTGCAGAAGCGAAGTATCACAAAGCATGCTATTCTTCATATGTCAGCAAGACAAATCTTCAGTTTACTGGATTCAGAGAGGGGTCACTGGAATCGACGTATGCTTCAGCCTTTAAGTACTTATCTTCTCAGATAACAAAGATTTTAGCCGGAAAGGCCTTCAATTTGGATGCGTTACTACGGATGTACAAGGAACGTTTAGAACAAAACGGTGTGGACTCACAATCATACACGAGGCAGAAGCTGAAACTTCGACTGAACAAGCACTTTGGCGAGGGAATTGTTTGGCATCAACCATATGACGTCTCCCAGTCTGAGTTTTTATACTCTAGTTCTATCTCTTTTCATGATGTTCTTAATGCAGCTCACAAAAAGGTATCAAAGACAAATACAGAAAGGTCCATCTACCAACTTGAAGATTCAGCAAACTAACACAGAGACGAGCATAAGAGACTACTGCATCTAACAACTACAAAGATAAGAGCGGATATTGATGCTAGAAAAGGCATAAGTATTTAGCCACAGGATGTTACTGAGCTGACATTGGAAACTTCAAAGTCTCTCATACCGAATAGCTTGTACTGGCTGTTTCGCTTGATCGTTGCTAACCATGAGAGTGAAGACGATGAGGCTTCTCCACAATGTAAAAACGAGGCAGACGAAAGACGAATTCTCATGTTAGCCTAGGATGTTGTTCATTGAGCCTCTCATGGCCGCATTAAAATGGCTAAACATGTAAGTTTAACAACGTAAGTTCACTATCTAACAGGTTCAAAATAGCTTGTAATTATGCTGAATAGAATGGGTCACTGTGTCTCATATGATGAAGTGCAAGTTATAGATACCATCCTTGCAAAGGAAATCCTAGGTAAATCTGAGCAAACAGGCGTGGTTGTTCCAAGTAACATCTGCCAAGGTTCCTTTGTACAAGTAACAGCTGACAATAATGACATCAATGAGGAAACTCTAAACGGAATGAACACAACTCATGCCACTACGTTAGTTGTGTACCAGAGAGGTAACTTCGGTGCAGTACCACAGCAAACAGTTCATTCTGATCACACGAAGAGACAACGATCTGTTGAATCAAGAGGTCGTTGCCAGGCCTTTCTGAACTTCAGTTCTTCTGAGAGGCGACCCATTACTCGAAAGTATGAGGGAAAAATCTTGGATGAATGGCTTTTTCCTAGGAATCAACAACATTCATACCCTGCACAGATGGACCTCGCTTGAGCACTGGTTCGTCTATGTCCAACTATATTATTCGAGGCTGAAATAACTCTACCAAGTCTAGGTGCACAAATAACGCTAAGTTGGAGTGGATTTAACGCTATTCTTCATACCTCTACACCCGATCCCACCAAGGTTGGTTTCTACTCTATGTTACGAGGATCGCCAACGGAATACAGTACAGTTGATACTGTCATGAAGAATGTTGAAGCTATGATAAGCAGTCTAGGGCAGAAGGATAGTGTTATAACTTTTGACCTTGCTATCTATGTGAAAGCCAAAAAAAATTCAAAGGCGACGACCGGAAGAATTTAGAAGTTTTGTGATTCGCTTGGGTGGTTTTCACATAGCTCTAAATTACTTATCCCTAATGGAAAAGAAGTATAAGGGCTCAGGGTTGGAAGACCTACTAATTGAATTTGGAGTTTATGCTAAAAGTACAGCTTCCTTGCTTTTACAAGGAAAGTCCTACAATCGCGGAGTGAGGGAAGAAACAAACTAATTATGGAAGCTTTCTTTCGCCACCAGTGGGCAGAGTTTACGAAATGGTTGCTAACAGATGAAAGTAATGTATATGATAATCAGGCTTCAGCAGAATGTATTACAGCGTGTAGAGAAGCACTAGAGGCGGGTGGAAATGTTATGGAGATGTTTGAGAGGCAAATGGTGAAGATACCGGAAATAGAAGTTAAGTTCGCAACTTTTAAAGACGAGGCCAGTGCGAAATCTGAACTATTTACCTTTTGGGATGACTACATTAGTATGGTTCAACTGCTACTCCAATTCATCAGAGCGAAAAGGACAGGTGATTGGAAACTCCATCTTCTTGTAACTGCTGCTATGACACTACACTTCACCAATGGACAGGCAAAACTAATCCCGGTGGTTACCAGTCTATATAGCCGACATGAATCTGTTATCTGAAACTCACCCAGCTGTTCATAGGGAGTTCATGAATGGAAGTCATGCAGTTAGCCGTAGTTGCCAACCATTTGCTCAGGTATGAACCGATATGGCCCTTGAACAGTCCAGAAAGGACAGAAAAATGAGCTACTACCTCCAACAACAGACAGTCTGCTGCAACACCTGAAGCATGCAAGTTATCAATCCTACATCTTGAAGAAGGCATTAGTTTCAAGGCAAGATCTCCCACCACCTTAAGAACATATCTGCTGCAACCACGATGGTATTCTGAAACCTGTGTGGATGACAAAAGAGCCAGCTCCAAATGGACTAACTCAACTTACAGTTTGTCCCAAATCCCGCTGTGTAAAGAGAGACTGCTCATGTGTGGCGGCAAATATTCCGTGTACGGAAGCATGTTCTTGTATGGCAGATGAAGAATGCCAAAACACATACACATAGCTATACGAACATTTTAATGATTCAGGTAGTGATGTGGATGACATTTAAGAAGTTACAGCAGTACAGTAGAAATGTAGGCCTACTGAAAGTGGTGAAATTTAACGTGCAAAGGTGAAAGTAAATGTGAATAAAGCCTTTTCTCTAGAGCATTTCATTATCTTTCATTTGGTGTCAATATTATTTAAATCGCTCTCTTCTAACCGGAGTTATGAACATTTTAAGCCAACGACTCCCGAACGTGACCCAAGTCACGTGATCACAACATGGCGTCCATAAAATTAATGATACCACAATTTGACGTGACATACTACCTAGGGTGTTCATATATATAACCCATTCTACCAAACTGTGGTGTCAAACCTTAGATGTAGTGTGGGTTGTGTCAATTTCGTTTTTAGAGGCCCTACAGATATTAGCTCCTGGATTATAAACAATTGATATGATCTATCGATTTATCATAATATTAAGGCTTCTGAACTTCTTTTGCTAGAAATTAGCCATGGTCTTAACCGTGTTTGTGTTAAAGGAAAAATTAAAGCGGGGATTTTTATACGAATTGACGGAACTTCAGAAAACGGTTCGTATTAAAAGTAATTCGTCTTAAGCGTGTTCGTCTTAACGAGGTTTGACTGTACCAGTCGAAGAAGACCCATTCAATAATTTTGACACGTAAAAATTACAAACACTGCATATAACTAAACAAAAGTAAGATGTCGATATATAAAATTTATATCACTAATATAATGATAATAAATCAGAAGGGTTATTTTTTCTGATACAAGTAGCAGCAATTTCCTCAAAACTTTGAGAATTTTTTATGATCATAATAATTATCTTTTATACATTTTACTTTTATCTTTTTAGTCTTCTTTTTTTTTCATTCCTTTTAATATCTTGATTTTATTTCCAATAAAATTAATGTCGCCTTTATTTCTTACCTTTCATTTTTTTTTTATTTTATTTCTGTTTTTGTTTCTTCCTGCTTCCAGTAATTATCCTTTTAAATTATGGTCAGTTGTAGTGTCACTTTCGTATTCATTTGTTCACTTTGGTTCATTGTCCAATGTAAAATAGGTTTTGTCACTTCTACAAATGTTACAATGATACCTGATTGCGTGTTGTCAATTTAACTGTAATTTGTTTACTCACTTCCATGTAAATTCTAATATTCTGGGATTTGGCAAAATTTCAAAACGTGATTGGTATTTTCCAGATTAATTGTTTGCGAGTCAGAATGCTGTTAAAAAGATTGTCGAAATTGCACTCTTTAAAATACAGTACTTACGAATTTAAATTAATTTTAAAATACCGACGAATTTAAATAAATTTTAAAATACCGACGAATTGAAATTAATTTTAAATACCGACGAATTTAAATAAATTTTAAAATACCGACGAATTGAAATTAATTTTAAATACCGACGAATTTAAATAAATTTTAAAATTAAAGACGGGAACATATTTTTTATCATAGCCGATGCTGTGGTAATTAGGCGATAAATTGTTTTTATACATGAGATATTATTACAGAGTTAGCACAATTGCCAAATGGTGGGCACACAGAGCCACCGGAGAGTATTTTTGTAAACTGCTCTCAAAGAAAAGAACGCTTTCACGATGCCTGGTGGAAACCGAACACACGACCTCTTGGTAGCCGGCCAAGGGCTCTTCTAACTGAGCTTATGGTATCTTACTTTGCGTTTCTACTTCTGTGTAACAGCTTTGTTCGTTTGTTTAGAACTCATAACTGTGATTCCGAACCTAGGCTTTGCGACAAGAATGTAGTTGATTAGTTGGATTTTAATGATGCAACGATAACATAGAACAAGCTGCGCTAAACGAGGTGAAACTGTACATGCGGTTTGTAAATCAATAAACCCAACGTATAAAGATATTTGTATTAATTTATTTATATAAGATCCACATATATGTATGAATTTAAAGCTTATTAACATGTAAATGTAGTTATAGAAAAAAACATATTTATAGGATATCAATACGGTATTCATATGTTTTTTAGGATATTTATATCTATATAAGACAAGAATGTAAGAGGGTTCGCAAGATCTTAATGTATGACAAGAAATGTGTAATTCCCAAAATTCTATAATTAGGTGCTTTTGTTTACAAAATTCTACAAAATTCTCGAAGTTTAGCTTATTACTTCCAAAACCATCATTATATTCAAACATGATCTGTCAACTACTGGAGGAAGATCTTTTCAAGTGCTTTCAATTCTATACAAGTCTATTCTCAGCAATTCGTTTCCGTATCGCACCGACTTGTTCTGTTATTTCATCCATCTACCCATCAAAACGAACCGTGTCAGGCGCATAAAATACATGGGCAGCAAATCATTGAAAAAGTGCATGTGGTGGTTAAAAAACAACAACAAAAAAAACAACAACATATTTTGGAGTAGAGACTGTGTGAAAATATAAACAGAGTTTAATTTCTCAAACAACTTGACGTTTCGGTTCGCCTTTTGCGAACCTCTTCAGAAGTGGTCCCAGTCGTTGATGGAAGTCGACTAAGACCACTTTCAGAAAAAGGTTCGCAAAAGACGAACCGAAACGTCAAGTTTTTTGAGTAATTACACTCTGTTTATATTTTCACACAGTCTCTACTCGAAAATCTGTTTTTTACAATTTTAAAATGCGCTGTGAACGTCTTCGTGAAAAAATTTACCTACATCTTGATAATCCTACTTCCACTCACTATTTTCTATCTCAGTTAGGCATGACTATTGTTATCTTAATTTAAAAATATATTACCAATTTTTAACAGATTATTGTATACAGTCATCCGTCGTTATTGGCGGGGGTTAAGTTCCACGAAGTATCCGTGGATAGCAAAACCAACACTCAGGTCTGTAGCGAGGATGAGGGGGCAACTGGGCCGCAAGAAAGAGCATATGAAGCACACGGCACTTGGTGATTGTTCTATATAATATAAATAGCTCGATGGGGTAACTAGGGCAAAAGCATGGGGCAACTTGGGCCACGCTCCTGCTGGCCCCGGCTTGGCTACGGGCGTGCCAACACTATATGTGAAAAGGGGGGTTACATTTATAACAATTGTCCTGCACGTTGAATGCTGCGCATTATATAATATAAATATATTGATATATTTACGAAAAAATGCAGAAAAATAAATGTTTGACTTGACGTTATTTTTGTATCCTATTTATCGTTGTGAAAACTAAAAAATTTCAGCAACCATAAACAGGTAATTTGTTTGTTTGTTTGTTTTGTGGTTTTACGGCTCAAAGACTACAATGGTCATGCTGCGCCGGCATAAATAGGTAATGGTACGTAGTAACGACGTCTGAAATGTTGATTTAAAACAATTATTTCCTTAAGATCTTAAACTCAAAACCATTTTAAACAAAATCCAAACCTAAATTTAAATCATTGTGGAAAAAGGTGTTTTAATTAAAAAAAATAACTAGCTATTTTTGATCTTTTTTATTTTTTTTTCAGTTTTTAACTACTTCAGTGTACGGAGCTAATGCCGTTTGGAGTTCTCATTTGAATTTTATTGACCGCTATAGTAATGGCGTACGCAGGTGGTGTTGATGGGGTTGTAACCCCCTTTGCAATGAAATTTTGTATATTTAACATAGGAATATGTGAGTTGTAGATCTGTAACCCCACCTCATTGGGTCTATAACCTCCCCCCTTATGAACTTCCTGTGTACGCTTATGCGCTATAGAGAAGAATCATTTTCCGAAACTTTCGTAGATAGCTGTCTAGATAAACATGAAATTTCATTTGCCGATTTTAAGTTTAATTCAGACGTCATTTTCTCTTCGTGCTCGTCCTCTATGCTTGATAAATGCCCCGTTATCAACTCTTACAGTTCGTTTTCTGCCAATTCTCATACTCTATCTGTCTATTTCCAATACGTAACACAGTAGACCTATACGTAATAGTATGTGCACATTATATTATTTTGATATAAAAAATTTTAATTTTACTAAAATTTTATTTTTTGAGAAAAAAGGTCGCAAAGTAATCGCGGGTACCAAATTCGCGAATAGCGAGGGACGACGACTGTATTGTGCAATTATTTTCTTGTTGGTGATTGATGAGGGAGGAAGTGAAAAGCAGGAATATAAAAAGAATTCAGAAAGTCAGTGGCCTGTGCAAGCGGTTGAAGACCATTACTTTAAAACAGCCAGTAGCAGTCAGAGAGCTACTGACTTCAAAGAGTCGATAACTGCTAATGCTTCAAAAGAATCGTAGCTTTGCTTGTGGTTAATAGAAGTCTATATTTATTTGTTCATTTTATTAGTTCCTTAACATTTACATATGCTGAAATAAACTGCTTGATTGATATGTTTTGCTATCCTATCCACTTTGGAATTGTCTTGTCTGGAATATACAGTCGAGTCTCTATTTAACGAAGTGCCATCGTTCCTCTGAAAAACTTCGTTATAAGGAAAATTCGTTAAATAGAAATTAACATAAATGATGAAACTTAATTTCGATAAAATGAAAAAAGCTAAATTTGGACAGTAAAAACTAAGTTCAGTAGACTCTTCTTTTCTTACGAATTTAAATATTTTTTGTATACAAGTACGTACAAATTAATAACAAAAGTAAAGACTGAGGATTACTTTATATCTGTATGATCCTCATACAACATATTTGAAACAGAGAAATAATCACTAATTTTGCTTTGTACAGGTTTCTTATAAAAAACGTTTTGTTCATAGAAATTCTCACACTTTTGTAAATATCGGAACACGTCATCTATAACATTTTCTTCAACAATGCAACACGTATATGCGAGAAGCAAATTTCGTGGCTTAGCCACACCTGCAGAGTGATACATCCCCGCCGATTCAAAGTTCCCAGTTTAGAACAATAGAATTATTTATCACAACTGACCCTATGTCCACAATACAGAAGGCTACCTCAACTCCGTCCGTTTTTGCTTAAAATCCTCAACTACCCCTTCTACCTAACCATCCCGCTGAAAAATTGTAAAAGGTAAATTAAAAAAAAAATCAAATTCTTTATAAAAAGAACTTCGTTATATAGAAATTGTTTTTCGTAATATGGAGACAAATTTACATGTTAGTGCCATTCAAAGTCAAGGTTCCGCCGAAAATTTCATTAAATAGAAAACTTTGTTAAATGGAAGTTCGTTATATGGAGACTCTACTGTATTTAATACTTTCTATATCAGCAAAATAATACCATTCACTTTCGGAATACAAAAAATGTAATAAAAAATTACAGACTCCCGAATGAGTAAACCGTGAAAAGGGAATATTTATTCTTCTTGCTATTCTACAAGAAAGCATTTAGCGGATTCAAAAAGCAAATGGTTTGATTTACGGCGTTTAAAGGCAGCGAGTTCTCAAAAAATTTGAACAACTTCATGATCGTGAAGGATACAGAGCCCGACCCATTAGGGGTCATTAAATGCTGACGTCGGCGACTCTTATCGTCCAAGGGGGCGCTAGAGTTGCGACAAACATCTGCTTATCCTTTCCCCCTCCCCCCCTTTTTTTTCAAACGAGAGGGGCACGTAAGATCCAGTAATAGTCGTATTTGCCATACGGGGAGGATTTGACCCACCCCGGCATACCTTGTCATGTTCGCAGTAGTGTAATTTGTCCCGCCGCGGTAGTACTTATAAATAGCGACTATATCTTTCCATTCCTGCACCCCTCGTTTCATTCAAAGGCAGGGAGATCAGAAACAAGTTCTACAGCGATGGAAAAGAATAGCTTGGAAAAGGAGACAGATAAAAAGGTTTCCTGTTTTCTCTATTATATCCTATTCAATGCCAAGAAATTTTTAATTGAATGTACCGTACAGTTAGATTCAGATTGCCCAATAAAAGCGAACGTATCATGAATGAGACATTAATAAACACAATTTCTTTTAAAAATTTTCAAAGTTCTTGCTGCAAAAATTTGATTATATTTAAGTAATTTTCTGAAGACGATAATAAAATTCAAATGTATTAAACCATGAAGGCATAAAATGCAAAAGAAGTTTATAAACTTAAAATTCTCTAGCACCCTTCGAAATATTTAAGATTTACTAGCTCCTTGCATATTACAGGTTATATTAAAAACAAGGAAAATACACTTAAAAGTACGACTAAAGAAAATACTACAAATTTAGTCTTTTTTTTTTTTAAAGTTAACATTAATACGATTCAAAAGCTTATTTTATATATCACGTAAAAGGAAGAAATAAAAAATAATAAAAAATCCACGTAGGGCACTTTGTTTATATCGTGGAATATATTTTTTGAATTCATTATATTCCACATATACGTTTTTTATTTCGTTTATATTTGGTACCCAGATACTTTTTGCAGTTTTATATATAATCAGTTAAACATATCAGTTATATATATCAGGTATATCATCATTTATAACGAACATCATGAGACCGGAGGATTTTCTCCGCTATAGACGTTATTCTCTATGCCACTCATTCGATATTGCCATTTATCAAAAATTGTATTTTCACATTATCGTTAATAGCTAATATCATATTTTTTTAATCTATATACTCAATCATCTACTATTATTTTTAAGGTTCTGAAAGAGATTAATAATATCTAATGCAGCACTTTATCTTGGCCATTATGAAACGTTTGAATTTTCTAGAACAAAGGAATAGCAGTAGGGATGCTTTCCCTTCTTATTGTGAAAACGATCTAAATGCTATTTAAACCTGAAATTTTCTTTGTAAATTTTCAAAAATTATGTAAGATATTATTACCCTTCTCAGGGATAACACAATTGCCAAATAATGGTCAACACACAAAGCCACTGGGGCGAATTCACTTGCACAAACAAAAATCACGGATTTTCTGCAATTGTGTAAATAAAGGCTGATTTTAAATTTCGAATTTTATTTTACTAAATTATCCAAGGTTAATTAAATTATTTTCCCCATCAAAATCACATTTGCTTAGGGTGAAAAATGCTTCACAATTTATGTTTATGTGAACACCATATATAATATTAATAAATCATTATATGAATTCCGTTATAGCGAAATTCGCTTTATGACGAAATAATTTAGCGGTCGTGTGGAGTTCGTTATAATGAGAATCTATTGCATTATACATTAAATCAAACTAATCGAGAACAGTTGTTCGTTACAGCTGTGAGTTCGTTATATCCGGGTTTGTCATAACTAAGTTCCATTTTATTTGCGTCTGCATAAAAGTAAAAATGGAGAATTATGCTTTCATAATCTTGTATTTAATAATATATGTACTTGATTTTTTGACAGAGTATTTATTCATAAAAATACTCATTCTTAAGGGTAATTATTGGGTCTCAGTCCCGTCCTTGATATGCTTGAAAAATTTTAATGCATTTTAACAAAAGGTTTCATAAAGTTGTTTAATAGTAACCACTACGGGAATAGTAATAACTGCGCAGTAGTAATAACTACGGGGATAGTAATAACTAAGCTGTAGTAACAACTACGGGAGTAGTAACTTAGATAGCACAAAAATGTCCCGAGGACGTCCGGCGCGGACATCCCCAACGTCTCCAAGACATTCAGTGCACACTGTCGGACGTCCGTGGGACGTCCTGCAGTGATCCATGTGCATGCGTGAAGTACGTCCTTTGAGGGTCCTGAGGATGTCCGCGGAGAACATATTTCGGAGGATTTTAGGACAAAAACTGGAATTCCTTTTAGCATGTTTTAAGACTTGTTACTGCGGATTTTAGGACGAAATTTGGATTGTTTAAGGGTATTATTTTGATATTCATATGATGTGCTATGGCAGTTTTTAGGACAAAATTTGGATTTACCATTTGGACTTTTAAGGCCATTTTTTGGATGTATTTAAGACAATAGTTTGATTTCCTTTTAGGACGTCTAAAGACCTTTATCTTGATATTTTCAGGACGTGTTACGGCAGTATTTAGGACAAAAGTGAGATTTATTTCTATGGTGGTCTAGGGATATTATTTGGATCTTTCAGGACGTGTATCGGTCGTTTTTAGGGCAAAAGTTGGATTTCCATCTGGGAGGTTTTAAGGACATTATTTTGATATTTTCAGGAAGTGTTACGGCTGTTCTTAGGACAAAAGTTGGATTGTTTCTAGGATGTTTTCAGGATGTGTTATGGTAGTAACTTGTACGTCCTGGGGACGTTTTGTGCTATCCACAACTGTAACAACTACGGAACTACACTGCTGGCTTGAATCGCAGCAAGATGGGTCGCGAATAATGCATTGCGTAGTGGATATCCCGTCAAGTTAAAGGTCACATCCATATGACTTATTTTTTGCATTATGGGAGGGCTAAAATTCAAAATAAATAATCATTAAAAATAGTATACAGCTGTTTAAAACAAAAAGCTGCAAGACTCTGTCCATATGGATAGGTATATATTTTCTTGGATACACTATGAAAAACTGGGGTCTGAAAGCACAGCTACTTTTTTTTTTTTTAATAGGTTTTTCACCCTACCACGCTAATACAATAAGTACTATTTGCTTATTCTCTCTAAATGAAATTTTATACTTGAACAATGTAAATAGTTTGCATTTAATTAAAGAATTTTATTTTAACCACATTTCTTACAATAGTTTGTAACAAACTAGGGTTAGAGATATTCACTCCTAACGTGCTATAACTTTTAATAGTTTTACTAGCTGTTACAAATCAACGGGATTCATGAGAAATGGTCAGCTCGGCAAGAACTACACAAAATTGTGGTCAGCAGTTTATTCCGAGCAGTCTTGCCGAGTCTTGCCAGTCTATTCCGAGCAGTCAGCAGTTCTTGCCGAGCTGACCATTTCCCACGAATCCCACTGATTTGTAACAGCTAGTAAAACTATTAGAAGTTATATCACGTTGGGAGTAAATATCTCAAACGCTAGTTTGTTACAAGTCGTATTTTGAAGTATAATGGAAAGATGATCCTGATAGAAAAATGAAGAGAAAAGTATAATAAGAAAATAACGATAGATTTAAATTTCAGTCTATTATCGTTTTACGAACTGAAGAATCCATATATAATCGCATTTTATTGTCATGTAGGAGTCACATATTCGTCGAAAGATGATACACACTATTAAATGACATAAGGAGACAGATAGTATAAGATAAACATGGAACTTAATGGTTACTCGTATTTTTAAATGTTTGTACATTTTATAGCACGATGCAGGGACATAGTCGAGGTCTAGCGCAGCCTATCGGCGCTAGGGTACTTCTTTTGGAGACCTAGCGGCACTAGGACAAAATTTTAGGAAATCATACATTTTACAAACAAAATTCTGTTCAAGTTGTAAATAAAAAATATGTGGATTCTACAATTCTATAAAAAAAATTTTTTTTTTAGAGCAATGACCCTAAAATTTTGAATAAATCAACTAAGAATCGTGGGAATTTAAACGAAATTACAGCTTGGAACACGTGTCATAAACTGCGTTCCGAATAATAAAAGCCACAATGTGTTGGTTAACATAACGGAGGCGACAAGGGCGAAAAGGTGGAATTTTGGCTATCTTGTTCAATTTTTTTCTTTATTTTATTAGCTCACTTCAGAGGTCATTCCTGGTTTAGTTCTGCTGGGCACATGCGTTTGTATCACATTATTATTATTTCACGCTTATATACCCCGAAGCTATATGCTGTAGGCAGTGTCGGGCATTTGGTCGGGGGGGGGGTCTTGCAATGCTGGCTCAACAACCCATGCATCATAGGCGTACGCAGAACGTTCGTAAAGGGGATTATAGGCTCAATGGGGGATTACAGAGCTATAACTCATATATTCCTATGTTAAATATACAAAATTTCATTGCAATGGGGGGTTACAACCCCCATCAACACCCCCCCCTGCATACGCCAATACCATACATAATAATAATTTCTGCCCCTATCAGATTAATGGGCTGCTGACTGGTTAGGGAGTTCCCTATTACCTCCCCCATGTGGATCCACCCACGATTCAGAAGAGCGCTAGGCTACTTATTTATTTAGGACTGCACCACTGGTACGATGCTGGTGCTTTGGTGATTGTTTGATCAAGATACTTTGAATCCCCAACAGAAATATCTTTTGTGTGTGAAAACAGTGTAGATTTTTTTAACTTCTTGCAACTGAAAGCGCATACTTACCAGTAAGATCTGAATAGACCATCTTATATCACTTTTAATCAAGGATACAGCTTTTGAAATACCAGCCTGCAGAACGTTTTTATGTAACAACAGATGCATTTTCCTGAAAGCTGTCTACTGTGCGGTGGTGCGACGTTTCGCACCTGTGTCATAGATCTACAGGAAACTATTTCAGACGTTTCTCAGGGCGTAGGGCCGGATCTCCAACACTCGGCATAATTGTTTGTGTCTTATCTTCGACGCCCCGCCAGCGGAAAGCATCACCCAATATTGAGAAGAGTTTGCCAAAATATGTCGGCTGTCTTTACAAATTTGACGATTCGCTGTTGCAGTTGTCAACCTTCACTGCTAATATTGTTCCGTAGATATCACTGCTGTTACATTTCCGAAGTGTAACTTGTTCAATAAAACTTGAGCGCTTGCAGATTGCGGTAAGCTTTTACAAGTGAAGCAGGAGAAAAGAAAACTTAAATTTATATAAAATTGCTTGACATTTGACCTGCGAGTATACTTTGAAGAAATATGTGAATATGTATAAATTAAAGTTTGGTGACTTCGTCTAAAAACCGGGGCTTGAAAGATTTGTGAAAAAATTTTGCTCAGTTCAATTATAGGAGATTATATGGAAAGGCAAGAAAAAAAATTACCCGTATCTTGTAAATAATGCATAAGCGTTAATAGAGGGGAGGGGCGAACATAAATTTAATTGTCTTTCTCGTGGAAATTGAACAGATGTGCATTTGAAATTCACTTGACATGTTAAAATGAAAAATATACGAACTCTTATAACACCTTCTTTGAATTCTAAGCTATGCGCAATCTTGCGCATATTACACTTATTTTTCAATATAAAAATTATTGCTTATTAGCACAATAGTTTTTACGATTTTTAATGAAATCGTGAACAAGAAAATCGCTTTAATACTTCTCTAATTATGATTATAACAAGGCTATTATCGACATTAATTTTTGTTTCTTGTTTCTTTATTGAAAAAAAATACATATATATGCATATAACTGTCTCAATCAATAGCTGCACAATGGATTAATTACTACAACATGGAGGAACTGGTTTTTCCCGCGCGAAAAACCAGTTTCGGCAAGACGCCCTTCCCTAAACTGCAATGGACTAACCCGTCTGCTAACGGTATCACACGCCAACTGAGCACGAACGCACAATATATTGAAAGCAGGCCTAAAAGAGTCGCTACAGATATTGTGGACAAAAGTTGCTCTATCGACTATGTCCTGATCTCTGTTCATTAATACTAATATTTTCTTTCGGCTAAGGGGACTGAATATTTTTATATGTATATTATTTATCACATATGCCATAGAGTGTACCGAAGTATTTATATAAAAACTTTAAATAAAGAACTAACAAAAATACTCTACATGTGCAAAAAAGTCCGTACCAAAAAGTAAATATCTTTTAAGTTATTTTTTGATACTCATGGACTTCGCATAAATTGCTCTCTCTGTTGAAATAAGAAGAACCTCAACCAATAGTTTTATAAAATTTTACGTCCTTAAAAGCATATTTCAATTCTTGCTAAGTGTTCCACTCTCTATGCGATGTTTATTTTCTGATTAAAAAGTTGTTGTTGGTAAACAATTACGTAATGCTATATAGATAGCATACATCACATACCTACACCAATTCCTGGAATAGGCTCAATACATTCATAAGAAAACTTTACTTAGGAAAAAAAGTTATATATCCTAACTTTTTAAGTAAGTATATACCATACGATTTTTTGAATGAGTACTCTGTGTCTATGTACTTCTCCTGGACACATTTTACAAACTACGCAATAAGCGTTGATGACGGACGACTTTTTCTCAAAGTCTTTTAAAAAGATTTTCTCTTTTCTTTCTTTTTCTCATTTCTTTTCTTATTTTGTAAAGCTCCTGGTGATCCCCTGAATACTCGGCGGTCTACGATACGGTCAAAGAAAGCTTTGCTGAAACACGTCACGGTACGTAGTAAAAGTATGTAAGGGTAGACCTCCCACGGAAAGATGCGTGTACCATGACAGACCTGGTGTTGCATACACAGATAGCGCTTTCGCGAACATCGCACGGCACAATTAATGGTCTGTCGGAAAGCGCGAAAGCGTTTCGAGACGAAGATATCTCTGAACGCCTCTGAGAGCGATGCAAATCAGGACTGTGCTTCTTTGATAGGTTGTGGTGGAGGATGAGGAGAGTATTTTAAAAGAGTGGTAGCAAGCAGATATTCTGCGTTCCATATCTTCACAATCACATGTTCAGCAGGAAAGAATTTGATGCTTGTTACCAGAAGATGTATGATCAAATTTATTCAATAAAGGTTGTTGTGTAATGATATCTATATGAAAAAAAGGTACATTCTAGCACAAAAATCTCCAGTTGAAGGTTAAGCAACAATGGTTTTACATAGCTTCCCACAATAAGCAATAAGTATCCTCATTTCAGTTTTCTACATACACGAGAATTGTTTGCAATAACTGATTCCTCTGCACCATGAGATCTCGGGGACTTCTTCCACTGGATTTCGCCATTGTTATGATTCGATATAAACTAATGTCCTTACACCAATGGAAATATGAAGCAAATGAGATGTTTCTTTTATTTATGTTTGTGTAATATGTCTATACCATATACATATATACACTATGTAGAAAAAGTATTCGAGCATTTAGGTCAAAAGGAAATAATAATATTTATATTAGCCGGAATCGGCACACAGTCATCCTATCTTTTTAACCGTGATGATTTTGGCGACCCTTCTAAGCATGCACTTCAGAACATGCTGGTGAGTTTGTAGAGGAAGAAGTCCCCCCTCTTTTACAAATTTCTTCTCAAATTTGTCGAAGTGGAAGGACTTTCCAAATGAAGTCGGATGCGGTATTTCAATTTGTCTTTACAACTCTTCAATTGCATATAATAGCCAAGAACACAACATAACATGCAAAGGTGCACCTTGGTAATAATTCTTAAAACAAGCTTTGTTTGCAATGTCCAAAGTATGGTCCATAGATTTTTGCTTCATTTTCAGCATCTCGGTTCATTTAATTTTCGTCTTAAAATATTTAGCTCATTAAATACATATTCATCGATGTGATCTATTGTCTTAAATGAGCGTTTATTGTGAACTCCTTACGAAGTATTCTGAAAGTGATACGTGTTTCCAGAAATTTTCTGGCTTCAAGTGTTGGTACGTTTGTTACACCATATTCGTATCAGCTACAGTCCGTTCGCGGAAAATTGACCAATGGTACCATTAGAATTCACGGGAGCTGACGTCACAAACGGGTTGGTTCATTGCAGTAGAGGGAAGGGCGTCTTTCATAATTGTTTTTTCACGCACGTTTGTCTACGCGAAAAACCAGTTATGAAATGATGCCCTTCCCTCTACTGCAATGAATCAATCCGTTTGTGAAGTCAGCTCCGGTGAATTCTAAAGGTACCACTGGCGAATTTTACGCGAACGGACTATATAAAGAGATTCTCAATCATCGACTTTTGTTTTAATTTTCGAATTTCGTTTTTTGATATTTGGCTTAAAAAGTTTCGCCATTTTTTACTCGTTAATTCGCTCATCCGGACAGATCTTTCTCTACGCCAAACATATTAAAGTGGAAGTCTAACACGGGCCAAATAAGCAAAGTTTAAGTCTACACTGGCGACAAAAAATAAAAACTTAAATTTTCATAGAAATGCAAATTTATTTCGGAAGGTATAGTATAAAAAAAAGAAGAAGAACAAGGATAAAATTAATGTTTACTTCCTGATTACTACTTTTTTCTATTATATTTCTAATATTACAGTGATAGTTTTTAAGTCAAAGAACGTTGATCCGTGATTAGGATAGAAATGGAGGAATGAAGAAAGCCACAGCTGGTTAATAGTTCTCCTCTAGATGAGTATCATGTTACATAAATCGCTTTTTACAGTCTTGTTGCTTTGAAACTTGCATGCATTTTTACAAATTTAATGACGAAGAGAACTTTACTTTCATGTTAATTTATAGCCTCATTTGAGAAACTGACAACGGACAAAATGAACTCCGAGTTGACGCACATAATTTTAATTTAAGTTGGAATCATAATCGAGTTTGGGAACGAGAATTTTTACAAATTTATTTATGACTTTTCGATGTGGTGATGACTTTTTCTTTGCTATTAGCTTTCCTACTTCAGGGAAAATCTTGTTCATAGTGATTACTATTGAAACTGACTGCAGGTGAATGTCAGCAATTTTGGACATGACAGGGGATTTATTTCCTTTCATAATTGTAAATAATTGTTCACACCGATGAGCACTTTCAAACACGGAAACAATTTCATATGCAAATTTTCGAGTATTTTCAAACCTGGTATGTAAATATTTGTAAAGGTCAAGCATGCAAATTTCACTAAATTTTGCTGTCAAATCTGAATCGCATTGGATCTCAATTACCTCCATTCGCATTTGTGACTAAGTACATATTATATATTTATTGAAAAAAATAGACGAAAACAAGAAAAACTTTTCTCGAAAACATTTGAAATCTGCAAACTTCGTGAAAAATTTAGTTCTAAGGCTTAAAAATTTTCTTTTGAGTATTTTTGAAATGATGTAATTTTACACAAACATGATTTGTACATATGGCATGTCGGAAAGTTCGTTATACCTTAATTTTTCAATTGGTTTTCCCAAAGAACTAACTTACATTTAAATGCTTTTACTTGGTCACACCTGTTTGTAATGATCTGATTTTTTCCTTGCAGTTTCAAATTTAAATCATAGAAGTGTGTTTTGTTATACAACCATGAAGGATAACCACACTGTATCAAAAACATGCTAGGGTCTTGATTTTTAGTTAGTAAGAAATGAGATATTTTCTTTTTCAAGTCCCAGAACTGTTCAAGAACATTGAGATCGTTTGTAAAATTGAGTTACGAAATTTTTATTAATACTTTTTTACATTACGTATCGTTGTATTGGCTGGGCCGCAAAAATATGCGTCGTGGGCCGTGACTTTGACATGCTTTATTTTCAAAAAAATAAATAAATAAAGGAATATTTTGGTACAGACATCTCGTTATGTCGTGTAAAGAATACATAAAAGAATAACTTAGTCAGTTCTCTCAAAAGTTGGCCGACGGAGTAGTAATTACGATCAATGATCACCATCGTATCGCTTCGACCAATGTATAAAAATATTTTTTTCTGAAGTTTTCACATGGTTCGATGTACAGCAGGACCTACTTATAACGAACTCGCATTTGGCGAGAAAAATACGGGTTTTGTTTGGTGTATGATGATTAAGTGCAATATGATTTAATCCTTTTCAGCGAAAAATACTTTTTTGTACCCTGGATTTAACGATTAAAAATGGCGAGGATTTTAAAAAAAATGTAGGGAAAAAAATCAAAATTCGAAAACTGAAAAAACATCATTGATCGAGAATGTATTTATAGCTGATGCGAACATGACGAAACAAATTTTCTAGTACTTGGAACCGGAAAATTTGAGAACTCATCATTTTCGGAATGCATAGTAAGGAGTTCATAATAAACGCTTGTTTTGGCGATGGATTATATTAATAACTGCATATTTAATGATCTAAATATTTTAAATTATTTATTAAATTAAATGAACAGAGATACTTAAAAAAAAATCTGTGGACCATATTTTGGAGATTAAAAATAAAACTTGATTTAAGAATAACTACTAATGTGAATTTCCTTATCATGTTTTTTTTAACATACTCTACTGAAACTCAGTGGTAATATATGTTGTTCATTAAATTTTAAGCAAAAGTCAAGCTGAATATTATTGTATGCACATATGTTACCTATATAGATTTCATTTTTAAAATTTAGGATTTTAAATTCTAAGGCGGATTTATCGAGAAGTTCCGTTGGTTACAAGCTCCTCGTCATATACGAGCCTTACTGTATAATATTTTGTATCCATTTAACAATATTTGTGAATTTTGTAAACTATCGGGAGGGGCGGGAATTTCCCGGTCTTTTCGACTGACTAAGTGTCTACTATAAAACTCTAATACTGCCATACCATTTAGCTGAATATATTTTTTGCTTTTTACCTGTGGTGCGCATAAGGGCTTAATAGTCACATCATGGGTTTGGAGCAAATATTAATTTACAACAATTCTTAAGTTTTATAAAATACGTATTAACTATATATCTCATTTTGATTATTTTGATTATTTGATTAGGGCTCTGTGGTAGTGCCGTGGTAAGTTGTTTGCAGGGAATTGTGGGTGATCATTGTTAGGACTGCTCAAGTCCTTCAGGGATCACAGCGCAAAGGAGGAGGAGATTGAAACAAAAAACAATGGCCGAATTGTGAGTCAAATTGGTTCATGTTATATCATTTCTGAGCTTACAAGTGGTATGTAATCATTAATATGAAACATACGCATTATACAGATAGAAATGGAAGCAGGGTCATCAGCGCACACAGAACGTTCATAAGGAAGAGGGTTACAGTGCCACAACTCCATATACTCATATGTATATATACAAAATTGCATTGTAATAGAGGGGATATGACCCCCAATCAACCCTCCTCTGCTTACGCCAGTGATGAGAACAAAGAGAAAATTTTCATGTAATGTACCTGAAGCAGTAATAGGGTTTATGATTATTCCACGCCAGGGCTGTTCTGAAGAAAATTATTGAGAGTATGCAGTGCTGTCTTAATTAAAGAGTATTGAAATTGCGGGGTTACTGGACTTGGTGACCTCACAGCGCCGAGCTGACTGGCATTTGACTGGTCGTCTATCGTCTATCCAAGCCCAAGGTGGCGGTTGCCACTTTCATCAGTTTTTCATTCCTCTCCTGCTCGTACGCAGGATATTATTTTGAGGCTTGGGGGAGTTCAGGATGTTTTTCCTCATTTGTTTACATTCAAGTTTGTAAATGACTAGAAAAAAAAAGGCTGAACTTTGTTGAAAGTTGCCCAAAAACCAGCAAATACAAAAACTTTCTTGCATCAGCGTAGAGTTTTCAAAATTATTGGGGGGGGGGGGCTCGGGCCCCACGGGCCCATATAACTCTACGCCTATGCTTTCTTGAGACCTTGAGAGTATGCGGCGCGTACTCTGTATTTTTCAAAATTTCTTGAGAGTACGTGGCACACATAGCGCGTACCCTTTGGATACAGCCCTATTCCTTGCTCTTATTTACATTTCACAGTGATTCCTCAAACTATTTATGATACCATTAACCAACTCTTGATTGAGCAGCAGTTGGTGTGTTTTTTGATCTGTCGAAGGCCTTTGATACAATTAACCATGAACGTTTACTATATAAGCTTAGTCTAGCTGGTATCCGTGGCCATTGCAATACCCTTTTCAAAAACTACTTAACTAACAGAAAACAATGTGTTCGCATGAATGGCTGCCGCTTTACACTCTGCGATTCATTATGTGGTGTGCCCCAAGGATCTATTCTTGGACCATTATTATTTAACTTTTATGTCAATGATATTTTTCATCTACCAACATCCTTCGAACCAATTTGCTTCGCTGATGACACAAGTATCTTCTCTAAACATACTGATATTAACAACCTAATCACAATAGTTAATGAAGATATTAAACACATTATTAACTTCTTTAACATTAACTACTTAACCCTTAACAGAACAAAGACTAAGAGCTTTTTATTCACAAATAAAAGAAATATTAATCTAAATAATTTTCATCTTAATATTAATAATGAATCAATTTCATTCTCAAAAGAAATTAATTTTCTTGTTATAACATTTTAATCTAATTTAAAACGGGACACCCATATTCACACCATATGTACGAAAATTAGTAGAAATTTGGGAATAATAAGAAATATTGCATATTATTTACCCACTCCAATTCTTATAAATCTTTACTTTTCTTTGATTTTCTCTAACGCATATTATTGCTCACTGATTTGGGGCTGTACCACAAAATACAATCTCTCACGGATTACTGCTCTTCAGAAGCATTTTATTTCACTTTTGTCTTACAATAGTCATGTGTCTCACTCCTTTTATTCATCTTCCAATAATACTCAAATATTACTAATTGAAAAATTACTAATTTACAAGATCTATATTTTTATGTTTAATGCCATATGAATCGTTTTATATCTTAATCTTATGTCCTTAATCCCACCTGGACATAATCACTTCACAAGAAATCTAAATAATCTAATACCAGAATTCTCCAAAACAAATCTTGGATTGGTATGCACGGGTTGTATGGGCCCTAGGGTGTGGAACCCTCTTCCTGACAGAATTAAAATTTTGAGTTCACTCCCACTTTTTAAAAAGTACCTACATAAATATCTTTTGGAAAACAAATTTTTTGTATAATTTCATTGATTTCTTCCTGTTTTTATATTTTAATTTATATAGTTATTTTGCCTCGGGCAGCTGGGACTCTGTCAGACCTTATAATCTCTACCCATAGCTGCCCGAGCAGATCGATTATTTGTATGCTTTTTTACACTGTAATTTGTAATTGTATCTGCCCGAAAATAAATTCGAATTGAATTGAAATTTATGTATTTGAACATTAACTAAATTGAATTCCATTTATTTCGTATACTGTCAGTTATACATGGTTTTACGCATCATTTTTTGATTTTCAGCAGGAGTGTTTGAACACATAGTGATCTTGGAGATGAGGGGAGGAGCTGAGATTCGATATTTGTTAAGGAGATCATATTTTTGCATTGATTTCTCCTATTTTTTTATCATTTTTTTAGGAAACGTTTTGAAAACAATGCTCCTATTCTGTTCCAAACTATTATTGCGGTCCTAAATAAAATCTATGTAGTGAGGGGTTTAAAAATAGGTGATAGATCACTCTCTTCAAAAAACTAGACCGTAGTTTTAACTGCACGTATTAGAAACTCACACGTAGAAACGATTCTCTGAAATAGCATTGAATTATTTGCGAACTATATTACTGTTAGCAGTAAGCAATGCAGCATTGAATATACATGATACAAATGAGAGTTTCCGTGTATCGAGGGCATTTATAAACTGGCAAATAAAGTGTTTAATATGCTCACTGACGTAGAAAAGGGCTCAATTTCCCATTGGTTATCAAATCACATTATTTTCCCGACAGCCCCTTCACACGATCTTCTTTGAGGCTATTTGAGCTCCCATAAATTTTGAATTGCTACGTCACTATATATGCTTGATGTAGTTTATGAATATATTTATTTTAAGTATATTTGGCTCTTGTATATATATGTTTGGGGTACGTATATCAACATTATTAGATATAGTCCATTTTGGAATTAAATATTTAGAGAAGCGTAAATATTGCATATTCTTAGTTAATTTAAATGTGGTTTATACAAAGTTTAGTCCCCATTTTAAAAGAGTAGTATTTATATGGCAGTATGCGTGGTATATATAAACATCCATGTGAAAATCAAACCCCGGTATAGGGATCAGCGAAACGCAAAGTATTTGCTACCATTT
The DNA here is from genome assembly GCA_006491805.2 of Dysdera silvatica. Taxonomy (NCBI): domain Eukaryota; kingdom Metazoa; phylum Arthropoda; class Arachnida; order Araneae; family Dysderidae; genus Dysdera; species Dysdera silvatica. The sequence continues at coordinate 39,795,005 of QLNU02015360.1, forward strand.
GGATTAAAACATGGATTTTCGGAATGGTAAACAAACGCATTACCACTACGTAGCCGTAGGGCGTTTTTAACCTACAGTCTGTCCAAAAAGCTTATAGACTTGTTTTGTTGTGAATAATGTTTTTTATTATGTCATGGGTTTTATTCCGAATTTCAAGCATAATGTTAAATCCGATTACAAAGTGATACAAATTCCAATTTTCAATAAAAAGAAATTGAAAGCAAAATCCTTACCTCAAAATATTTAAAATGTTAGTGTCTCAAAAGTTTATAAACAAGTTCATGAAAATTTGAATTGCGTAGTCAGTGACTTTGTGTTTGGGGAGTATAAAGAGTTTACCCTAAGCTCAAAGAGTCTATTTTGCTGGGAAAAAATGTCGAAAGCTTCACATCTATCGACTGAATAGGTGATCACTAATAGTTCTGCTCATAACACCCGAAAACTAATTCACGCTAGCCAAAAAAAATTGTGAAACTGAGATCTATCATCGTTTTTTTTGTTCAGAGTCACCCTTGTTGGAAGACTTAACAATATTCTTTAATGAAAAGGAATTTGTCATGTTCTCTAGATCTCTCATTGCTTTGGTCTGTGATAGCAAATCTACGTTAAAATCACCAACACATATCAGTTTCAAGTTTTTCTCATTAGAATATGAGAAAACAGAGTCAAGGAAGAGCAGTAGTTTTTCCATGTTTCCCAGAGGGGACGATAAACTGCATTTATCGTAAGAGTTGAGGTTTGGACAACAATTGATTCAGCATAGTAATCAATTATACAGAATCGTTCATTAATTTTATGAACTATATTCTCCAATACATATATTGCAACTCCACCATCCCTTTTTTGGATGTAGGCGCCCCAAAGTATATGCAATATAATTTAAACCTAGACACACATGATCATCATCGTTCATCCATGTCTCTGTTAGACAAATAAACTCCGACAAGTGCCCTGTCTATGACTATTTCTTCAAAGTTAAGGATCTTATTGTAAATGCTACAAGCATTAGTATACAAAATATTGAAGTTATTTACATTATTTACAATAAAATTGTTTATATCTTCAATTGATGCATACATCAATGCCCTCAGTATTCAATGGGCAATTGCGTGAGATAATCGTGCGCCCAGCACGATTTTACAAAAAATAGACACCCAACGTTGTTGTCTATCATTCAGCACCAAACTCTCATGAGAGAAAAGAGAAATGCAAAAATAACCCAACCATATAATTTTAAAATGTTTGACCCAAATCTTTCAGGCATGGTCACTCCAAGTCAAGGAAAGTTCACATTTCAGACAGTGATTTCAATGTCCTTTTACCTTTGACACCACCCTTTAACACAACGGTGTTCCCATTTGCTGCCCAACATGTAGTACCTCTCTTTCTCGTCTCATCATAAATAGTTCTTCTTTGATTTGTAAGGTTTTCAGTTATTATAATTTTTGTTCCCTGTAAAACCCTTTTATTTGAATAGATCTGATCCTTACTTAACATCCTCACAAAATCAACTATGATTGGTTTAGGTTTCACGTCTCCATCTCTATCCCTCAAACTGTATCTTCCAAAGCGATGAACATTTGCAACAGGCCTGTACCAAGCCGGGGCTAGCAGGGGCCTGGTCCCAGTTTCCCCATGCTTGTGCCCCAGTTGCCTCATTGAACTATTTATATATATAGTACAATCCCTGGGTGCCTTGAGCCTTTTACATTCTTTTCTTTGCCCCAGTTGCCCCTTCATCTTGGCTACAGGCCTGATTTGCAATATCGGTTCTGATCAGAGAGGCACGGAACTTATCATCTAAAAAGTCCACTGCCGTATTTATAGTAATTTCACCCTCATCTTCAACAAGTCCGTGAATTATAATATTCAATTTCCTGCTATATTGATTAATAATATCCACTTGATCTTCTTATAATCTCATTATAATCTCATTTGATGCCATTCGGTGAAATTTTAGGGGGTCCGAACTGGGTGTTTCAAAAGGATAACGCGCCGATCTATACTTCTTATGCCACGAAAGATTACTTAAATAGAACAAATGTTTCCATTCTGGACTGGCCAGCAATCAGACTGGAACCCAATCGAGAATGTGTGGGCCATTCTAACTCGACAAGTTTATAACAATGGATAGCAATATTCATCCATAACTTACCTGAGACTGGAATTGAACTTGCGTGGTACAATTTAGATCCTTTAATACTACAAACTTTAGTACTTTCCATGGAAAATCGTGTATGCGAAGTTCTACAAGGTCCTAAAAAGCAAATGTTCATTTAAATTTCAGAAGTTCTGTTTATTCTATATGCTTTTGGGACACCCCCTTTTTTTTTTTTTCATTTTCTTCCATATAACTATGATACAGTTGCATTGCCATTTTCTTTTTTAGTTAAATGCTAGTAGCAATCATTTTGTAATAAATCTTTTTGAAATAGCAGCCATATCCCAGATAGCAAAAATCGTCCTAGGGACGTCCCGAGGATGTTCAGAACGTCTTCAGGTCGTCCCAAGGACGATCTTTGCTACCTTGGATTCCCTTTTTAATTAGAAAAATGCATTTTAATGGTGTCTGTATACTTTTCGGACGGACTGTAGTGGCAAGCGTCGTAAATCATTAAACTACACACCTTAAGAACGGAATATTCAAGGAATGTCAATTCAAAGAATATTAATACAAGGAATGTTAATTCAAGGAATATTAATTCAAGGAATATTAATTCAAGGGATGTTAATTCAAGGAATATTAATTCAAGGGATGTTAATTCAAGGAATTGTAACTTACGGAATACTAATTCAAGGAATGTTAACTTTTGGAATATTAATTCAAGGAATGTTAACTTTTGGAATATTAATTCAAGGGATGTTAATTCAAGGAATTGTAACTTACAGAATACTAATTCAAGGAATGTTGACTTTTGGAATATTAATTCAAGGAATGTTAACTTTTGGAATATTAATTCAAGGAATCTTAACTTTTGGAATATTAATTTAAGGAATATGTATTTATTACAAATGTCAGGCGTTTGACCATTTATTCACTAACCTTCGAGCTTTCCAATGTTTGTTAACAATATCTTGAGAAGTTCATTGTTTACGTTAAGACGATCAGATGTCATTGGCTGGCTGCTGTTGCACAGCTTGCAATCAGGGGTTTAAGCCAGACTAAAGCTGAACAAGCATGCCTGCAGACAATCATGTCCCGTTAAAATGCAAAATTTTGCCACGGCGGTAGTTCTGGGAGTATTTGGAATTAGTGATCTAGAGTGGAGTAGCATATCCCAAGGTTTATTTAAAGCCTTGTTTGAAATGTCTGGGCCGTTGTTTTTACTAAACTGGTGACGTGTAAGTAGTTTCGATGAGTGAAATCTCATGACTCCATGTGGTCTCTGGAACATACAAGTGCCTTTCTTGGCTAGCTGATCATTCAAGGAATATTAACTTACGGATTATTAATTCAAGGGATAAAAAATTAAAATAAATAAAATTAATTAAATACGACCAAATAAAATTCTATTCTGTTTTAAATGTTTTAAAAGTGAAATTAAATACCCAAATGTAGACAATATTAATGTAATCACCAAATATCACCAACATATGATGCGCTTACATCAGTGTAATTTCTAAAGGCCAGTCCACACTGGGAGACCGGGTCTCTCAATTTTCTGTAGATGGTTCCGGACGGTCTGTAGACATTATCTGTAGAAAACGTCTTGAGACAGTGCATAGACTTTGTCTCGTGTCCACACCTGTATGCATGTCTCGAGTCAGTATTGAAGCATTCTTCGTCATGGACGTTGCTGCATGTGGGATTACTGCTTGGATGGTTTTTACTTTTGGAAAACAAAACAGAAAACGTTGGTGGACACTAGAGTTTTTTTTTGGAGGGACCTGGAAATCGGCAATAATCTCTTGACTACATTGAGGTTGAAAGATAGCATGGAGTTTCTGAAATTTTACGCGGTTGACCCTGAGTGACTTCAAAGAATTGCTTCAGATGATTGGGACATAGGCGCATAGGCGTACGCAGAAAGTTCGTAAGGGAAGGGGTTATAGGCTCAATAGGAGGATTACAGAGCTACAACTCACATATTCCTATGTTAAATATACAAAATTTCCTTGCAATGGGGGGTTACAACCCCCATCAACACCCCCTGCGTACGCCAATGGATTGGGCGTGGGGGATCAACAAGCAGAACACTAATTTCCAAGAAACCATCCCAGTTTTCCACAGGTTGGCAGTCACGCTGACTTTCTAGCGACTGGTGACTCATTCACCAACCTCATGTTCACTTTCAGAATATCAATGCAACCTGCATCACAAATTCTTTAAGAAGTTTGTAGCCATTGTCTCAAGACTCCACAATTTCGGATGGGAGAACCATTTTCTGCGATTTTAGTCCCAGAACGATCTCTAGATCACCTGATTGTCTACATGATTGACAGACAATTGCTAGACTCGGTCTCTGGGACCAAAATCGCGAGACCTGATCTCCCAGTGTGGACTAGCCTTAAGAGACCGAGATTCTTCATTACGCGCAGCGTTTATTGTCCTTTAAATATATCAGAGTTCCAAATATTCTGGATATTGAAACGAATAAGCCCAGTGTTTGGGGTTGCTGAAACCAAAGTTTTAACAAATTCCCTTTCCATTCTGATGAGGAGTTAGGAGGCTTTCCATAAAGTTGTGAAGCTTCAAAGAGATTTGCTAGAGAAGGTGAGAATTCGACATTTCGTAACTTTTATTGCTGTACTACCCAGATAGCACAAAACGTCCCCAGGACGTCCTTTTTTGGTCCCTTATGTCCATACTTTGTCCACACGCAATGCGGACAGATTTCGGAAGTTCGCAGGACGTCCGTTTTGGAACGTCCGTAGGATGTTTATTCCGGACGCCCCTATGATGTAGCATAGTACGGGCATATTTCGCACGTTCGTAAGACGTCCGCTTTGGAACTTCCGTAGGATATTCATTTCGGGATTCCGTAGGACGTCTTTTTGGAACGTCCGTAGGATGTTCATTTCCGACGTTCCTAGGATGTTTATTTCGGACGCCTCTAGGATGTAGCAAAATACGGACATATTTCGGACGTTCGTAGGATATTCGTTTTGGAATGTCCGTATGATGTTCTTTCTGGATAGCCCTGTTATTGGCGTACGCAGAGGGGTGTTGATGGGGGTTTTAACCCTCATTGAAATAAAATTTTGCATAGGAATATGTGAATTGTAGCATTGTAACCACCTCATTGAGCCTTTAACCCCCTTACGAACTTTCTGCGTATGTCTATGGTCCGTAGGATGTAGCACAATATAGACATATTTTCGACGTTCGTATGATGTTTATGCCCACCACGTGACCAAAATCATGCGCTATAACGCGTTTCTATAACGTTATGCTGTTCTCACTCTACATAGTATTGGTTCTTCTAGCAGCCGTAACGTCATGGCCGTTCTCTTATATATAATCTCTATGAATACTTACATTTATTTAACATCCAATCGCCATCTTGTTAATGGGGATAGCAAAATCAATTTCTAAACTTGTAATAATTTTCTGTATGGAATCTCATGAAAATTGTTTGACTATTTGTTGTTGTATTGCTCAACACAGGTAGGTTTTATGTTCTTAATTTATGAAACATTAATAAACTTACCAAGAGTTCGGAAGCACAATTAAACGTGGATTCTGAACCACGGCCTAACTCACTATTCACTCTATTCATGGGAATTTACAGGAGAGCAATTCGCCATTCTCAGTACAGAGCGGTCGAATTTTGACTGATAGGGTATTCTGATTTACGTATAGGCTAAGAGGTTAGGCTGGGCCCACAGGACCTCTTTGTGTGCTTGAAATACTGACAATTTACAGCATCAGATATTTCTACCGCAATTTTGAACTCAATAGAAACTGCAAATTATACATATATATCGCCTGCAGAAAAAATTAGATGCAGCTCAACCAAGAGAACAAGCTGGATTTCGAAGTGGATTCAGTACAGTGGACCATATTCAAGTATTAAGAGAATTAATTGAAAGAACACATGAATATGAACTTCCATTGTGTGTGGCATTTATTGACTATGAGAAGGCCTTTGACTCTATTAAAACATCAGCAGTCATCAACTCTTTAAGATCAACAGACATCGAGGATGTGTACATTGACATGGTGAAATGTGTGTATAAAAATGCAAGTGCAAAATTTCGGTTACATAAAGATACCAAAACTATCAAAATTGGTAAAGGTGTGAGGCAGGGAGATACCATTTCTCCAAAACTTTTTACTTCAGCTTTACAGATGATTTTTCAGCAGATAAATTGGAATAACAGGGGAATAAAAATAAATGGTGAATATTTAAATCATTTGCGGTTTGCTGATGACATTGTTATTTTTTCAACGAACCCATCAGAACTCCAAGACATGGTACAGGAGCTCTCAACTAGAAGTAAAGAAGTTGGACTGAAGATGAACCTACAAAAACTAAAATCCTCATGTTCACACCCCCGGTCTTCAACCAGTGTGTATTGCCAGTCCTCTCTTATGGATCAGAGACATGGAGTCTAACAGTTGGAGCAATACGAAAGTTACAGACAACGCAAAGGAGCATGGAGAGGTGCATGCTTGGAATAACTAGGAGAGATCGAAAAAGAAACACTTGGGTGAGAGAGCAAACTAGAGTAGAGGACATCATTGTTAAAGTAAAAGGGCTGAAATGGCGATGGGCTGGGCATATTGCAAGAAGAACTGATCAACGATGGACAACAGAAATTCTGAACTGGATTCCAAGAGACCACCGAAGACCTAGAAAACGTCCTCAAACTAGATGGGTGGATGAAATAAGAAAACAGGTTGGGGTGACGTGGAAGCGAATTGCTCAGGATAGACTTGTGTGGAAAGCATTTGGAGAGACCTTCATCCAGCAGTGGATAGATAATGGTTGAATATGATGATGATGATATATATATATATAAGGCGTTTTTCTAATACATTTAACATAACTAAAAACATCGTAAGAATCACTATGAAAATATGAAAAGCGAACCTTTTCATGATTATATAACACATTTTACACAGTTTTTAGCAATACGGACATGATTCTTCATCAGGGAACCGTATCACATCCGCATTGCCGAGTTACAAGCCAGTTTTTTCCGAAATGCCCATAGCAGCAACGTTTTTCCCCCTTTTCTTTTAATAATGTCTTTTTCTCTGTTTACCACGGTCCCTAAAATCGGCACTTAAACATTAATTAAAATAAAATAAATTAGCAAAATCTACATTTGCCTAAACCCTATTTACAAACTGTTCGAGCACCCAGAATCAATAAATGACATTAAATGTTAATTAAATCTGCGTGTTGCTAAAATTCTGGACACAATAATAACCTTACGTACATTAGCAAAATTATATTTGCTAAGCCCCTATTTACAAACTGCTTAAACTTCCGGAATCAATATAGAAACAAGCCTTTAACCTCACGTGTTGCTAAATAATCAACATTATGGGTCTTTCAATTTAATATATATATATATAACGCTGATATTTATTTTCGCCGAACCTCTTACGGTTAGTAAAGCCATCTGTATTAGGCCTACATTATAACCCTTCGGCCTAGAGACCATAAATGAATTCGGCATCGTGATGAGGGGAGACACATACCGGTGGCTACTCCGTCCTCCTTTAGTAGCTTTTTTCGACGATCAGGAGAGTACGGGGAGTGAAATATATAATCCCCAACCCACGGGGCGAGGAAATCTAAAACACGCCGAATATTTTAGGAAAATAATGACGACTCCTCCATTGGTGTACGTAACCCTCGCCTTCAAAGAGAAAGGCAGAAATAACTAAACTATAAATGAGATAAATTAAAATATTAAACGCACACAAGAAGGTGCATTTTTAATTCGTTAAAATGCAATTTTTAATTCGTTTCAGCTGGTACTCCGTTCGCTATATGCGACTTGTTTGTTTTATCGGTTATTAGTTCTTTTTATAAGTTACTAGTTTTCATTAATATTTACGTTTTATAAATCACTGGTTTTTTATGCTTAGTTTTATTTTTGTGTGTAAGGTAAATAGAGGCTAAAGATGACACTTTGTAAAATTAGTGTTTGGAAGATAAAACAATTACATATTTCATAGTGCCTTCTTTTCTAGAAAGTAAAAGGCGTTTT
>QLNU02015360.1:39815945-39833192 GCA_006491805.2 Dysdera silvatica
GGGGAGACCTGGGTACAGTGAGAGAATTTTTACTTAGTTGATAATATTTTTTATATTTTAATATTAGAAATTCAACAAGTATATAATACAATAGTACTACTTTTTATCTTCCATTGTTAATATTTTCATATTTTTCATCAAATTTTTCTTTGTAAAAATATTACAATTACTAGGGTATGTAATTTTTCACACTGTACCCCAGACCAGGGTACACTGGGACATTGAATGGGGTATAATGGGATGCAAAAGTAAACGCAGATATTTGGATGATGATACATTACTTTCATTCTCATAATTTGCATGGGTTGTAGTTAACAGTTGAATAACGGAAAATAGTTTACAAATTATAACAATCAAAAATATTTGGATAACTGAAATATGGTCATTAAATACTACTTTAAACAACAAAAGTTGTTGCTGTCTCCCTTAATGGTTTTTTATCCTTAAGTACTGACTTTACAGCTTCCCACATCACATCAGCTTTTGCTAATCCAATTTCACTGGTTCTCTCTCTCTCTCTCTCTCTCTCTCTCGCACCATTCTTTGTACCCACAATGTAAACAAAATTGTTTGGCCTAACAAATAACATGAAACCCCTAACTTTAAAACGTGCTTGTGTTTTTTCTATGCTAAGCTTAATAGAATTTGTGTAACAGAGATAACTCTATGAATTAGTTTTAAACATAGTTTAAGCAAAAATAGCTAGTGTACTTTTTTTTTGCCCCACAATACAGGCTACCTATATAGACTCGATGAAGTTCTAACAATTTCAGGTTAACTCGAGGTGTTGTTACATGTTTCCACAACATAAAAGTAATTCAAAAAGGTTATCCTTAGGTAATAATTAATTGAAAAGCATAAATTCTAATAATTTTGTTTCAACTTTTGAGAATCTGAGAAATTTTTATGTTGGCTATGAGTGTCTCAGGGTACCCTATCAACGGTGTCCCACTGTACTCCCAGTGGCACACATATACCAAAAGTTACAATTTACTTACCACTAACAAATAAAATGAAAAACCATCACAGAAAGAAGCTTTAACCTATGGATTAATGCAAAAATATTGATTATTGGAGGAGAAGTTAGTGCACAAATACAGAAAAACAACACTTACTTAATTTTCCCAACAGGTCAGATGAGAACAAAAATGGCTATTGCCGCCCTCCAAAATTAAGTGATGGCTGTGAACTGTTTGCATAGTGTAGCTACACAAGTTGGTGAAGTGTAGCATATTTTTCCCTTTCTTAAATATTTTTACCCTAGTAAATAAATCAATTGTCTCACTGTGCCCCGTAACGCACTGTACCCCGATCTTCCGTACGCAATCCAAGTGCACTAATTAAATAATCTTTTGTAAGAACAAAGTGAAATAATTTAGGACAACGGCATTAGCGTACTCATGACTTGTAGTACTCCTTGCGATTTTGGAATTTCTATGCAATAGCATTTGGCGTAAGTTTTGACGTAAATATTTTTTGCATGTATTAATATTTAAATCGCATTTAGGAAAAAGTGTGTGTGCTTAATAAATATTTTTGTTAAAATAATTGATATTTATTTAAGTGTGCATTTAGTATAAAAAGGACCGCACTTCCCTAATGTAATAGCATCATGCAAATAATAACAATTATCTGCTATCACATAAAACCGTGACCACCCTTTTGAATAACTGAAGTGATGTTTCCGATGGTCTTTGATAGATGTGGATATAAATGAGTGTAAAATGGGCATGGCACTTCGCAAAATGCATTGCATATTACTATGCATGATGTAAAGGTTTTTACGTTGGATAGAGTTGACGGATTTCAAACAGACATCGGTGTTCTTCCTCGGGAATCAACTGAAGTAAACTCCAAGTGAAAACGGGGTTCTGCTATATTATGCTACAGTTAGTGCTTGGCGGCAGCGCCACGTGTATATTGGCGAAAAATAATTGGGAATAGAGAAGTGAAGGGAATATTTTGAAAAGAGGGTGGGGGGTATTAATGAGTGGAGTTTTTATAATAGAGCCTTTCACGCATTGCTGAAACTAGGTATAGGTTTGTGATCATTAACGAAGTTATTAAAATCTTCATAAATATGAAAATCTTTAAAAAGGCTAATTCCGAAGCCGACCTGGATTGAAAAATAATTGAAGATACAAAAGATTAAAATTATGATCCTTCCCCTAGTAATGAAGAGTTGTGGAAGTTTTCTGAAAATCGGCCTTTTCTTTCAACGTACTTTTCGTGCTCCTTTAGTTGGAATTTAAAGGGAAGTTCAGTTTGGTCGATATATAAATGATTATAGTTAAAGAGAATTTGGTACACGCCCCAGCGTTGAATAGGAGTATCGTCTTCGAACTTTCAAAAATGAATTTTATTGGAAAGAGAAGAGAAAGTAACACGAAAGTTTGCATTTTTTTTAAATATATTTGTAAGTCTTAAAAAGATCGAAGTTCGAAAATCTTTCATCTCTCTTCATTACTGGGAAAATCATTAAAAAAACTGAAATGCCTGGGAATAAAAACCATATAAATAAAATCCTTAATTGAATCAGTAATATTAGGGAGATGTTATGCCTCTATTTTAAAATGTTTACCAGTTGTTAGAAAAGCTAACTATTGGATTTGCATGCCAATATTAAATTAAAAATGAATGAATATTTCATAATCCCTATGAACAAATGTATTACGGTAGGACATATTATATTTCATACACAAATGTAAAAGCCTCAGCTCCGAAATAAACCGTATAAAATAAATAAATAAATAAAAAGAATTTGGGCACCTTACATTTTGAAAATGAAAGATTCAATTATATTAAAGGTATTTCGAATATTTCTTAAAATAGCAGTTATTTTTCCCGTCAGATTTAAAATATTTAATTTATATTTTGAAGATGATTGTAGATTCTTATTAAGAAAGCGAAAGCTTGGAATATTTATAAAATAATAAAACAATCCAAGAAAAACATGATTGGTGAAATTGTTTGAATTGCCTCAATCATCTTTTTGCTTGGATTACTGTGGAATTCGGTTACAACAAACGCGGATAAAACGAATTCACGGCTATAATGAACTAATTATTTAGGTTAGTTTAATTTATGTATAAAATATATGGTTATATCGAATGACGGTTATAGCGTGTAAGGTCTACAATGAAGAAACTCTTTCTCACTCTTGATGTTCGTTATAACCGAATTGTATTGTATTTTATTAAATTATTGTTTCAATGACTTCCGATTTCCATTATAAAAGTGAAAGCTCGGATTATAATTTTTTAACGATTTCAAATTAGGAAATTAAATTTTGATTTATGGGTTAAAAATTTAAATAACCTCTAATTACTTAATACGAACGATATATCAGTACATTATTATTTTACTTCAATAAATCTTTCTCTCTCTCTCTCTCTCTCTCTTTCTCTCTCACATTTGAGAGCTTGTGTCAATTATTTATAATTCCCCTTTTCACGCCAGAAGTTAAACTTCCGTTGAAATCCTTTCAGGCATGGAAACTTTTTCCGTAAAGAAAAAATAAAATCCTAACACTAAATTTAAGTTTTCCGCTGTGAGTTTCGAATTAAATGTATTTCCTAAGGTGTCTTCTAAGATAACCTAACAATGTATTGATATTTATGCGAACGAATCGCGTTACTATTGGAGTTGATGGTGAAGTTTAATGGGGATAATTGTTGTGCTATCCAAAATCTTTAGAATTTCATATAGGATAAGGGATTTGCTTCTATTTTGTCCGATAATTTTTTGGCTCTAAATTTTAGCGACTTCAATACATTTGTACGTTGGAAGTAATTCTACATTTATTAGGTTCAGCCTTTCCTCTTTTACTCACTTTTTAAATTTCATTTATGAATTTATGCGAATATTAACATGTGATCTTCATAATAATAATATGTAATTAATACACAAGTGCAGAAAATTAAAGGATAATCCAAGAAAAGGAGTAAGTATATATAATTTAAGGTACTGCTGAGAAAACGGGAAATTCTGTGGATTAAAATGGTCCATGTCGCCTGATTTTAGAAGTTCCAAGATGTAGAATATAGCCACTAATATGAAACTTGGAGAACTCAACATAAGTTAGTAACAACGTTGCAGAGAGTAGTTTTTAATGTTAGGCAGAGTGTATGGATGCGTCTCAGTCAGATGTCCTTCGTTGGAAACAACTTCAGTGAGCTTCAAGTTCTGTTATTTCATGCTATTGTTAGCTGCCAGTAGACAGTGCCATCAATCGGCGCAAAATATTTGAAAGCCAAGAAATGAGGGGATACATTGGGAAGAGGGGAGGATCGGAAATCGTTGCACGCTGTTCAGCTTATTTATCTTGAATCTGTTTAGGAAACTGATAACTAATTCTCGAAGAAGTGTGCGTGAATACTTGCATATTAAATAAATACTGTGAATTATGTGTAACTATTCTGTAGATTATTATTTAATTTTAAACGATCTGTAATAATGTATTCTCACATGACGAGGAATATAGAAAATGCGATTTTCTTAAGCTTTGGACTCTCATGTAAGTGGTTCTTGAAAGATTCCGTTGTTTTTACATATAGAATGGCATTGCTTTTCATTTTAATTTAAAATAAATTTTTGGTGAGAGAAACACCATATTTATGTTTGATTTCCAAAATTAAAAACTTAAATTTTAGACAATATTGAAGAAATTTATTTATAGAGCATCAACGTAAACAACATTCAGAATATGCCAGGCTAAGAAAAGCGGATTCATAGAGGTATTATAAATCTCCAAGAAGACAAATTTACTGAATCGTTATGAAGTTCTTGTGCAGTTCTAAATTTTTCATAATTTTTGTTCTCTCTCTCTCTCTCAATATGCGTTAAAATTGATCGGTAGAAAGTGCAAGAGAAAGAATTTTTTTACACTTTTACATATATTCATCCTTAAGATCGTTAATTCTCAATATGTCCATCATTACAGATATAAACCAAGATAATATTCTGAAATGTAACAAATACTTCTTTCGTTGATTTCCAGTAATATCCTGAACCACATTACTTATCGTAGTTCCTTAGACCTTCTAAAGGGCAAGGTTTTGTTGAATAAATATTTGTTTGATTATTCCATAGAAAGAAATCACGGAGTCCAGACCTGGCGGACGTAGTTGGCAAGAAATCGTCCCGCCTATTTTAATCTATCTGTTAAGAATATTTTCATGCAGATATAGCCTAACACTGAGAACACAAAATGGCAAGATGCACATCTTCTTGGAAAACTGTGCTACATAAAAATTCTAAACGTGTTAATTTAGCATTAAGCGGTTTCTGAATAAAATAATTCTAAACAAATGGATAGGATTTAGAGTGTTAGTGATAGTATTTTAATAAGACTAAATTAGTTGTATCAAATTAAACCCTCAAAAGTAGTTGCAATAAAGGTAAAAATAATAAATTTGCAAAATTAAACCAAATTTCATATATTGTACAAAGTTCTTACCAAGAAATTTCATTTTTCCTTTCGTCATTTTCAACTCCTTTAGGAAAATGCACTTTAAACATTAAGAGCAAACTACCATATCTTCCTTAATATATTGCAAACAGGGCAATAAACTCCACAAAAAATCAATAATTTTATAATATAACGAGCCAGATTCCTCATAATAATTCGAGTTGTAATAATACGACCTGCCTACATACATACGCTCACATTGTACGTATAATTGATTTTCTTAATTTTTTGCTCTTACCACGGTTAACTGAAGAGAAAAGGTGGGAAGAAATAATGATATACAACAGGCAATAGCCCATTATATCATTGCTAGATAGGAAACAAAGCGCTTAAGACTATATTCAGTTGTAAGGGATGTACAACATATACTTTGTACCAGGTGACAATGAAGTCCGTTGGGCTTCGCGGCATCCATATGTTTAAGATCCCAAATCACAATTTCATGTACTAAACCATCAAGTGCAAAACAAAGTTTAGCAAACCTTCTAAATTAACGACAAACTTTATGTGGTGAAACAATAAAGTAACTTAAATCTACACCATGTCGTTCTTGGGGTCAAGGTAAAAAACAAACATCAGCGGTGATGGACCCTTAACGGAAGAGGGGGTGCACCCTCGGTGTTAAGGGGTCACGAAGTATATGCTTCTCGTACGGAAGACTGAAACACTTTAGAAACCGCTTTGGTGAGTGTTCCACCCGCTTAACGAAGCATTTCGGAACCACCCCGAAGACCCAGAAGAGGAGTCAAGGGGTAGGAGGAAGGGTGAACGTCCCCTTTCCATCTGTTACACTTTTACACTCTTAAAGTTTTCTTTTCGTACTTTTTAACCCCGAATAGCTTTGGCGGATGTTTCTGTCACTCAAAAGTCGAGACCCCCACAACTTTCAATCAGAGAGTCGTACCATCTACTTTTACAATTTTAACTGATAAGAAATTAAACTTGATCCCTCTTGCCTACCCACAAATAAGAAACTGTTGGTGAGAATTTGAAAAAATTATGAACTTTGCGTATAATTATTCGTTTTTCCCACGTTTTATATTTTTGGTATGAAATTTAACGTTAGGTTTTAGTTTGTATGTGTTAGAAACGAATTTTCCCCTATGTCACGCATTAATATATATATATATATAGGCTATTTTGTAGGCTTGTTATTGTGCATTTAAAGTAAAAAAGAGGACTCGCGGTGTGACCGCTTTTCTTTCATTAGTAACTCTCCATATACCCGTAAATAATTCGAGAAAAAAACGTATATAGGGTGTACTAAAGAGAAAATTGCGACAGAAATATTTAGCCATCAAGCACTATCAGTATAAGCTGAGAAAATGGGCTAAAATATAACGTTGAGATTTGTTTTAAAAATTTTATGTTTTAGTTTACTATTGAAAAGAACAATACAGCGATCTGATAATAAAAAACAGGATATTCTTAATAGTTAAAGACGCTAGAAAATCCTCATTCGAAGCGAAGATTACATTCAGAACATTGAAATCTCAGAACACAATAAGAAGCAGTTGATGTATCAGACAGAATCTGGGAGCATGACCTCTTGAGAACCGGTGAACGTGTGATGTAGGTAAAATCCACTGTGATGGCGTGGAATTAAAGGGTTCTCCCGTTATACAGAAAAAATGGGTTTAACATCCGATTTACTGTAAGGTGTTATAATACTTTGTACAGCCTCCTGGCTTTGGCTTTCCCCCCCTCGTGATTGGAATAGACTGACCGTTGGTAAACTGTAGGTCTTCTAGTTCAGAGGCTAACAGTCCCCCCCCTAAAAAAAAAATCGATATCCGCTGTTGTGGAAACCTGAAAAAAATAGACCATTATGCTGCAGAGACTGCAGAGACCCGTGGATATTTTTTTATAGAAAACAGAGTAAAGACTTCGTTTATAAAAATAATAAATTTTGGAAAATCGTTTGCTCATACTTTTTTGGTGGTCCTTTACAAAAAATAGTAAAAAAATTATTTATGTACAAAATCAACACAAAATATCCGTATTTGGAAATGTTTGTTTGTTTGGTTTTTTTTATGGCGCAAGAGCATCTGGGCTATACTGCGCCAAACATGGTAAAATCAAAGACTGTAGTAAAAGCCAATACTTTTTAAAAATTTAAAAACGTGCGTATGGTCAGCATGGTCATTTAAAATGTCAGAGAATTTGGAAATATAGATGTTTGGAAGAATAGATAATTTGGAAATATAGATGTTTGGAAGAATAGATAATTTGGAAATATAGATGTTTGGAAGAATAAAGGAGTGCATGCACAGGGAATTGATTGTGCTGCGGAGAAATGAGAGTAATAGAGGTAGATATCTGGAAAACAGGTAATACATACTGCCAAAGGTAACAGCTGAAACAGGTATACAGGTATATTCACGGCATTTCCGAAACAATCTCTCGCATCCTCAAGGAAGCAAATATCAAAACATTCTATTCCCCTGTCACAACACTTCGCAAACAACTTACAAAAGTTAAAGACCCAGTTCCACCAGAAGATCTCACAGGCGCCATATACCAAATACCATGCAAAGACTGCAACAAACATTACATAGGACAAACAAAAAGAATGATCAAAACAAGAAAAAAAGAACACAAACAAGCACTCGCGAAAGGAGACATAGCCTCACGTCTGGCAGAACACGCTTTACAACACGGACACGAACCCGACTGGGACTCAACAAAAATACTACACCGTCACATCACAAACAAGAATAGTAGACTCTTCTTAGAATCTTGGGAAACTTACAAACTACACGGGAAAGCCATTAATACATCACAACCACTTCCAGAAACTTATAAACAACTCTTACTCTGAAATGTATGAGACATCCCCAAATTAGGTAACCCGCAGTGTGGGTTTCTCATTGGTCCCTATTGGGGTTCTTCCATGATTCTATTGGAGGCCTCCCATTGGTTCTCATTGGGTTTTCCCATTCTGCGGGACTACTCTGATGAAGGGTTTTCCAGAAATTTCAAGTATAAAAAAGAGACAGAAACATAACATCGTCATTACTCCTGATGAAGGACTGCTGCTGATGCGTCCGAAAGCTTGAGTGATCTTTTTCATTGCTATTTTACCAGTGTTTAACCTTTTATGTAACTGAAACAGGTTGTGATAATATAAATTACAAAGGACCTAAATTTTGGAATGAGCTACCCACTGGAATTAAGATTACTAAATAATCTGAAGTTATTTAAGAAAAATATGAAGAATACAATATTAATAGATATTGATAATGTCATCTAAGGTGTTTCTTAAACATTTATTAACCATTATGTTGTGAAATGGCTATTATAGAGATTTACACTGCATACTGATGAAGTGAAAATGGTTTTATTTTTTTTTAATTGGAAAAGATGATTAATAATCCTTGTGGGTTTTCTTCATTATTGCTTGCTGTACGTATTATTTTCTACTGATTTTTCTTACCCTTGACATATCTATAGCTGGTTATGCCATTTTTATGGTATTTTCTATAAACCTGCCACAAAATATTATAATAATATATGTATAAGTGGCAATAAATTATTATTATTATAGATAGCTTTATAATTTTTACCAAACAGAGTGGGCTATATATCCCAAGCTGGCCGTCTAAAAGTAAAAAAAGTTTGCATACCGTGAATTAGTCTAAGTGGCTTCGTTGGAGATTGCCAAAGGTTGTCTTGTTTTATGATGGTAATTAGGGAGAAAAATGTCACACATTTTAACCGACACATGATTTATAAGTGGTAATTAATATCTGTATGCAAAATGGCTTTCAATTTCGACTGGTTTTTTTTTTCCTTCTTTCTTTCAAAGTGGCTTTCTGCATTAGATGCAGGAAACAATTTAATCGGTAATTTATTTTCGTGAATGCATTTAATTAAGTTATAGGTAATTAACGCAAATGTGTATTTATGCAACTGAAGTTCATGGAAACATTTTTGTTGTTAAATATTAATATAAAAGCTATAAAACATGGTTTTTAATATTGGGTTTGAGCTTATTTTACTGTTTCGGTTGATAATCCTGTTAAGTTTATTAAGCCGCAGTAAGCCCACAAGGGATACTTTTACATAATAAAGTTTATTGTCGATAACGTCTTATATATAAAGTGTAAAAGAAATTTTGTCTGGCAAAATGGCCACTTAGAATTTCAATAGTGAAGACGTTTTGTAATAAATGAGCAGAGTGGTGAAGAACTGGAAGATAACAACGTACAATATAATGATACAAACACCTGACCAGCCTCCATAACAAAATTTCTTTCCATTTCAAAGCTATCCTCCAGACAGCTGTAGTAGAAGATGGGCTCACGATGGATAAAACATACCTCATCATAAAGGAGAAAGCAAAAGGCCCCATTCCTAGCAACTTCCGTCCAATTCCTTGTCTACCTACAACCTATAAACTTCTTACTAGTACTATTGCCAACTCAATCCATGAATACTTGTGGAAACATGAACTCTCCCCATTGGAACAAAAAGATAATTACAAAAACTCATCCTGTAACGAATAGCTACCGAGTACATGAAGCAAAACTGATGACAGGAAACAATCAAATGAAAATACTTTGGGACTTTAGGCTTCAAACAGACAGGCATTCAGAACCTAATACAGCAGACATAAACATTGGTGACGGTAAAACAGGTGTTTATCAGTGACATTGAAATACCGGGTGACAGCAGAATTAAAGAGAAGGAATTCGAAAAAAAAATCTCCAAATATCGTGACCTTGTAATAGAAATTAATAGACTCTGGAAAAAACAAATAACAGTCATCCCGATTGTGATAGGTGCACTGGGGGCCATCACACCTAATTTAAAGAACTTCCAAGAAAAACTGGACATTACTGACATAACGACAACAGACCTACAAAAAACTGCCTTACTGGGCACCGCCTATATATTAAGAAGATATATGGACAGTTCTCAGGTTTCTGGGTGAGACTTGAACTAAACCAAGAAGTCCAGATCAAGAGGACAGTGATTATCTCCTTGATGCTGTGTAATATAACAATGTAAAGTTGACATCATAATAATTACATATTGTATCCAGGTTTGAAATTCAATTTAAATATACGTAATAGCAGACTTCACAAAGTATGGACAAGATAGTACGAGTCGCACTTCACGTGACGGGTTTCCAGTAAAAACCATGATATTTAATCGCCTGAAGACTCTATTAATCCGCTAGCGCACATATATCTATCCGCTAGCGCACATATATACAATACCAATCACCAAATGTTGTCATAGCGTTTGCAGGGAAGCGTTTCATGCATAGAAATATTTTATTATGATGAAAAATAAGCGTGATATCTCAGAAAACCCTATAAAATATTTAACATGTTTTATATCCATTTGTTTCCATATACATACGCATATACATTTATAATTACAAAATTAAGTAAGGGAAAATGTTGACTGCAATAAAAACGTGAAGAGAAATATAGAAATATCCAGCATTGTAGAAATGCGCCGAAATCAGCATGACTTCAACGAAGTTGCAAATATCATTTATATGTACAAGTCGAACACTACGCAGATTAAATTAAGAAAAAAAATTTTATTTGCGTTTTTTTTTTAGGCGTAGTAATATTAACGTGGATGTTATGGCACGTTTAGATGGAGAAACGTTCGCAAAGAAAAGAAATGTTTTCTGCGTCCGATGGGGCATGATCCCACGACCTTTTGCAATCCGGACAGGAGCTCTACTAACTTAACTACGGGAGACGAAATTCAATCCTTTACGAACGTATTTAAAGCGTATTTTCCGTGCCCCACCAGACGCAGAAAACATTTCTTTTCTTTACGAACGTTTCACCATCTAACCATGCCATAACAACCGCTTTAATATTACTACGCCTAAAAAAGTTGATAAAAATTGTTCTTTAATTGCCAATATTAATTCACAGGCAAAAATAAATAAGGGGAATGAATTGTTTGTTTGTTTTTGCGGCTCAAAGACTACAGTGGTCATGCTGCGCCGGGACCTACTGTTTTCCGAGGAATCCGAACCTCTTAAGGCCTAGGGAACCAAACCCCGGACTACAGTGAGCAGTGCGATCTTTATGAGATCTCTGAGTAAGCGTTCTTTTTGCACTGCTGGGAGTCGAACCCGGATTAGCCGCGCAATAGGAGAACGCGTTACCACACTGCGCCACCGCAGGGAGCGAATGAATTACGAAGAGCTCCAGTGACTAATGTAAGAATCCAAACTAAATATGGGTTTTACTTATAAGATATAGATCAGTGGTTCTTTAACTTTACTGGACCGTGGACCCCCAAGAATTAACTCAAAGTTTAAAGCCCGGAATTTGCATCATATGTATTTATTTCTAGTGTTTCATCACTCATTTTCACTATTTAAGGAAGGAATTTTTCGTCCCCTCATAATTTATTCTTAGCATTAAAGAGTAAATATTTTTGTCTTAGCATTTTTTTTGAATTTTCGTGAAACAGAGGGAAGGTCTTACGGACCACCAGGGGTCCGCGGATCGCAGTTGAAGAACCGCTGCTGTAGATGACGAGTTTGAAGCACCGGCATTTAAACTTTGAAAGACAATGCGACAAAAGTGAAATATTTGAGACTAATGTTGAGAAATCAAGAAACATTATTATAAGCATTTTTCTTTCACAAACACGTCTTGTATGGAGACAGCTCCGAAGTGATTCCCCTTGGCAAAGAGGGAAGAACCTCAGAGAAGTCTCTATTATACAATACGAACTTTATATAGAAAGCAATTTCAAATACCATATAGAGTTTTTTATATAACGAAATATACAAGTTGATCCTTCTAGGCAGCAGTAGGTAAAGACCATCAAGTCTGACGAAACTTAATATTTCATTTTTGCCGCATTGTCTTTCAATGTTTATTTTCAGGGGCCTTAAATCCATCATCTACAGCAGCGGTCGCCAATCGATGGTCTGCAAGAAATTGTTGGTGTTCCGTAGCAAAATCTGGACATTATTTGCATTTTAATGATTTATTAATAATAAAACAAAAATAATATTCTAAGAAATTCTCATATTCTGAATGACAATTTCCACCTTTATATTGCACTAAATTCACGAAATGTGGTCCGCGGGATTTAAAATTATGAATTTAGTGGTCCGTGAGGTCCGAAAGGTTGGCGACCGTTGATCTACAGCATGCAAATAAAACTCACATTTTGTTTGCACACTGAAGTGCCAGAAAAACTGGTACAGGCGTGCGTATGCAAATAACGGAGCTTTGCAACCAATCAGCGTAACGCGATGCTGTCGGCAGCGCCTATATAAGACAAGAGATGTCTGGCAAAGCTGTTAGATCGGTTCTTGCCGCTACAATGGCAGGTTATCAAGATTTAAGTGATTTTGAACGTGGCGTTATAGTCGGCACAAGAGAGATGGGACATAGCATCTCCGAGATAGCGACAAAATTTGGATTTTCGCGTACGACCATTTCACGGGTATACCGTGAATATCAGGAATCCGGTAAAACATCAAATCTCCGACAGCGGTGCGGCCGGAAAAAGACCTTGAAAGAACGGGACCTTCGACGACTGACGAGAATCGTTAAACGAGATAGACGTGCAACACTTCCTCAAATTGCCGCGGATTTCAATGCTGGGGCATCAACAAGTGTCAGCGTGCGAACTGTTCAACGAACCATCATTGATATGGGCTTTCGGAGCCGAAGGCCCACTCGTGTACCATTGTTGACTGCACGGCACAAAGCTTTACGCCTCGTCTGGGTCCGCCAACACCGCCATTGGACTGTTGATGACTGGAAACACGTTGCCTGGTCTGACGAGTCTCGTTTCCAATTGCATCAGGCGGATGGACGTGTACGGGTATGGAGACAACCTCATGAATCCATGGACCCTACATGTCAACAGGGGACTGTTCAAGCTGGTGGAGCTTCTGTGATGGTATGGGGCGTGTGCAGTTGGCGTGATATGGGACCCCTGATACGTCTAGAGACAACTCTGACAGGTGACAGGTACGTAAGCATCATGTCCGATCACCTACACCCATTCATGTCCATTGTGCATTCCGACGGACTTGGACAATTTCAGCATGATAATGCGACACCCCACACATCGAGAGTTGCTACCGAGTGGCTCCAGGAACACTCTTCTGACTTTAGACACTTCCATTGGCCACCTAAATCGCCAGACATGAACATTATCGAGCATATCTGGGATGCCTTGCAACGTGCTGTTCAGAAGAGATCTCTACCTCCTTGCACTCCTATGGATTTGTGGACTGCCCTGCAGGATTCCTGGTGTGAATTGTCTCCAGGATACCTTCAGACATTAGTCGAGTCCATGCCACGTCGTGTTGCGGCACTTCTGCGTGTGCGGGAGGGCTACGATATTAGGTAGGTGTACCTGACATTTCAGTGTAGTATTACATTAGTCGTTAGAGCTTTTTGTAATTCATTCCCTTTGTTTATATTATTTCAGAATTTGACCATCTCCAATAAATAATAATAATAACAATAATATTTATTTGTCATAAGGGTTAGATAATGTGTTCAGTCTTGGAATTAAAATTAAAATATAATAGAAAATTTCATAAAGTACAGAGAAAACCGTGCGAGTTGCACTTCCCCCATGACGTGTGCTCAGTAAAATCATAAAATTTAACCTGCTGAGGATCTTATTAATCCACTGGCACACAAACTCTGTTTAATAAATATACAATTAAATTCTTTCAAACAGTTTGATATTATTAATATCTTTAAGATTATTAGGTAATTTATTCCAATGCTTTATTCCGGTATATTCAATTACGTTTCTATTCGTCGCTGTTCTAACCTTTGGGAGTCTTATTTGGTTGTTTCTTCTTCAATTTCTGTTATTATCATGATGTTGAATATCAGTATTATCCAAGGGTTTTTCTTCTTCTTTTATCCTTTCTCTCTCTCTCTCTCACACACATTACTTTTAGAACACAATATTTATTGATTTTATCAATTGGCAATATACCATATTTAACATATAACAAATTATAATTTAAACTAGCGTTTTGTTCTATGATTTTTAAAAATTTAATCTGCAGTGATTTAATTACCTTCGTGTTGTCCAGATTCAGATGTCCTCATATATAATTACAATAAATCAGATGACAATATAAAAAAGATAGTTTAGATTATAAATAAAATACAGGGTACCAGGGAGGAAATTTACATACAAAAGGTTAAACACTGGTAAAATAGGAACGAAAAAGATCACCCAAGCTTTCAAACGCGTCAGTAGCAGTCCTTCACCAGGAGTAATGATGATGTTATGTTTCTGTCCCTTTTTTCACTTGAAATTCGGGAAAACCCTTCATCAGAGTAGTCCCGCAGAATGGAAAACCCTAGTGGGAACCAATGGGAGGCCTCCAATAAAAATCATGGAAAAGCTTTAATGGGAACCAATGAGAAACCTATATTGCGGGGCACCTAATGTTGGGAAATCCCATACATTTCAGAATAAGAGTTGTTTGTAAGTTTCTGGAAGTGGTTGTGATGTATTAATGGCTTTCCCATGTAGTTTGTAAGTTTCCCAAGATTTTAAGCAGAGTCTACCATTCTTGTTTGTAATGTACCAGTGTAGTATTTTTGTTGAGTCCCAGTCGGGTTCGTGTCCGTGTTGTAAAGCCTGCTCTGCCAGACGTGAGGCTAGGTCTCCTTTCGCGAGTGCTTTTTTGTGTTCTTAAATTGTTTCGAAACTAAATTTTATAAAAAAATATTATTGGGTTACGACTTTATTTAAACAGTTGGCTTAAAATGAAATGAACGTAGTCCGTTTGAAATTGATCATTTTCACATCTCAGTAGCGACCGCACCATTAATAGCGCGATTTCAGAAAACTATTTTTTTTCTATTTTTGATATTCTTATTTGTGGGTTACATTTTGCTGTCAACGTCCTATTATTTACTAAAATAATATTTCACTTTATGGAATTAGTGTTATATACCAGCGGATTTTTTTAAAATAAAATACACATTGAAAGGTATAATATGATTATATTATAATCCTATATGCAGTAGGCCTTCCATGTATCGAAGTTGAAGAGTCCCTGAAAAAATTTTGATATGTGGAAATGTCGCTACATGGAAACAGTTGTTCTATGTAATGAACGAGGACTTCAAATTACAGGGCTCACCAAAACTTAGATATATATGGACTGTCTACTATATATTATTATATAAAAATATTGAGAGATGTATGTATGTATGTATGTAAATTTTTTCCTCGTCCATTCTTGGCGAAAACAGGCTTTGGGATGGGCAGAGAGCCATGTTCTCAAGCCTCTCACATCACTTCTTAATGTGCCATGTCTAGAAACTTCCTGACCACGTGACACGTGCTTAGAGTTGTGGCTTTTTGTATTTCAATGTAGGTGTTTGGGTCAAAGTTGAGTATTTCCAAATTCGTCGCAAACGTTTCTGGTACCATCTCTGTTGCTGAGATGACTAACGGGATGACAAAGACCTTTTGCATACACCATATGTCACGTAATTCATCTCTGAGGTCTTGGTAGTTGGTGATTTTCGTCGTGTAGATTACCCATATGTTATTGGGTATTGCTATGTCGATTAGGTACGTGGTATTATCAGATCTATCGACGAGGGTTATGTGGAACTGTCTCGTCTGTTACGATTGCTCTATCCCAGTAAATCTTGCGTGTTTCGTTCTCAAGTACGGTCTCTAGCTCATATTTGTAATATGGGCATTTCTCTGTCAGAAAGCCAGCATTCGCTGCCAATTTCTGGTGGACTATTTTTGCCACTTGGTCATGTCTATGTTTGTAGTCTGACTGCACGAGGAACTTGCCATCATGTGCTGGATTGTTTCCGATGCCGCATGACAGTGTCTGCATTTGTCGCTTTCTATGTCTTTTCCATGGATGAATTTCGGATTGTTCCTTTTTGCGATCACTTGGTCTTGGATGGCTGGCATGAACCCTTCTGTCTCTGGCTATAGAGTGCCTTTGGCCAGCCAAGCATTTGATGCCTTTTTGTCAACGTGTGATTATTTTAGGTCATTGTAGTACGTGCCATATAATGTTTTTTTGGCCCAAGATCTTAGTTTCTGCTCATTGGCTGCCTCCAGGACACGCTCTTCGGTATTACACAGGTTTAGTGGCGTGTAATTTGCATCTGCTAGTACTGTGGCTTGGATGAGTGGTGACCGCGGACTTTTGAATTGGAAGTATTGCCTCATGCTCTGGATTTGCTTACCATGTAGATCTTTGAGGTCCACTTTTCCTCGTCCTCCTTCTTCCCGGAGTAGTGTTTGCCGTTGCAGGGTGTAGTTGTCCGGCTCTTCTCTGGATGGTTCTCATTTTCCGCTGGAGTTGTTCTAGTTCAGTGTTGGACCATTTGATGATCCCGAAGGAGTAGGTGAGCACTGGTACCGCATATGCGTTAATGGCTTGCGTGGTGTTCTTCCCGCTCAGTTTCGTCTTCACAACAATGAGTTCTTCGTGTCTTGTATGTATCCTATTTCTCTTAAGGGCCATCTTCACTTTCCTCACTAATTTCTTACTCCTATTTCCCTGCACGTACTGGGTTATTCGCCCTATGCTGCTTCGGAGCTCTTCTATTCTTTTTTGCAGTCTCACTTGCCATGGTGTTTGGGCTTTGTTTCCTCTGTTACTTCGGCCTTCGTTCCTTACTTCGTACCCATTGGCGCGTGATGCCGCTACTGCTGCACAGTATATGGCGGTGTGTATTTCCTGTAGGGAGTTGTGTTTCTGTAGGTGTAGTGGCAGGGTATGTTCATTGAGGATCTTGGTTGCTTTGCAG
>QLNU02015360.1:39837635-39856353 GCA_006491805.2 Dysdera silvatica
TTTTACCATTAGGCTAGAGTAGGCGACTGCCTAGGGCGGCGAAATTTTAGGGGCGGCAAAATGGCGTAAAAATTTTAATTTTAAATCAAACAAAGAAAAAATTGAGCAAATGAGGAGAAAAAATGAAAAAGAGGAAAAATTAAAACATATAATTGTTTTCAAAAGCATACGGGACAATTACTTAATAAGTCTTTACTTCGACGAATGTAAAATTTCTTGATGTGTTTAATTGTTTAATTTTGCACACAAGTTTTTTTTCTATATCTAATACATTTAAGCCTTCTAGCTCTGATAATACAACGTTGTGTTTTGAAATATTACTCCTTTAATATCTCAGTTTTCAAAAATATAAAATGTTGAAATTAAACAATTATAACATGTAGCAATTGTTTTACTATTCACAATATTCTAATATTACAAAATAACTAATATAAGTTTAAAATATAAATATAATTAACGGGTTTAATGATTAAAAGTATAATAGAAGATTTACATTGTTGTACCGCTGGATGTTGGTGGTGGTAGAGAGGGAGATACATGCGAAAGAGTAATGGTAGTAAAAGATAGGGGAGGCATTTTTCAATTCATGCCTAGGGCGTCAAAACAACTAGAGACGGTTTTGTTACCAGCTATTCGTATTTTAGTGAACGAATGTACTAAAATATTATCTTTATAGATATTAACAATATAAAGGAGTGCGGGTGATATTAATAATGATTTAAAATTTTAATACATAATATAATATATATATATATATATAATAATATAATATATATATATATATAATAATATATATATATATATATATATATATATATATATATATATATATATATATATAATATAATAAATATATAATATAATACATAATATAATATAATACATAATATAATATATAATATAATGCATATAATATATAATATAATGCATATAATATATAATATAATGCATATAATATATAATATAATGCATATAATATATAATATAATACATAATATAATATATAATATAATACATAATATAATATATAATATATACATAATATAATATATAATATAATAAAATTTTAATAAATAAAATTTGTATATTTTATACGAACTTTAGATTGGATGACATATCCAGAATCTAGATAAAGCAATGTGTTAGAAATTATAAAAAGTGGAACTAAATGTTCGTGATTTCCGGTAGTTAAGTGTATTGGCCATTGCCTTCTTAGAAGACTGACTAAAGCAACTGAAAAATGTAGGCGCCAAATTCTGATTTGTTAAAATTGAACAAGAGGAATCCCTTACTTGTAATTAAAGAAATGGTAATTGAAGGAAAAGTGGTTAAAGAAATTAAAAATATTAAATCCCATATTAATATAATTATCCTATATGGATATACATCGAAATTTACGTTCCTCTTCTTCTTTCTGTGTCTAAATCAAACCTCAAACTTCCAAAAATTTGCCCCTATTACAGCCTTGTCATTAGCCTGAAATCAGTCGTCCATGGTCATAGTTTCATTAACTGCGGACAGATCAGCAAGTGTGCTGGGCTTTGAATTTTTCCATAGTCGCACTTCATGTCTCGATCAGTTGACAGCTCCCAATTGATCAGTTTCGTCTTACATTTCGGTAGCCCAACTGTCATCCTATTCAATGTCCTCCAGACTCTAGCACCAGATCAAACGTAAAATGAAATACGTTAGTAAAGCATGATAAACATAATTCAATAAAATAATTGAAAGTTCGTTGTATTCAAAAAATTATGTATATATTTTTATTTATTTCTTGTTTAATACATAGGCTGTACATGGTACGAAAGTATGTAAAAGTCTAAAATAGAGAACCGACAAAAGTACTCTAAATATGCAAATAGCCAATGCAAAAATTAAATACCTTTTAAGTTTTGTTTGGATGATCATAAAGTCAGTGGCGTTAATCACACAAATTAATGTTGAAAAGTTAAAAACAATACAAAAACAGCTGATCTAATAGTTTTATGAATTTTATGTCATTAAAAAAAAATTTTTAATTCCTACTTAGTAGTCTACTCACCATGAAATGTTTATTTTCTGATTGAAATTTGGAAAAGAACATTTATAAAAAATTATGTAAAAGAAAATACACCTAACTAACACACTAATTAAAACACCTAACTAACGTACTAAGTAAATATTTGATACACTAATTAATACACCCAACACACCAATTAATGCAACTAACACAATAATTAATACAATTAGTACATCTAATTAACACACTGAGTAACACACCAAATTAACACACTGAATAACACACCTAATCAACACACTGATTAACACACCTAATTAACACACTGATTAACACACCTAACACACTATTAACACACCTAACTAGGGGCAGCTAGAGGTTGATTTTGCGGCCTGGCACGTATAGCATTTTTGGCGCCCTTTTGGGACCCTTTTTACATTAACATTTAAATTTTGGAATTTTTACAATGGGAAAAATATAATATAGGATATAATTAACACAAAACCTTCCAATTCGGGCTGCCTGCCTATTGGAATCAAGTTCCCTAGTTCCAGGATCAGTAGGCTTACCTGTTAGTATGGCACTGTCCGGATGATCATCTGAAAGGGTGCCCGAAATCAATGTAAATTTATTGAAGCCATGTTATAATATTTTAGTTCGTTAAATACTTTTCATTGGACTGTAAAAAAGAGGAGAAATTTGATCATTTTTACTGATTGTGCTCTTCAACGAGCCCTCTTTGCATTTAAAATTGGTTTATTGTCTCTATAACAGTTTATGGTTGATTTCACAGCATTTGATCTAATCTGTATATTCACGCCATTTAGCTTGTTAAATTTCGGAGCGCACGCTACATCCATAGTTATAGTAATAGTCGACTCCAGTACGAGATCTAGTATTTCAAAATGAAAAGCAAGTATTGTTGGCAGGACACGATTAAACAATTAAATTTTTGAAAAAACGATTGCTTTTGCTTTATTAGCTGGTTTGAGTTTTACATTCCCAGAATATAATAGATTATCTCTAAACCGCAGTACATTATTGCATATTAACAAATTTGCTGGGTTTTTGAAATCACCCCTGTGAATTCACAAACTATTATTGGGACCTAGTGACCTACTCAGGGGCATTTACTTTTCAAATCACTTTAAAATTGTACGAATGGAGTTATTTTTAACTATTTTTCGTTTTTTGGAAATAAGAATTCAAATAAAAATAGTGCATGGCTGTATGTGTGAAACCGCGAAGAAACCTAAAAAAAATCAAACATTGTTTCTATTACTTCGCCGCACATATGAATAGTATGTAGAGGTGTTTTTGCTTCTTATTCTTTTACGATATTTCATAGATACTACGCCTGGAATATTGGATGAACCCATTTACACTGTATCCAAAAACAATAGACAAAAGACTAATTTTAAATGTACTAAAAAGTTATTTCAAGTTTCGAAATTCTGTTTAGTTTTTAGAAAATAGACTATCTGTGGACAACTTTTCAACAGCATGAAAAAACGTTGAAGCGAAAAGCAAATTTACGAGCGATATTTGTCGAAAATATATTAATTTTACTGTCCCAAAATTTTAGATTATGTAAGTTATATTCGTACAAAAAAAAAGGTGGTAGAGAATTTTCACATTTTAAAGAGATTAGCAGCTGAACACTTTTTAGTTTAAAACTAGTAGTGAAAACAGCACACACGAAGCAAATCTGTTTTAGGCGAATCCATCCAAATGTTGAATCGCACCGCTGAGGAAATAAGTGCAAAACAAATTGTAAATAAATTACATAGATTTAAGTTCGGAATTTATGAACTGTTGCAAAAGGATCCCGTTATTGATAAAGATTTTGGTAAAAGTTCTGAGAGATTACAATAAATGTACAACAGCAAGAAATGGCTGCAGAATATAGCATTTAGTGATGGTAAAGCTTCTGTTAGTTCAAAAATTGCACGTAAATCTAGACTATACGTTTTAAATTTAACTGTGAATAGAATACTTAACATTTCAAAATGTATGAAATATAAGGAAATGGCGTAAAACACTATTTTAACCCCAAAATATCGAGTTGCGAGATCAAATAAGTAAAGAAAATTCAGGAACAGGTTTCATGAATGGGTTGTAGTTGACTTTTCTGAGGAAAAAAGTACATTTGTAATAGTCTTAAGTTCTACTGTTATGATCTTTAAAGAAATATTCAGCAGACAGCAAGGAGGTGGGTCGGAATCTATCAGATTTGCGTTGCTTTTAATGGAATTTCTAAACTAGCCAGAAAAGTATAAGAGGTCGACCATTCCAAAATATTTTGCAAATTAAGCAACGAATCTTCAATTGCTGGTGGAATTTGGATTTTATATAGACACAAGTTCAAATTTTTATTTTGCGAATGTCAAATCATATGTTTGAAGTATCCAAAATTTTATTTTGGGAATGTCAAATTGTATATTTGAAATCATAAGGATAAAAGGGAAAAATATTAACACATATGTTTTTATTCCATGATGCAGATAAATAAGTAGTTGCTTATGTGTTTTGGACTGCAGAAGTAGAGAGTCCCAGAATGTTTGTAAAATAGATACCATAACTTTCAATGAATAAAATTGTACTTTGCCTCATGTCTTATCGGCTTGACCATTGCAACGCAGTGTAAAATAATTCGTTACAACTATTATTTTTTAAATTTATAAGCAAGAAATTAAAATCTGCCTAAGAATTTGGAACACGATGTGTATATACCCAGAAGTGCTGACACAACGAACATCTTGTAACAACTTTACCACTCACTGAGCACACCACAGCCGTCGCATTTGTTAGAAGCTAAGGAAGGTAGCACTCATTTATTATGTTGTTTCAGAGACAATAGACAAATGTTCCAACTATTGAAACGTTCTGGTACGCAGTCGGACTAATTCCAGCCGACGAGCCATGGAATTCCCTTCGGTACTGATCTCAGATACGCACCCGCCACGTCAATGTAATCGGGATGGGGGATACCAACAGAATGACAGCGGTCGTTTTAGCAAGTCCACGGACCTGCCAAAAAGTCGAGGAGTGCATGCGAGATGTAGCAACTATACCAAACTGGCGGCTTATAGCCTTTGATAATCGCTTCTCGAAGAACAGGGCGGTTTGTTCAGAAGGCCTTACTGAAAAAGCTGCCCGCGCATAAAGAAGCGTTTTTCTGGAGTGCAACGAGCGAGGTGTCTTCTTGGCACATGGTTTCCGGGCAGACGGGAGGCTTGGGAGGGGGACAGAATGCGAAAGACGAGCGTCTCTTAGAATCCGATACTTCTGGCAAAGGAGGAGAGAGGTTGATAGGGTTAGCTTCCGATGCTACTTTCTCCTGAATCCTGCGGCCCCATTCTTCCTCCAGCTCTCTCTCTCTTTTTCTTTTTCTTCAAATTTTTCTTCTTCTCGTACCCGTCTCGTTTTCACTTCTGAAATTTCGTTCCGTTTTGGCACTTCATTAGCTTACTCCGTTCCCAAATGCCGAACGAGAAAGCATCTTTGTCGTTTGGTACAATGGTATGGCTCGCTAATGGCGGAGGGTAAACTAATCGCCTCAGAAGCGAGGCGTATACGTCAAGAAGCCGGTGGAATAAAACAACAAAGGGCAGATTTATTGTTTCAGAATTGGAAGCTGAGGATCAGGTAGGGTCTGTATCGTACGAGTCTGGAGCCTTGTGTCATGAAGTTGATGAACTTCCACGTTCCAAGAGAACAAAACCTTCAATTGCTCTCAAGTGCTCCAAGAAAAGATAACGTTGTCTTGTTTACCGTACAGAACTTCCGTTTTGGTCTAGGCTATCCAATTTGTCGCTAGGCTAGAATTGCTTGTGACTGATCCATTCGAAGTCAAGCAGAAGCTAGTTGGGATCGACGTTAGTTCCACAAGTCTTCTTTAGCTGACCTTAAGAATATCTTCTAAATGTATAAAAAAATTAACTTTTACGGCAATTAGTTCTTCTGTGAATCCCAACTAGGTTAGCCGTCCACGGAAAAAGTAAATATATATAAGGGTTTTATCTTCATTTTAAATTTCTGTCTCAAAGAGCATTATCTATCATAAATTCATTTTTTTTTTTATATTTTTTCATTCACACCTGAATTTGAAGGCCAACAGAGCCGGCGTGACAATAAATGTGATATCGAATGAAACCATTTTTTGGCGCCCTTTCCAAATTTTCTAATAAATAAACAATCTATTTTACTTATTTTTGAATATAATTTTATTATAATGCACATTCTAAAGATTTTTATTTTCCTTTATATGTAGTAAATTTATTGACAGCTTCAGTCAAATTAATCTTTTCAACCATCTCCTGTTCGATTGATAAAATGTCAAGAGACGTTTACTTTTCTTGTAATACAGTAAATAAATTTTATCAGACTTAATTCGCTGTTCTCCAATTGTAACGGTTTCTGGAACTATTACCAAAACTTGCATGCTAATCCTTATGTTAGGGAAAATATCGTCCAAATTGCGATCATAAATAACCTTCAATTCATGTCCTGGTGTAACTTTTATTGCATCATCAACACCTGAAAGAAATGCAAAATACAATTGAATATGTATTAATATTTCACATAGTTGTGAGACGTTCATACGCATGACTATCCATCTTTCAAATACAGATGCAAGTTCATACATTTTTTTTTAAAAGATCACATATGGGAATTACTTTGTTGTTATGTGGGGGGAACTCCATTTGTTGATGTAATATTCTGATGTTTCAAAACTATCGTTAATTGCAGAAATTGCTGTATCAATTAACAAAAGAAATGCTTACTTATCAACTGTAATTCTCACTACTACAAGCTTTTCGAATATTATTTGCTGCCATTAGCCATACTTTACATGATTTAAAATTAGTTGCAGATCAGAGATGAGACGAGCTCAGCCAGAGCACAGGCCTGTGCTCATCAGGCAGATGCAACTGATATTTCTATATCGAAATTCTTCAAGGAATAGGATTATGTGATTCGTTTTCGAGGATTGTAGAAACGCGCGTGTGTATGAAAATTCAAAAGAAATTGAATAGTGTAGTTCAGCAAATTCTTTAAAATTTAAACCGTATGTCAAGGCATTAAAGCTATAATTGAAGTTTTGGACGCCGGCTCAAATGGCGTCTTCGGGCTCAGGCCTCGAAAATTGCGCCCGATTTCATCTCTATTGCAGATAACTCATTTGATTTTAAATATCTGATAATATGTTTCCAATTGTTATTTCTTTGAAATTGATTTGGAAGAATTTAAAAGTTTAAATAATTTGTAAAAAAAAGTCTGTTGATTTGGAAGAGAGCTATTAACACCTTTGCCACACTTCTCCACTTGAGCTATTCAACGTCTATTCTTTATTCAGAATATTTACTACTTTTTATATAGAAATTAAAAAATCGTAATAATAATTAAATACTTTGATCTTATTATGTAGCAAATTATTTTATATGATTGAAATTTCAATAAGATTTCTTCAGTTCGCAACAAAATATTTTCAGTTTCAAAATGCTCGCAGACGCATGCAAAGTAAATTTTGTCTGTGCAGTGGACACTTGATTTTACGAACTATGATCTAAAAAAATTCGTAAATGGGAAGTGACATTAGTTTTACGGGATACTTTTCGAGACCAACACAGTAGTTTTTAAAAAATAGTTCGTAAATTGGAGGTTCGTAAAAACGCGAGTTCACCGTATTTTATAGCATCATTTCACACTTTTTTTTGCTTTATAGAAACCCTTTAACTACGAAACATGCGCATGATGATACCATAGACTATTTTAGCTCATTTACTATCTCCTTTCTTTTAACAGTTTATTTTCTTAGGTCGCTTATCTATTGCTGGCTGTATCTGGCTAAAATCTAACCGTGTTTATTTTTTGTGACTAGGGCAAAATCTTGTATCAGTTTTTTTCAATTTAGTATTATTTTGACGGCACTCTCGGGTGTAATTAAAGCCTAAAAGCAAACATACTTTATTATTTTTCTCTTAGATTATTATTAATTATCATTATTCATTATATCATTAATAATATAAGTGTTGAAAAGGGTAGTGAATTGAATATGGACAGGTTTATTTTAATTTAATGCAATACCTTTAATTCTTTTTTATAAGCATAACTGTCTGTTCACAAAAAGAAGTCCGGTGGAAAAGTTAAAAATAACAGGTGCTGACGTCACAAACTTGTCAGCCGCTGGTAACAATGTTGGACTCCAAGTTGTACACTCGGTTTTGACGCAGACAAAGGTCCCTATAAACAAGTTCTGAAATTGAAGTCCTACTCAGCTTTAAGCGGCTAGCCAGTTTGTGACATCACCTCCCGTTATTTTTTGGTGAACGGACAGTATATTGTTTATTTAAAAATAGCCATCAGATAATCAATATATAATTATAAAAATCATATATTATATATTTATAAAAATCGTATATCATATAATTATAAAAATCATATATCATATATTTATTAAAATCACATATCATATTATCCATATTCTTATCCATTACTGTTATATCTATTCATTATAATTATTCAATATCAAATGTCATATAATTATTAAAATTTAAACAAACTTACCGTTTGTAGAAAATAAATATATGGTGGAGCGCTACTAAAGTTTTTTCGATGTTTTTCTCAAATATTAAGGGAAGAAACCGTAAGCTTACCCGAAATTGAAGGGTAAAAATAAAATTAATTTGAATTGAAGTGGGCATAAAATCAAAATGACCCTACTACAGAAGTTCTTACCAGGGAATTGTAATCTCTGTACTATGGAGGTGGCATTTTTTTAAAAAAAAAGTGTATTAATCATCCAATCTTCATTGAACTTTCTCACTATAAACCTTGAATGAGATTGAACGATTAATATCCTCTCATTTCAGAAATATCATCTCTATACTAGAGGCAATTTCTTACGAATAAATGTTTGGCATCGTGCACCCTATGCATCGAATCTGGTCCCAGCTGATGATATCTTCTCCGCGAAATCAAACTTTGCTTCGGAATTAAAGCTTTGAGGTCAGCTTTGGAAATCCAAGAGGCTGCAATGAAGGAGCTCGATATTGTTCCGAAAAGATGCTTTTAAGTGGGCAAGAATAAAATACTGGAACAATCAAACCAGTGCATAGATCGAGGAGGAGTTTATTTGGAAAACTGAAAGCAAATTTAATAATATTTGCCCAAAATCTTTTTTTTTTTAAAATTTATTCCGAGAATTTAATAGACAGACTTTACACATTCAACTGTATTTTAATAACTATGATTCAATTAAAAGTATGTTGATTACCATTAGTATACTTCTTTTTGGATTATTTTCAGGCGAGGGAACGCTTTTATTTATTGTTACCATGAATGAACACTGTTAACGTTATTATCATTAATGACATTTAATATTATAATTTTTAACGGCATATTTAGCCATTGTTATGATTACTGACATATTTAGCACTGTTATCATTAGCGACATATTTAACGTCGTTATCATTTATTACGTATTTAGCATTGTTATCATTAATGACGTATTTAACATTGTATCATTTATAACGTATTTAGCATTCTTATCATTAATGACATATTTTACATTGCTAATATTAATGACATATTTTACATTGCTAATATTAATGACATATTTTACATTGCTAATATTAATGACATATTTAACGTTGTTATTATTAATGAAAAATTTAGCATTGTTATCATTAATAACGTAGGATTTCTTTTTCAAGCAAGTGTGTGTACAAACAGCATGTTTAGCTAACAACATGGTGAAAATAAATACATATTATTTGTCTAAGTTCATTTTTCAAACTGAATCAGTATTCGATTACTATGCTATATTAACTACCGTTTCTGAATTCTCTACTCAATTACAATTAGAGATAGAGTTATGATACGTTTTAGTAGTGTTGAAAAGTGTTATCACCGAAACGGGAAGCTTAAAGAAATCGACGACTGAAAGTAATCTTTCTTGTGCAAGGATAAGGAATAAGATGGCGATTGAACTTTTCAGAAAGTGACAAGATTACACAAACTTGAACTTTACGGATAAAGATTGATGATTTTTCAGGCAGATATAAGGCTATTTCCACGCGTCACGCCCAGTGGCCGAAACCGTTATCCACGGATAAAAACTTTCCGCTTTCATCACATGATAAATAATCAATAATAATAAATATAATAAATAAAAACTGCGGAAACTTTATTTTATAAGAAAAGAAGAGAGTATATTTTCCTTGTAACATTTTTTATTTTTATTCAAATGCAGATGCATGAGACAGAAGAAGCTACATTTTCTTTATAAGCTGTTATTAATTCTTTATAAGCTTATAGTTATGAAGTTTTTTTAATAACTATGCATTCAGATATACTGGACATTTTAAAAATGATAAACTATACATAAGTTATTCGTAGACATACAGATTGTATGTGTTAATAAAGAAGACGCTCAATTTTACGAACCTGTACAGACTCCAAAAGGAGTTCGTGAAAGGGCAATGACATTAATTTTACCAACGTGATATTTCGTAAAAAATGGGAATCTTACATATATATGAAGTAATTTGGAACACGTGAAAAACGCGTGAGAAAAGCGTACAAGATCACCGGGATATGAACAGCGTCAACTTTGATAGCACGCCTATACGTTGGCAACGTTCTTCATCCAATTGTATTTCCTAAACTTTTACGTCTTCCATTGGCTATTTATTAACATGATAATGCTCGACTTCATATGGTGATACTTTAACTACGCCATGGTATAGTTCATTTTTCTAAGCCCCCTTATTTTGTCTAGATCTCTAGGGGAGGCACTAATTTTGCAGGTTATTTTATAAAATGAATCAAATCATTTAAACCCAGACGCCTATAAAGCATCGTAAAATCCATGACATGCTCTCTTCTCATGACAAGTTATGGGAAAACACCATAATATAATTCAACATTTTCTTATAATTTAAGCGGTAGTGCCAATATAAATGCAACGTGGAATATAGTGTAAATTTTAGGGGAGTTGATATCATTTCTATAAATTATTTTAATTATAATTTATGTAATCATAATGTGATTGGAAGGCATCTCCGAGTGTTATTAAATTTATTTAACGGATAAAGTAAACCTTAAGCTATGGCGTAAGCAGAGGGGTGTTGATGGGGTCCTAACCCCCTATAAGCCTGTAACTCCTCCCTCTATGAACGTTCTGAGTGCGCCAACGGCCTTAAACTTTTAGTGTATGAATGTCGGCTGCGCTAGAGATGGGCATTCCTAAACTGATAGACTCGTCGAGAGAGGGACCGAACACTCAACGTGACTTCTAGTTAAGCTTTTTCATCTAAGGGACATTTTCGTTCATACCACTGGGTAGGAGAGAAGAGAGATGTTTGTATAATTACAGTAAAACCTTCCAACAACGATGTCCAGTATAACGATAAATCCCTCTACAACGATAATTTTTCTCGGTCGTACGTTTAACATCGTTGTAGATGGGTTTTACAGTTTTAACAAACATCTTTACATTATAAATAGCATGAATCACGGATATATGGTTCTAATATTGAAATATAATATGGCGAAATCGGAACTACTTTGTGACAAGAGTAGGACTCAATTATCGCTTAACCGAAATTGGCGGCTGCATATTTTTTTATTATTATCTATTTCTTTTTTTTTTAAATAGATATCTGTTCAATATTTCCGGCAAAACCACTCATATTTGTTTTCTAATGCACCCCGGTCTTAAGAAATTAATACAAATGCTAGGTTTGAACATATTAAAAGCAAAATGCAAAAAAGAGAAAAGTTAGGTTGTGTTAGTTTTTTTTTTTTTTCACCCACTACGACCACATTTGATTTTATGGTATGAAAGTGAAAATTTCAGGGTCAGAGGGACATTAGTGACGTGCTTTGAAAGACGTATCACATCTGTTGTACACCGACTGATAGGTCGCAGACACTCATTTTGTCTATAAATTCATCTCTCCTAATCGAAATACCCGCTCGCTAGTGAGATGTTAGAAGATTTGTTAGAGTCGGTCTTTCACTCTGAGAAATGGTTGAGTAAATCACCTCGCAAGCGAAAGATCGTGACGTCATAACCACATCCTGTTTTTACATAAATATTGTAGTTTCTTTGTATCTTTGCACCGAAAATCGAATTTCCGGATTATCTGAAATTTTGCTTATTTGAAATCGGGTCTGCCCCCTTTATTTTGGATAATTGGGTTCTGCTGTATTATTTCTATTCAGGCCCACACAACAGAGAGGGGTAGATATACACAATGTGCAGATATAATTGCAATGCGTCATCAATAGCTGTTTAACTTTTTTATTTTTGTATTAGTTTTAATAGGGAATTAAGACCCGAATTTTTTTTTATATAGCTTTAAATATAAGAAGGGGAAAACCAATAAAATATTGTGGGAGCAGCAGGCCTGTAGGCAAGCCGGAGCCAGCAGGATCACGGCCCCGGTTGCCCACATCGAGTTATTTATATATATACAGAACATTCCCAGGGTGCCCTGTGACCCATATGTCCTTTGCCTTGCCCCAGTTGCCCCTCCAACCTGGCTATAGGCCTGAGGAACAGGCCGGGGGTGGGGGCGAAGTGCATTTTGCACAAAAACGTAAAACT
Organism: Dysdera silvatica; assembly: GCA_006491805.2. NCBI lineage: Eukaryota > Metazoa > Arthropoda > Arachnida > Araneae > Dysderidae > Dysdera > Dysdera silvatica. The sequence continues at coordinate 39,850,250 of QLNU02015360.1, forward strand.
ACGTCGGAGTTCTAGGTAACTTTCACTTTGTAAGCATATTACCGTATCTGTAATTGTTATTTAATATGTTACGTTTGATTTTCTTGTTTCACTTTGTTCGTATTTGACGATGCGTCTGCAAGTCATTGCAGAATGCATAGGTGTGCTTATAATTTGTAGCTGCTTCCAGCTCTGTCTTAATATTTATTTAATTGGTCCCACTCGCCGTCTTTCTTTAACAATTGTAGATAAAATCTGCCTGACAGGATATAAGAATGAAAGCCCAAGTGTTTCTTCAGTTCTTCTACACATACACAGTTGCTTTTAGTATGTTAAAACACATGCAAGCCATCATGTTTTAAACGATGATATTAAATTATTTTTATGTAGCAACCGTATGCTGCCATTCGATAAAATTTTTGTCCGAGGATTCTTTTTGTTGCGAGCTATCTTTGTTTGAAAATAACATTTGAAAAATTTGAAACTTACTAATTTTTAATCATTTGTCAAAATTTTTTTAAAAACGTTGGAACTTTAGCGCTACCCCAGACGAAGACTGTAAGTAAATTAAATCGAAAGGATTTATACCCCACTGTGTGAAAGGAAGAAAGAAATCGTTCGTGGTGGCTTCGACCAAGCGATCTCCAGGTCTCCTGAGAGACCTGGCTGGCCTCCTTCCTTAATAACCGTCGCCCACTTTCCCCTTGCCTAAAGCTTTTTCAACTAAATTCGTTAGTATAAAATAAAAAAATTTACCTTTTTTAATAGACTCTATGAAGTTAAAAACCGTAAATACTGAAAAGGACACTTTTTTTTACCTCTATTAAGAAACAACTTACAATAACATTATACTTGAGTTTAAGTATTGGTTAAATTATCTATTCTTCGTAGAAATAACTGGCATGATACAAATCATGATTTTATAGATATTGATCGGAAATCATCTTAATCAGTTCGAGGGACATTTTTCAAGGACCCTTTTTTTTTTCTTGGTTTAACTAGGGACGTCATAACACATTCTTAAACATTCGGGGCCCTGGATTCAATCATATTTTGGGGCCCTTTTCATACTAACTTTTAAATCTTTTTGCAATAACAAAAATATGATACATAATGATCACAAGCTGTCGATTTACAGCCTTCGGCCCCTGGTCTCGCTGTACCATCAGTTAAGAGGACACTGGATTTAACAATAGTCCCACCTTTTTAAATACATTTCTAAAAGGTATTGCTACATCGCATGATTTCAATTGGCCTAGTATTTTGTGATTCTTCGTCTTCTATTGGCTTTCGAAGATTCTTGAATCTTAGTTTATATACCAACTGAGATGTTAATGGAAAGATAATTAGCATTAATTAAAATTAACTGATTAACTGATGAATCACTGAACTGAATAACCAATGAACCGATGAACTGATCAACTTCAACTGATTAAAATTTACATGAAATTAATTACATCAAAATTGTTTAACTGATCAAATTAACTGATTAACCGAAGTTAATCAAAATTAACTGACATGTTAATGGAAGAAGAATTGCAAATACATGACTAAAAGTTGCCATACCAGATAAAAAGCGAGCTCGCGACTGAAAAAGGTGTAATGGTAGAAGAAAACGCGAAAACAAAGCATCAAACAACACCTGACAACGGTAATAATCGGAACGTGAATTAAAAAACTTTCTGTAATGCAAGTTCTCCGAAACGTTTTTATGTATGGCATTTTTTTTGCGCTATACTTCAAAGGCGCAAACGAGTTGCATTTGTGTGTATAATTAGCACTTCCATGGTACGGCTTAGCATCTCTAAGAATCATGAGAAGAAAAAATTATCCCGCATGCCACATGGCAAGAGCTATAGTCAAGAAGAGGGTTTAGAAGAGCTTGGCTAATTATGAAAGGGAACTGGGAGAGATGTGGGTACGTTTACTATAAGAACAAAGCCAACATTCATCCATTTTACGTTGACTGTATATAAATATGGGAAAGCAAATATGAAGGCTATTTAGTGTCTTCCCTTTTCCGTTACTCCTATGTTACGCGGCTATCAGCGGCGTAACATTACACGTAACATTAAAATAATTATGCTTTATAATTATATATTCGAATCATCATACATAGGTAGCGTTGTGAAGTTTATTATACCAGTTTGGAAGTGGGAAGGTGTATTTGTTATATTTGCCATTTCTATTAAAAACTGCATACACAGAATAGTATCATTATTAGGTCCAGTTTTGCTAATATTGTTTTTTAAAAGAAATTAGTTAAATAAATTACTTCTGTACATTTCATCGACAAGAACAAGATTATAATTTGAATTAACCAGCGTTTCACGAAATAGTTCTACAATTAGTTGGAAAACATATGACCCCAGTTGCCAACTTTTATAATTCTTTTTCATAGAATGTATGGATTTTGATTTCATACAAACCAGCGTTTCACGAAATAGTTCTATGAATTGGTTAGAAGACATATTGCCCTAACTGCCAACCTTTAAAATCTTTTTCGTAGAATGCAAGAATTTTGATTTTACACGAACCAATTGTAAAGTGCACAATTTATGAGGAATTATAGTGTTTAAACGTATATACTTTTAAAAAAGTTGCACATTTTGCAACTGATTCGTATAAAATCAGAATTTATACTGTGTCAGGAAGAAATCCTAGAAGTCGGTAGGTATATTATAGATCAGGGTTGTTCAACGTATGGCCCGCGAAAAACTGCTTGGAATAGAAAAAATTTTCAAAAAATTTTTTAGATTTTTTTTTCAGAAATGAGGAAGAACCGCGGGAACAGCATGGGTGACCCCCTTCCATATCGCAAGTGAACAAACAAATAACTGAAAGAAACTGAAGGGAGGCTTTTATTTATTTATTTTTTTTTTTAAAGAAACCGCTGGCCCGCAAGATCCGTGAAAATTCTTTAAGTGGCCCGCTACCGAAAAAGGTTGGACAACCTGTTATTGATCTATAATATCTTTGATCCCTTACAACAAGTTCGGGAGATGTTGAAAGGATTCGTTATCGCTTGAAGCGTAGTCCTCATAAATAAGTTAGTTCGTACGGCGTTTCGTGACACTGACCACTAGAATGACGGCTTTTATCGTAACTGTCGATTACGCAATGCCTAAAAGGACCCGACTTGAAATTGGCTGAATTATTAAATGCGACCGATGGCGTATACTAGGAGTGGTTCCCAGATTTTTTGGCCCGAAGAGCCCTTTTTAATAAAAATATTTGACCGCGGAGTCCCTGACTTTTTTTTTTTTTACTTTTAATGTTTGTTCTTTAGGTAGGGCTTACGCAGGGGCTTACCATAGGCTTACTCAGAAAGTTCGTAAGGAGTAGGTTATAGGCTCAATGGGGGAGGGGGGGGGATTACAGAGCTACAACTCACATATTCCTATGTTAAATATACAAAATTTCATTGCAATGGAGTGTTACAACCCCCGTCAACACCCACGCTTACGCCAATGGGTAGGACCTATATATAAGTTAGTTACTACGCAATGGTAACATTCAGATAATAAGGTAGTAATTGTAATATGATAAAAAAGAATTTTTCAAAAATTAGGACCATCCATTCATCTTTTTACAGAACAAGTGAATTAATTTTCTGGAAATTTCTTTTCATTTAAAATGTTTCCGCGAAGATCCTGGAAAATCACTGCAGGGCTCCCGTAACACAGTTTTGGGAATCTCTGGCTTATGTATATAGAAGTAAATATAATGGAAAAAATATTAATAATTATTAAAATTTATTTATAAACTTCAGTGCTGGATTTTACAAAGAGTAAATTCATATCTATTACTGTCCATTTTCTCTATTATTTTTTAAAAGTGTAAAGAAACTTCTGGCACTCTTTGTATTAAATGATTTGAGACGAATGTAAATTCAAATTCAATTGTTAATAGGTAATTAGCAATAATTAACTTTAACCACCTAATATATTTCTCTCATAATACCTCCTTATCAGGATCATAGCTAATAATTTAAGCTAATAACGATTATAATATTGCGTTTACCTCGTTGATGCTAACATACTGTTCAAAGTAAACTATATCGATGTAACTAATTCAATATAGATGAATATTATGAGCAAATATGGATAATCTTCGGTTCGTTAATATATATCCCAAAGTATATTAATTAGACCAGGATTTTTTTTAGTTTTAGAAGAGTAGAAAAGACTTTCAAAATCTTACTAGAGATGAACAATAAATCTTAGAGCAATTTGATTGTTTGTTTGTTTGGCTTTTTTATGGCGCAAGAGCATCTGGGCTATACTGCGCCAGAGCAATTTGAGATTGGAGATCTATATATATGCGTATGAGATATTGTTTTGAGCCCTGTTTTTAGATTTATGTTGCTTACAAATACACGTTGTCCTAGACACAGATTATAACCATATATTTCTGTATATAATTAATATACTTTACAATTAATTCATAATCGCTTTTTATTTTTAAAAGTATTTTTATGCATCGTTGCTTTTCCGAATATTCTTTTATTATTTGTATTAGTATTAACGTTTTATTTGTGTGTAGAACTCGTATGTGTAATTTTAAGAGGAACCAGCATACCTTTTGAATAGTCAATGAGTAATTAAGTTATTTTATATTTAAGTAACGCGTATATGACGAAATTGAGGAGCATATGTGAGGCAAAGCCTTACCAATTACTTTGCCAGACCTCACGAAGCAAGGAAGTTCCACATATTTCTGCGTATCTTAACAATTGTCTGTGCTGTACTGGGCATCTTAACAATTGTTTGTGCTTTACTGCGCATCTTAACAATTATTTATGTTTTATTACGCATTTTAACAATTATTTGTGCTTTACTGCGTATCTTAACAATTATTTGTGCTTTATTACGCATCTTGATAATTGTTTATGCTTTACTGCGCATCTTAACAATTGGTTGTGCTTTAGTGCGCACGGACGGCTAAAGTCATTTCTGTACCAAGACGAAGTTTTCTGAGGAGTCCGAACCTCTGTCACCTAGAGAACCGAACCCCGATTACGGTGGACATAAACATGGCGCGTTTTATAGTACCGTTGGAATTGAACCCGGGCAACTGCAAGAGAGAAGAACCATTTACTACTGCGCTAGCATGGGGCCATTTTAATAATTGGCGTGCGCGCAAATGGAAAAGGCATAGAGTGCAGCGGATCTTTGGCAAAAAATTCGCAGAATGTCTTGTTTCATCCTTATAGTTTGAATGGAAACGGGTGAGATAAAGACTACAAACATTCGACTTTTCGTCTTTGTAAAAAGATCCATCTTAGAGCTGAGTTGCACAAGCAGTACTTTTAATAGTGTTATTATTCTCCAGAGTCACTTTGCGCTGTTTCAATGTTCTGACGCTTTCGATGACTCTGTTTGTGAGGTCATTTAAGTTGGAAATGTAGCTAGAAGTTTCATTTGAAATACTTCATAAATCCCACTTAAAGCTTATACATTACATAGTTAGCAATTTTATATTTTGAAAACTTATGTCGCGCAATTCGAAATTGCATTTTTTGTGTATAAAAAATATAAAAGTAATAAAATAATAATAAGTATAATAAAAAAATATAAAAGTGTATCTAGAGTTATGGAGGTAAAGTATCTACGCTATACAAAGTTCAGAAATCGGTAGGCGGATCGTAGAGATCATCAATGCCATTAAAATAAGCAATATTATATTAATTTGAAGATTTCTCCGTTGGCTTATGGTCTTCGAGCTTAAAACTGAAGTTTTTGTTTTACCTTTTTTGCAGAAACACAAAGCTATGGAGAAGTGAATCAGCTGGGAGGAGTGTTTGTCAATGGGCGACCTTTGCCTAACGCTATACGTCTTCGCATCGTGGAGCTTGCTCAACTAGGTGTCCGACCATGTGATATCTCTAGACAGTTGCGAGTATCCCATGGTTGTGTGTCCAAAATCCTTGCTCGATACCATGAAACGGGCTCCATTTTACCTGGTGCAATTGGCGGTAGTAAGCCACGTGTGACAACTCCAAAAGTTGTGTCTTACATTCGAGAACTTAAGCATAAAGATCCCGGGATTTTTGCGTGGGAAATTCGAGACAGACTTCTGGCAGACGGGATCTGTGACAAATATAACGTTCCTTCAGTTAGCAG
>QLNU02015360.1:39861211-39872600 GCA_006491805.2 Dysdera silvatica
GGTCAACATCAACTTTTGTATGATACGTCGGATTACCCCGAAGAACACCACCCATACAGTACCACCAATAAAAAAGTATTGGGGAAAATTAAAGATGAGATGAATGGAAGAATTGTGTACGAGTTCGTTAGTCTGAGATAAAAATGTACAGATTGTGGCGTGCTACTGGCGAACAAAGTAAAGCTAAAGGTGTAGCCAGATTCGTCGTAAAAAAAGAAGCTTACTCATCAATTGTATAGAGAATGTCTGCTCGATGGAAAAAGGGTCATCAGAGAAAACACTCATATTGCTTCTAAAAAGCATACAATTACTACCGCAAAAATTTCCAAAGTTGCACTTTGCCCCTTGACGATAAACGTCACATTTTAGGGGACGGGTATAATACTAGAGTTCATGGCCATTATCTTAACAAGCAATAATTTGGTTTTCAAAATTTTCTTTTTTCTCTAGACAATTTCTAAATTTATAATTTTCAGAATTTTTTTCTTCCTCTTTGATAATAATTTTTTATTTTGATTTATCTAAATTAGTTTACGCTGTTGATGAATCGCTGGAAGCGGCTGGGGAAGCGGTTGGTTCCTGGTTGCGTAAACCTTCGCTAAAATCGAGAGGTAAAAACCCCTAGCCTTGATTCCACTGATGAGACACCAGGAATTGTGGGTCTGAGAAGGCTCAGACAAAAACCAAAACCTTGGAATGAAACCTGGCAGAGCTATCATAACAAGACTAAGCCTAACCGGAGGTTATCATGGAACAGGTAGTTCTTGTCTGACTTGGAGGTGGGGGTCATATAGTGAGAAAAAAAAAACTGAAAATGGAAAACCTAATTTGTTAATTAAATTGAGGAAATCTGAAAACTGAAATTTACTTGTTTTAATTAGAAGAGTAAAAATTAAAAGGCCTTAGAAATTAAAAAATTTTCAATTAAATTCACAATATTAAACAAATATAGAAAAAGTAAAAAAAAATAGACTACACTTTAAAATAAGAATTTGAATGTGATTGAAATTATCTAATTACAAACTTGTAATTATTTAAAAATCATAATAAGACAATAACGTTTAGCCGCTTTTGCCTTATAATTAGTCTCAAAATCTTAAAATTAATCTGGCGGATTTAATTCCGTGTTAAATTTATTTATTTTAGGCAACGCGTAATCATGAGTTTAACATTCGTGAACTTCAAGAAAAATTAATTTAGATTAAACAAAAAAGTTAAACAAATATTGAAAAAAAAAACCCAGGAAAGTTAAAAAAAAAGAAAGAAAAACCCTTGAGATTGAAAAAATAAAAATTTAAAAACTTTCGATTAAAATAAAAATTTAAAAACTTTTGATTAAAATAAAAATTTAAAAACTTTTGATTAAAATAAAAATTTAAAAACTTTTGATTAAAAAATTTTAAAAAATTTCGATTTAAAAAATTGTAAAGTTAAAAAAAAATTGTAAAATTTAAAAAAACGCACCAAACATTCGTGCAACCTCCCAGACCTAGGTGACTGGTATGCCAGGTGTGCCACCTCTGTGCCACCGCACCACCCTGGGGCCACGGGGTGGGGGTATGGCGCTTCGGCGCTTCCGAAGCGCCTTGCTCCTGCGGCGGGAACCCATTTTTCCCCCTACTGACAAAGCATGTTACGCTTCTCATGCACTGGTTGTAAATATTTGTGCATGCTGGACGGTTTTAGAACTGGCGCTGTGGGTGGTTTGCGACTTTAGATTCTATGACATATTATCGTTCACCTTGATGAGTACTATGACCCCTTGAAGTTTGTAACCCTGGTGCTGAGACGCCCTGTATATAAATTAACCGTGTTTCATATAGGGAAGATTTTCCAAATCTACATCGCAGCATGAAAAGAATGGGTTGTCTGAAATTTCAGCGTCGGTTTAATGGTGATGGCAAGTGTAATGTTATAAAATTTATACATATTTGTATATTGAGTTTTGTTTGACACTATACTATCAAATGTGTTTGGATATTATATTAAAGTTGCATGATTGCGATTCACAAATGTTTTTTATTGAATTTGCCTTATAACTTTGGGAATTCAGAATAGAGGAAGTTGAAATCTTTGTTAGCGGTATCAAGGCATTTCATGTTACTGTATCGCGTCGAAGCGAACTGGGATATTTAATGTGGGTCAGTTTGAGATTTACGGTGCAAGGATAGCAAGGATCTCCCACGGATGAATGCGTTACTATGCTGCTATTACTGATGCGTATGTATGCTCCATCTGAGGGTTACGTATTTAAATAGGCCACAGGCGTATGCAGGGAAAGGCGTTAATGGGGTTGTAACCCTCCCATTCCTATGAAATTTAGTATATATATATATATATATGAGTATATGGAATTTTAGTTCTGTAACTCCCTCCCATTCAGTGGCGGATTTATAAAATTGCCGCCCTTAGGCACAGCCTGTACTGCCGCCCCCTCCCTCCTTTACAAAGAAAGGAATATTTGTTAAAAAAGAAACGCATATCATACTCTTAACATTTGATATGTAAAGGAGATTTTTCATATAATTATTCAAACTAATAAGATACAACTCGAAATTATTGCTACCACAGTCTCCGACTTCGTGGATTCGAGGCAGTTTTTGAATCCACAATAATTTTAGTCTGGATTCCTGGAGCCTCTGATGTTTTTGCGTGTATTTCGTATATTTGGGGAAAAAAACACGTACGCATCCTTGTATGAATTTTTTCGTTATCAGTTCAAGTTTTTCATTATTCATTCTTCTACTATTAGTATATATAACAAACGTGTTAAGCCTGGATTTATAAATGGGTACGCTGGGCAAATGCCCAGGGCCCAAAATTTTTAGGGCCCTTTGTCTTTCGATTCTATGGTTTGCATTTGCAGGCAAGTTAAAATAGTCTCTTATATAAAAGAACATTCAAAACAACGTTATATTTGCGTGTAAAAGGTTTTATATGCAAATATAACGTTGTTTTGATTGTTCCTTAACTTTGCGTAGTGTCGACAGAATATATTCATAGTTGCTTATATGTCATCGCTATTGGGGAAACAGGGCAATAATTAAAAGAAACATTTTTTCAACGTTGTCAAGTTTGGACAATTTTATGTTTAAGCAATTTGACGCCCCCGATCAGTGCTACCCCAGGGTTGCCATGCCTTGTGTGCCTATTTAGAAATCCGACACTGCCCACATTGTAGACATGTAATCCCTCCCCCACCTCCCGAATTGTAAGCCCGTAATCCTCCTTTTATGAGTTTTTACGCATGCCTATGCCAGGTTTAGAGTTATATGACCCATGAGGCTCGAGAACCCCCATCACTCCACCAATTACGTAAAATTGAAATTTTACATGTAGTGCAATGTATAACATATGTATTATGTGTTTGGGGATACACCCCCACCCCCATCATTTTAAAACTCTACGTTGATGCTTATTGCCTAGTTTAAAATTAATCTAGGTCCAAAATTATTTTTAAAAACCTTTTTTTAATACAACAATATATAATACGCTGCATCTTTTTACAGGTTTGTTTGTTCAATGAACTTTCCATGTTCCTAGAGATTCTAGGAATACGAAAAGTTCTTCATAAAAACAAGCCTGAAAAAGTTTCGGCGTATTATATATTATTGTATTTTTTTCAAAAGAGTTTTTAATAAAATTGATTGAGAAAACTTTCAACATTTTGTTTATTCAAGCGTTACAATTTACTTTGACTATTCTGTTTTGGTAAGTGCTGCCATCTATTGATGAAGAATGAAAGCAAGACACATCTTGAACTTTAAAGCCTTGAAATCTATATGAAGTATTTTTAATAACAATGATAAATAGCACAATATATAACAAAATTTACGTATAAATTTTTTGAAATTTCATATAGTTTTATCAGCTGACACCCATAGCAAAAATTAGTTGCGCCATCCATTTGCTTGAAGTAATTAGAAGCTTTAATTTTTATATATGGCTTATGAAGCAGACATCGAATAATCATAATCGAGTGATTATAATAGATTACATTTTCGCGTACTCACATCTGTAATTGTAATTGAATGTTTTGAAGTAGCTGTAATCTGCAATATAATCATAATCACACTTTTAAATTTCATTTAATCATAATCGTTTTTTGAAATTCTTAGGTAATCATAATCGCTATGATTATAATTGTAATCGCCATGGTTATAATCATAATCAAACTGATTATTTCTGATTGCTTGCAAGTAATCATGATTATATCTGTAATTGTAATCATTTTTTTGTGTATATTCATAATCTTAATCGAAAAATGAAAATTGACTGTAATCGTAATCAAAATAATAATCTAAATTTTGATACTTAGGGGGGTAACCGTAATCATAATCCTACTATAGTAATCGTAATCATATAAACTGATTATAATCGTTCCCAAGTTTGGAATGCAGTATAGAATAGCCATTGTCTTAATCAATTTAAAAGTAGGTCAAAATTTCGGAAAATTTTGTTAAAGGGAAGTTAGTATCATATCTACAATACTCTGTTAATGAACGATCCAAGTGAGCCTCAAATTAGCAAATCTGCTTATTATACGCTAACGTCCTAAATAGATTTATATAGCGAGATTCCTTGAAGAATAGTAGCGTACAAAAGGCCGGTTTTGGTTAATCTCCAATGACCATGGAGCTTAACAAAATTTTCATAGGATAAACATGTGAGGAGGTTAACCGGAAGTGTTTCAGAACTGGTCTTTTGTATATTGCTAAGAATTTTAAGTAAAAAATAATTATGCGAAAATGCTGACAAATCAATACCATTGCAAGATATTGAAGTTTGAAGTCTAGCCAATCATAACCAAATTTGACCTCTTGGCGAAAACCACTTACAAAACAAGTCAGTAACCTCACCTCTTGTAATAGAAAGCGAGCAGGTCATTGCAGTAAAAAATTATTTTTTTTTTTCAAGCACAATCCATACTTTCTCTGAAAACTGAAATAGTGACATCAGACGTTTTACATATTTTTACATGAAGTTAATATGGCTACTACAATTGACAATTTTTCTCACTATAAAACTCGTTTGTTTCATGGAAGGTGTTTTATTTATTTTTTTATTACATGGATACTTCTCACAGTTTTTTTGGCTAAATGCAACTTTGCTTAAAATGTAATTTTTGCTATAATTAATCATATAATAAACATAAAATACTCAACGTACATCAATTTTCACTTTATATATTATTTAAAATAATTTTTTTGTCTTTTTTACTATAATTAACGATTATATGTAATATGACAACTAAAAACGAACATTGTTGATTATCGCACTATAAAGATATAATCGAAATTAACGTGACAATTAAAATGGATGTGCCTTAATATTATCACAGTATTAGACGCAATTGAACGTATATCATGTAAGAGGTTTCATGAGTAAATACCATTTCGTATGTCCAGCTCAGGAATCCCCCCTCCCTCCAATATTGCCCCAGCCACTTAACATACTATCATTTTCTCTATTGATTTCCCTTCATGATTTTTTTCTGAATATTTTGAAGTTCTGTATTACCTCTGGTAATGAGTTTCTGAAGTTTGGTCTGCTATAATCGATATTCTTCAGTCTTTTTTTAATTCTGATCTTGTGTATATGCTGTAGAAGGCCGATTATCTGCGAACTTCGCTTAACCGAAATGGTCTGCAGCACTTACTTTATTTTTAATATTTTTTGTGAACAAAATATTTCAATAATTGCGATAAAAACACTCATATTTGTTTTCTAGTGAAATCCTCCGGCCTTAAGGGAGAAACTAATACATATAGTAGATATCGGATACCTACAATAGTATGGATATATTGGATATATACAAAGATAGCAGGCAATTTTCAAAGAGCCAACTAAATGGCTCCGATCCGTTGATGATACTTTTGTTATTTGGCCGCACGGTTTAGATAAATTAAATGACTACACCATCTCAATAACATTCATCCTCAAATATCCTTCACCATGGAAATGGAGAGCAACAATGAATTTCCTTAGACATTCTTGTCAATAGAGAAGTTAACAACAGTTTAACTTTCCCTGTTTATAGAAAACTTACATACACCACTGGTACCTCCAGGCCGATTCGCATCACCATCCAGCCCAAAAAGGAGCTGTTATTAATACATTGGTTCAACGAGCATGAACAATTTGCAGTACTTCATCTGCTCTATAAAACAAATTTGTTTCCCTTACCTTGGTCCTAGAAGACAATGGATTACATCGCTGGGAAATTTACAAGGTTATCAATAACTTTGTTCAAAGACCCCTTGTTTCATACCACATCTCCGACCGTGAACCGAAACCTAAAAAATACGCACTTTATCGTTTTACCATTTGTTAACCAGATCACTGACCGCATCGGCAGAATCATTTTTAATCAAAACATATGGCCTCTTTTCTGCTCTAGAAATATGATCAACAGCTTTCTGCACCCAGTAAAATAATTTTTGGACCCTCTTAAAGCACTTGGTATCTAAGAAATACCATGTTCTTGCCGAAAGTTCTACATTGGACAAACTGGTCGCTCTGTGTCACATCAGAAACGGGAATACGAAAGCCATCTTCGCAATCAACAACCCTCCAAATTCGCAATAGCAGACCATGCGTTGCAGAATGGACGTTCAATTCTTTTCGATGAAACGAAGGTTCTTGTTAAATCCGCGAATCTTTGGCTTAGACTTTTTGAGGAAGCAATAGAAATTTCTAAGCAACCAAACAATTTTAATAAGGACGGTGCGGAAAATATTCCTTATTGCTGGTCACCTATTTTAACAAATTGAGGACTTTTGTTTTCATTTACCATGTATTTTATTTATAATTTCCTACTGTTTTTTGGGTTTTCGTGCTTTCACCAACGTCTTTCATGCCAGCGTTGGACGAACAACTGGTTCTCATGGTGATCGCCAAAATATTGTAACCGCGAGAATTATGTTTGGCGTTAGTCGACTTCCATCAACGACTAAGATTACTTCACAGAAGGTGGTTCGCAAAAGACGAACCGTAACTGAAGTTTCTGTGAGCAATTAAACCTGTTAATATTTTCACACAGTCTGTACACTAAAATTCATTTTACAATTTTAAAATGCGCTGTGAAAATCTTCGTGAAACCATACTTAATAGCAATTTATGCTTTGTTGTATATGTAAGCATTAAAATGTTAATGCTGGTAAATGATAATGATTGTATGTGTTTTCTACAAGAAAATATTTTTTTTTGTAATTAATTGTACGCATTCTCTTTGGCATCATTACTGATATTTGGCGAAAATTCAAATCTCAATATGTTACCATATACAGATTACTGATCATATAACTTCAAATTTATCGTATTGGCTGAAAAAAAAGAGAAAAACACAAGCGCGTTGGTTTTTAAAGTAAAATTACCGAATAGACGTTTAAAAACATTTATACTACACCTTTGGGAGAGTGGGGGTTGAAATGGCCAAAATATTGCTTACGTAATACTTGAACTCACCCTTTGCAAGAACACGGTTTTTTCAATTCGTTTTAACCTGACCATGAACAGCGTTAACAAATGAAAACGGCATAATGATTGATACGATTCCAGATGTCAATAATTCCCAAAATATTGATTTCTCAGCACTTTTACATTAACAGTTTTGATTTAAAATTCTTCAAGGAATACCGCTGTATAATTTCTTTTTGGGTGTTAATGGATACTCTGTATATATTTTTCTTTTTGCAAAAATTTGGAAATTTAAAAGTTAATAAAAAAAGAAAGAAAGAAAAGATCGAGCCCAGGAGTCTCGACTAGGTTAAAATACCCCTGCATAGGAACCCAATTAACTGTGCAATTTAAATACACAAATAATATATACGTGCTGCCACCTATTGATAGTTGGGATAATAAATATTCACATTTTGTACCTACATAAATGGCGCCAACGGCCAATGACGTTTTCTTGCAATTCTACCTGTTAAACTGCTGCATGAAAATAAGAGATACAGGCATCTGAATGTAATATACACATAGAAAATAAAATTTGCTCATGTTCAAAGCAGAATTAATTACAAATAGCCTATATTTAAAGTAGCTGCGGTTTGTGTGAACTACGTGCTGCCATCTATTGAGGAATAGGAGCAAACTTTAGTTGTGAATTAAATTAGCCAAATCAACCAGTCTTTTGTAAAATAATGCCAATTTTGGTTAGGGGAAGATAACAATCGTTTTAGATAAAATTATTTCATTATGTAATGTTCGATTCTTTGACTACATTATTTAAATGTGTTACCGATTTTAGCATGCTTCCGCGTTTTTTCCATCTCTTTTAATAAAAATAGAAACCTCTGCACAATTTTTCATTTCAAGTTAATAAAAGATATAATAAAGAAAAATTCACTTATGTTCATGAAAAGTAAGTAGGATAATACTTAGTTCAAAGATGACGCTACTGAGATTTTAAAATTAGCTGCTGTAACATAATTTATACAGCGGAACACGTTTATAACAAATATGAAGGGACTGGCACTTTTGCTTGTTCAAGTTATCGTTCAAACCGGGTTACCATTAGAGTGCGATGAAAAATAAACAAACTTGAGAGAAAAGCGACAACAAATATCATCCAACGTATACAGTATTTAGTCTAACTTCAATTTAGCTATACCCAGTGCCGTATTTCCCAATAGGCTATACTAGGCTATAGACTAGGGCGGCAAAATTTTGTGTATTGAGTTTGATATAACAAAATCAATACCATATGATATAATCAGATGTTTTGCCGAGAAGAAAGCTAGACGTCATGCTTTCCATTTAAATACCAGCATTCAATATATTTTTTTTTTTTGCTAAAATTAAAATTTATTTCAATAAAATTGAATTTGATTTATTATATACCAAAAAGAAATAATACTTCAATATAAGTTAATATTGTTTAATGTTTATGTTTCAATTTATGAGTTTGTTTTTCAACATATTTATTATCGACACAAAAGTTTTTGGCGTATATTGAATGTAACAATTTTTATGTTCCTACCACTGATTGGAGGGAGGTGGACAGGTAGGAGGGGGCGACAAAATGGTAAATCCGCCCATGGCTATACCTGATTTAATGAGTGTTTTTACTGGTCCGAACTGAGCAACATTGAGTCAAGTGTTATATCAAACTCGATGTAACGTTTGCTTTCCTTAATATGGAGGAATTTCGTAAGTCCTCCACCACTATCCTACGCAGGAGGATATTAATAGTGGTTATAACCCCCATTGCAATGAAATTTTGTATATTTAACATAGGAATATATGAGTTGTAGCTCTGTAACCCTTCCCATTAAGCCTATAACCCCCTTATGAACTTTCTGCGTAAGCCCATGTCCTCCATCGCGGCCCACTGTTGCGAAGATGAACATAGTTTTAATTTCTGTGAACCACCCACTCTCTGTTAGTCTAGATAAGTGATTTTCAACCGGTGTGTCGCGAGAATTTTTAAAAGATGCAATACCTGACAATTTAGTCATAGGCACTAGCCTCGTTTCTCTGAGAATTTCTTTACTTATGAAGACCTGGTTGTTGATAGCCTAAAAATTCTTAGAAAAGTGTCTTTAAAAAGATGAAAAATACCTTTTTGAAAACCGGGAAACTACCCTTAAAATTCAAAGGAAAATTTCCTCTAAATCAGTTTTTACTATATTTTTTCTAAAGTACAAATTAAATAACTGTAATTTTAGACAACTCATAGAATTTTTGTCTTTTATTTTAAAATGTGCTGTACAGTCTCCGAAGAGAGAGAGAGAGAGAGAGAAAGCAAAGAAAGATCTCATAAATATCTGTTATATATAACTTTTAATCACTTGCGAGTATATCATAATCGCACGGAATAATTAGATCTTTTAACATTATCAGAAGCAAAGGACTGTCTATTATCTGTTTTTCAAAACAATATACCGTCAGCTTTGTAAAAAGCCACTCTGGAGCTAAAAAGCTACGTGATTACTACTTTTGGTAATATTTTGTAGACCAATTGAAATTATGCCTACTTTTTATTTAGAGAGGGTTCAAACATTACGTAAGCAATATTTTGTCCATTTTATACCCACCCCCCGGGTAAGCAAAAATTAACGTTGGCCAACATAGGAAAATAAGCACAACAGCAACCCCCCCCTCGAAAATTGCTTACGTAATATTTGAATACCCTTATTGTTATTTTTTATATTTGATCGGCGAAAAACAATGTTTTTAGGAGTGTCGTAGAATTTTAGTAATAAATTCTGGCGTGCAGAGAGATGAAAAAGATTGAAAATCCTTGGTTTAGATCCATTCTTGAACTGGACTTTCTAGTAGCCTACCACGTTAAATTTATTGCCAACAACCAGAATTCCGCGCCACTCTTCAGCCACGCGTGGGCCATTCTGATATCAGAGACCACACTCCATATAGAGGCAGAAGCCGGTATTTCTCTGAAAGAAGGCCAGTACGTTGCCTATCACCAAATGCATAGGTGATTCAGTTATTTTCGAATAAATTAATTATACGTACAAGAAACGTTTTCTCTGTATTATTATTCGCACAGCTTATGCTTAAATACTAATTATGCAGTTTAGCCTTCTAGTACTTTTAATAAAATTACGTTGTTGAACTTATAACCAAACCAATGCTTCAGGTACGGCGCTACACTCCATGCGTTATAAAGGTCTTGTTTATGAGAAGGATAAAGAAGGGAGGAAGGTGAAATTAAAATATTCACAACTTTTTTTTTTTTTTTGATTATCCCCCAGGTAGGTATCCTCCGACCGCCATTTTACATCTTTGCCTTAGATAAAAGAAATTCCTTGGCCCGGCCCTGCCCTAGGCACCTTGTAACTAACTCGATGTTATAGGCGAAGTCGTTTCAAGATATTTGGACATAGGCAGTATCAGATGAAAGCAGTCGTACCATTTGTAACGAATACTCCTACTATCAAATTAGATAATTACGGAGCAAGAACCAAATTAGAATCTAACGTTAACAAACCGGATGGGTGTCCTGTGTTACCATATTAAGCAATACCAAGTAGTGTTAGATTTTTTATTCAACTTCCACAACGTAGTTAGACGCAACATACAGCGACACAGCAAACGAGTTTTTATGTGGCTCAAGAACACAATACGGAAATCCTACTAGAATACATCCTACATAAGTGAACGTTCAGCATGGGACACGAAAGTGAAACTGGAACGAAATAAAGATATCATTAACTAAAGGGCAAGTGAAAATACTCATTCATAAACAAAATCACAGCAGTTATATCAGTTTACTACTGACCCGGACACTGCAGTCCGTAGCCTTGCCCTGGTTCTTCTAGTCTAATAGTATCAATCCTAACCTTTTATCATCAGGGCTCAACTCTTTTACTAAAACAGATAATTTGTATTAGGCGCAGCATATGTTAAAAGATTACATTAA
>QLNU02015360.1:39872700-39890478 GCA_006491805.2 Dysdera silvatica
GGAGAATTCTGTTTATTTGGAAAAATTCATTTACACGTATATCTGATGTAACGTCCCTTTTATTTCAAAATCATCATAGTATTGCTTAAATAACACATTAATTATACTATAAATATCATATTTGTTTCAGCGTATATTGTGTATTGGTTTTACGTTTATTCACTCTAACGTTGCTACTTATATTATGTTAAAAATATATCAAAATTATGCATAAAAATAGCATGGGTCAAAAACGAAGGCCTTAAGTGTGCGTCGCAACTGAGAGAAGCAGCAAGGTTAACAGGCGGTTTTACAATGACATTGCATTGATTTGAATACCTTTCTAGGGATTTGATTACATTAAGCGGCGGGTTTTATTAATCGATCAATTTATAAACGACGAGAAAACTGTGAAAACTGCATATAAAAATATTAACGTGATCTGGAAAAATATCGTTATGGATAAGGAGGTTTTTCTTTTCTTTCCTTGTCCCAGATACAAATCCTGCACTTCCAAAATTTCGCCTCTATTACAGCCTTGTCATTAGCCCGAAGCAAGTCGGCCATGGTACATGGATAAGGTTGAACACATAACACACTACATCTGTTGGGATTGAGCTAAAATATCGTTACAGACAGATTTCACTGTATTGCTTTTGTAGGGAGTGCGATCACACTAATGAAATATTTTCTGGGGGTGCGGGTTGCCATTTTAATTTTGATTTATTCTCATTTTATTATGTTCGGTCTCATCTTGTTTGGAGTAGAAAGACCCTTGCGCCATAAAAGTATAACCAACCAATTTGGGGGTGCGGGGCATAAAAATAGGTTGGAAACCTTTGGCCTAAAGAATCCACCCCCAGATTACCGATCTGTAGAAAAACCATCACGAGCTAAGGACCTAGAATCAAATCCGGAATATTGGGGTGGTAACGAAAGGCGTTATCACAGTGCTAGGACTGGCTGCCCGCACGTTTATATACAGAATATGAGTAAGCCCATCAACATTTCATTTTATGGTGTCAGGAGAGTCAAGATCAGGCCTGTAGCCAAGCCGGGGCGAGCAGGGGCGCGGACCCAGTTGCCCCATCGAGCTATTTGTATATTTAAAACAATCCCATATGCTCTTTGCTTTGCCCCAGTTGCCCCTTCATCCTGGCTACAGGCCTGATCAAGATCATGCTGCGCCGGGACCTTCAATTTAACAAGGAATCCGAACTTCTGTGGGTTAATTCTCTTCCCAAAAAATAATTTTCACAAAAGAGGAAAAACTGGTTTCATTCCATTTCTTTTCAGATATCTTATATTCATTTCCAGATTAAGGATTTCATGGACCCTAGGAGGAGAGAATGGTCCGCTAAAGAATGTGGCCGTCACATTATTCAGTCAATTACGAGTTTTTCTTTGGAGTTCATTATAATATCCAGGTTTATAAATAATGAAACTTGGTCATTTGTAAATAAACAAGATTATAATAACTCTCAAACTTAACTATCATCAAGCCCCATCGAGGTCCCTAACGAGGGCCCCCAAAATCGCAGGGTCATAGGCCCAGGCCTACTTTGTCTAAATCTGGTACTGTCTGTGAGTCTCCACCGTCATCAATCAACAACCATATTTTATATTATTAATCTTGTCTTGTATATTCTTTCCAGCAGATGGCGCTGCATTTATACCCGCTTGCTACTTTCCCGTCGAAGCTAAATTTACACAGTCAAATTTTATCTTTACTAAAGATTGTTAAATACACAATATGCAACTGGGCAATATGTAGAAGGGCAAGAGTTTATTCTAGTTTAATAAACAATTAATGAATTGTTGGAAACGAATGAAAGTCGAATTACAATCTATGTGAAAGTAAAGGAGAAAAAATGATTGGAAAGCAACACAAACATGCGGAGAAAAAAGCGACATAACGTATATCATCAGGATGACCAATTTTTCGCCCATGAATTTAAAGGAGATTTAGTTTCGGAAAGGACTAAATTAAGGAAGGCGGCCGTTATTTTCTTTTTTTTTTTTTAGCGCGTCACTCCAGCGAATATTCATGAAATGGATACTATTAAACAGAACGATTTACATTTTATATAATGTTGCCATGTTACATATAATAATGTTGAATAAAATAGTGACAATATACAGGCACAGTATAGAATACAAATTTACATGTAAATGAAGAAAATAAGCTTAACGTTTTAGGCGGCGTATTATTTAACGAAAATTAAAAATGAATCTTGGCAACCTCTAGTCAGAAGTGCTTATGATACACACGTATTTCAAACAAGGGATAGTAAAATTCCATCCGAAACGTACGCTGATTTTTGTTAATTTTTAATTCTAAAATTAAATATTTCACAGTTCTAACCTATATGTATTTGCCCATTGATGCTGCAGAACTAAGCATTATTTTATTTTCTGGTGCAAATTTCAAATTAAAGCTATATTCATAGTTAAATGTTTTATGTAGTTTTCTTTAATGAAATGTACGGGAGAAATAGAATGTCAATATGGAAGCCGGAGAGTCTGAAAAAATTAGCGGAAATGCTGGAGAGTTGGTCATCCTATGTATCATCTATTTAGAGACGGACTGCGTCCTCACAAAGGGCGCATACTTTGGATTTTCGGAGTGCGCGAGTCCTATCGACCATGAGGGCGCACCAGCCCGGCGGCCCAGTTCGCCCCCTGACCCTGCATTAAAAGCAAGATTCACAGTTTAATAAATGCAATCTGGTTCCGTGAAATGAAGGGATACACATTATAGAAATGGAAAAGTTGTTCGAGTGCAGGTATCTTAAGAAACAGCTTCGATAAAGCAGTCATTTGCTTTCAACACAGGGTAGCAAGCACGATTCCCGACATGGGAAAGTAGGAAGGAATGTTTACTTGTGTTTTATTAAGCAATAATATCTACATAATGCTGTGCCAGTACTTTCGGTTTACCAAGGAATCTGAACCCATGTTAGCTGAGCATAGGAGTACGCAGAAAGTTCATAAGGGGTATAGGCTCAATAGAGGATATAGGGTTACAACTTCATATACTCATATGTGAATATACAAAATTTCATCGCAATGGGGATTACAACACCCATCAACTCTATCTGCGTACGATAGTGTAGCAATCGAACTTCGAACTGCAAAACAGTAGAAAAAGCGGTAAGTACTTGATAACATTGGAAATCAAATCCTGATATCCCATATAGTCGACAAAAGCATTACTACTTCGTAGGACGCCGTCGAAAAAAGATTTGAAACGTTGCTGAAGTGAAAACTGCTATGTGTAAAGGGCAGGGCATATCGCAAGAAAAGGAAGAAGATACACAATTCGAATTTAAAAAAAGTTTAAATTTTAAAATTAAAAGTTTAACTTTTAAAACAGAAATTTGTGCTTTTCAGTCGTCTCGAAGTCTAAACTTTTTGTCTATTTTTTTTTAAAAGATTCTACAATTCAGATTGTAATTGTAATCTTGAATTTTACAGTTTTTCAGGAGTAGGATTAATTCCTATTTACAGGCAATGCTTTTGAATTTTAAAAAATTTCTTCAATTATTTCTCCTAAACTTAAATTTTTGTCATTTGATATAAATACTAGATTTTACTGATAGTTCACTCACAGGTAAAAATTGCTAGGTAACAGAATCAATTGAATATGAGTAAGTTTACCTGTGATTATATCAACACGTGTTTGTGCCTTGAAAGGCAAAACCAGAAAAGGATAAACTTTCATTCTTGGATTTTATCTTGACAGTTTTTTTAGCCAATTTTTAAACTTCATATATCGCATATTGCCCTGCAGATTTGAGTTACCATTTTTAATCATAAGCCGCTGGAGTCCATATAGTTTCGTAATACGTTCTAACTGCGATTTAATGAATTTCACAAGACTAGTGAAAATAATCGTTAAATCGGGGGAATACATTTATCGGAACCAGTGTTTTTTGTTCACCAATTAATTAACAAATTAATTATTGTATTTAACATGTTGTTTTTAGTTTTTTGTTAACTTATAACACTTTTACTTTAATATGCAAATTTCTTTCCTGGTATTTTGTATCTTATTTATATTTATCGGAACCGATGACACACACACACGGGGGTCGGAAGAATCTGTCCCGGGTCTTTACTTGGGCTGTAAATTTACATGTAAAATATGTTAAAGGTAGCAACTACATTAGATGAAAAATATTTTTTTTTAAATTTTCGGCCCGGGTATTGTTATTTATTGGAACCGAAATAAGAAAATATCGAGAAGTAAAATCATAAAATTGCTGACTGGCGTTTGAAGAATACGTATTAATTTTAATAAACGTAAAACACAAGTATGCACCTAATTATTACCTCGAAAAGAAATTCTCTGACGTTTGTTTTGATTTTTCTTGGGAGTTGGCATTTAACATTGCCTTTTCGATTTTTTCAAATGCATCGAAAGCATCATTGTTGACGTCAAAACTCAGTAAATACTTCTTTACACACTGTAAATCAGCATTCGCTTCAAGTGAGTGAAGTCAATTGAAGTTGATTTTCTGATGATAACTGATTTTCTAACTGAAATTCTACTTGCAGCTACAGTCTCATGACGAAACTTTATCGTTAAATTGAAGAAAATATAACACTGGACAATGTTACTCAGTCCGATTCAATAAAAACAGTCGTTAAATCAAGGAAATCGTTAAATTGAAGTTAGACTGTATTTTATTTAATCAGTTTTTACTTGCTTCATTGGTCCTGAATAAAAAAAAAGAAAGGTGGAATACCAGTTTGGGTAACAATTTCAGATATTAAAAAAAAAAAAAAAAAAGGAAAGTAATTTCGTTCGGGAGCAATTCATGTTTTAAGAAAATGCCTACAAATAAATGAACAAAGCTAGCGCAATATTGTTAGCTTTTAGCTTTCGTGAAAGAAAACAGATGGCGCTACCTGTTATAAATGTTGGTTCATGTGGCGCGCCATGTTAAATAATTCTATTTCAGAACTTCCGTTCCTTTTCAGAATAAAAATGAATTAACTTTACAAAAGTAATAAAAATAAATATTTATTTATTATGAGCAGCTACTTAGTAACAAGTTATTCATTGGCAAAATTGAACTGCTCGATAAACAAAAGTAATAAACATGGATTATCTAATCATGTTATTTAAACTGTCTTTTCAAATACCTGGAAGAATAATCACAATTTTAAGTTTATGGAATCTTCTATTGTTAACTTAGATCATTTTTAGAGTTAGATTTTCTGGAAACTTTCCATATTTATGAACGATCTCGTTACGCGACAAATAACCTCGTAAATGACTATAAACATTGGCGTACGCAGGGGGTGTTGATAGGGGTTGTTAACCCCCCATTGAAATGAAATTTTGTATATTTAACACAGAAGTACATGAGTTGTAGCTCTGTAACCCTCCCTCATTGAGCCTATAACACCCCCTTATGAACTTTCTGCGTACGCCTATGATTATAAATCTACTCCTAGCCTCGGTAATGCCAGAGAGAGAGAGAGAGAGAGAGAGAGAGAAAGGCCTTGTTAAACTGTATTTTCTAACATATCTTTCCTATCCAAGTTTGTGATTTCCAAAATATTTTCGGACTATAGGTGCCGTTGCTGCCAGAAAATTAGTAGTAGTAGCGTGAAATGGCAATACTCCGTGCTCATTTTGCGTTCATTCCAGTGGGTTTCTGACGGAGGATAGTAACGTCTTTCCGAAACGCGTTAATACATTTTAGCCAATTAACACTCTATAACTACGCTCCACAGCTTGTTACTAATCTTTAGCGAAACCCACGTGTCGCTACGTTGATTTGTAGGCTTATTAAAAAGTATGGGGATAAGAGTGCATATTTAGAATATGATAGGATACGAGTGTTTTTACGGTTTCAACAAAACTATTTATGCGGATTCGTCAAAGATTTGATTGGGAATGAGCAACAGACAAGTTGGAAAATATGTGGACAGAACAAAGTTAGTCATATTGAGTACATTGCTTGCCTCAAATTTTTATTTTTTAATTAATTTTATTATAACAGACAAGCACCTTTTAACCATTATACATGAACTGTTTAATATAGCGTCCGTGCTGTTTGGATTTACATAGTCATAAGATATTTTTAACGGTATATACTCAAAATTTTCAAGAATTTGCGTAAAATAATAAAAATGAAAAATACCTTAATACAATTTATAGAATTCTTTTACAGAAAGTAAGTTTTAGGATGACATATGATTCAAAATACGGCTTCGAAGTGATCATCGAGGTCTTTTGCAATTTAAAAAAATTAAATATTGTGAAATATATATTTATTCAACTTGTTTAGTTTCGTGGAATATTCGACATTGTAAGGATTATTCGTTTCAAAAGAAACGAATGGGAAATGTATTGAGTATTGGAATGAATTGATAACGTCGAGATTTATAAAAAAATTGGTTCGATTGTGTTTTGGAACGGCACAATTGCTTCAGAAAATTTAAAGTAAATGTCTAAGTAAATGTTCGTGGGGTGTCAAATTGGTTGTTGGTTGACTACCTTCTTGAAGTCGAAAGCACGTCAGATCGAGCAGCGAGGCTCGTTGTTCAACTAACCCAGCGATACCAACTTCAGATAGTACAGGCATATGCACCAACATCAAGCCATACCGACGAGGAGGTTGAGGAATTCTATGAAGAAATCAAACAGCTACATACCAAGGGGAAACAACACATCAAGCTCATCATGGGAGATTTTAATGCAAGAATTGGACAACAGGAACAAGGAGAGACATCGGTTGGTAAATACGGATACGGGGAAAGGAATGAACGTGGCGATCAACTCATAGAATTTGCCGAAGCTGAAAATCTTAGCATCATGAATTCATTTTTATACATATAAGGAAAGTATTAATATTTCATATTTTATCCCTTTACGTGAAGGGTTGAAATATGAAATATTAATACTTTTTGTTAATTAATTTTTTATATTTGCATAATGAATGAAAAGTTAATAGCTTTTTAAATCGCATCGTAATTTAGGCTGCATCATGGGATTTTAGTTACAAAAAGAATGAAAAAAACAAGGAAAAAGATAAATGGAAATAAGCATCGAATCATTGACACTGGCCTTGAATTAATACTGGAAATTGGAAATGCATTACGATGGTATAAAACTCAGAATTCACACATATATTATTTTATATACGTTGTCCCACAGTAGTTTTTGATATAATGAGATGTCAATAAGCAAAATATCCCTGATTTACTCCATCTGATACTAAAAGCCGTTAGCAACAGCATCTGTGCCCGACAGAGAGCAAAAACTGATCAAAACCATTATCCCAGGAGGTGATCTCTGCAAATTTAGTTTTCGAAGAATTGGCGACTTGCAGTCCATTTGGCAGATAGCCCATTTAGTTACAGATTTAGCTATCGCGATTAGTTCTTGTCAATGAGATGATAAAAAAAAAATCTGAGCTGTTAATAGAAGTGCAGTGGATTGTGGAAACTAAATAGGATTGATATGTAAAGGAAAATTATGGTAAAATGAAGTAAGTCGAATTTCTCTTCAAATAAATTAATTTTTTGATTAATTAACAAACTACTTATCTTCGTCAAAACGCTGATAAGGAAAGAAATTGTAACCCAGGATAAGTTTCTGAAATTCTATATCAATCATAAGAATCTTGAGAACACAAAGCACTTAATATTCCATGCTTTTGACATGTTCAATGCTGAAAAAATGAGCGGCGCACTGCGCAATAAGATATTTAAAAGCGAAATACATGTAAGCGCAGTTTAATACCAGTTAGGATAAATTTCTGAAGAAGATGGGACGTATTCTTCCACCGAAATAATTGTAAAAAGTCGTTTCAACTCATGTTAAACTGCGTATGGGTGTATTTCGTTTTTAGATGTTTAACGCTATTAAAAATATTTATATTTAAAAAGGGTGCGCATATAAAAATATAGAAATTCCGATTTTCCTTGCTGTTGTATGAGTTGAGCAGGTAATATGCGGATTAATGTAAATTTAATAAATTGAGTGATTTCAATATGAATTTTATTTTCGACACTTACATTACCATATTATTTTCTGCGGGATCAGATATCCATATTAATTTTTAATTACCGAATTTTACAAAACTTTTAAATATTCGTAGAAATATTTGTAACTTTTAAAAATTCATTATCACCCTGAAGAATTGGAATTAAGGCTTATAAAAACTAGTGTATTCGTGTGAATGTGACATATTTCTACAATAACTAGACTAATAAATATATTAATATATGACAAAAAAATTTGCTGAGTTTCAAATGGTTGGTTGATTACGTATTTTTTGATTTGCCACGCAAAGCAACAATGAATGATTAGTGGCTTTAGATTAGATATTTGGCCACAAAACCACTTAAAGCAAATGGGCATTTATTTGATAATCTTTATTTAATAAAAATATCTGAAAATCTCATTGGCTAAGCTGCTTAAAATTAAAAATCTGAAGGAGGATTTTTTGGCAAATTTTGATATAGATATACCTCACAAAGCTAGTGAATATACCTAATGTTAAAATATGCCAATATTTCCAAATTTTGTGTCAGTTCCTAATGTCTAAAGAAGAATATGAATGCTGAAGCTGTTTTATGCCTGTTGAAAATAATTAGAATCAAACTGATTTAAAAATTTTCGGAAAATTATATTAAATTGAAGGGGCCGTTCAAGTATTAAGTAAGCACATTCTGGTCATTTTATACTCCCCCTTCCCTCTTAAAAAATAAGCAAATGCCTGCCCTAATCATGCTTACGTACGATTTATGGTCCCTAACTTTTCTTTGGTGTAAGTTTTTGAAATAAGAATGCAACGTGTGATGCAAATTATAATACTTATTTACATTTTTATTGTAATATTGAGCACTTATTAGTAAGTTTGTTATAATATTAAACGCTTATTTATAAATAGAGAGTAATCACAATAAATTATCGCATTTAAAAAAAGTTTTAATGTGCTGATTATAGCTATTTTGGTGGCATTATATTTTTAAGTAGCTATATTTTTATTATCAATATTACTTAATGTTAAACAATAATATTAATCAACGTTTATTGGCGTAGTGATACTAGAGCCGATGTTATGGCGTGATTAGATGGTGAAACGTTCGAAAGAAAATAAATATTTCTGCGTTCGGTGGGACCAGATCGTGGGTTCAGGTCCCACCGTACGCAGAAATATTTATTGTCTTGGTAGATATTTTTGGCACAAAGGGTATACAGACAGTTTTCAGCGCAGGAGAAGAGGAACCATTGAGAATAGTAGACAGTATAGACAACTGTGTTAATTTGTTGTCCTTTTTCAATTAATTTAATAACGCGCAGTGTCGTCAGCAAATTATTTCAAGCTACAAAATATGTTTCCACTATAAGTGATATAATTAGATAACATTAAAGTTGGAAAAAATAATTTTATGTGCCTTCACATTTCTGTGCCAATATTTGTCAATATGCGTATTATTTTCAAAGTCAAGACCAAGTGTTTTCAGCCCAAGCTAGGGCGCCGGCAGGCAAGGGTGGGCCATTGCCCCTCCCCCTATATTTCGATTTTCTTTTAAAAAAAAAGGTAAAATTAAAAAGGTATGGTAGAAAATTTCCATTTTTTAAGGCTTTTGCCCCCCCCCCCACTAATTTAACCATACCGGCGTCCTTGGACCCCAAGCCAATGCTTATGATGCCATATTATCAAACGTATTTCCGCATGTATTTTATACATTTTTGCCATACCCATATCTAGAGGAGCATCTTTGGGACCGTCCCCCGAAACTAAATTTTTAATGGGACTTGGCTACGGCCTTGCATGCTGTGATTGTATCGATACATGCTGTAAAAATTTTTGAACCTCCGAAATTAAATCCCAGCTACGCCTTTGCATTTTGGTGTGTATTTTGTGTTAATTTTGTGCATACTCATATTCAAGGACGTAACAAAGTGATATTTTTTATGCATTTCAGTATATATGTTATGCAATAATTCCAAGAACACTTGCACTGTTTCAATAAATTGTTATTTTATACATTTCGAAACATCGCTTATGAGTAGGGTCCAAATTTCTATACACTTGCATATTTTTGCACATCTTGTAATAATTTGGAGAATATTTGCATATTATTTGAGCTAAATTTTATGCATGAAAATCCAGGCCTTATTCATTAAGCTTCAACACGGATATAAATTGTAAGCTTCTATGTTGATTACTTTTCAACATTGATATAACTCTTAAGTAAAGATATTCAAGGTGTCTTATTTTAGACCAATATCAGAAAATTTCTTGCTTTTACAGGCCCTAATATCTTTAAGCGAGGGAGAACGAACTGAAATAATTCTACTCATAGGAAATCGGAGTTATTCAGGGAACTGGTGAATTTAACGTATGTTATCCATGTCAGTCAGTGATGTTATTGATATAAGCTACATAAATTAAAAAATAACATAATATTTAATATAATAATTATTGAATTGATAAGTGAGTACGTTGTGCCAGAATTGACTCATCATGTAGACAATAATGAATACATTGCGCAAACATTGTATACAAAAAAAATTTGTTTTGCTTATTCAAGTACTTTCTTACCATTTTGGATTTAAGTGGTGTCCTGCGTATATATAGTATATGTAATGTACATCTGATTGCTAATTCCATTAGAACAATGAGACGTTTTCTTAAAGGTTAAGATTAACACATGATTAATGAACATGTGAAAATAATGTTTTTAATGCACAGAGTGCATTTAGGTCTATATTTTTATTCTATGGATCCTCCACGTTATTTTTTCTCTATTACCTATTATTTGCTATTAAAGCTCAAGATATTAGGAGGTTACAATTTTATTTTTAACGATGTTTAAATTTTACATTATTAATAGATTTTAGCCTAAATTCCGCTTTAATTAACCTCCCGCCTTCCCCAATTCTTTAGTTTTTCTATAATCTTTCCATAACAACGAAAAATATATGTGCAGTGTTTACTTCCCAAAAATTATTTTCCCATTGATGCAATGTTTTAGCCTGTAGAAAAATAGTACTTGGATTATAAAATAGGAGACTATTATATATATGAAATATATAGGTATCTGCATATATGTAGACGGCGAACTTCGAGTTTCATCTTAAGGGGGAAAATAAGGAAAAAAAATGAAACTTATATTTATTAGGGGACGCGCGTTTTGGGGCGCAGAATTAAATCGCGCCCCTGGGGCACATGCATCAAAGAGATGTCAACGGGCCGGGCCTATTCTGCACCGGTATCCTGATTGGTTTCGGGAATCGACGAGTTTTTACTTTTTTTTTTCTCCTGAAAGCAGCTTCTATACATCTTAGCCATATTCCTAGACCTCCTTTTTCCCCGTCAACTCAACTTCCCTACTCGAGAGGAGGTCTACCCCTCCCTGCCGCTCCTAAACCAATTTTTACTCCAAACGTGTTTTCCTCCAAAGGTCCCAAAGTTTGGCGAAAGTGCTTCTATGAGTTCCGAGTACTTTTTTCTCGCAAGTGTCTCTTTATTACCAGGAAAAAGGAATGAGTTTACGCTTTTATGTGTTGATTTTTTTTTACGAAAAGCGTTCTGCGGCTGCTAGCTCGAATGTACTCGAATACCAGTTTGAAATCTCATATTCTAATGTGCAATCCAATTTCACGTCACGTGGTATGGGTGAATGCATGATTTAACCTGTTATAATTTTTACAGACTACACGAAAATTCATTGGTAATTAGAAGTCGGGTGAAATGATGCTAATTAGCTGTAATTCGTTTTAGAGCTATTTTTCTGAAAGGTATCCATTGAGAATGGTACCGTCATAGACAATAAATCCATAAGAGAGGAGGTGTTACAGGCTTTTAATAGAAAGGTTACAGTTATAACTCCATATATTCATAACTATATGTGCAAAAGTGCATCGCAATTGGGGGTCATGCTCCTTTTCAGCCCCACATTTTGTGTTTGCAGAAGGAAAAATTCCCCTGTAACAATTTTGCCTTAAAAAGGACCTATATGAAAAATGTACAAGTTGTACTGCAGGGGTTTTACAGGGCACCTATACCTTTAGACGCTTCGTGGTAAAGCCTAGATGGATAACGTGGTGAATATACTGATGTGGTGGTGCTGCGAAAACTGTAGAAATGTTAATTGAAATCGAAAGTAAATCTTTATGCATTTTGTATTATGCCATTTAATGATGGGTGATTGCGATCGTCATTTTAGGACTGTCTTTTTATTTTCTTCTGAAGCTTTCGTTTGACGGTGTCGAGCTGAATCATAATATAATTTGTTGCAACTATAGCTTTCATACGAATGTTCTGGGATTTTGCACTGAAATAGCGTGTGAGCTTAAATTTAGTTCAATATGAATGTAGTTGAATTATTTTCAGCACATACGTCTCTGACTTATTGTTGTTATAAAATCGTGGTTGCGCGTTGGAGATACAGCTGATTTAGGTAAACACTATTCAATAACTATTTCAAATTATTCAGTAACTATTTCAAATTATTCAATAACCATTTCAAATTATTCAATAACTATTTCAAATTATTCAATAACTATTTCAAATTATTCAATAACTATTTCAAATTATTCAATAACTATTTCAAATTATTCAATAACTATTTCAAATTATTCAAATTTAACTGATTCAAGATTTTATGATTTATTTCTTAAATATACCATTTATTGAAAATATAGGGCAGTACTGGCGATAGCCGCGTGCATTGTGGTATTATGAATGATGTTAAGATTGATGAATGGGGATTCAAATCTTGACTGATAGAGATTTCGGGTTAGCTTTCTCTAAAAGAAGGGTTAGCCGATGGTTAAGTGAATGCAATTAACCTAATTTTTCAAACTCGTGATTATTATTTTAATGCTAGCATAATTACTCCATTGATAGATTAGAATATACGACGGTAGATTAGCAGAGTAATGATTAAACGCAATTACAATTGGAGTCACGTGCTCGTGGATGTGTGAACAAGGAACATACGAAAACGTGGCACGGAGACTAGCCCGGCGTCTAAACAAAAATACTGCTTGAAATATTATTGAAATATTAATTTAACCAAACAAAATAGTGAAAAAATATATTGCGGAAATGTTTTATATTAGCTGGATTTTTAAAAGGTTCATAATTTCCACGTTAATTATAGTATGTTGCAGCTGCACAAACGATAGAAAATATCGAAAATGAGATTGGTAGATTGCATCGAGTTTTAAGGTCTGAAGAGCGTGGGAAATTCGCAAGGCACGCATATTTTTAGAAATCAATCTAAAAGTGCAAGTTCTTAAATTCAAGCTCAAATGAAACAAGGATGCTTGGTCTCAGCTGCCGAAGAAAACAAACGATCGAGGAAAGTTTTCAAAAGAAGAAATCAATCTTTAGAAGGCAAAGCAAAGCAGGCACATAGCCTCCTTTTCCATTATGCGCAAAGGGAAAGTAGCACTGCTATCAATTTCCCTAATCGGACCGAACCCAACATATCATTGGACAAGCACTGGAGCTTTTTGGGAAACGTCTGTTTTTCTGCTCGAAACAAATGATGTCCTCCGAAACGGTCCCGTTTCCCCTTGGCTCTCAGAGATGGGCGGGCCTGAGGCCCAAGCTATCAAGAATCCTTCTTCTAAGTTCGAGTCTGTAATATATGTCGTTCCATCCATCAAAAACTTGCATCTGCAGTTCCTTCACCGCAGCTAGAGCATTTTTTTCCTCCTCTCAGAATCTTTCTTTAGCTGAGCTCTTCTTTTAGTGATCTTTGGTAAAGTCCTAGTGCAGGCCGTTCGATTATCGTGGAAGTCGGAATACAGCAGAAACTACTGGTTTCATCCATCTCCAGCTGAGGGAAACAAATGGTTGTGTCCGGCAGGAGTGGACGTCGGTCTTTTCAGACGGATCGTCGGTCAATGACAATCCGTCGTAGCTGACGGATGACCTCGAGATACCGACAAATGCTTTCTTTGGCAGCGGAAGAAATTCCGTCGGGATGGCCTTTCTTTCTTGATATTCCTTTTCCGTATTCTTTCCGAAATAACTTACAGCAGCTTCTCTCTTTTTCTTTATTCTTGTGACCTTTAATCACGGAACAAATAGAGGTGGTCCTACCAGTTTCGTGGAGATATTAAGAATTTTCGTGGCGACCGTGCATAAGGTGTGCTGATTGGGATTTATTGTACATAACATTTAGTTAAAAAATTGCTTTTGCCAGGCTTTGTGTTTGGAAAAAAAAATAATGTAACTACTAAGAGTTGAACATATAAATGAAATTAGTTACCTGCTTCTGAATGGTTCAGTTCCCGACGTTTACTATAAGAGAGATTCTGATATTAATTTAAAACTACACGTTCGTATGTCTGTTAAAAAATATGTGCGACTTTTTGGCATTTTACTCATGCATCAGAATTCAATCGTCATTTAACAATAATTACTAAGAGTTGTCATTGAATAATGACATTTTCGATAATGATATTACTTTCCATACTGATTGTATAATTGCCAAGGTGGTAAGGTTAACCATTTCATTCGGTGAGTGCTATCCCTGTGAAAGGCAATAATGACAAAAACATAAATATGAAGATAAGCATCTTGCCCTGGATCTGGGTAAGCTAGTTGGCATGACGTTTCTGTTCCAACTCTTCTAAAGGTGGACCAAATGAGTTCTAGTTTGAGCAGTAGAACATGTGTATCAAAAACATCCAATTCCAGTATTGATGTTAGCAGGAAATTCGAAATTTTTAATCAACGTGTGTTTTGTGAGGTATATAACGAATACGTTAATTTCCTTTAGATTTAAGCTAAATTGTATTAATCATTAATGCTTTTTATATACGATAATGCGATTTATTATTTAACAACTAGCTCATCGATTTACTCGAATTCCGAATTCATCGATTACATCGAACAACTCCAGCGGAAAATGAGAACCATCCAGAGAAGAGCCGGACAACTACACCCTGCAACGGCAATTGAACGGCAAACACTACCCCGGGAAGAAGGAGGACGCGGACAAGCGGACCTCAAAGACTTACATGACAAGCAGATCCAGAGCATGAGGCAATACTTCCAGTTGAAGAGTCCCCGATCGCCACTCATCCAAGCCATAATACAAGCAGATGCAAATTACACGCCACTAAACCTGTGTAGTACCGAAGAGCGTGTCCTCGAAACAGCCAACGAACAGAAACTGAGAACTTGGGCCGGAAAACCATTACATGGCAGGCACTACAATGACCTGCAACAACCACACGTTGACAAAAAGGCATCAAATTCTTGGCTGGCCAAAGGCACTCTCCAGCCAGAGACAGAAGGATTCATGCTAGCCATCCAAGACCAAGTGATCGCAACAAGGAACAATCAGAAATTCATCCAGAGAAAAGACATAGAAAGCGACAAATGCAGACACTGTCATGCGGCATCGGAGACAATCCAACACGTGATGGCAGGATGCAAGATCCTTGCGCAGTCAGACTACAAACATAGACACGATCAAGTAGCGAAAATAGTCCACCAGAAATTGGCAGCGAATGCTGGCTTTCTGACAGAAAAATGCCCGTACTACAAATATGAGCCAGAGACCGTGCATGAGAACGAAACACACAAGCTTTACTGGGATAGAGCAATCATAACAGACAAGACAGTCCCACATAACCGTCCTGACATAACCCTCGTCGATAAATCGAATAAGACCACGTACTTAATCGACATAGCAGTACCCAACACCAATAACATACAGACAACCTACACAACGAAAATCACCAAGTACCAAGATCTCAGACATGAAGTACGAGATATATGGGGTATGGAAAAGATCCTCATCATCCCGTTAGTCATCTCAGCAACAGGGATAGTACCAAAAACGCTTGCGACGAATTTGGAGATACTCAACATTGACCCAAACACCTACATTGAAATACAAAAAGCCACAATCCTAAACACGTGTCACATTGTCAGGAAGTTTCTAGACATGGCACATTAAGAAGTGATGTAAAAAGAGGCTTGGGAACATGGCGCTCTGCCCGTCCCAAAGCCTGTTTCCGCCAAGAATGGGCGAGGAAAACTTTTATATATATATATATATATATATATATATATATATATAACAAATATATTACTGGCCCAATGGTTTTAACATGATGCATATTTTACACATGCAAGTCGTTTGTATATATATATATATATATATATATGGCCTGCAAAAGGGTTGCTGGTATCTAACTGGAAGGAGACCCACACGCTGAACGTATGTGACGATGTGTGGAACCGGCCGGGCCAGTAACCTAGTGTCCTACCCCGCCTTCAAGTGGTGCAGGCTGGGCTTTCTATTTATGAGGCAAATTAATATTTGCTGCACGGATAGAAAGGCGGAAGGGGAGGGCTAATTCACCAACCCGTCTAGCCAGCGTGGTGAAATGATGGCTAATTCCTCCATTATGTTGACACGGAAACCATGGCCCCTAGTCTCTTAAATGCTTATAAATACTTAGAAGAGTTGAAGAATTCTACAAAAAACTATATGAAAGTAACAGTGGATTAAACGAAGACTCTGAGATAGTCGAAGGAACAGCTCCTAAAATCTTAAAAGAAGAAGTTTCATTTGCAATAAAAAGTATGAAGAAAGGAAGAGCCCCTGGTGATGATGGTATTACATTAGATATCCTAAAAGAAGCTGGAGAATATGTAGAAGACATACTTGCAAAATTCTTTACCAAATGTCTTAACAGCGGTAACATACCAAACCAATGGGATTCTGCAACAGTAATTCTTTTGCATAAAAAAGGTGATAAAGAGGATTTGAAAAATTACCGACCAATTAGCTTGTTACCTGCTATTTATAAAATCTTCACAAAAGTGCTAACACATCGCCTGCAGAAAAAATTAGATGCAGCTCAACCAAGAGAACAAGCTGGATTTCGAAGTGGATTCAGTACAGTGGACCATATTCAAGTATTAAGAGAATTAATTGAAAGAACACATGAATATGAACTTCCATTGTGTGTGGCATTTATTGACTATGAGAAGGCCTTTGACTCTATTAAAACATCAGCAGTCATCAACTCTTTAAGATCAACAGACATTGAGGATGTGTACATTGACATGGTGAAACGTGTGTATAAAAATGCAAGTGCAAAATTTCGGTTACATAAAGATACCAAAACTATCAAAATTGGTAAAGGTGTGAGGCAGGGAGATACCATTTCTCCAAAACTTTTTACTTCAGCTTTACAGATGATTTTTCAGCAGATAAATTGGAATAACAAGGGAATAAAAATAAATGGTGAATATTTAAATCATTTGCGGTTTGCTGATGACATTGTTATTTTTTCAACGAACCCATTAGAACTCCAAGACATGGTACAGGAGCTCTCAACTAGAAGTAAAGAAGTTGGACTCAAGATGAACCTACAAAAAACTAAGATCATGTTCAATAATTTCGTAGAGGAAACAAAAATACAAGTTGACAACATTGAGCTAGAAATTGCTGATTCATATATTTACCTTGGCCAGCTGATTTCAATGGATGGCAACATTATGAAAGAACTCAACAGACGTATTAAACTTGGCTGGAGTGCATTTGGAAGAAACAGTTTTATCCTGAAGGGGAAATTGCCTTTGTGTCTAAAAAGAAAGGTCTTCAACCAGTGTGTATTGCCAGTCCTCTCTTATGGATCAGAGACATGGAGTCTAACAGTTGGAGCAATACGAAAGTTACAGACAACGCAAAGGAGCATGGAGAGGTGCATGCTTGGAATAACTAGGAGAGATCGAAAAAGAAACACTTGGGTGAGAGAGCAAACTAGAGTAGAGGACATCA
>QLNU02015360.1:39904003-39922720 GCA_006491805.2 Dysdera silvatica
TTGCCAATTTCTTGATCTTGTCAATTTCTTGATCTTGTCAATTTCTTGATCTTGTCAATTTCTTGATTTTAGTCTGTGACAATTTTTTGTCAACTTAAATAAACAGTCGTAAAATAAGTAGAGAATTAAAGTAAATTGCGTTTGTATCAAATTTTATCGTTTAGGATGGAGGCATTGGCATTATAATTACACGAAAAGAGACAGTTTATGGCAATCATAGAAAATCTTTAAGTACACTTTAGTTATTGTTCAGGAATATAATAATTTAAATAATTTGATATAGAAAAATCGTCCAATAAAACTTTCCCTTATGAAATAAAGTTTATTCTTACAAGTTCAATGAAAACCGCCATGATAGTAAAATATATATTCTGCTGTAATTAATTCGTATACTGAGTTGACTAAATCATTGGGTTAAAATTATCTGACACTTTTGGCTACCATATGCCTAATCTATACTGCCTTTGTGGCTTAATCATATTTATTCTGTATTTTCTATCTTCCTGAATCCTCCATACCCTGAGTAAGTTATCGTAATTACTTAATTAGAACCTTCTTACGTAAACAAATTATGAAGATAGCGGTATTCCATTTATGGATAATTTATCCTAAAAGAGAATATATTTCGAAATGATTGTTCAGCTGGAGAGTCGCGGAAATCATGGTATGTCACAGAACACTAAAGCTTATTGAGTTGTCTAGTCCGAACAAATTTCAGATTGGCCTCTTGAAGAGGCCACGGTCGCACTACGTTCAATTCGGTTCAGCTGCTGATGTTGCTAACTCCCCAAGGAACAATTCGTAACATTGAATCCACAATCGCTCCAGCTACGAAGATAATGTTCGCAGAGGGAGATCTCAACCAAGAATATCAGTCAGATCATGTTATAATACTAGGCTAGCTTTACCGATGCGAGAGAGTGTCACGTTCAGTATATGGTGAAGTTTTCCTACTAACTGCCATGATGACTAAAGTATTGATGACGACGCTTTTCTCCATGTTCTTTAAAAAAAGACTTGGATTTTAGAATGGGTTGGAGAATTCTTTATGATGATGATAAAAATTTTCACAAAAAAATCATTCTGTCTTCTAATCTCCAGCAATCGGCATCAACGATTTCACCCTAAAACACCAACATTGACATAAACCGTGGCTCATTTACAAGTAATAAACGTCAATATTTTATTAATATTTATTTTCATAAAAACGGTCGAAGTGAAGTAATCACACAAAAACTTAGAATAAAATGAGGAATTTATATACATGCCAGTGATAATAAGAGGTGGCTTAATGCAGGATTTAGGCAAATAAATCTTTCTTTGTACTTCCTTTACGTGTCACTAAATGTATATGCTCCAAATAAATTTATCGATACTCGATTTTTTTACAATATAAAAAGCATCGATCAAAACTAAAATCCAATAAAGCTAACAGGGCACTGAAATGCCAATTGCCAACATAAAATCTTATACACAAAGCTCTACAAAAAAAAAAAGAAATTTAATGTAATTTTTTAATAATTTCCAAAACTTACTTTTGAATGTTTAACCATAATTAATGTTTTAAAAATACTCATAAGCTTATTTTATTTAATCACATATGGTAAAAATTAGCAGATGTGGTCAATGTGACCGATACCATACCTTCTTTTTAAGAGGTGGGGGCCTCCTGAAGTTGAAATAGAATTACCCAATAATTGAAATACCTAATAATTTTCGACATCACGTAGACAGAAACTCAAACTAGGTTGTTTTCCCGTTTAGAAAGAAAAAGGGACGTCGTCCTCATCCTGGATTCGAACCAGGGTCCCTCCGTTTAACCCGGAGTTCCTGGTCTACTAGAAGAACGAGGAGGAGAAGAACAGCGTCTTTTGTTTTTCTCCGTATATAAGATATCATTACTTCGTCCTTATATACTTTGATTATAGAAATAGAATTGCTTCTAAAACTGTGTTTTGATATACATTCTGAACTATATCATAAAACGATAGAAATTATGATGTATGTGATGTGTATAATAAAAGTATTACAGATATAAAATATACATTATAGAAATATAAAATTGCATGAAATGAAAATATTTATCCCATAAAATGTACAGTACGTACAGTATTAAATTTAAAAGAATTTGTACTAAGCAAGAACATGTGTGTCATTAATTGTCATTTCTTAGAGAACATACTGTATTTGGGTCTGTTGTGGCATTTGGCATTTCCTTTTGGTGTATACAGTTGTGAATCGCTTAGTCAAAACGCGGTTTTTATTAGCGCTTACATATTTTGTAAACATACGACATTTAAATAGGTTTAGTCGAAGCCATTTTGACTACGGAGAAAAAACGATAAATTGGTGCCGTTGTGTTATCGTTGGCCGTTTTGACGGGAAAACAGCCCAGGGCTGTTGAAACAGCTGTAAACAGTTGCTTTATTAAACTGTGTTAATTTGTTGTCCTTTTCAATTGATTTAATAATGCGCAGTGTCGTCGTCAAATTATTTCAAAGCAGTTGCTGTCTTTATTAACACATATACTTTGAAACTTTTTGCACAATTAATACAGTACAAGATAGCAAATAGATGTTCTCGGGATAACCTGTCAGGACGAGTAGCACTTTCTACGGACGTTCCACAACGTTCCTGGGACGTCCCAACATCGGTAGGACGACCTGCGGAAGCCCACACATGACGCATTCCGGACACGTTTTAGCTGATTTTAGGATCTGTACGGCTAGGAAAAACCTAATCACAACATCCACGGGACAGCCTCAGGATGATAAGGGATAACTCTAGGACATTCTGCGGATTACATTACAGTTTTTTGAGGGCATAATCTAGCTCATAATTGTGATTTATCAGCACATAATAAGGCTGTTTCTAATATAAAACGTTTGTTTGGAAATTCTTTTTAAATTTTTTCAGCGTTTATCTCAGTTCTAGATATTCTATGCATTTTCAAATACTTCTTAATACACTGCTTTACGTATCGTGGGAAACAGTCATGATAGTATAGTTTGTCTATGTGTCTATCACAAATATTAGCAAATCAGAAATATTTGCCATAAACGACTTTTTAATATGCATCCATGTATCTGTGATATTAATTTTTTGCTTGATTCACTGATGTACCGTCTCACATTGTTTGGCGCAGAAAGGCACTTGCTGACCTTTCGCCATAAAAATACAACCAACCATCTTCTTTGGTTCGTTTTCATCATGGGCTAGATACGATTCCTAAAATATAGCTATAACCGCACAACTGGTATATATTTGGTTTCAATGATAATGAGATAAAACCATAGTTAAACAGTTTACAAATCCCAATTTCTAACTAATGAAACGACTTCCTCAATTTTACTGCTCATTCACTTTTTTTATTCTATAGTAGTGACATAGTGTGATATCAGGTAGTAAGTCATCTCCCCCGCCCTGAATAAAACTGTCTCAGTAAATTGTTTGCTAATTAAAATTATACCTGAAAAGTATAATTTTTACGATCTCGGGGTTTCAGAAACAATTTTTCAAAGTCGAAGTATAATACCGGAGACTGGCTTTATAGCGATATAATGACCAATTATCAAGACCCATCAGTTTGTAATTGTGAAATCAGGAAATGTTCAATATATAACATTCCTACAGTCAGGGTCTCATAACGGTTGCTATATCGTGAGTATACTGTATTTATTTGACTAATCTTTATTCAAATGAAAAATGCATTCATCTTGTTTATTTCTATTAAAATTACAAATTGATGCAACATGTGATGATAAATTACGCGCTGCAATAGATAAGCTTCTTCAAAATTAGGGGTCAGACAAAGAAAAGAACTTTCTCTTAGACATTAATTTATTCATCGTGAATAAATATAATAAAAACTATATATAGAACTAAAATATTATACTATACTGTAAAAATGAATCTTCTATCTGCAAGAAATTACAACGAGTGCGATAAAGAACACACTGGTCGGAAGCAGAGCCATATATGGGGAAAGTTCTGTCATGTATTGTTGTCGAGCTCAGGCTGCTTGATTGGTTAACTGATGGGCAAGTGACAGACAGCGGCCATTATGGCTCAATCATCGCGCGCTCTCAGTACTGTGTTAGCATACTCTTGGCTGGTACAGATAACGAGTGTTTTAATATTCAATATAATCGGAGGCTATTCATTGTGAAAAATGGTTATTTGTTGCACTGTAAATTGTAAGAATCGAAGTGGTCAAGGAGTAAAATTATTTCACATTCCAAATGGAAAAAATGATCAAGAACGGCGCAAAATTTGGTTAGCCAAAATAAAACGAAAAGATTTTAACTTCGTGAAAAGTACCTGTTTGTGTGAAGTAAATATTTTTTTTTTTAAATTGTTTTTGGGTAGTAAGAAATATGCCACGCTTTATAATTTTTTGTTCACATCTGAGAGTATTACGATATGAGATAATATCGGAAATAAGTTTGACCCGTAATTTAACCATGTAAAATAAAAGTGTCAATGCCTATCATTAACGTTTTAAATAACGTTTTAGTTTCACATTTATGTTTTTAAAATAATGGCAGCTTTAAATTGCGTGGATTATCCGTATTTTATCAATAATAAAAAAAAATGTTTATCTACGCATTTACAATTTTAAATACAAATTTAAAAGCTTTTATATCAGTTATTAATTTTTAAATATTAATGTTTTTTCATAAAATAACTGCAAACTTGAAATTGCATGCAACGTCAATTTATTTTATCTGTAATAAAAAAAAATATTTATCCATGCATTTAATAATTTAAATACAAATTTAAAATATTTTATATGTTATTAAGTTTTAAATATTAATGTTGTTCAGGCACATTAATATATATTTAAAATAACTGCAACTTGAAATTGCCTGGATCATCAATGTTTTATGCTTGGTGAAAAAAGTTATCCATGCATTTAATAATTTAAGTACAAATGAAATACTTTTTTCTTAGTTATTAATTTGTAAATATTGTTCGTTCAGGCACACTTTGAACTTGATCAATTTGAAAAGAAAATTCCTGGAAAATTAAAGCCAAATGCCATTCTTACCATATTTTCTCATTTGCTATTGTTCTCATTGCCCACTGAGTAATTAAAGAAAATAAAGTAAATAATAAGTAATTAAATAAAGTAGATACGTTTTAAAAAAGTAAAAATATAATAAATATAATAAGTAAATTTAAAGTGAAGTAAACTATAAATAAATTAGTAGTACAATAGTTAAAAATATTTATAAAGCAATAATAAATAGTTAAACAATTTAAAACAAAAGTTACAATAATACTTTCTTTTAACTACCAGCCTTTGAGGAAATTGACAGTTATCCACCTGAAGGTAAGTGCTTTTTAAGAAACCTCAAAATTATCACTTCTAAACGCAATTTGAAAAATACTGAGAGATTATTTACATGTTTATAAATGCCCTTGTGGAGAAAAAAAAATTCGCAACCCTATATAAAAGCCTTTACGCGCTAATTTAAAGTCCTTTTATGTCTTATTTTAAAGGTAAAATACAAAATTTGCTCGAAAATGTAATATTACTCTTCATTCCGTTTTGAGACTAAAAAATACACCAATTATAGCAAATGCAACAGTGTAACGCTGTTCCGAACGAGGAGCGGAATTGAGCGAAAATGGCGCCATGCACTTCCTGTGACCGCACTCTCTCTGTATATGGCTCTGGTCGGAAGCAGGACCGGGAGGTAAATAAGGTAACTGTTGCCACAACCACTCCCATAAAAGATATTACATATCCTGTTGCCAAACCAGGAGGAAAAGTAAACACACCTAAATAGGTAGAGTCAAACCGCTGAATAACAATATATTTTCCATAGGATTCGGTTCTGTTAATATCTTCGAAGGTTACCGTTGTTTAGAGGGGAGCGTTGAGGAAGGAGTATGAATATAAAAAAGGGAGAAAGGTGGCCGTTGAAGGCGGCGCAGTAATCCCAGGGAGGTGACTGTTAAAGGAAGTTTTATGTATATTATATGCAGAAAAATTTCTGTAAAACGGACACCTCTGTATTTGAGTCTGTCCGTGTTTCAGAAGTGTCCATTATTTGGGAGTGGTAGTGCATAGTAAGATTTGGACTGGAAATTGGAAAAGCGTCCGTCATGGGGATATATATGCTATGCGGACACCTCTGAATATATTTATATGTAACTTCTCCAACGCAACGTCTATAATCGTGCAAATACAGTCTAATGCGCGAAAAATAGGCTCACCGGACAAAAAATTATTCACCCCTGTGCGCAAGCATGAAGGAGTGGTTAAACAGGTAAAAATGGCGCAGCGGTCGAGTCACGCGCTCAATATACAATTAATTAATACATTGAAAAATACAAGTGTGTGTATGTATGCGTATGTATTTAGAATGATTGAAACACGAGGATTGATGGATGGTTGAATTTTTATGGCGCAAGGACAACAAAGGATATTTTGCGCGAAACAAGACGAAGACGTAAAGATTGAAGCCGACATTGCTTATCCGGGAATATAATATAATTTTCAGGTTTTGCGTAACTTTCAAGCATGTGTTGAAGGGGGGGATGCCCCATGGGGTCCTTAAAGTGGGGGAATAGGGAGTTCCTCCTCGCTTAAAAATCATGCCCCACACTTGTTATAAAATAGTATAGGAATCATTATTGATTTGCTTCTCATGAATTTTGACCTATGTGCCGCCACTAGGTATCCCCCACCCCTATCCTATTTTTTCAATTGTATCAAAATCCACTGAAAGCCACTAGCATTATTTAAATAAATTAATTAAAATCTATTCTGTGCTGAAATAAAATATTCTTGTATGTTTCAAGAAACATTCTACTTGGAAGAACGATAATATTTTCAAGGGGTGAATAATTTTTTGTCCGGTGTGCTTATAAAAATTTAAAAATTTAATACGCTTAAAACTTTCGACCCAGATACGATTCTCGCAGTAAACTTAAAGGGCTTCTGCGTTAAGATGATCCAATCTTGGACGCTATCGGACGTTCATAGGACTTCCGTTGTAGGATGACCCAAACAAGAAAGTGAATAAAACATCCCCAGGATGCCCTAAAAGGACGTCCTGAGAATGTGCGAAAAACATCCATTACGTAGTAGGATCAAATACGGATATTCTCGACGTCCTCAGGACGTCCGAAGAACAGCCTTTGCTATCTGGGTAGCTTAGCAATATGCAACTAAACAAGTCCTTGGTTAAATGTTTTTCTATCTTTGCACTTTTAAACTGAAAATAGAATTTCTATTATCTGAACTAGGTCAGTCCCATTTATTTCGGATAATCAAAGTTTATCTATTTATCAGAATTCTCCATATTTCGAAATTTTTGTGTACCCCGTGGTTTCAAGTAACCGTCTGTGGTGTGCTCTTACCATTGAGACAGCCTGGCAATAATGTTGTTACAATTACAGTTTTAGCAATTGGCAACAATGAAAATTTCCATGTCTCAT
Organism: Dysdera silvatica; assembly: GCA_006491805.2. Taxonomy (NCBI): domain Eukaryota; kingdom Metazoa; phylum Arthropoda; class Arachnida; order Araneae; family Dysderidae; genus Dysdera; species Dysdera silvatica. Next base: position 39,911,456 of record QLNU02015360.1, read on the forward strand.
TTTACAACTACTGTAGATAATTTAACTTTTTTATATTTGGCAACCATGTACGTGATTGCATTCCCAATGCTTGAATTATGACGAGACTTTGAACTACCATCAACGTGTGGGCACGTATTATAGGAAACTGTAAAAGAGCATAAGTAAATTCTTTAAAATTCATCAATTACTTTATATTTTTGGTGTTCTGATTAAGGTATTATAAATAATATAACGTTTCAGTAAATATTATTTTTCGGTTGGATGGAATTACCGGTTCGTCGTAACAGTCGCTACGTCCATTATAGACAAACTCTTTCTCTCTATATCCTATATATATATATTTATTGAAAATTTTTATAGCAGACTTCGACCTGTGAACCTTAAACTTCTATATGTATATATATATATATATAAACTTCTACTTCGTGTGTGTGTATATATATATATATATATGTGTGTGTGTGTGTGTGTATACCCCATAGTCATTGACGGGAATGATAAAAATATTTGTGGCTCTTGCAAATCACTTTACCATTCGTTCTAAATAACTAGTCATCAACATAAATAATTTAAATGATTAGGGCTGATCCATAAGGGCTACTTAAACGACCTATTTTCCCATCCTTTGAAAATGGGTAAGATGATGACATTAGTAATCATAATTACAAAGGAATAATTTTATTTTCAGGAAGCTACAATTTAAGCATCCATCGGGAGCTATAGCTTAATTACGTTTTGAACTTAACTTTTGCATTTAAATTTAGAATTGTAGTCCGGATATTTTCCCTAGTTAATATTAAGCCTCAGCATATACAGAAAATTATCTCAAGGCTCCCTTTTTTTGGGTTGTAACCCCACCCCCCAAATAATTTGTGATGAAATACTATTTTCTTTCATTTTAAAAGCGCTTACTAATTTTATTTGCAATATTAAATCATTTGCTTTTTTGATTTAGCGTAAATTTGCATGATATCGTCCGTTTCATCAGTTTTATCCTTTTCTTCCAATTTTTCTTCTGCCGTCTTATTAAATTTGGCCAAAGTGTTTTAAAAAATTTAATTCAATAAACTTTTTGCAGAAGAAAATAAAATCAACGTATTTGAAGCAATTTTAGGTTAATCGTCATGCCTGTGTAGCAAGTTGTTCCGATTCATAGTGCCATCCATGAAAAATGAAGGTTTAATTAAATTAATGAAATTACGATGAAAACAATATTTAACAATTGGCGAAATTTGGCGAAAATTTCAACATGAAAATGTGATTTGGCGACTTTTATGAATTTAAGCTCGGTAAAAACGCTTTAAGTGTTAAAAATGCAGATCCCTTACCTCGAAGATCGGCCAGTTTTCTCCACACAACATAAATCAAACGACCGTGAAGAATAAAATTCTAAACATGTTATGAAGAAGAACGAGTTCCTTGTCGAAAATATTTGTGTTACCCATCAACGTAGAGTTTTCAAAATTCATGGGGGAGCCCAAGGGAGGGCTCAGGCTCCACGGGCCCATATAACTCTACGCCTATGGTGTTACCTATGCATATCTTATTAGTTAAAAAGAAATTTTTGAATAAACAATATAAATTTAAAAGTAGTCAGAAAAATGTGGCATTTTGAACATAAGTCTACTAAGAAAATCACCATTACATTTAATAATTATCTACGCATTACTGAATGAAGACCTCTCCCACTGATTTCCCCACAAGTCTATTCTGAGTAATGAGCTTCCATCTTACCCCAACTTGCCTTCTTATTTCATTCATCCAAGCAGTCTGAGGATCTTTTCTTGGTCTTTGGCATTCAGTTGTCCATAATTTATCGATTCTTTATGCGACATGCACAGCCCATTGTCATTTTCGCTTTTATACATTAACAATGACGTCCTCTACGTGCCCTGCGGTGGCGCAGTGTTGTAACGCGTTCTCCTAGTGCGCCGCTAATCCGGGTTCGACTCCCAGCAGTGCAAAGAACGCTTACTCAGAGATCTCATAAAAAAATATAACTGCTTATTGTAGTCCGCGGTTTGGTTCCTCAGACGTTCAGATTCCTCGAAAAATTGTAGGTCCAGAGGTTCGAATTTCTCGGGATACAGCAGGTTCCGGAACAACATGACCACTGTAGTCGTTGCGCTGTGAAACCACAGACGTCATCCACCCCTTTTTACTCTCTCATCCATGAAGAAAATAATTTCATCAACATACAGGGTGGTCAAGATCGACCGTACATGATTGTATAGCGACATTCCTTGAAGAATTTTAAGCCAAAAGTGTTCGTGCGAAAATATCGAGAAATCGATATTTTTTTTTTTGATAAATGAGAGTTTAAGTGTAGCGAATAATGATACTTTATTTCGCATTTTTTAAAACAACCATTTATACATCAACGTCTCAAATTCCTTCTCATTAACAGAAATTCAAGATTTCTCTTGATTAAAAAAAAACAAAAAAATAAACCCTGATTCATTTGAACCCCCCCCCCCCAAATTTGGTGAGAAAACTCTAATAATGATGTCATATTATGTTTTTTGCGCCACATTGAGAACAATGTTTACAAGCTTGGTAGTTTTTCCAAGTTACATTGTAATTATTGGCTAATTTCATAAAACCTTTCGGAAAAAGCTATTCTGGACATCATAACCTTATTCTTGCCCCAATCTTTGTATGTTTTTATCGTACATAAGGTAGCATTTGAATCGCTCAATTTTTTGGAAAGTATATTCTGTTGTAAAAATACCCAATGTATAATATTGATACTTGCCTAATTTCTCTACACATTGCATTCGTTTTTAAGTTTTGCTTCTCTAGGGGTTTCTCTAGTTTTTACCAAGGAGGGCTAGGCCACCTCGGTTTCGCCAGTGCGCGAGAAACGAAGGATTTATGAAGAGAGGAAGGGTTTTTGAGAAAGGAAGCATTTATGCCCACTCGTACAAGAAACATATCGGACAACACCTTTTTCTATCTAGTTTTTTCGAGGGATCGCCCAGTGTGTTTATTGTACTAGTGCCATTGAACACAACTGAGTATCATCTTACGTTTGTACTCGAGTTTTACGGCGCAAGGATAGCACGCGTCCTTGAACCCGGTGCATGATACACCGGGTTCTAAGGTTTTCTGAGGAACTCGTACTTCTTATGGCAAAGGGCAGGGGTCGGCAACCTATGGAACCCGGTCTAGTTTCGAATGACAAGGGGAGTGATTTTAAAATAATACCCATTGTAAAGAATCCCCTCTCGAAGAGTTTTATAATTTCTAAATTAGTTAATTTTTAATTTGTATCTTCTTAAATTACTAATTATTATTCCCTTAATGAATTAATCTACTAATTTTCATTAATAGTTAGATAGTAAACGCCTATACAACACCTTTAAAAGGTTGCCGACCCATGACCTAGAGAACCCAACCCCCGACAACTGTGAGCAGTTAGTTCGCAAGGCTTCTTTGTGGCATCGTTGAGAGTCGAACCAAGGATAACGGCATGCTAAGTGATAGCGTAACCACTGCACCACCGCCGAGCCTATTATGATGCCCACTTAACTTCTGAGGAATGCTGCGCTAATGCAGAAAAATATTTATTACGCTGTTTACAATCTAGTAGGTATGGTTTGGTTAGAGAAATTTATTTTGTTAAATTATATTTCTATGAAATTAAAACTAAAGCTGCATCCGAAGTTATTTTTTGATGTTAAACGTATTTCTTGCTCAATAATATCGATTTCACACAGCGCTTTCACTGTTTTTCCCTCTCCTCCCCATGATATAGCAAATTTTCAAGCAACAAAACAGATTTCAACCTTAATGTGAAATGTTGATATTACGTCAATGTAACAAAAAATAGTAGCAATATTTTTTTTTGCTCAGTGTTTTGTATATTCAATTTTTGGTATGAATTGCAGTTATTTGGTGAGGTTAAATTTTTCGTGGGTTACGAAACTAAAAGATTTGGAGATGGCATAATCAAAACTTGTTGGCAAATTAAAGATTTTGGCATGCGCGTTTGCTTAAGAAGTTAAATTATGGTTGTAAGATAGTGTTACCTTTCAGGGCTAACAATTGCCAAATATTGGTCAACACACAAAGCCACCGGGGCGAGTTTTTTGTGAGTTTTTCGTGGGGAATTTATTACACTCAATAATTTTCGGCACACATGTTCGAGTCAAAATTTGAGCTTTTATATGCAAGCGGTAGAGACAGCGTCCCCGGCCGTTTTTTCAACACATAAAACTTAAGTTTCGGCTCAAACGTCGGTGCCGAAAATTATTAAATATAAAGTAAAATTATCAAATGAGTTGGCTAGATTACTAACGACGTCTTTTCAAATATAAGTGAATTTAAGTTGACCACCAAATGTATTTATAAACGCAAACCGGGTTATTATTGTTACAAAATATTGATTACTCAGCATTTTCGAATTTATGTTTTACTTAAAATTCTGCAAGGAATAATTCTATGTGGTGAGGTTAATATTGACCATCCTGTATATATATATATATATTCACTCTACATAAATTATTTCTGAATATAAAATTTTGCTGAAAATAAATCAAATTAGGTCATACCATTACTAAATTAAGAAACAATTTTTATCAACGTTTTTTAGGCGTGGTGTTAGTGACGCCGATGTTATGGCATGGTTAGATGGTGAAACGTTTGCATAGAAAAGGAATGTTTTTTGTGTTCGGTGGGGCATGATCTCAGGATGTCCCTCGTGGGATCGTACTGTTCGACGCACGGCTCGAGTGTTAGAAATCTGTAAATGGCTTAAATTTTGTTCTAAATTCTCCTTAAAGCCATAGTCTAAATATGGAGGGTCCGAATTTCTTAGGGTCAAAAATTCATAAGTTGCATTGAATTAGCATGAAAAAAGATCGTTATAAGATTTCATATAGAAAAATAACGATCTGAAATTAATCAGTTTTTCTATTTTTGATTCAAGTTCGAAAACCAAGTCCTTTGAATTTAATACCGCCCCGAGGTTAGAGATACGGCTATAGGTGTCTTACAGATCGTCTCTACAGGATGCATACAATTTTGACTTCATTTACGTGTACATCTGATATATTTTATCAGTTTCTACATGAAAACATTAGTAAATAGCTCCCAACAATAAATCAAACAGAAGTTGCTGAGGTAACCACATTCAATAAGGTTTCGGCCATCGTATACTCCTCTCAACCAGAGAAACTTTTCTCAACAAAGAAAATGCAAATGCGTCATATTTATACCGGCGTCGAAAGGTTCGATGAACTAGGTGTGTGGTTAAGGTGAGTAACTAGTTTTGAGTAATCCCCTGTTGAAATTAGGCGGCCACCGTTCTGATGCTGCATTTCAAAAGTTTACCGCACGAAGATTTTTCCTCCAAAATCATGCTTATGCTGCAATCACGTTTGAGGCGGGCCTTTTCCTCTTCAAGTGAAGGAAACCCCGCTATTAACTTATTTAGCCTCGGTAGAGAAAACGCCAGCGTCTGTCTCAATCTTGCCTTAAAATCCCGTTACCGTATCATCAAATTTCCGTGGATACCTCCTCTTTCGAACGCATATCCTGTTAAAGTGTGCGCGAAAAGTTTAAACCATCTTTACATTCTCTGCGCTGCTTTTCCCTTTGCATGGTTGGAGAACTTTGTTGTTGGGAAATGAAGAGGGTGGAGAAAGAGTAAGAGGCTCTTATGAGTAAAGAAGGGAGGTAGGCACACACACACACACACACACACACGCCGCTGGTTATGCAGGAATGTAGGCAAGGGTGTCAGCGAAGCAGATACACGCTCGCTTCGTTTGGGCATTTGTAGCAATTACTCGAGTTGAGACGTGACAGGAAAACGCTGGATTCTTTGGCAGATTCGTCTTGGCGTCTAATTCATTTTTCTCCCGTATCTATTTCTGACTTTCCTCGTGAAATCGAACATCACGTCGTCCCGTCACTTTCACCCCTGACTGTTCGGTCGCTTGCAAGGCCAACCAGCCAGCACGGGCCGAGTGTCTGTTTTGCATTCCCATTCACCCACCAAATAGAAACTTTTAATTACTTTAGGCGTCAGGATAACGAAGCTCGCCGTGAATCGCATTTCAGAAAGGAGTTTTGTTGCTGGGAGCAGCAGGAGGGGAAGAGTTTGTTCTTTGTGTAACGAAACGGGACTCGCGACAAGTCAATAAACGCGCTATCGATCGGGCTCGCTAATTAAAATCGAGCGGCTTAGAGTCTAAATTAAAAGTTCGGACGCTTTCGTTTTTGTTGGAAGGGAATTCCAGGAATTGAAAAAGTTCACATCTCTCAGAAAAGAGCTTCTTTTGTTTAGTTTATTTATAGATTAATGCTATTTATTTTTGTTTTACAAACCGAGAAGAAAAGAAAAGAGACCATACACCTCAAATGAAGAGTCGTTTTACATTTATAATTTGGTTTCGGTAAAACGAACCCTTTTTACTATTAAAAAAAAAAGACTCACACTAATCCACTACTGATATTAAATAAGATATATACGCATGGTGGTATATTTTTTCGTTTTATGTTCAAGTGGTTATAACCTCTTTCAAAAATGGCCGTTGATGTATTATAGTACATATTACTAAACCTCAATGGCGCTAAAATAGCTTATTGCGAAATGGGCTATCTTTCTGCCCACTAGTTCCATATTCGATGACTAAAAAAACGCAACCGAGGTCATGGACCAGGAGTCTCGCAACTGGTCTTGGGACTGCCAATTATAAAACGACCAACTCTGCTCTCAAAGAAAATTCGGAAATTCGATTATTTTTTAAAATTTTCAGTAGAACTGAAAACACAGCGATTTTTTGGCAGATATATAATTACGCTCTTATCGTATTAAAGTTTTAGGCATTCAGTTTTCAAATAACGTAACGATAAACTGCATACCCCGATTTATACATACAAAATCCTACTGAGATGCTAGCATAAATTAAATAGTGGTCGATCAACCATATATGTTGCTAAATTACAAAAGCTGTGGTACGATAATCTCCCAGGATTTATCTCTAATCATCGTTACACGATGCTTTTTTATTTCTGGTATTTTTATGACTTCCGTTTCTGATAATGTTAGTAATAATAATAACTATGCATATCTCTTGTTGGTATAAAAATTGAATATTAGTGAAATATATATTTTCCTGCGGGGACGTATATAATTTAAGGTTTCAGTGAATTTGCTATATGTATAATGGACATAAATTAAAATGGAACAAAATGAATAACGAAGATAATTCCCAAAGTTCCCCAATTGTAGTAAAAGTATAATGTTTTATAATAAAACAAAATTCTTATTATCATCTACCGTTACTAAAAGATATTACCTCTAACATTATGTTGTCAAAATAAATAAATAAATTGACAGACAGACAGACATTGATTGAAATAAATACAAATCTTCCATTTATATCCTTAAGCGTACAAATACTTTATTCATTAGACACAAAATTTATGATTATTACCGTAAATATTTCCGTGACATCGCTGAACAGTCCATAATATTTCAATAAATGGTTTCCTCATTTGATTTGGTTTCAACCCAGTATTGTATTTTCTGCATATGTATGCTCGTCTTGTAATTCATAATTTAAAGAAGAAACACATTTACAGAAGAAATTTGCCAACGTGTTTTACTTCATGGACACGGACACATACAGTTCATCTCCCTTTTCAACTCTCAAATTGCCTCAAATGGTTTGCAGCATTTATCTGACAAGGGAACTGTCTAGGTTGCCGGTTGAATTTAGGATTAAGATATGCTGGGTTTTGCAGAATCCGCCTTCATTTTTAAGAATATATATTCAGTTTTTTGTAAAAATAATAAGCTGATATTTAATTACGTTCCAAAAATTGCTATTGGCGACGTATTTTTGCGCCATTGGCGTGTGTTCGGCGACGCATGTGCGTTAATCTAGTTTAGTCTTGTGTCGGCAGGCTAGTCTAACTGGTGTAAATAGCGATCGTTTGTGCTGTTCGCAGAATTTTAAGCTGCTGTGAAATCCATATATTTAGTAATATTTCCCGTTCCTTTGTAACCGAATTTTTTTAAATAATTTACTTATTTTAGGATTACTTATTCTAACATTTGACAATGAAAAATATTGTGAATATACTTCAATCAGCTTTAAATTTGTCTGTTCTTAAATATAACGTAACCCCGTCAAATATTAATGACTAAGAATTCGAAGAGAGAGCAAGGCACTTCTTATAAAAATTGAAGAGTTACTATCTGCTGAATATATCATCGAGGAAGTGACGTTAGATTATGAATATGATTATGTTAGTAATGAACTGGCTGGACATAGTATCAGCGATAATGTATACGAAAGTGATTTCGACAACAACATAAGTGACGTTGATTAAACATACTGTTCCTTATAAAAAATGAAAAGAACCGTGAATTTTCACGACGCTTGCAAAAAAAAAAAAGAGATGTTCATGCGTGAAAGACTCATCTTACAGATATATAAAAGATATATTTCTAAAGAAGGAACAGCTACCTAAACACTTAAAATTATTAAAACCGCAATTTTAGATAAATTCATCAAGTCAAGAGACAAACATTTACCTGTACATAACATAGATTTGAAAAGATGGGCTAACATGAAAGCAAAAGATATCGCTTTCCTTACGTTTAACACTTCCGATAGCTTTATTCGTCGCTTTAAAAAGGAATTCAAAATTGTTTCGCGCAAAATAACAAAATATGTTACTGCACTTGAAGTGCGCGATAATGAAGTGATCGAAAACACTGCTATCGAAGTCATTCTCAAAACTCGCGATATTACGACCAATATTGCACTCGAGCAAATTTTAACTAGCGATCAAAGTGGCATAAATTATTTTATTGCCAATGACAGGACCTTATCGCATAAGGAAGAAAGACAAATTTTGCGTTAATTCAATCAAAATATACGACAACACATTCATATACTATCATACCGATTATTCCTATGAATGGCCAATTAAAGGGCAAATTATTTTTATGTTTGAAAAAATATCAGGGACATTTGGCCCACGAATTAAAACAAACAATGTTCTATCCATCAAACTTATATGAAACTTGTTCAAAATCAGGAAAAATGGATAAAGTTAAAATGAATGAATGGGTAGTAAATTCTTAAATCTTGTACTAACTGTAAATTCACTTTCATGTGTTCTTCTTGGTTCTTGATTCAATGATCCAAATACTTACACTGATCTTCCCGAAAATTGTATGAGACTACAAATTCCACCTCAAACTACACATCTTACTCAAGCACTGGATGGGTATTTTTTCGGGCAGTTTATTCTTTTAAAAAAAATCACAAATAGACTAGGCATTGATCAATTACCAGTTAATTTAACAAACAGATACGAAATAATTAAATTAATTCCTTTAGTGTCAATTAACTCAACCGAAAGAGTTTAATCCAATGATTCAATATGCTTGGTATAAATGCAGTTTTTCCGATTTCAATCCTGGAAATTTAAAAAATGTTCATGATATTTCAATTACGTTTTCCGAAGAAACATGTGGAGAAAATTGTCAAGAATTTAGTTTTTTAAAGTGCAATCATTGTTACAAAATTCTGTGTTTCAATCATTTTTACTATCAGTATCATTTTCATGATATTCAATGTTAAAATAAAACATTGAAGATAAATATTTAATTTTTTTTTCATAATCAAGTAGAAGAGGGATAAGAACAAATATGCTTATATACAAGTAATAAATTAATAAAAAATGAAATCAAATTAAAAGATAAATTTCTGGAGTTTGATTCTAGTACCGTAGTTCTATTTGAAGAAATAAAAATGAAAAACTAAATAGACGGGTATAGAAAACCAGCAAGTTAATTGTTGAGTGACGACATAGCATTTCGTCGGTCAAACGCGATTCAAATTTTAACTCCGCTCTTATCTCTTGGCGATGATTTGGCGGGCTTCTATATATCGAAGCAGCTATTTTCTACCTTACGAATGGGTAACATGATACCAGGTTTGGCAATAAATCCAATTTTTCATATTTAATAACTGAACGAAATTTGTTTTACAAAAAACTGATTATATATTCTTAATAAGGAAGGCGGATTCTACGGAACCCAATATATCTTAATCCTAAATTCAACCGGCACCCGAAACAGTTCCTTTGCGAGACCAACTTAACTTCAAGTAATAAGCCAACAAGTATTTATAAGCGTATCACGATACTGGGTGGTCGTGTTAAGCTATCTGTCCCTTCTCCGTGAATTCATGAAGAAGTTTTGTGGTGCATAAAACAGAGAAAAATGAACTTTCCTTGGAATTTAATTCTGCGATTTAAAAAAAATAGCGAACTTTGTAAGCGAATTAAAAATACGTATGTAAGACGTGCGTTATTATTATTTGTAGTAAATTTGAGATATGGCCCTGAAGTAGTGCAATGATAAAACGTTCGCCTAGCGTACCATCAGCCCAGATTCATATCCCAATGGTGAAAAAAACAAAAACTTAACGACTAACTGATCACTGTAGTCCAGAGATAGGTTCCCTAGGTCTTAAAAGGTCCAAATTTCTCTAATAAAACTTCCTTCGAGGGCCGCTTGCTTGAGAGACCAACGAGGCTTAGTTACAGCCAGGGACCGGGAAAAGTCTAGGGGTCTATTGCACTGGCAATAGCCTATATAGAAGGAGGGCAGACCCTGTCCCCAATGTTCTTCATTTTTATTTCCGTGAAAAAAAAAAATAATGCCCCAATTTGCCAGATTCACGTTTTTATTATTCTTTATTAGGCTGTCTCGATTATTGAAAAAGAAAATAATAGTAGCAACACGTTAGTTTTCTTTTATTAGTGATCTTGTAAATTAAGTAGCCAAATTAGAATACAAAAAAAAAAAGCGTTCTTATTTCATACCTTTTGTTCATTGGAGGTTCAACCCCCACCTCTCACAAAAGAAAAAATATCTATGCCACTGCCAGGGAAGAGACCATAGGGATCCGTCAAAATAAAGTGGGGCCAGCTAGCATTTCCGCATCAAAAATCAGAAAAATTTTGAGATTGTTTGAAACGCGTTGCATCGTGACGAAAATTGTCAACTAGTGGCCTCTTGTTTTCGAAGGCCAAAACCTTCATGTTAAAATGGACAGCTCTCCTGTCTTCTCAGCCGAAATTACAGTAATCTTTGATATGAAAGGTCAACCGTACATTTAGAATAATATAATTAAATATATACTACTACTGCACTTATTTCTTTTTAAAATAAATTTAATTTCGGGAAACTTCTAAACAAAATGAAGTAAAAATCATGCAATTCGAAATACCATCACTAGCTAAGAAAAA
>QLNU02015360.1:39927371-39953418 GCA_006491805.2 Dysdera silvatica
TGAAAATGGAAGTAAATAAATTAAAATTATTAATAAGTAAGTGAAGATATATGGAATTCCAATACCCACACAATCGTATATTGTATAAAATAATATAGGCCTATACACTAGAACATGCATATACAGGATTTTAAGAACTAATACCATTATATATAAGCGCATATACAATATAGGTGTAAATGTATGCACATCATATTATATTATAAAATATACATGCATATGTAATAAAAATATATACATGCATAAACAAGTTTATGACAAGTAACTTTATTGTATAGCACACTGTATTTTTACGATTTAAAATAATGCGCTAGTGACGAAAGTGAAAAATTGAAATTATATGACAATATATTGAATCTAGGCATGCATGTACAATCTTTTTCAAGGGAACAGTTATACATGTATGCCAGACACAATATATAAGATCTGCAAGACAGTGTTTCTGAAATGATAAGGAACCGTTCAACGAAACCCCTAAAAACCAATGTCAAACGGCTCAAAGGCATTATGTTCCCGACATCACCCTACAACCATTGCGTATTGCCAGTCCTCCCTTATGGATCAAAGACATGGAGTCTAAGACATGGAGCAATACGGAAGTTACAGACAACCCAAAAGAGCATGGAGAGGTGCATACTTGGAATAACTAGGAGAGATCGAAAAAGAAACACTTGGGTGAGAGAGCAAACTAGAGTAGAGGACATCATTGTTAAAATAAAAGGACTGAAATGGCGATGGGCTGGGCATATTGCAAGAAGAACTGATCAACGATGGACAACAGAAATTCTGAACTGGATTCCAAGAGACCACTGAAGACCTAGAAAACGTCCGCACACTAGATGGGTGGATGAAATAAGAAAACAGGTTGGGGTGATGTGGAAGCGAATTGCTCAGGATTAACTTGTGTGGAAAGCATTTAGAGAGACCTTCATCCAGCAATGAATAGATAATGGTTGAATACGATGATATGAGTTACATACGAGGATGGTGATGTTGATGACTACGATGATGACTACGGGTGCAATGATTGAGTTAGAAACGGAGAAGAATAGAAAGCCATAGCTTGTTGCTAGATTCTCCTCCAACGTTATCGAACATTAATAATTTAAATCAAAATGGAAGGTCTCATTACAGTCAAGTCAAAACAATAAATATTGTTTATCTTTTATCGATTCCAATAAACCAAGGACTCTAACAATTCGAAATCTTAACAGATCCAGAAAATATTCAAATTCTGTTTAAATTCAATATCCTCTTTTGTAATTCAAATGATAATCCTTAAGGATGATAATTTTGACACTCACGAGTATGCTCAGACTAGATTTTTTTTTAAAAAGAAAAGGAGACGCCGTCCTGCCGCGGAATCGAACCAGGGACCCTGATCTCCCGGAGTGCTGAAGTACCTTAACCTGCTCAGCGATTAGGCATGGGTGTCAAAATTATTGGCCTTCTTAATTTGACACCACCAAAATTTGTAAAATCATGCCCTGGATTTGGCAATTGCGGTAATCCTGGAGAGGGTAATGATATCTTACAGTGATAATCATTTTTATGAGAACCTTGTTTCTCACGTGAACGGGAATTGTCTGAAGGGAAAATTGGAATACCCAGCTTTGAGAGGAGGGCTTGTGCAAGGAAAATGAAAGGAGGAGGTCCCAGACGAAAGAGAGCCCGGCGAAAGCTTGTTCCCTTGCTTAAAAGGCGAGTGTGCCTCATCTTGTTGCATATTAATGTTTGACGTAAAACGCCCATTGCTGTCTTTGCGCCATTAAAAAAAAGCAACCAAGTATACATAGGACTGAATATTGCAAATGACATGGGCTTACACAGAAATAAATGTTCTCTGTTTTGCACGTTGGAGTCTGAAAGTGTGTCGTAATTTCGCATTCAACACCTCATGCAATAAAGGTGAAGAATCTAAGGTGCCTAACGTGATTTATTCGCACTCTGGTGCAACGGTTTCCGTAGTTCTATATTAATGTAAAACCCTCATCCGCGATCTTAATACGATTTTTTGAACCGGTTTGCAAGTATCATTTTTTAGGTTTCTTTAGAGCAGTACATTTTAAATATTTGTACATTTTCTACATCTCAAAATTGAGCTTTATGGGGCATGTGGGACCGAACTGACTACTTAACGTGACTTTTTAACCAAAATTCATTTACGTACAGCCAAGCTTACCGCAAGTCGAACCTAGACCAGGTGGACCAAAAACATTCTCATATCCACCAGCCAACTTGGCGCATTTTATACTGTCTTTTCAAAACGGATCTTTTCGGTGCAGCGTTTAAAATGTTATTAAGCTTATGTGTTATTAAGCTTAAAATTAAAAAATGCGAGTTTTTACCCAAATGCAATAATTTAATTACTTATAGAATAATTTTTGACATTATGTAGCTCAAACTAGAACCTTTATTATTATTATTATTATTAATTATATCTGCGCAATACAGGGGAAAACCTTAGTTTGGGAAATGTTGTAAAATCATTTCAAATAATTGATAAACCAACTGAATAAAGATTATTCGCATTCTCAAGCAATTGCTTTGAACTTGTGCGAGTCCTGAGATCTGTACAGTAAAGAAGTGCTGAATGAGTCTAAAATGGACAAAATTACTTTAGTTCGATAGTTTCGCTTTAATGAATTTCATTTTTAATTTGAATTGATAAGAATTAATGTACAATTTCAGTTTATGATGAAATATTTTTAGGGTTCTTTATTTTTACCTAGCTCAGGCGAAATCCGGAAAGTTTAAGTTCAGAATATTTTTTCATTCCTCTAATTTATTGACCAGCTTACCAGAGAGTGCAAATTTTATATTTTATAATTTCTTTATGCCCCCCCCCCCTATACGAGGTATAAATATGATGCGACACACTTATTAAAAGCATATTATAAAACTACTAGCCATTTCCATGATTTTGTCGAGTGTTAAATGGTGATTTTATATGTCCCTATTTATTTAAATACTCGAGTCAACTTTCATGTTTTGCACTCGAATGTGTGCATAATATGTGTTATAATAAGCGTTGTTTTACATTTTAAAGTTTAGTTTTAACGTTTTTTCCTACACAATATATTTTCACAGTGTGCTATATGATGCTTCTACTCTTCTTCTTAACTTTAGCATAATTGAGCGTTTATTTTAAATTAATAGTTTTGTATAAAATGGCTTCTAAAAAATCGAGATTCGTGGGTGATGCAGTTTTTTAATGATTTTACCTCACTAACATCATTGAAAAAACTACATTTCTTTAGAAAAATCTAAAGAAATGGAATTTATGATCATGTTTATATGAGTGTTTCGCAATGGCTGATTCTTGAAATTCTTGCCCTTGGCGATCTGGCCTCGATACGGCCAAACTGAAGCTGCATGGGAGAAGACGGGGTTGTTGACCAGTAATGGGTGCTTGTGCAAAATCAAGTACCACATTTGGATGGTGAATTGAAGAGCTATTTCTAGAAGTGGGATTAATTTATAAAATTTTTAGGTAAAACAGCTTGATGTTTCTCAGTTATGAAACGAAAATTTTCGACTGTTTTATTGTCCTAAGTTTGGAAATAGAGAAAAAATGTAACCAACAGGACTGCAGATCATGAAGTTTATTCTCGATTCATGCAATCTTGTGTGGTTGGATTCTTTAATAACGGCTCTACGTACAGACAATTCGCAAAGCCGTAATGTCTTTTCCGAAAGAAAATGGCGGGCAGTGGTGATATTCAGTGTAATGAATTTTGAAATGCTATCCCAGTTCCGGCATTGCAAAAATAATTTAGCATATATTGGAAGTGTTTGCACCGTTTAGCTGGAAGGTTTGAAAATTTGTCGAGATCACCAGGAGAGTCAGCCATTTTGAAGGAAGGAGGATCGAGAAAAAATTATAAAGGAGGATTACAAAATTCCCATGACTGTAAAGAAAATTGACAAATTTTCTGACCGTCGTGATAAAATATCGCAATGCAGTTACGACAGTAGGCTTATGGTGCAAACAGATGAACAATCCAACGCATATTAACTCTCTTTTCCGAAAACACGTAGAATTCATGGAAGACGGGTAAGAAAACGGAAGAGAGACCGCGTTCTTCTAATTAATGCAAAAAGATGACCGATCGTAAGATAAATATCCGTCAAAGGTTTTTGGTCTTATTCTATTGAATGGTCAATTATACAACAAAACTTCATATCCCGGCCTTGCTGTCCTTGCGCCACAAAAACACAACCAACCAACCATATCCCGGCCACTCTTCGAGCGTCTCAAATTTCTTAAATAGTTGAAATTTAAAATCGCAGGGAATAAATGTTATTTTGTTCTTTCGCGGCCACTTATGGCCACATATATTACAAAAAAAAAAATATTTCAGGCAAAATGTAGTGAAGGTTTCAAAGGAGTCATACCTTACCTCCACATAAAAGACCTCATAATATAAGTAACAAAATTTCGAAAAGACGTAAAAGGCACTAATTTTTTGCTCCGTCTCATGCATTTTGAAACAAACTTTTTGATAAAAGTGTGAAATAGTGTGCACATAAAGCAAAGTATTTCAAAGCTGCGTGTAGATTTTTTTAAATTTCGAGGTGTAACATGCATATTAGCAGTTCGTGCTTTTTTACCGTCCTTTCTCAAATGGGAAAAAGTAGCGTTATTTTTAAAGCGTGCTTCAGAGAGCGAAGTTTAAAGGGAACTTTTGGCGTGTTAACTAAACCAGTTTTGAATCCCTGACTTCTAGCCAATAATTATGCAAAATTTTAAGCGGCTACAAAAATCTCGGTTTCGCTGGGCCTATGAATATTTATGCTTCGAATTTTCAGCCTTCCCTGCATCACACCACCTCCGTTCTTGGCGTAATTTGCCGTTTTCGTCATTTTTACCAAGCGATTGCTTGGTCGTCTAGAGCACGTGAAAAGACCTCGTATTAGCGTGGAGTAGAGCCCGGTGCAATGAGTAATTTACAGCGGCGGTATTAAAGCCGCGGACAAGGAAACGTAATATATCCCATGCATAATTCATCGCCTAGTAGTAATGAAATTGATAGAAATATAATGTTCTCTGCCACAGATGTCAGCACGTAGAGGGGGCCGCCGCTAGTAATTACGAAAAAGTACGCAAAAATTGCCTGTTCTCTGCACTGGTGCCAAATTAAAGCGGTCGAGATGAAAATGGCATGCTAATAAAGACGTACGAATATTGGCAAAAATGAAAAAATCAAAGAGCGAAATTAAAAGGGAAAATGTTTTTTTTCTTCCCTTTTCTCCATAAATTGGAGCCAATCGGTTTGATTTCTGAAGGATCGTCGGCAGCCTAACTTATGAAAATTGTAATGGGGAGGGGTTTGGGGAATATCGGTAGCTGGTGTTCCCTCTGTAAAGCTTTTTTACGGTTTTATTGAGGAAAATCTCCCCTTCATTCCATACTGTAGTACCTGCTGTTTAAATCGGAAATACAGTTTAACTATTATTACAAGGGTTTATATAAAAATTTAATAGTTCGTTTAAAAGGTTTGGTGGGAAACTTTTTCTGTAACTCGCAAGTCATCTTCTTACAGAGTTTATTGTCTTCAGTGTATAAAAGTTACGGCTTCTTCATTTAATTTGATTTCACGACAATTTTCCTCAGACATAATCTTACCTGTTGCCAATCCGTAGATATAAAGGTAGTTGTTATGAAGATAAAATTCTAAAGTTTTGCTATAAGAATGTGGCAGCAATAACAATGTAAACGTATTCGTAGTGAGCTAAAGAGGATCTAATTGCTTACTATACGATAATGATATTATTCATAAATAACACTGCGTCGCGTATTCTGAAACACAATTCGGCTAAGAGATATTTTTCTCTATTAAAACAAATTTTAATCATTTCTATATGCATTATCTTTAATTAGTATCTATTGTGCGATTGCATATTATATATATATATATATCATCATCATCATCATCATATTCAACCATTATCTATCCACTGCTGGATGAAGGTCTCTCCAAATGCTTTCCACACAAGTCTATCCTGAGCAATTCGCTTCCACGTCACCCCAACCTGTTTTCTTATTTCATCCACCCATCTAGTTTGAGGACGTTTTCTAGGTCTTCGGTGGTCTCTTGGAATCCAGTTCAGAATTTCTGTTGTCCATCGTTGATCAGTTCTTCTTGCAATATGCCCAGCCCATCGCCATTTCAGCCCTTTTACTTTAACAATGATGTCCTCTACTCTAGTTTGCTCTCTCACCCAAGTGTTTCTTTTTCGATCTCTCCTAGTTATTCCAAGCATGCACCTCTCCATGCTCCTTTGCGTTGTCTGTAACTTTCGTATTGCTCCAACTGTTAGACTCCATGTCTCTGATCCATAAGAGAGGACTGGCAATACACACTGGTTGAAGACCTTTCTTTTTAGACACAAAGGCAATTTCCCCTTCAGGATAAAACTGTTTCTTCCAAATGCACTCCAGCCAAGTTTAATACGTCTGTTGAGTTCTTTCATAATGTTGCCATCCATTGAAATCAGCTGGCCAAGGTAAATATATGAATCAGCAATTTCTAGCTCAATGTTGTCAACTTGTATTTTTGTTTCCTCTACAAAATTATTGAACATGATCTTAGTTTTTTGTAGGTTCATCTTGAGTCCAACTTCTTTACTTCTAGTTGAGAGCTCCTGTACCATGTCTTGGAGTTCTGATGGGTTCGTTGAAAAAATAACAATGTCATCAGCAAACCGCAAATGATTTAAATATTCACCATTTATTTTTATTCCCTTGTTATTCCAATTTATCAGCTGAAAAATCATCTGTAAAGCTGAAGTAAAAAGTTTTGGAGAAATGGTATCTCCCTGCCTCACCCCTTTGCCAAGTTTGATAGTTTTGGTATCTTTATGTAACCGAAATTTTGCACTTGCATTTTTATACACACGTTTCACCATGTCAATGTACACATCCTCAATGTCTGTTGATCTTAAAGAGTTGATGACTGCTGATGTTTTAATAGAGTCAGTATCTTCTCATATATATATATATAAATATATATAATATTAATATAAATAATATTAATATATTATTATAATAAATAATATAATTATATTTATATATATATATATATAAATTATCTTCAATTTATTTAAATTTTATGTCATTTATTAATATATAAATAATATAATTAAAGTAACAATTTGTCTTCTGCTAAATGCATACACACTACAAAAATATTTGCTTTAAATTTATATTATAACAGATCTTGTCTTCTGATACGATGCATTTTTTATTATGTGGAAATTTTGATTTACTAACGTGAGTTCCGTCGCAATTGATCCGGCTTAGTGATGGCTAGTAATGGCGCGACATTTTCAGTCGCACTGGGCGCCAGGCTAGATGGGGGGGGGGCGACAAAATGGCCTAACGACCCCGAAGTGCAGAAAAAGTCAAATCCAATTTCATCATTTAAGCACTGGCGGATCCAAGGGGGGGACGATGGGGCCATCGCCCCCCATGAGCCGGGATTATATGATGGAAAAAGAATTGAAAAGTACTGGACACTTGGCTAAAAATAGGAATCGGAAACAAATCACCCCCACCTTGAAAGATTTCTGGATCCGCCCTTACATCTAAGCGCTTATTATTATAATATAAGCGCCACAATAGGAATTATTTTGGAAATAATTAATATTTAGCGGGGAAGGAGGGCGCCTTTTGACCTAAATCTGACTCTAATTCGACCAATAGATGTTCTAATGTAATTTATTTTCTCACCATGTTCATGAAACTCCGCCCATGCAATTCAATCAAGTCTAGTCATTTAATTGTTTATTTGCGTATTTTAAATTATTCACGCTTTATGTTTAAGCTTGAAGCGAGTGATAGAAAGCTGTAACGGATTAAGAACGGTGCGACCGGTGCCGTCGCACTGAGTGCCAAGCCAGGTGGGGGGAGTACAAAATGGCCTAACGACCCCGAAATGCAGACAAGGCCAAATCCAATTTGACCATCTACGTCCTTATCCTTAAACAAGCTTATTAAATCAAATTGATATTTTCTAAGTTCTCGGAGTGTAATATGTAATTACGTTCACTTCCACACGTTCTCTGAAACCAATAAGAATAAATTTAAGCTAATATAGAACGAATATTTGGTACGGATTCTTCGTATGGAACGAAGTTGGCGAGCTTGGTCAGTTGGTTACGAAGTTTCGTTCCGGCAGCGCTTTTTTCTGGACTTGACATCCTGTTTTAGTTAGGACGTATACTCTGTGGTGTTTACGGTTTCTGGCGAGCGCGAAATTAGTTTACTTTCTGTGCTTGACTTGTCTGTTATTGCAGTGTGATAGTCATTTTTGTAAGTGTTAAAGACACGGTTGTTTTATAGGTGAGTAATTTAAATAATTATATTTTTCATATTTTCTGAATAAATACATAAAGAGAAAAAAAAATATTCATCTGTAATAATTGATACATTTTTAAAACGAGTAATGTTAGAATCATGGTCGTAACATTATTAATGTTGGAAAATTTAGATTTTTCAATAAATACCTTTCAAAACTGCGTATGCAACTTACCATTGGTATCAATGGCGGATTTCTAAGTAAGCACACAGAACTCATGCCTAGAGGCTGCAATCGTTGAAGGGCGACAGAGAAGAACCCAAAAATTAATTATTATTTATTACACGAATTACTATTATTAAATTACTATATTTTAGCCTCACATACAAAAAGTTCAGAGTATAATTTTCGCATTTGTTTTTCAAACGTATTCTTCCCTGTTTTTGTACGGGAGGAGGAGGAGGACGGTTATACAAGTGTAGTTAAAATTTATGCATTCAAAATGACATTGGTTTCATATCATGTACCCCCATAGATAGATGAAAAGGGTGCTAGAATCTCTTATAGCTCTATAATATTAAAAATTTTTAGGTTCACTTTTCTGAAAACATAACAGATGTTATGGTTTGGAAGCGATCTGCTACTCCCACCTTCCTTTGGAAAACACACGTGAATGCCTATGTTTCAGATTTAGCTTTTAACATTTATGTGAAAAATTACACAGCATTACACATTTTTGCTTCAACTTCTTAGAATTACAGTAAAACATCTGAATAGCGGACACATCAGGATTTGAGAATATGTCGCTATTCGGAGGTGGCCATTATTCGAAAATGTTAGGGCATAGCAAACCTTGGGACTGGGAATTGGAAAAATGTCAGTTGTTCTGGAGTGTCCGTTAAGAAAAATTTACTGTATAATGTTTAACTTGTCACTAAAACTATGGAGAACAAGCATGAATAGCACAATTTAGGAAACAAAGTGTTCAGTTTTTTGTTTGTAGGCCTCTATATCTTCAAAGAAGCTGTCAGGTTCTCAGAACATAAAAACAGGAGAGATAGACAACCAGCGGAAGTAATTAGCACACAGTCTTGATGAGTTTATACAAAAATCTAATTCAGCAAGTGACCTTATTTCTTGCACCAGGTCAACAGTTGAAAGTGCAGATGAATTGCCAAAACCAGAAAGCTTCTACCAAGCTGTCCCTTTATCAGCATTATCTAGTATGAGAGATGATTTTATCTCCACCTTTGTGTTGAGATACAAGAATACAATTTGACAAGAATGATGACGCAGAATCAGATCTCGTAGAAATTTCAACATCAAGATTTCACTCTCAAAGGTTATATTTCAGCAATCCATCTTAATGGTACAAACCTTTGAATTCTGATTTTAAAGAAGAATCGATACCTTATGGCCCAGTTGAAGTCAAAGAGCTTCATTTCCCATCAAACGAATCAGATCGCCATTCCTCTACCAAGCATTTAATAAGGGAATTAGAAGATGGAGAGGAACTGTGGCGTGGGTATTCCCAGAGTTCAGACCGTGCGTTTTATTTCTGCTGCAAACTTTTTGAAAACAAGTTTAATACAACTGCATTTCAACTGCCATCGGGTGGTTTTAGTGATTGGCGACATATAAGTACCCATGAAAAAGGACATGAACATTCACCAGAGCATATAAGTGCCCACGGTTAGTGGGTTGAAGCAAATAACAAGTTGAATACCGATATCGCATTTGATGCCGCCCACCAACGCCACCTCAGACAGGAAGTTCACCACTGATAAGGCGTATTGGAGAGGCTAATGGCGTGACAGTATTCTTTTAAAAGTATTTTCTTATTCTTTAAAATGTCCTTATTTTTGTTCAAATTGATAATATTCTTTTAATATTCTGTCACAATGTTGCTTTTAGGGGAGATAGAGAAAAATTATTCACAAAACCCAGTGAAAATTTTCTAATTCTAAATTATCGCTTTTCTCAACTTAATAGAATTGGTGGGAAGTTGGATGATGTAGTGAAACAGCACCTTCGACGTGTCTATTCCAATGAAACTTTTAACCATTACCACAGTAGGACTGTTAAAAATGAGCTGATAAATCTCTTGACCAGTGAAATCTTAAAATGCATGTTACCTTGAATAAATCTTGCTCAAAATTTCTCAATCATCGTAGACTGTACACCAGATATATGCCAGGTAAAAAGATGCCATTCGTCATCTAGTTCATTGATATACAAAGAGACACTGTCAGCGTTACAAAGCATTTTATTGGCTTTCATGAGATATGCAGTTCTGCAGAAGAAGGCTCGACAAAGCTCATTTTGGAGACCTTGTTTTAAAAGAAGTTAAAGTTGGAAGATATCAGAAGACAAGGGTATAGAAAAGGAGCATGTATGGTTGGACAATACAAAGGTGTAAGACCAAGAATTTTGATTTTGAATTATAATTTTTCTTTTGTACCCTGTTGATGCCATTTCTTTAATTTCGTAATTTCTAACGCTGTCTCAACGACTACGGATGGAATGATCTTGGTTGGGGGCTTACCATTTCCATTATTTTCGTAGCTTCCGTCCGGCATTCAATAGATGTTAAATTACTCGTAAAGAAAAGAATGATTTTCCGGCGCCTGATGGAACCTAAACCCACAACCTCTTGATTTCCGGTTAAGTCATCATCATCTATTGTTGCCACGTCAGCGGCTAATATGAAAAAAAACTGTTAATTTAATAATATTAACTCTAGTTTGTCCTATCGGTCATTTTGGCTTCTTCGACTTGTTGCTTTGGTTGCAAAGTAGTCACAGAATTGCCACGCTAATAGCAAACTTGTTCATTGGAAATCTCATATATTCTCGTAAAGGAGGAGATAAATGACGCCTATGGCTTAGTTGGTAGAGCATTTGACCGGCAATCAAGTGGTTTTGGGTTCGGGTCCCACCAGGCACCGGAAAATCATTCTTTTCTTTACGAGTAATTTAACATCTACTGTTGCCACATCATCCGCTAATATGAAAAAAATTGTTGATCTAATAATAATATTGTTTCAAACCTTATTTAATCCTTTACTAAATTCATTATTCCCAATCCTTGTATAAATTATTCTTTGCTACAATGTGTTTAATTTAGTGTGTAAGAAAGTGAAAAAAAGCTTTTCTCCAACAAAACCACCATATGACACTGCAAGTAAAAAATTAGGGAAGTAAAAATCACATCAAAATGGATGAATGTATTTGACTGTGCAGAGAACATTCCAGGTGAAGGAAATTCATCTAAGTCTTTGATTTTTATAATAAAAATATTTAATTTTTCTCTCATAAGAAAAAGTACTTGTGTGCTTTAGTTTCATGTTATTTGTTGTAAGGAAATTTCATTTGTTATCGCAGATTTGCGCCCTTTAATAATATTCAGTATTTTCTTGCAGTAAGATTCAGTAGCCTATTGGGAAGATCTCCAGATATTAAAAAAACTACGCCACAAAAGGAATTATTTTGAAAATAATAAATATATAATGGGGCGAAAGGGTTGCCAAAATTTGGCTCACACTTGCCGCTGTATGATCTAAATCCTTCTCTGTAAAATGCTTGATTTCAATCGGTAGAAGAATAGTTCGCATAGCGGTCGAGTGTAAGAGGTGTATTGCCCATACCTTTTAGATGGAACACGCCGAAGTGTAACGAGACGATGAGCGCTTAAAATTCAATAGGGTTAAGTGGATTTTCAGCTATCGTTCAAGCCACGTCAGCCTCACCCCAAATAGTTAAGTTGGGATTGGACAGAAGTGGCGGTTTGATATGCTTCATAGACGATAAGAGCCACGCTTTTCGTCGTTTAACGTTGCTTCCATTTTCTCTGATAGAGCTGTTAGCGTTGCGGAGATCCCACGAACGGTTTTACAACCTTTCTCGACGGACATTTCGTGTTGTTCGAACGTGTCAGACGAAAGGTTTTCTTCGATAGATAGGAGTATATTCCGATGCTTAAGTTTTAAAAGGAATATCTCGAAAATAGAGAAGGAAACGAGGCTGATAAGAGGTTAGTTGTGCTTTGATGGAGTCTACGCGCGGCAGAGAGAGAGAGAGAGAGGAATAAAAAAGAACACCTCTGTGTTTAAATTGATCCGTTGGTCCGTAATGCGGTGTTGTTTGTATGTTTATCTGTTATTTTTCACTCTATAGTTGCCCCGCATTAGTAATATTGTCATTTCATACTCGAGTCTTTAAAGAATTTATCGAGCGGCATAAAGAATGCAGAAAACTAGAAGGCAGCCTTTCGCTTGTCGCCATTGCTAATTTAATCGAAAAAATTTCTCCTTTGTCTTTAGCAAACAGATTTCCCTGTTTCCATCTCCACGCAAAAACTCTAATTACCGCCTACCGCTACCTACTGAAACGGAGCTTGCATATATTTCACCTCATTTACGAACTTGGCGAACCCCTGTGCCTGATTACATTAATTACTGTTAATTAGTGGGACACGACTGCCGGAGATAAAACTGTGAATGACGTTTTTTCTCGACAAAAATAGCGCAGAGGAAAAAAGCTTAAAAATTAAGAAACAGCCATCTAAGCTCTTTGTTCAAATACGTGCTTCTCTAAAAAAAGGGTGGATGTATCCGCTTTTTCTATGGCCTTAGGCGCTTTCACGACTTACTTCTTTTCTTCACATTCCCCACTTGTCTAGTGAAAACAATCTTAAGCTGTTGAAATGTTGCTTTTTAGTTCCAGAGCTTAAATTTGGTGTCAAAAAGCAAATATAATAATTCGCGCAGATTTATTTAAGCACAATGAAAGCGACACCCTCTTCCCCTCAAAAATATCTTTTTTATCTTCCTCGGATGAACGTTTGCCCTTGGCGATGAAAATTTTCATTTTATTACCTTTGTCTTCGATCCGTGTGAAATTCCAGCTGCACCCATCTGATAATATTAGGTAGTATCATCATCTAATAATATCTTGCTTTTTATTTCACGTTTAATTACATTGTCCTTTATTGAATAAAAGAATGGGACGCTTGGATATGTCAATAAGGCTATTGATGAGTCTGATGTAGCCATGAAATTTATTACTCGAAGGAGTGGGATGCGCAACAATTGGGTATACATTATTTGTCAAGTAAATATTGCACCTCGGCGGATTGCCCCTTGAGGGATGCTCCAGGTTTTTTTACTACGGAGAGGGTCAAAACTAAACGACTCTTCGTTTTTCATGTCCTCGTTTATATATTTCAGTATGGTTTGGTGGGATATTTCAAATATGTGTGAAACGTGCGAAAAGTAATAGGATAATCCCCGCAGATTTAAATCTTTAAGTTTATCCACAAGTCTTTCATGGGATCTGTACATTTCATTTTGTACCGCATAAAGAAATTTTGCCTTATTCTATTAGAAATATACTCTTAATAAACTATGGGCATTCAATCATCTTAATAATACATGTTGGAGGGGAATACTGCTGAAAGCTAGTTCGTGCTGGTGCATCTTCGCTAGGAGTGGTGTGGAAGGCCCATGGCAGGGGCGCGGACGAGGAAGGGCGTGAAATGGGCTGAAATAATCCACAGGGGAGAACGTCCATGGTTAGAGGGGAGCAATCTAGACGCTTCTTTCTGCCAAGGGAGCCAAATCATCTAGCTGTGGTGCTGCTTCACTAGGCGCCCACTTTTCTCCAGCAAGCACAGGATTTTACGTACAGGGAGTGCAAGGAACATGATGCGAGTATCTTTATGTGATATTCTGTGCGAAGTCATGCAAAACAAGGAACGTGCATGCGAATACGCTCAAATTATTGACCCATGCAAAGGAAATCGATGAAATACGACGGGAAGATTTTACGGTTTTTTTTAATTGTACACAGTATCGTACAAAACCGGTAATGAGTTAGTGATGCATAATTGTTACCATTGAATATTTTTGACACAAAAATTAATAATGAATTTTAAATTTGCGACCTTAAAAAACACTACATATTAAATATAATTAAATTTCAGAAAACATTAATTTTATATGTCCTAAAAACACTTATTTATTTTACAGTTTCGAAATTTTTTTTAATTGAATTTGTATGATTTTTTCGCACTTTCATTATTTTCTTCGCAAATGCAACTTGAAATGAAAATAAATAAGGAAACATACTCCCTTTTTTGACCAAACGAAAGAAATAAGGTGCCGAATTGGAAAAAAATTCAATGAATTACAAAATGTTTTGTGCGGGAGAAAATTAAATTTACATCTCAGAATTTTAATTTTAAAACTTTATATTTGGCCTATACTATTTTATGGTTGCGAGACCTGGACATTAAAAAAAAAGACGCCAAAATTAGAATCGAAGATTTTGAAATGTGGACCCTCGGAAGAATATTGAAGATGAAATGGAGTGACAAGATCTCCAATCAGGAAGTGCTGAACAGATCCAACACAAAAAAAGAAAAACTATCATCACTTCAATTCTGAGAAGAAAGTTAGCGTATTGCGGCCACATGTAGTGAAGGGAGAAACATACAAAATACCCCAACTGGCACTGAAAGGAAACATCGTGGGGAAGAGATCCAGAGGCAGAAAAAGAAGAGGATACATGGATGACTTACAGGCTTGGACTAGGCTAAGCACGAAAGACATTATCCATGCCAGTAGAGACAGGAAAATGTGATCCATTTTGGTAGCCAACCTCCGATTTGGAGAAGGCACTTGATGATGACACCGTTCTTTTTACAGAAATTTATACACTGAAGTGCCAGAAAAACTGGTACAGGCGTGCGTATGCAAATAACGGAGCTTTGCAACCAATCAGCGTAACGCGATGCGGTCGGCAGCGCCTATATAAGACAAGAGATGTCTGGCAAAGCTGTTAGATCGGTTCTTGCCGCTACAATGGCAGGTTATAAAGATTTAACCCTTTGACTGGCTGCCGTTTTTCCGTGAATGCTCTTTTAAAATCAATCCGATTGAGCATATAATGCTTCCAAAAACGATAGCTACATTTTAGTAAGTGGTCTTGACATTTTTCCTTTCCGATTCGTCCCCAATGATTGACCACCTCACGGTTGGATGGAGCATGAGCAAGACTTAGTTCCTATGGTTTACATATCCTGTCTGGGATTACAGCGCCGCCTCCGGCGGCCACCCTTCCCAATGAAACCCTTGCACAATCCTCCTCCTCCTCCCATGGTTTACATAACCATTATACTATCACCAGCCTAAAATTCTTAGAAGGACAATGAGCCTATTTTTTTCCTTACCCCTTTCAGCCCGAAAAATTTGGGTGTGAAATGGACACTCATCTGGGTTTATTATCAAGAATAAGCAATCCCCATTTGAAGAAATACAGTGTATAAAGACTTTTATGTACTGTAGTGCGTTTTACTGCGGGAGTCAAGCGGGGTTCTAAAGTTTGAAGATAATTCATTTGGGTATTGCTGAAAGCGAGAACTTGTTTTCAATACTGGTTTGAATTCAGTTCTGTCGATCTGCAGTTCTTAACCTTCGTCATACTCTGGTCCGGTTAAT
Organism: Dysdera silvatica; assembly: GCA_006491805.2. NCBI lineage: Eukaryota > Metazoa > Arthropoda > Arachnida > Araneae > Dysderidae > Dysdera > Dysdera silvatica. Next base: position 39,943,173 of record QLNU02015360.1, read on the forward strand.
AATTTTTGTATAAGACAAAAGCCCAACAAATTTACTCGTAAATTCCTTTCCAAATTTTTTCAATGTTCATACTAAAATAAATATGAATAATTAATTATAGGTAAAGCCATAAGAAGAAATTAATACCACTTATTTATGCAGTGGGGTATGTTAGCAGTATGAAATTAGAATTATTTACCCATCAATCACTGATCTAATGCCAAATATAAATAAATGGTATATATATATGTGTGTGTGTGTGTGTACACACACACATTTTTTCACCTAAATTTTCACGAAAATGCCGCCATCAGCAGAACCACCTATAGTAGAAACCGTTTATAACGAGCAGCCCCATTTAATGACAGAATTTTTCCAAGAAGCTTGGTTTCCTATTCTGCTGACTACTATCTAACTCATGCTCTTGCGCCATAAAAAATCCAAACAAACAAACAATTCTACTCCATACTAAATATATCGGTTATAACGACATCGTATATAACAACGAAACCTGATATAACGACGGCGATTTTGTAGTCTACGTAGATTCTAAGCAGGGAAATTCGTATCGGATATAACGACGCGACTTGATAATCATATTTAAGAATCACATGGGTTCGAGGCGACGCTGGAATCACACCGTTAAGTTTAAATAAAAGAAAAAATCGAACGCATAGATGCAGCGTTGGGCGGAGGGCGCTCCGTGTATATTTAGGCGTAATTTAAAACTAAACATTAACTAGTAACTGAGAAACATTTTTCACCTTCTAGGAAAATTTTATTACAAAATGTCGAAACGAAAATTACCGATTTTTTCGGAAGCAGTGCTTGATTTGGGTATAGACATAGGCGCAGAGTTACATGCGCTTATGGAGATCGAGCGTCCCCCTCCGCAGGTATATTGAAATAAATTGCAATTTTACACATATTGTAACGTACAAATGCATATACCAATGCTTGCCTCCACCCCAATAATGTTTGAAAACTCTACGTTGCTGCATATAGGCCAATTAGGTCCTGGCTTAAGGTCCCCCACCATTTTGGAACTCCGCAGAGACCTTGAAAGAGCCTTATGTTATTAAAAGTTAAAAAAAAAATTATTACTGCTAAATCTGAATATTGAAGATAATGAACTTAAAAAAAAAAAATAAAAACTCGTGATTTACTGATTGAATTTCAAGAGGGCTAGTTTATTTAGGGGAAGGGGATCATGCTATTTTTTAAGCATAGGGCCCATAAAAATCTTAAAATAGCACTGTTTGGGATTCATTGGTATAATAAATATTATTTATTATATTTGTTTTTATAGCATAATTTTCCTTTTTTTTACAAATTTTTAATTTAAAAACTAAAATACTATGTATTTAGTATGGCTGTAAATATAATTTGATATATGTAATTCAATTCATTGCATTAAATGTATTTTATATATACTGAAACCAAAAAAGTTAAATATTTTTACTATCAAAGCGATTTATAAAACTCTAAGATATATTACTATACATTATTTTAAAAATATATCGTTTATAACGACTATTTATAACGAGTTTATAATGACGTTTATAACGAGTGGTTATAATGACGGAATTTGCACGGTTCCTTGGAGGTCGTTAAAACCGGTTTTCATTGTATTTTAGGGACCGATCTATTCTATCCTTTTGACCTGAGGCTACTGAAAATCTTAATCCGGCACTCTTTGTATGCACACACAGATGCGTACATGTGATTAGCAGTTGTTGAACCATAATTTTATTACTAATGTTATATCGAAAAAATAAATACAGGATTTTTGTAACTTGCCAAGTTTTTATCAGAATCAGACAAAATTTGAATACATTCTTAATATACTTTTTCTTAAACCGTCTCTAAAATTTCCTATTGATTTTTAAAAAATCACATAATTAGATTTCAAAAATTAAGAAACCATCTTGCCCATAAGGTACATATTGTCCCAATTTCCATGCAAATAAAACGCACGATCGTCACTAGTTATTAATTGACAGGCTCGAGAATAGTATACATATGGAATACATATAGAATAGTATACAATAGAACACATACCTCCCCTTCGTCTAGCAGTAGTCGGTAGGTTTGGAATACTGAAATTGGTTAGAGGACATTTGTACTAATCATGGTCATGTAGAGTCCAAACCGCAGGCAGAGAGCCACATAGAGAGTTCATTTTACAGCAGGAGGAGGAAAGCAAAACGTATATATACGTCTTGGCCATTCTCAAGGGCCTAAGTCTTGTCCGTATATATATATACGTACGAGCCTGGTTTCGAGCATTCTGCTAGAAGCGTATATATTTGAGCGCTTTGAGAAAACGTATATATACGATTCGGCCAAACAAAGGGTTAAGTGATTTTGAACGTGGCGTTATAGTCGGCACAAGAGAGATGGGACATAGCATCTCCGAGATAGCGACAAAATTTGGATTTTCGCGTACGACCATTTCACGGGTATACCGTGAATATCAGGAATCCGGTAAAACATCAAATCTCCGACAGCGGTGCGGCCGGAAAAAGACCTTGAAAGAACGGGACCTTCGACGACTGACGAGAATCGTTAAACGAGATAGACGTGCAACACTTCCTCAAATTGCCGCGGATTTCAATGCTGGGGCATCAACAAGTGTCAGCGTGCGAACTGTTCAACGAACCATCATTGATATGGGCTTTCGGAGCCGAAGGCCCACTCGTGTACCATTGTTGACTGCACGGCACAAAGCTTTACGCCTCGTCTGGGCCCGCCAACACCGCCATTGGACTGTTGATGACTGGAAACACGTTGCCTGGTCTGACGAGTCTCGTTTCCAATTGCATCAGGCGGATGGACGTGTACGGGTATGGAGACAACCTCATGAATCCATGGACCCTACATGTCAACAGGGGACTGTTCAAGCTGGTGGAGCTTCTGTGATGGTATGGGGCGTGTGCAGTTGGCGTGATATGGGACCCCTGATACGTCTAGAGACAACTCTGACAGGTGACAGGTACGTAAGCATCATGTCCGATCACCTACACCCATTCATGTCCATTGTGCATTCCGACGGACTTGGACAATTTCAGCATGATAATGCGACACCCCACACATCGAGAGTTGCTACCGAGTGGCTCCAGGAACACTCTTCTGACTTTAGACACTTCCATTGGCCACCTAAATCGCCAGACATGAACATTATCGAGCATATCTGGGATGCCTTGCAACGTGCTGTTCAGAAGAGATCTCCACCACCTTGCACTCCTATGGATTTGTGGACTGCCCTGCAGGATTCCTGGTGTGAATTGTCTCCAGGATACCTTCAGACATTAGTCGAGTCCATACCACGTCGTGTTGTGGCACTTTTTCGTGCGCGCGGGGGGTGGGGGAGAGTGTACCAGTTTTTCTGGCACTTCAGTGTACATGCTGCTATATACACTCTATAACAAAAAAATCGATGCACCAAGAAGGAGTTGTCCGATTGTAATGAAATTTCGTATGCAAAGACATTTTGACCGAACATGCAAATGATTAAAATTTGGTGTCCAATGAATGAATAGCGGGAACTCCAGCGCATCGGAACTGCGCATTCAGCAGGTGTATATAAGGAGCGATTCTCAATATGTGGTCAAAATTTCTGTTGCATTTTGACTGCGGATATCTTACGTCGACTGTAACAATGCCTCGCCGAAAGATTCGTGCTCATTACGAGCATATGTCAGAGTTTGAAAGAGGTCGTGCTGGTTGGACGAATCGAAGAATCGCTGGACATGTGGGTCGAAGCGATGCGGCGATTGGACGGTGCTGGCAAGAGTGGGTCAACAACGGCAGATGTCAGCGTCGGGACGGCAGCGGTCGACCTAGGGCCACAACAGAACGGGAAGACAGAGCGATTGTCAGAGCAGCTGTCACAGCACCGGATTCGTCGTTATCAACTATCCAACGTGTGGCCCGCACACATGTGTCCAACATGACCCTCTGCAGACGACTGAGAGAGCGGAATTTACGCTCGCGCCGACCGTTACGCCGCTTACCTCTCACGCCTTTACACCGTCAAGTCCGATTACAGTGGTGCCGGGCTCGATCAACTTGGAACTGCGCTGACTGGGGACGTATAGTCTTTAGTGACGAGTCCCGTTTCCAACTGTGTCCTGACGACAACCGCAGACGTGTCTGGAGACGTCCAGGGCAGCGTGGGGATCCTGCCCTTACTATCGCACGCCACACATGCCCACAACAGGGCGTTATGGTCTGGGGTGCCATCTCCTTTGATAGCCGGACCCCTTTGGTGGTCATTTCTGGCACACTTACAGCACAGCGGTACGTAGACGACATTCTACGACCGGTTGTGTTACCGTTCCTTTTGCGACACCCTGGACTTACGTTTCAACAAGACAATGCCCGGCCGCACACGGCACGTGTTGCTATGAATTGTCTTCAAGATTGCCCAACACTTCCCTGGCAAGCTAGGTCTCCTGATCTCTCTCCCATAGAGCACATTTGGGACGCTATGGGAAGGCGATTGCAACCATCCCGGAATGTTGACGATTTAGCCCGACAGTTGGAGACAATTTGGCAAGAAATTTCGCAGGACACCATCCGGGATCTTTATCAGTCTATGCCACGCAATCGGACCAATCTTTCTTGGTGCGTCGATTTTTTTGTTATAGAGTGTATATAATATAAGGCACATATCCATACGGGTAAGCAGTGGCGAATATCAAATGAATTTTCCTTACTGTACCCGAGGTCGTAAGCAATCTTTTGTAAATTATCTCCTGGTTGTAAAATGTAGATGTCTAACGAAACTGAATTATTTTGCGTGAAAAGTGTTAAAGTTTAATTTATTCAGATGCACTAATATACCAAAATTAATGGACTTAACTTTCCCTTGCAAATATCTTTTGCGAAACGGTTAATACGTTTCTGATAGAGGGGCAAAATTTTCTTTTAAATTAAATACGCTAAAAAATTTCAATTCGTTGTACAAACCGAAATTCAGATAATTTGCCTTTCGTAATCCTTCAGAGATAAAAGTAGGCATTTATCAAACTTAGATTAGTTGTGATAGTAATTCTGGGAAGGAAAATGCTGAATTATTTGAAAAGGTTTGTGATAATAGTTTTGGTCGTTCTTAATATTTATCATGCAATTTTTTCTAGGGTGGCAAGAAGCTGATATTAATACATTTTCCATTTCCGTTATATTTGTAAATGTAACCTTTGTTTTATCGAAATTAAAATTTGGATTCATTTGGTATGCAGGCATCACCACTGATGAAGTCATGATGTATATTATATTATCAATGATAATACCAGGCCTTGTCGCCATGAGAAAATAGTATGTCTTCATCACCATTATTATAATTAAGCTTGATAAGTACAAATCACGGGACCACAATGCTGATTTCATAAAAGGAAAATGTAACTTACTTCCAATTTACTCTCTATCTATATATCTCTATCTATATATCTATATATCTCTATAATTAACTAATACCATTGATAATACTCCCTAGTGCTCTCTTGTGCAATTGCACTTGAAAACCTGGTGACACTATCGAACGTGACTTAATCATTTAAGAAAAGTGTGACGTCTGCATTGAGATTTGAAAATGTTGCTCTCCTCTGCTCATGATGAAGAACATCGTGTCTGAAACGTGAGGAATCGCAGGATATGGGGTGACCTTTCCAACCCGAGCCGTTTTAACTTCAGATCTGGATCTTCTTGAGAAGAAACAAAAATTGAAGGGAAAAAAAAAAAGATCTCACTTCCTGAGTGGTGATTATTGTCAACAGCGAAAAAAGTTTGAGAAGGGAAGTGGCGTCTTTGTGCATCTCTTAAGCGACCTAGGATAATTTGCCTAACTTGTCTTTTGCAATTAATATCGCGGGTCGCGACATAATTAAAGACACCATTAAACAAATTTCGCCATAAAAGACCCTAAGTCGTTTAACGATCTTCCCCATTGTCTGCACCCATTTTTCTGGCCTAATGGTCCCCCCCTCCTTTCTCATGTCTTCAACTCGGCGAAAAAAATTTATAACGAACAACTTTTTCTTCGGAGCATTATGCGGGAAGTCGTCAGTGTGATAAATGTCCGTAATGAAAGATGGTTTTCGTTTTAGATGTTCCCCCTGGAGAGAGGTGTGTAATGTTTACAAGATTCAGTTAAGACTAAAACTCTTTTCCTTTTGTCTCGAATTTGGCTTTCGTAATGACGACATTAGCACTGGCATAGAATGATATACATGCCCTGAATATATGGCTGCACTGCATTCTTAATTACATATTGTCACTATGTAAACAAACAAGCCTTTCAAATAGCACAAAATCGGAAAAAAAAGATACTAAAATTTGTGGAGTACCAAGACTATGGTTTTTGATGAATTGACGACACCGATGTTCATTGCACTTGGCGTTTCAGCCAGTAATGTCCGGATAGTCATCGACAGAGCAACTTAAAATGCCAGTTAAAAGACTGGTTGAAGAAATAATAACAATGAAGTCTTTTCGGACATCATTTTTTTGCTATGGTATGAGGAAATACCCAAACGAAATTAAAAATACGTGTTCTGAGGCTTGTGTAAATAAATCAAATGAGCATTCTAGCACGGTGGACATTCATGTCAATAGATAAAATGGTTCTTATTTTACTTCAAAAGCATCACTCACCACTAGGCCTAATTTGTCCAACTGAATAGTGTATATTTGTTTCCAACAGAATGTTTATTGGTACAAACAACACAATCCATGGTCAAGGATGAAATAAAAAAAAAATCTTTTCTAGAATATTTTTTATTAACAGATCTTGATCCATGTTTGAATTTAAAACGTGTTTTTCCCCTACATCGCCAAGAACTCTACAAGTGATAGGAATGTACAAAAGGAATGAAGACAATTCAAGTAAAATAGATATATCGAGTTTACGAAAAAACTAATAGACTTTAAAATTATATTACTTAAATTGTAGCATATTGGTTGCGCAGCAGTGAATATTTGATAGATCATTTAACATTACCATTTGCATTCGTAAGCTATGTTAGATCTCAAAAAATTTGAATATAACGCAATATTTATGCAACATCACATTTATTATGCAACATCGTCCACTTCAAAAACTTATTGCGTTTACAGGGTGCTTATTCTGCTTAGTAGATATTTCAACATGGACTTTTTTATCTTCCATCACCGACACGACAATTCTTTGTGAATTCAGCAAGGCAGAAGTAGCATTCTAATAGAAGATAATAATACTCTCATACAGAGGTTAAACATTGGTAAAATAGATCACCCGAGCTTTCGGATGCGTTAGCAACAGTTATTCGCAGAATTAATGACTCTTTGTTCTTAAAACCGTAGGCACGACTTCGCCTTCTCTGGCGCAGAATGATCCATTTTGTCCTTGCGCCATAAAAACACAACAAACCAAGTAATGACTCATGAGGAAAGACAGCTTCTGACGCGTACGAAAGCTCCGGTGATTTATATGCTATTTTACCAGTGTTTAACCTTCGTATGTAAATTTCTTGCCTGCTACTTTGTATTTTTATTCCAATATACACGTACTCAGGAAATACCTTTGGTATCTGGAGTTCTTTGGAAAGGCCTTGGTATTAGAAAATATAAATCCTCTAGTAATTAAAATATGACTGACTATGCACGTGCGCACTATACTCTTAATTTATTTTCTCTTTAGAAGATACATGTTCATGGCATTTCTTTTCTAACTTCAAAAATAATTTTTGAGGGGTCTCTAAGAGTTTTTGCTACGTTGCATATTGTGGGATATTTTTACTTCTCTCTCTCTCTCTCCTTCTTAACCCCTTGGCCTCAACTGACGGCTCTGGAACGTCATGCATATTCCATTAAAAACTGTACAATGACGTAACAGAACCGTCATATGATTTAACGTTCTGTTTTTTTTTCTGCCTGTAACAATGTGTAGGGTGTTCTGCGACCCTCGAAAGCAAACCACATAGCGGTATTCCTTGGATAATTATGGCATATTGAAGAGCCTTTGAGGACGGCGACAAATCCGTACTTTTTATGCTGAATGCAATTACAATCTGGATGTAAAGACTGTTACAGAGTCTTTTACAGTCCAGCCTATAACAACAAAATTTGACCATTCATTTCTTAACAAAAAATAGTTATATTAAATAAATAGTTATATTAAATAAATATATTATATATATTAATATAATATATTAAATAAATAGTTATAATAAATAAATAGTTATATTAAATAAATCATTATGTCCTTCTCTTACAGTAGAAATATGGGGTTTCATTGGATTTAAAAACACTGATATTTTTATGTACAGCCTAAATTTAGTGAGAAAACTTGAATCCTGATGACAAATATACCTTCTAAGTTTTTGTGTAAATGACATGCAAGCTGCCAAAGTCGGTAATTTTTTCCTACCGCATTACACATATTAGATAATTTAAGAAAACAGAAAATATCATTTCGAAAGATATATTTTTATTGACAATGCTTGCCTTTACGTGTTTTTAATGTTGTCTTGATTAGAATCGAAATGTATCAATTGAAAAATGGACCCACTTGTTAAAATGTATTTTACATACGATTAGTATGAAATATTATGCACAAAATATGCCATATTTAGTCTTTTAATAGTGCCCCAATCATATAAAATATATTTGTTTTTATTATAATAAGCTTAGAAGGGGTAAAGAACACGTTGGCTTGTGCAGAATTTGATATTTTCGTTATATTTCGATCTAATTAATTCTAAGGTTGTGTTCTAACGTGTTGGATCCACAATGAGTGGTTGATTTTTGATAGGTTTCTAGGCGAACGCTACATAATCAAAGGCGAGGGAGTGCAGGCAAAAAACTTGCCTTTCTCTCGTATTTGAAGAGTTTTCTCTCGTAGAAAAAGTAGCCCTGACTTTGGAGAAACTAGCTGAATTTCTAGTAATAACATCGAAAGTTATCCCTGCTATCGTTGTCGCAATAACAATTAGGAAAAGGTGTCCTGAATTATAATCTTCTCCCCGATGCTCGTCAAAATGTTATTAAAGGGGATCTGTGTCATCGAAAGCAGTAGCCAAATAAGGTAGCAACTACGCTTGCTACTGTCTCAGCCTATCTGATCACGCCTTAACGGGATTAGGCTGTTTCGGCGCACAATGACGTTGTATTACAATCTTGAAAATCCTTTCAGAGATAATTGATGTCTCTATCACCCTACGGACTCTGTTGGCGAACGAACGGAAGTTGCTAATCCAAGACTAGCATTAAATAAGGACTCACGTTAAAGGTGTCGATAGCAGTATCCACACGGAATGATTCTCATGTCAGGAGTTCAATAACTGCGTTGCTTTCCTGGTAACGCCCAAGTATATATATACGCAATTTGCTAGGAAGAATTATGGGGAAAACCCAATAGGGGCACTCTTATATTTTTGCTTAATATATGGGTCAGCTATAAGCTTAAGAAGGATTTGGGGGATAAAGTCGCCAATATAATGTCGGATATATTGAAATATTTATTGCAAAATACATTAGGCCGGAACATAATACGAATCATCAAGTTTATATTTTAATTACGAAATGTAAAGGTATATAATTAAAGTAAAAATTTATTTTCGTAAATCATTTCATATAAGCCGATCTAATCTTAAAATTAATCTTGATATATTTCTGATTATGTTTATTTCTGATGTACAAATATTTGCTTGAATATATATATAGGGATAATGCAAAAACGGCAGCAGGAGCACAAGAAAGTCAAGGTCCAGCTCACGCAAGCATTCCAAGAAAGACTTAGAAGCATTGTGAAGACGAAACTGAGCGGGAAGAACACCACGCAAGCCATTAACGCATATGCGGTACCAGTGCTCACCTACTCCTTCGGGATCATCAAATGGTCCAACACTGAACTAGAACAACTCCAGCGGAAAATGAGAACCATCCAGAGAAGAGCCGGACAACTACACCCTGCAACGGCAATTGAACGGCAAACACTACCCCGGGAAGAAGGAGGACGCGGACAAGCGGACCTCAAAGACTTACATGACAAGCAGATCCAGAGCATGAGGCAATACTTCCAGTTGAAGAGTCCCCGATCGCCACTCATCCAAGCCATAATACAAGCAGATGCAAATTACACGCCACTAAACCTGTGTAGTACCGAAGAGCGTGTCCTCGAAACAGCCAACGAACAGAAACTGAGAACTTGGGCCGGAAAACCATTACATGGCAGGCACTACAATGACCTGCAACAACCACACGTTGACAAGAAGGCATCAAATTC
>QLNU02015360.1:39961830-39981879 GCA_006491805.2 Dysdera silvatica
CCAGTAACCAAGAACTACTGGGAACATGAAGCAAAAAAGTGACAGAAAACGACTAAATAAAAATCCTGTGGGACTTTCGGCTTTAAACAGACAGACATTTAAAACACAATATACCAGACATAACATTGGTGAAGGAAAAACAGGTATTTATCATCGACATTGCAATACCAGGTGACAGCAGAATTAAAGAGAAGGAATTCGAAAAAATCTCCAAATATCGTGACCTTGCAATAGAAATTAATAGACTCTGGAAAAAACAAGTAACAGTCATCCCGATTGTGATAGGTGCACTGGGGGCCATCACACCTAATTTAAAGAACTTCCTAGAAAAACTGGACATTACTGACATAACGACAACAGACCTACAAAAAACCGCCTTACTGGGCACCGCCTATATTTTAAGAAGGTATATGGACAGTTCTCAGGTTTCTGGGTGAGACTTGAACTAAACCAAGAAGTCCAGATCAAGCGGATAGTGATTATCTCCTTGAAGCTGTGTAACACAACAATGTATAACGGAGATAATAACTGTAGCCGTCCTCCTCCAAAGTAGAGAGACTTTGGAGGATGCAGACTAAAGTTGTTATAGTGGTTGCCATTCCCCAAAATCTGCGACATCACTTAACACATTGAAGATTAACAATAAATTCTGCCACCAAATCCAAAAACCCGCGCTTACATGGAGAGCTTCCATCATATACAGATACCACTTGTTATCTTAGGTGCTTCGAAAGGCTTTGATAACTAAACAGGTGAAACCAGCCAAATGCAACATGGACTGTGAATTTGCATATAATAATAATAATAATAATAATAATAATAATCTAGAGTACTACTTCAATATTGGAAAAAAAGTTCTACAATCAAATTTGAAAAGCTTCATTTCTGGGGTCAAATCATATCATACGGAGATGTCTTTAATTATCTGAAGCCCTCAGCAAGGGCTTGGTAATTAAAAGGAAAGACATTAGTCATAATAATAATAATTAATGAATTCACGTATGGTCAAATATTATGAATTCTGTTTGGATTTATCTTTCACACATTTCAACATGCTGCGTCCTCTTTTATACGATATCGAATAAACGTTTTGAGGAATAATGCAATATTTATTTACAAAAAACACGAATTAAACGCCCTTTCTAAAATTATTTGATAAGGCATCTTTCTGTAGTCACGTTAAGTTAATCATCTTTGAAGGGAAAATTGAGATATTCGTTTAAAAGGCTGTTTTTTATACAGTGCCTTTTTTTCCCTTTCTTAGTAAACAAGCGAGACAGAAAAAAAACGAACTTAACACAACTAGGACAAACACCGTTATTGAGATAGAAAAAAAGCAACCCAAGTTTTGCTTTTCAGATCCTGTAAGAAAAAAAAAAGTAAATAATAAAAAAGGAAAAGGAAGGAAAGGGGAAGAAGGGAAGGAAGGGGAAGCAAGGTTTTTGCTTCGTAAGGCGTTTCTGGGCTCTAGATACAATTTCATTAACGATTTTACTAAAACAGGGAGTTTCGTTGAACCAATTTAACTAATTAGTGATAAAAAGCTGTGTCTGACTAAACACTGATAATTTTTGGTGGCTGTTTTTGCAGCGTCTCCGAATTTAATGAAGTGGGCGTTTATTTTGTAGCTTAAAATTAAGCGGTTAATTTTTTAATTAAATAATGGAGTTAGCGTGATTAATTAATGAAAATGAATACTGCATTGCGATACCGTGTACTTTCCCCCGCCTTGTTTTCCTCCTTTTTTTCTCCTGGAGTTGATTTTCGGGTCTTATAATTAGATTTTTCGATTGTGTTAAGAAGGATTTGTAGGAACAACCGATCATTAAAACCTGTTAGTGCTATTTAAAATGATCGCTTTTTGAGCTTTTCTTGTTGATTTCAATATGAATGGTAAATATTTCACCATCTTTCTTTAGACAGTAACTTTTTTAACCAGGCATTGGGAATTTAGTTTATTACAAGAGCTTGAAATGTACACTAATTAATAATTTCGTTGGGAAGAGCTACATGGAGTTAATTGGCCTTTTTATGACCGTCAGAATAATTTCGATTCAGAGAGACTTTGAATTGACACAGTGCTCAAAACTTTCTGAAAGAATACTATATTGTGTGGACTTGACAACGTCCATTAATTCCTCGTTCAATTCTTTTAACACGTTTATATTTTGCAAGAGATGTTTTGGCTCACGCGAATGGTTTTATTCTCGAATTAACAATGCTGCTTATTTCTTGATGCATAGTTCTGATATGCTATAAAGCGAGAGATTTGATCAAATGTTTAGCATTTTTGTTGGAATAATTGGACGCGTGTAGCTATAATAAAATTGCCCATAGTCGATATTGCCATGTGACAGGTAAAACGGGTCTAGAAATTTGATGTGATGAACTTTCAGCTTTTAAAACGAAATCCTTTGTTCTAAACGAATGAATGAATTAGCAGTGTGCGAAGTATTTCAGTAAATAAGCCAATGGAAGATTCCTCCCATCTATAGTAAATGAACAGGCTCGTTCGAACTGCTAGAATAAATATGTGGGCTGAGACAGAAATGATCTTGGGGAAGAGGAAGTGAAAAACCAGAATGTATTTCAGCTTTCGAAACATATTCCTTCATTCTAAATATACGGATGAATGAATGAATGAATGAATGAATAGGTGAAAGGGCAGATAGATATATCTTTAGAAAAAATAAGTAAAAACCAAAACGTTTAAAATGCTCAAGTTAACAAAAGCATGCATGCTTGAAATCAATATCGTAGTTTATACACCCATCGGTATATTTGGAACTAAAAAATTTAAATTTAAGTTCCCCATTTCGGCATCGGCTTAGTAATGGGACTGATGGGAAAACACAGTGTTATCAACCATGGCTATCTTCTTTCTTTCATCCACCTCCCCAGTTTACAATCACCTGATCATGCTTTTGTAACTACAATGCTACAATCACATGAAAATACAATGCTACAATCACATGATCATGCTTTTGTAACTACAGTGCTACAATCATATGATCATGCTTTTGTAACTATAGTGCTACAATCATATGATCATGCTTTTGTAACTACAGTGCTACAATCACATGATGATGCTTTTCTAAAGTTGATGAAAAGCATAAATTAACTTTAAATTAGATTCCAATTTCAAAAACAATAATCAAAGGATAATTATAATGTAGGCTAGCAAGGAGAAGAAGTATTCAAATAAAATTAATTCTAAATAATTTTTTTTATAGTTGCGTGGTGAATATTATTTTATTTTTTATGTTTATGGACTTTTTAAAAGCTCCAATATAACGTTTTTATGAATGGGCTGAAGAAGGAATGAGAAGTATTTTTCTAAAAAGTTACGAAACAATCAAACGTAAATTAAGAACACTCAGTTTAACAGGAAAAACGAATATTATGCGAAAACTGAAAAGAAAAACCCTTTAAAAAAAAGTAAAAGAAAATTATCTTGGGAGAGTTTTAAAATTTATTTTTTCTCTTTCCACATATTTTTCTTAAATTTCAAACAAAAATTGCTTATTAAAAAGAAACTGAATACTTTACATTTTGTGAATTCCTCCATGAATACATCTTGCCCCTCCTCGTTACAAAATTCTGAATTCGTTGTTAATAAAAAATTCCGGAATTTCTTTTTCTCTCCATTTTCATTAAAATATTAAGAAAAGTTTGTTTTTTTATGTGCTCTGATTTTTAAGCAAAAACTAATTATATATATCACTATCATCAACCATTTTCGATCCACTGCTGGACGGAGGTCTCTCTAAATGCTTTCCACACAAGTCTATCCTGAGCAATTCGCTTCCATATCATCCCAACATCTTTTCTTATTTCATTCACACATCTAGTTTGATGACGTTTGCCAGGTATTCGATGATCGGTTGCAATTCAGTTGAGAATTTCAGTTGTCCATCGTTGATTAGTTCCTCGTGCCATGTGTCCAGCTCATCGCCATTTCAACTTTTTTTACTTTAACAATTGATATCCTCTACTCTTGTTTGCTCTCTCTCTCTCACCCAAATGTTTCTTTTTTGATCCTCCTTAGCTATTCCAAGCATGCATCTCTCCATGATCCATGGAGTTATCTGTAATTTCCGTGTTGTTGCATCCATTAGACTCAATGTCTTTGACTCATAAGAGAAGATTGGTGACACACGTTGCTTGAAGACCTTCCATTTTAGATACAAAAGCAATTTTTTTTTCAGGATAACCCTGTTTCTTCTGAATGCATTTCAGTCAAGTTTAATACATCTGTGTTGTTTCCTCATAATGTTTCCTTCCAGTTAAACCAATTATCCAAGGTAAATATATGAATCACGAAACCCTTGCTCAATGTTGTTAATCCGTATTTTTGTTTTTTGTGCAAAATTATTAAGCAAGATTTTAATTTTTTGTGGATTCATCTTGAGTCCAATTTCTTTAATTCTAGTTGAAAACTCCTGTACCATATCTTGGAGTTCTGATGGGCTTGATATATATATATGGCCTGCAAAAGGGTTGCTGGTATCTAACTGGAAGGAGACCCACACGCTGAACGTATGTGACGATGTGTGGAACCGGCCGGTAATTCCTCCACTATGCTGACACACCAAAAACCATGGCCCCTAGTCTCCAGGTGCTGGAGTGCTCCTGATCAAGGCAGCGGTCAGTGTGGCATGAAAGCAGGGGGTGCTAAGAATCACTGGAATGGCCCAGGCTGCCGTTTGTTATTGACCTTGGCTACGTTTAATGGACGATCCCTTGCTTCTGAAGCAAAACTTCAGGAATTGGAAGAAGAACTTGACAAGATCAAATGGGACATTGTAGGACTCAGTGAAGTTAGAAGAAAAGGTGAAGAGTTGGTGGAACTTAAAAGTGGACATTTGTTTTATTATAGAGGAACGGAAACTGGAAGAACAAGTGGTGTTGGCTTCTTAATCAACAAAAGAATTAAAGACTACCTTCTTGAAGTCGAAAGCACGTCAGATCGAGCAGCGAGGCTCGTTGTTCAACTAACCCAGCGATACCAACTTCAGATAGTACAGGTATATGCACCAACATCAAGCCATACCGACGAAGAGGTTGAAGAATTTTATGAAGAAATCAAAGAGTTACACACCAAAGGGAAACAACATATCAAGCTCATCATGGGGGATTTCAATGCAAGAATTGGACAACAGGAACAAGGAGAGACATCGGTTGGTAAATACGGATATGGGGAAAGGAATGAACGTGGCGATCAACTCATCGAATTTGCAGAAGCTGAAAATCTTAGCATCATGAATTCATTTTTTAAGAAGAAACCGCAAAGAAAATGGACATGGAAACACCCAAATGGGGGAACTAGTGAAATTGACTATATCCTGGCAAACAAGAAATCAATTATTGAAGATTGCAGTGTACTGAACAGATTTAATACTGGAAGTGATCATCGAATGGTGAGATGTAAAGTGCACTTAAATACTAAATTAGAACGACAGAAGCTCATTAGATAAGATGTTAGATTCGATAAGAAGAGACTCACGGTTATAGAAACGTGGCAACAATTTTTCATGATGGGTTGTGTAAAAGGTATTGATTTGTCGATTTCTGATTTAAAATCCTTAACCATGAACACGACTTGTAAACTAGCCTGGTCTGGTTATAGTAACAATAATAATAATAATAATATCCCAGTATATGAAATCGAATACTATGAGTATAGCAAATGCAATCGGCTGAGCAGATCTTAAAGACTTGGAATTTGACGATATTGGGGATCTAATGACTAATATTGGGCATGAGGATGAGGAGTTCATTAAAGTGTGCCTCTGATTTTGGACAAAATAATATTGAAAAGGTTTTATTTTGTAACATTAATTGAAGGACTACAGCATGTTGGAATATCATTTCATTGTAAGCGATTCCAATGTTGAACGAATTGCACGATTCCAAAAGTACTAGAGAAAGCATATGTCTAGTTATAAGGAATTATTAAAGGAAAAAATAAAACAGACCGCGTCATAATTAAGGCAAACCGTTACGTTAGGAGATACTTTTGGAAGGATGAAAATGATCTTGTTGTAGTAGTAAGAAAAAGAATTCGTTGTGCTATAAAAGAATGCAGCGATAACTAAAATGGCGATTGAAAATACATTTTTTTTTAAATTTTCCTTAACATATTAACTTTTTTATATGCGTTCATCAAATAAAATGTTCTTAGTGTTTGCATTTCTATGTTAAATTACTTTTTTGTAGAATTTGCGTTAATTTAACTCAAATTTTCTAGTCTGTCGCAAACCATTTTTGACACGACTGTTTCATGCAATTTTTTTTGAACGGTAAGCACTTACCTGTAAACAGAAACCCAGGTGTACTTGTAATGCATAGCTTGATACAACATACAATACATAGCGTGATATAACATACAATACACGCTTGATTGTTTTTAATCCTATGGCTGCGTAGAGGTAAAGCGTTCGTCTGCCATGTCATTAACCCAGATTTAAATCTAAGGGAACCGTAGAACGCGTGATTTTCTTCTACCCACCGTTATTCGGGGTTTGGTTCCCTTGGCATAAGAGTTCCATAGTCCTTGAAACACTGTGGATCACGACGCAACGTGCTCTTACGTCACAAGACGCAAACGAATATAATTTTGTTTCAAAATAAAATTTAAAGGTTGGAAATTTTGTCAGCATTTAATTCTGTCCCAATGCATTATATCTAGATCGAGTTTTCTACGTTAATATTAAAAGTAAACAAACGTGCAGTAATAATGTCTACATCTTCGTATAAAATCCAAGTGTTTTGGAACTGTATGTCTATTTTATCAAACAAGGCACTAAGCACCCATAACAAACCTTGCATTTGTCGTTAACGAAAACTTTTTTTTTTTTGTAATGGATTACTTTTACACGTTCGGAATATTTTACTTTCACGAACCGTCGTGGCCCAGTGGCTTGCACAGCCGCTTCCACTAAGCAGGACCCGAGTTCACACCCAAATTGCTTCGATCTTTTTTGTATCTGGATGAATTCCATCTTGATCAAGTAGATGTCCTAAGATCGTCAGCTGTTTCTGGCTGAAGTAACAATTTTTATGATTTATAACCAATCCGACATCCTGTATGCATTTTAGAACTGTTTTTAGTATTGATGAGTGTTCTTCAAAAGTTGTAGCGAATACTATTATATTATCGCGATAAAGCAAAAATAGTTTCAATTTTAGCTCCAGTAGTACCAGGTTTGTAGCCGGGATAAAGGGGCAACTGGAACAAGGCAAAGTACATATGAGGCACAGGCACCCGGGGATTGTTCTATATATATATATATATAAATAGCTCGATGGGGCAATTGGGGCCACTCCTCTGATGACCCCAGGCCTGGGTAGTACACTATCCATCACATTCAAAAGCTCACATTAAAGACAAACGTCGCTACGGCACCACCACAAAACACAGAATTACATAGAAGGGGATCTAGTCTGGACTTTTACTTCTGTATGAAAAGTTGGATTATCCGAAAAACTTTTAAGACGGTACTTCGGGCCACACCGTGTGATTAAAAGACTGTCGGATGTCACTTATAAAGTCGAACCTCATGGCTAAATTCGCCGAAAGCACCACAACGCACAAAAGTCGTCAATGTAATCAGAATGAAGCCCTATCACGACCCTGACTCAAGACGAGACGAACCACCTAGACCCATGGAGGTGAACGATTAACGAAAAGCGCAGAAAACACGTCAAGACTATAGAAGACAAAACAACGAACCGTCTTATCCCGGACCTATCACTAGAAATCGGCCGAGAAAACTATAGTGAGACGCTGTCATTTAAGAAGGTAATGCAACATACCTCGCTTTTATACGTTCGGAACAGTCTACTTACACCAACCGACGTGGCTCGGTGGCATTGCGCAGTCACTTTCATCAAATAGAGTCCGAGTTCAAACCTAGATTGTTTGTCTAACTGTTTTTTTTTTAATTTTATGTTTTATGTAGCCTATATACAGTAATTAGATTGTAAAATTAGCAGCTTATTGATCATTATATGTAAATAGACTTAATAAAAATATTGTTGCGTACAGAGAATTGGGCATCGGAGAATATTCTTTAATCTTACATAATGAGAAGGAGGGCGGTTGTTTTTCGGGCTGTAACTCTAACTAGACTTCAATAACAGTTGTTTTTATAACTTGTTTATTTATTTTGCAACTTTTTGATGTTAAAACATTGTAATATAATTAATTAATAGCCAAATGGGATCAGAAATATACGAAACTATTTAGAATTTTCACACCGTGGAAGAAATAACAGGTGACTTTTTTTTTGGTAGCGAAGCTATCACTTCCCTCATCACAATGTGGGGAAATGAAGCATTTAGGTGGATGGTAAAGCTGCGATTTGGTAACTTGTGGTGAGGAGTAGGTTTGGATAGGAACTCAGCTATCTATGGATGGCCGCGTGAAAGACTTCGATGGCAGGCGGAACAAGCGGGACTGATAGCTAGTTTCTAAGGAGAAAGCAAAGAAAAGGAGGGGAGAAAAAGAAAGAGAGGAAGGGTAAGGAGATATCGGGATCGGGAAGATTGGGGTCGGGGTGTTGGGAAGTCCGGGCTTCATTATAGCTTCTGCGGCGGAGAGCGGTTCTCTCATTTGTCCGAGAGCCGCGTGGGACTTTCCTCATTACCGGCTCTCCAGGCTCAGCTGAGCTTTTTCGGGAGACTCTCCCTTGCTCCCTTCCGCCACCTTCTTCCTGGGTTTTCCTTGCCCACGAGTCGGAACTATATTCCTCTGCGAATCCCAAGACCCACCTCTCTCCCTCTTTTCTTACCACTCTTCTTCGGTTCCAAGACGCGCCAATTCTGATTCGATGGTATTCCAAAAAGAAACCTTCGTACCGGATTCTTTTTCAATTCTATGTTGACGATTTCCATAGCCTTTTGGCACCCTGTTACTTCTAAGGTATGACGCAACTCATGGATTTCTCGTAATTCCCGTCCATTTCCCCAGCATCCATTAAATTGGGATCAATTGCTCATATTATTGAAATACATTTTTATGGCATTTAACCATTTAGTTGTAGTATCATATATATATATATTCAATCGCGATACAAATAAAGATATGGATGTATCAGCAAATAATCAAATCATACTGCGTGTCAAATAGTTTAAACGTTACTAATTATTTCTAAAAATATTCTATAATGTATATTATTTATAAACATCCTCAATATAACATTCAAAATAAGTTTAATCGAAAATTGTAGAAATATTCGTAAATTTTTAAGCTTTATTTACAATCGATGACAGTCACAAATTATTTTCTAATAAAAATAGTGCAAATACATATATATATATATATATTCACAAATTTCAAGAAAGAAATTTGTAAGGAAAAAAACGATATCAATAAATATTTTATTAAGTTAAAAAAATCGAAGTTCTGAAAGGTGATACAAGAAAAGATTTCGCTTTATTAAAACTTTCTAACTCTGTCATTTGCAACATGTGCTTTTCTTCAAAACGTTGTTATTTTGTGAAATATATTATGTAAATAATTCTCCTTTTTAGAAAACTAAAACCTATATTATGAACCATATCTTAAACAACTCAGTTGGGTTTTTTCAACCACCAAACCAGGCCTGTAGCCACATCGAAGAGGCAGCTGGGGCACAGGGTGCCCAGCGATTCATAAGTATAAAATAATTATTAGAAACGCTACAGGATTTACACATTATGACGCTATGAACCCAAATAAATTTGACGCTCCTCTGGTGGCCTTTTTTTTAGTTTATTGCAACTACAAATACTGCAATATTAGCATATATCAAGATTTGTATTTTAAATTTTATGGAGAGGGAATTAGGTAGCATAGGAGTATTTATATAAAAACAAGTTATAAAAATGTGCATAAAAAAAGTTTTTATATATACAATTTTATTAATTTTATATTTTAACGTTGTGTTACGTCGTTCTATACATATATATATATATATATATATATATATATATATATATATATATATATATTACATACATAAACAGCCCGAGGCAACAAACGTGCTCCTCCTCCTGACTCTACCTTAGCTACAGGCCTGCACTCAACTCTTCATAAATTCATATATACAAGGTTGCCTAGTGACATTTTCAGTATTTAAAATTCTTTTGTACAGTCTCTTTCAGTTTGGAAATAAAATTATTGAGTGATAGATTAATTGATATATAGTATAAAACACGTTGCATGGGATAAAATAATATAAAAGGCAATATTTTCGGATTTGGAAACCTATTATTAATTTGCAATGCAGTCTAACCCTGAGTATACGAAATAAAGGGGGTGCAAAATTTCAGGTAACCCGGAAATTCAGTTTCAATGTAAAGGTGAAAAGAAATTACAGCATTTATATCCAAAAATAAATATGTATAACTACATATTACTAAACTGCTGTATTGATAGCGAAGTACGTCACAATGTACATATATACACAGGGTGTTCATTTAATAACGCCCCATTCAATAACTTTGGTTCTAAGGTAGACAAGATTTTGAGCAAAAACACGTAAATTTTTATTTCCAGGAGAGAAGCCCAAAATTAATATCAAAGAATTGTTTCGTCAAGCTCCAGAATCCCCCACGACTTTTGAATTTTCAAATAGCATCCGTATTGTGATATATCATTGTAAATGGCATAAAATATACAATATTTTTGAGGGGGAAAAAACGAAATTGCTTCACGCATTTGTGAGGAAGAGCTAAAAATTAAATTGTTATTTTGAAACTTTCAAGTAATATTAGAGAGAGAGAGAGAGCTCTGACCTATTTTGGGATTGAATGAAGAGATGCGTGTAAGAATTTGCAGAAAATCAGGTTTCTTCTGCATGCAGCTCACAAATATGCGAGCCGTACAGGGCCTGGCATTATCTTGTTGGAAAATGGCCCCATGCTGTCGTGTCATGAAGGGTAACGCAAACGGCTGCAGGATGTCATCAACATATCGTTGAGTTGTACGCAGGATGAATAAAGGCGTCCTACAGTCGTATGAGATAGCACCCCACACCATCATACTACGGGTAATAGCCATGTGCATCTGAAAAAACAAAGGGTGGTTGGGACCGCTGGCCCTGGCACCTCCACACATGGATCCGATGGTCATCTGCTCCAAGACTGAAGCGGGATTCATCGCTGAACACTATGCGATACTAATCTGCTGGCAGCCACGATGACCGGCTACGACACCACTCCAGACGACTCTGTCGATGGTGTGGGGTTAAAAACAGACGTCTTAAAGACCATTGTGAGGGTAACCCCACCTCAGCCAAGTGTCGTAAGATGGTGGAAGGTGCCACGGGTGGTATGGAAGAGACTGTAGCACGTTGGATGGCGGACAATGATGCCGTTGGATCAGCTTGGGCATGTCGCACAAGCACCCGATCTGGCCTTCCATAGCTTTCACATTCCACCGATGAGTTCCTCGCAACAAACACTGCTGCAGACACTTCTGCACAGCAGTGTCCGTACGGTGCAGGTGGCAGCCTATTGCTCAGTAGGACCAGCCAGCTTCACGCATCCCGACTATGCGACCACGTTCGAAGTCGTCCAATTGGCTATAAGGTCTTTGACAACGTCGTAATGGCATTACTGGCTGCGTCTCCACGAAATTGTAACGCCGCTAACGACAAAAAATAAACCGTCGGCAATTTTTATCTCTTTTATACGATGCCGGTTGCGCAGTAGAAATGTGCGCTATAATCGAAGTTAACAGTCATTGGCTTTGAAAATTTAATCATTTACTTGATCTAAAGGAATTTGCATGCGAAATTTTGAGATGATCGGATAATTTTTTAGGGGTGTTTTTTTTTTCTTTTTTTGCAAATAGTGTGTATATGGCCTGCAAAAGGGTTGCTGGTATCTAACTGGAAGGAGACCCACACGCTGAACGTATGTGACGATGTGTGGAACCGGCCAGGCCAGTAACCTAGTGTCCTACCCCGCCTTCAAGTGGTGCAGGCTGAGCTTTCTATTTATGTGGCAAATTAATATTTGCTGCACGGATAGAAAGGCGGAAGGGGAGGGCTAATTCACCAACCCGTCTAGCCAGCGTGGTGAAATTATGGCTAATTCCTCCAATATGCTGATTGGTGCAGAATGACCCTTGCTGTCCTTGCGCCATAAACCAACCAACCAACCAACCGACCGACCGACCGTTCGTTCGTTGATTGATTGATAATAATACATTTTATTAAATATTTTAGTCTAGAATCTTCTAAATGTTGTTAATAATGCAGAAAACGACAGCCAAAATCTAGATTATATTTTCGAGATGCAGAAACAAGATAGGTCTAGTGCAAATTCTAGTAAAAAAAAAAAAAAAAAAATCGAGACAAAATGTTCAGTTAAAATGATAGACTTTGAAAGTAGACATGAAATATATTAAAATCAAAGGCAGTATACAGACCTGTAGACAAGACGGGGACAGCAGGGTCGCGGCCCCAGTTGCCCCATGCTTGTGCCCCAGTTGCCTTATTGAGCTATATATGTATAACAATAATAACACAATGTTAAAATATTGAAAATAATTAAAATTTAACAATGTATAAAACTGCTTTTATAAATATATGTGTAAACGGTTTTTGTACATATTTATATAAACTGTTTTTATATAATTCTTCCTCTCCCACCCAATTCCCGCTCCATAAAATTTAAAATACAAACCTTAATATATGGTAAAACCACAGTATTTGTAGTTGCACTAAACTAAAAAAAAGCCATTACAGGTATATCAACTTTATTTGGGTTGATAGTGACAATTTAACTAAATTCTAAACCACTCCCGACAATTATTTTATACTCGTGAGTCCTCGAGTGTTTTATGCCCCATATGCCCCTTATTTTGCCCCAGTTGGTCCTTCATCCTAGCTACAGGCCTATCACTGTATTATTTCATCGTAGTGGATTTTTAACATAGCGCATTGGCTATTTCAAATTTCATTCCAAATAATGTGTTTAAATTCACATATTCGACATAACGTGTGTTGTTTAATAGAAATTGGCATTTTTGTGTTATTTTTCATTTAAATAAATAAAATTTAGCCATTTTACTGTCAAAACTCAAGAAATCGACGAAATTTTTTAAATGTTTTTGTTGTCAACGAATGAAGCGTGCTATATAATTAGTTGTCATTCACACATTGTTTGAAATTTTAAATGTTTTATTTTGAAAAATACTTTTTTCCCTATGTCGTTTCAAATATTATCCGTACAGTTCAAAGTCACAAAGCAATAACTGATGTGAACGCATTGAAAAATATGTTTTTATTACTAAGCGTTACAAACATATGCTTGGAGGGGTATGCTTTATGATTTAAAAATGATTAAACTGCGTAGCAGAAAGCTTTTATCTTTACAATATGACTAGACACCTGTCTGAAGAGTAATATTTTAAATAAAGCAGTCTAGTAATTTGTCAGAATTGCAAAATTATTTAATAAGTGCAGATAAGCAACATTATTTCATCTATAAAATAGCATACGGAATCTACGCGCTATTTTAAGCCTTGTTAATCATCAGTTTCCCATAAAAAATTTTGTTAGTTTGCAGCTTGACGTCTAAGACTGTATGACAGGTCATCTTAGACGGATCCGACAACCTAACGTATTCTACGAAAGACGCCGCATTTACATTCACAAGAGTCAAATTATTAAATCAAAATAAGAATGTCTATGATATAGTAGAACGACGTTTATGGGAACCATTATTGGCAGTAAGAAATCAGTTGTTGTCAATTTCACGACGATAAATCGTCATTTGCTTTTTTTTAAATTGTGTAAGATTTGATTAATGTAAAATTTAATTGCTTAATTGTAATAAGAAATACATGCATGGTCTTTTTTTCAGATTTTTTTTTCCATTACACCTGAAACTTATTGGTCATTTACACATGGACTTTCGATTAACTAAATTAATTAAATTCCATATGGTTCCGAGAATCATCTCTCTACTCCGTCTGGGTCCATGGGCGACGACGGCATAAAAATATTGTTGGGGGGGGGACAATATACCGGTTGAAGACATTTTGTTTGAAATTAGAGGGGGACGTGGAACCCTAACACCAAGATTGGGGGGGATGGATACCACTGCCCCACCCCGCCCGTGTCTGGGGCTACTCCTATGCTGCACTTGGCACGAATTCATCCTTCAGAAAATTGTCAGACTGACATAAGCAGTATTATTTTTAAAAATATTTTTTTTAATCCACATTTTAAACTCAAATTTTGACGACAAACAAAAATTACTTTCCAGTTATAATTTCGGATATCCATTTTGAAGGAAAAAATTGAAAGGTCTGTGGTAGAAAAATTATCACTAAATATTATAGATATGCCCGTGCATATCTTTTCTTTTGGGGCTTTTTTTTTAGCCAGATTCTATCGCACGTGCTTGCCGATAATACTAATTACTGCAATGGAGCAATGACCAGTGATTTGTCGCCCACTCGAAATCTCAATGCATCTTGCCTGAAGGTTGAGGAGTCAACGGAGGAAAAAAGTTTCTTTAGTTGATGCGGATTTCCAGCATTGGTATGCATTCGACTACGCCGGGTCGGATGGTCCTTACCAATGCGAGATGTATATTTCATACACGAGTTGGCGCCGGGGTTTTTGCTCGGTGTCTTCAGCACGCCTAATTGAGATTAATAAAGCCGGGCTCGGCGTTACGCGTCCACCCCGACGTGGCAGCGTGAAAAATCATCCCAGTTTCGTCTGGGGAGACGGTATCTATCACGGCCGGGTTCCTCCAAGGTTTACCCCGGGACCTGTACTCGGTACATTTATATTTATTTGCAGCTCTCGCCCCATGATAGCCATGCATGCGTGCCTGCTTACGCCGAAAAGCAGGAGAGAGCCGGCGCCTGTCTCGGAGTGCTGCCTTCGTACAAAGTGTGGAGGGAGGGGTACTCTCTTCCATTGCCTAATATACGTACACGACACGCTTCCCTCTCGCTCCTGACGTAACGTGAAAGATGATGGAAGAGTCGTTGGAGTTGCTGGAGTTGACTTTTCTTCTGGCGCTCGCCAAAAGAGTTGGCGGGGAACAGAGAGGAAAATGAATGGCACTTTCGGCTGAATTTTGCGGAGAAGTCAACATTTCTGACCTCTGCATTCTCGTAGTGTCAAACGATGGGTTTACATTTCTCGCGTTCGCTTTATCTTAGACCGCGGGTCTCCCGGGATGCCCGACTTCGGACAGAAAAACACGGAAACTTGGTTTTCTTTCGTGCGTTTCTTGCTCTGTTTTTGATGGAGGAGAAGGTTAATAATAGTGAGGATTGTTCTTTTCGGAAAACGCTCCGAGTCGCGCTCTTATATTATTATTATTACAAAGGGGAAAGAAAGAAGTATTAGCAGATTAATTGTTATTTAAATCGTGAGCTTAGTAGAGTGTGTAACGACGCAAATAAATGGTAACACGGAATAGGTAGGTAGATTTCACTATTAAAAATAACAGCTGAACGATATACGAAGCTGCCTAATGTGGATACGAAATACGTATATCAGGCCCGTAGCCAATAAAAAGGGGAACAAGGCAAAGGGGCCTGGTCACAGGGCACCGAAGTCTCTCTCTCTCTCTCTCTCTATATATATATATATATATATATATATATATAATAACTCGATGCTAACATGGGGCAACTGGGGCTGCGCCCCTGCTGGCCCCGGCTTGGCTACAGGTCTGACGTATATCCACCGCACACATATTAAATTGGGTTTGTTTGTAGACATCTTAATTCCTACGAAAAGTTATAAAAATCTTGCCACGGTAGCCAGATGTGTCGATCAGTTTGGCAATTGTATTAACCATGAGAAGGATGGTAATACCTCGTAAACCTTAAAAATGCGAAAACAAAGATCATCGTTTGTCCGCCTTAGCAACCGAGCGGGTTAAGGCTTACCGGTTCATACGGCGGGTCCCCGGTTCGATTCTGGGCTAGGACGATGTCTCGTTTTCTTCCTTACGAAAAATCTCTGATCTGAGCTTAGGCTGCATCCACACATGCAACAGAACACCGTCTCGTATCCAGGCTGGACCCCACTCCGCAACAGAACATCGTAACATTTTCACGTTCCACCAGTTGTCAGTTTTTCCCCGTCGCAGCAAAGAATGTTACGGGACTACGTAGCGCCCCCATGTTCGTGTATTTAGGCCGGTTTACGAACAACAGCGTTTTGTCAGTGTAGGCTGGATATTGTCATGAACTGATGCTACTCATGATGTTACGCACAGATGATACACGACGATGTTTGCCCCGTAACATCTTCACGAACACGGGATGTTACGCAGCGATGTTCTGTTGCATGTTTGTACCCACCCTTATACGTGAGTGTCGAAAATCATTAGTTGCTCTTCCTTTTCCAAAAAAGCGTGCTTTTCATCACTTATTGCATTTAGAACAGAAAATTTGATATATTTGCAGAAAAAGCGCCGCAAAACGATTAATTGCAAAGTACCATTTATCTCGGCCCAACATGAGTCTGAAATTTGCAAAGTATGTCACCAGAATTTATTCATTTAAAAGATAGTGTGAAGTATCAGAAGAAAGTGCTTCTTTAGACAGATATAAGGGATTGAAACAAGATCAGAAATACTCATAATTTAGAATATTAGAATTATTGCATTAGGTTTTGGTAATTCTTGGTTCAATGTCGAGTAAAAATCTTGTATAAATATACAATTAGTTTACTTAAAACTATGTAGTACTGTACTTGCTTTAAAATTAAAAATAAATTTTGCGTGTTTTCATATGTTTAAAAAGTATTCTTTTAAAATTTTGAAATAAGCACAGACAAATACATTAGTGCACTGGCGCACACAGAAGGGATTGATATGGGTTGTAATCGACACTGCAATGAAATTTTGTATGCATAGATATGAATATATTGAACTGTAACTCTATAACCCCCCCCCCTATTAACTTTCTGCGTACATCTGTGCCTTAGTGTTATGTAGAGAAGTTATTTAGAAACACACAATTTTTCTAGCTGTGCACGTGGGTTTTTTGCACTCAAATCCGTATACTAATTCATATTTAAAATACTTTTTCATAACTTCTATTGGTCATATTTAAATAATACTATATTTTCTAAAGATTCTTTTCAACGAGTTTCAGAGCGATGATAATTTTGATTTAAGGTTTAATAAAACTTATATTTTGGCATTTTTGTTAAATTCTGAAATGTGTTATATATGCTTCATGTACCAATAAAAAAATAATTAAACCGTTATTATTTTTGTATTAAAACACTCAACGTTCTTTTACCAATGTATTTTGAATGCTTTTATTCCAATTCTCCTATTCCAATTCTTCTGACATATTTCTTTTAAAAAACTGCAAGTAAGAGAACATTCAAGCAACAATGTATGTATATTGAAATATAAAAAGTTTTGCTGATATTACCTTAAACTAATATATTTTAGAACAGTTTAAATTAACAGTTGAACTTTTATGACGCCTCTTGCAAAAAATTATTTTGTTTAGTAATGAAAATTTATATAAATTGTCGGTTGGTGTGTATGTGTGTGTGTATGTGACAAAGAGAGAGAGAAATAGGGTCCCTTTTTTTTTTCTCTCTCTCTCTCTTATTGACAATTTTTATTCATTTTAATGCTAGAAAATGTATTTTTGGGTCGCATATAGCCGTCTAAGGACGCCACTCTTTGTATCATACTTCCAAAATTATGTAAATCCGTTAGCACTTGGAATATATATTTTTGTTTAGCAAATTAAATATCAAAACCTACAAACTCGTATTATGAATACAATTATGCTGCAAAACTTATAACAGTTTTCAATGTTTTTAAGTTTCGAGATTCTGAGGATGCGAACGAAAGTTGTGGTGAAATTAAATATTTTTGATAAAAAATAAGATTACCATAGAAGACAAAGATATAACAGTGGATAAAATAAGGTGTTATTTAGTAAGTCAGAAGTTTTTCACAGATTTACATTCATGTAAGTGTCAATCACTGGTTTTTACTTGAATTAATTGAGGACACAACGTTTAGCAATATTTATAACTAATCGTGCCGTTAATGGCGAATTCATTTTTAATATCACTTCCCTATTTGGAAAAATTACTCCACAGCAAGAGACGGTTCAAAAGTCCCACGGCTTATTTTCGGTAGTTCCCTGGCCATGTAGTTTGAACTGTCGTTGTAACCGCCGTTTTAAGCAACACTACTTTGCATTGCACTTTCAGCTGCATCAGTTCTCGCTCTGACGATGCACATGGTTACCGAAACAGCTGTCAGCGGTTAATTGGACCCATTTAAAATTCTGGTTTTTAGTTTACATCCCAGAACCGAGTGTCGTGGTGGGAAAACGGATCGAAGACATGGATAGGAAGTACGAATCAACGTTCTAAATCTTCCTAAATATCAAAAATACATTTTGTACTTCAGCCAAGAGAGAGAGAGAGGTTTGTCGACTATAGATATATTTGCGAAATAGTATCTACATAAATACACACACATCTTCGCTAAAAGGTTGCTCTGGCTACACTTCTTATCCGCCAACATTTTCAAAAGGGAGAAGATTCCCCGATGTGTGCTACGTACAGTGAATCGTTAAATGTTTCGAATATTTTGCCTATTCTCCCCAGTTTTAACAACAAATTTAATTAACTTTTAACCAAGTAATTTCACTCTTCGTGATATTTTATGTGGTTTTTTCATTATAAACTCATTTTTAACTTTTGAGCTTATATTGGCTTTTCCCATCTCATCTGAATTTATTATTGCATTTCGTTTGCTACATTTGATACATTGCTTTCAATACATTTTTACCATTTTAGTTTTAATTTATTCTCATTGTAAAAGCGTATATACGGTTTCACCTTGTTTGGCGCAGAATGACCCCTTCTGTCCTTGCGCCATAAAAATACAAGCAACCAAAACCAAACGTAAGTACACTTTTATCTAATTTCTCTATATTAGACTCTTAGTTGCACTAGCTCGGTTTTCAAGGTATTTCTTCCGGCTCCTTAGCATTCCGAGTGTAGCATCTCTTCATTCGTAAGTTCGTTGAGCGTGCTTAGCAACTAACGTTTTAACAAGGTTTAGCATTTACAAAGTTAAAATGAGAAAAGAAACAGCTCTTACCTACACACATCTAAATTTTCAACTCGAGACTTGGCGAGTCCGCAAGCATCGTGCAACGAAAGAAAAGGGCTGCGCTTATTTGGTATTCAATGATATTTCGCTGTGATAAGTCGGTTCCTAAGTTATTCTCTAACTAGGTCTCCAAGCCCCTCTGGGGGGTCTCTGTCCTTCCTACCCCCGCTGTTCTTGTCTTAGCAAAGATGGTCTATTTGGCATTCAGGAAGATATCTTGGTTCGCTCTTCTCCCTTTTTTTCTAGCCATATAACGGTATTTTACCTGCAATCATGCTTTATGACGGCGGAGAAACTACGAAAAAATTATTCCTTCACAAGATAATTTCCTTCTTTATTGGTTTATTGTATCCCTTCTTCCACGCAGTTTTCACGTATTGCCGAATGATTTTTTTTATTTGGATTTATTTCCGAGGGAAAAATGCGACCGAAAAAAATGAAAAAAGCAGAAAAAAAGAATCCCTCATTTTTAGTGCTTTTCGAGCAATTTTTCCAGTCCGTGGACTTGGAATTCTTTGATTGTTTTGCCGGTTTTCCAGTTTGCCAACATTAGCATAAGAGTACGGCCGATACTGTCTGCCTTGTCAAGCGTGATCTTGTCACCCTGCCTCCGAAAGAAGAATTCGTTTTGCAAATGGGATTTTCACAACTGCATTTCAGATGTCAGGCCCAGCAATCAGATTGTCAATCATCACTGGCACTCGTGATAATATGAATGCAACGAAAGAGAATGCAAACTACCCACGACTTCGTAAGCTATATGTTATGTCCTTATACATTAAAATTTTGGAAATTATTTTCTATATTAGAATTGGTTTACGCATATCTATATAGTTGGTGAAGGAGTTGGTGTTGTGGAGGTTGATGCATAGGCTTACGCAAAAAATTTGTAAGTGGAGTTATACGCTCAATGGG
>QLNU02015360.1:39981979-39999580 GCA_006491805.2 Dysdera silvatica
AGACATTTCTCATTGACGCTATCGGTGAAGACAGATTTATCAATAGGCCCAACAAGATATTATAGTGACTTCGGTCTCAAGATTTGGAACCAGTTGATTGTTCATTGTGGGTTATTTGCATAGGCGTAGAGTTATGTGGTCACTTAGGCAGAATCCCTCCCAATAATTTTAAGTAAATTGCAATTTTACATACATTATAATGTATAAAAGTGTATAATATGTGTGCTTACGACCACACAATAATTTTCGAAACTCTACGTTGCTGCTTATTTAAAATCTCAACTTTGTCAATTAGGCATTGCAAAATTTTCGAAACTGACAGAGGTCATTCAGGGTGAGGTGAGTTTCACCCTCCCGGATATGTTGCACTCTACAGTTACGGATGTTTTCTTTCATTTACTAGTGTAATATACAAATTGAACACGTAGTAGTCACTTTCATTGTCCTTCAAAGGTCTAAAGCGCCACCTATCTATGAATTTTGAACTAAAACGTTTTATTTAGTAAAAAAAAAAAACCTCTACACCATAGTTATCGTGCAAATCACACTTCACTTCGATAATTTTTCTTCCTTTTTATGAATTTTTAAAATTTATACCGACTTTTAGTTCATCCTGTATGTATCCGAAGTATAAATGTCATGTACATCTGTGTATATGTAAGATTTCTTTCGAGGCCGTAGTACACTAGATCCAAATATGACAAAAATATTAAACAAGTATCTAATAACAATAGAAATAAAAGTCGGTCACTTCGATTAAGCGAAGTTTGGATAATTAGGGTTTTACTGTATTTTTTATTCTCGATCTAAGGGATTACATTTAAATGATCGATGCCTTACTTAAAATTTCTAACCTTTGAGGATCAAACAAGTCGTTATCTCCCTGGTATTTCTCCAACTTGTCCGTGATATTTTCTCAAGATCTCATTAATGCCATCGGCTCTTAATTGCCAAGCGACTAACCGAGAAGAAATGAAATTCTTCGGCAGGTAAATCTCCAATATTAGGAGCATGCAAGCCTGTTTTCCTATGCAGTGCAAGATAGATCGCACGAGAGGAGGTTATCGATAAAAGGGGGACTTCCCTCCCCTGCTTTTTAATTTCAGTTCCTGATTCCAAAATGAGTTACGCTCTTCGAAGTTATTTTTATGCATTTGCCAGCAGGTCAATCGCGCAGGGCAAGCAGTAGTCTATTAGCAACTTATAACCACACACGCAAGACGGGTTACGCTATGATATGCATGACTTGGTACGAGATTAGCAGCGTAAGGTCATTTGGTAATATGCGAGCCCCCGTGCCGGGCCTTTTGTGTAATCTGCAAATGACTTGCAAGGGCAGGGAATTTTCACGTACGCGTATACGTTGGGTTAATATTCTCCGTAGAGCCATTGAGCTGTTGGATCTCAACAATGAGTTTGTGACATCATATATTCATTACCGATGACCGTAAAGCTATCCCCACGGTGTGAGGCTTGTCTGGGGTGCCTCCGCATATTGCATTACCAGGTTGGCATGAGGAGAAAGATGCGAATTTGCGTTGCTGACAACTGGCGTGTTCCTCCTATGTAGAAACTGGTACCTGTCCATAGATCTAATATGAATAAACTTTTTGAGATATCTAAATTGTTATAAACACATCCAACGGTAGGCATTACTAGAAGGAATTGCGTAATTCTAAAGAAATTATAAGAAATTGGCTTTTTTACTCAAAGTGACGTTTTGGGATGTTAAATGTGGTCACTAATTTACACGGCAACGGAGGTGAGAATGGATGGCTTTCATTATATTTTTCTGCGTTTAAATATTGATAAGCCCTGCTGAATATTTCCATTTGTATATTAAGAAATTCTCCCCATTCTTCATTTCGTGGTAGGAAAAGAGCGCGAATCGATTTAAATTATTAGGAATTCTTCAATAATTGAGAGCTAAAACGATGTAACGACTTCGTATTTGAACAACTGTTTTATCTGGAGTTGTACCAATGGTCTGCTAAATCGCAGTCCGCTGGAAAATTAATAATATTTGTGCCTAATCCCCCAGTACTTGTTCGGTTTGTTACGGAGGAGTCCGGCCGCAGGGCCCATTTTACAACATGTGCAGTGGAGCGCAGTACCCTGCGAGATACTGATAGCGACTTGAGGGGGCCACTAGAGAGCGTTTACTCACTGAGGGCCCCCTCCCGTGCCCTGATATTTGTCACTTCTAATCTCTCGGCAACCTACCTCTTCGGCTCCCCCGCATCTCCCCCATTTTACTGGCACCTTTGTCCAGTTAGTGCAAGAACTAAAGTGGTCCAACATCAAAAATATGATAAGAACTTGGAAGAAAAATAGCTAAAGTACGCTTCAGACTCGGTTAGCCAGAGAAACTGCTACACCAGTCATCATTAATAACTCTTTTTCGATTCTTTCGACTTAAAAATCGAAACATTCTTCTGAAAGTAATCTCTAAACATTCGACTTCGTCTACAAAGACAAAGTCTGAGAAGGGTTTTTTGGACGTTAGTTATTTGTTCGGGGGGTGGTGGTCTAAAATAATTGGGAAACTCAGTCACTTAGTATAATTGGACACACACACACCTTTTAGCTGGCAATGTCTGTAAAAAACAGAAAGTAATTTTAATCAAACAAAATAAAATTTTATTTATTTATATTTTACGTTTGAATTTAATTTAAAGCTATTTATCAGAATGCTGCGTTTGTTTTCATGCAATAAATGACCATGGCTCATTTAGAACTAAGGTTTTGTATTGAAATGAACTGAACGAAATCGCGAGAATATTTTTTTTAATTATTTCGAATTTAACATCTGTATTTGTGCACACGAATAACATCTGTGCATTCCGATATCTGTACTAAGCAATAATATGAATGAATTGCAGATGTATTGCATTTGCACTGTGCCTAATAGAACAACCTGGAAAAACGAACCTGCTTTCCTTAATAAATGCTGTTTTAAGCCGTGTATTCTACCTATTCTTGGGGATTTGGGTGTACCTTGTGAGTTTTTATTTGGTAAAGTTGCTTTAAAATTAAATTACCGATTAAAGTGCTTAGTGCTTTACACCTCATGCATGCAGTGACAAGTTTTCTGTAATTCGTCTTAAACTAACCAGCGAAGGTGTTAACAAACGCAGAGAGCTTGTTCATTGGGTGGAAGTTTTTGGAGAATATCACCAAAATAGAAACCACTTCTTTATCCCAGGAATACCGCTGTGGGATTTTTATGCGAGCGTTACTGAACACCCTGTATATATAGTAGACCGCCAGCTAAAATCAAAGTTCGTAATATTCAAAGTCTCACCCTCTAATTTTGTTCATTTTAATAATAAAATAAGGTGCAGAAAATTTGGAGAAATTTGGTAAATATTCACTATTAGCTTAATACTGCTAATAGATTAATGCATTATGAAAATCTTGACGGTTTGAATGGAGTTTAATAACAACTTAATAACAATTTTATTTTTGGAGAGATCATGAATATTTTAAAAGAGGTACAGTGTAATTACATATAGTGATACGTGGTTCATGTCCACCCGGGCAACAATTGTTAAAGGCAGAATCTGACAAAGCCCATGCTTCACGAAAATTCCCGTTTGTTTCCGGTTATGGACTCACCGCACTAGCCCTGCCTATCAACCAAATGCCTCGAAGTTTCGTTTGCGACACTAAATCCAGGGGCGCCGAGAGATAAGGTGTGTCCCCATAACACCTTCCCTGGGTAGGAGCATTGATATTTTTTCTTTTTGGGGGAGGGGGTTGAACCCCGGAATGAACAAAAAGTATGAAATAACAACGCATTTTTTTTTCTTACTTATTACTTAATTATTTTACAAGATCACTGCTTGAAAAATAAACTAATGTAAGCTACTATTATTTTTTCTCCGTAATCGAGACAGGCTAATGAAAAATAATTAAAAACTATATATTAAAAGCAAAACTTATTGACCTTAACCTAGAGAACAATTTTTGGCCTTTCGACTAGCGGAGGGGACTGGACCCCCCACAGCGTTTATCCTGGCCAACCAAGGTCCCTAGACTTCATGCGGACCCCCGGGCTGCAGCCCATGCTGCCCCACTCTCGTCGGCGCTGACTAAATCTAATTCGTCAATTTCATTGCGATAGGAAATCGACAATTAGTATATGCAGTAATGCATGCTCTTCTTCTTCTCCTCTTCCTTTCGAAAAATACATTAACATTGTTAAATAAGATTCAAAATCTATAAATTTGTATTGTTGCCTTGAACTCTAAATTTGGTATACAATTCAACAGAACACAGCTGCATTTTAATTCCCACCCAACTTATTGTCAAAAACGTAAATCAAGAGAACGCTGAATCTAGGCGAGGCTGAGGTTTGACCCTTTTCTCCTTTCCAACTCTTATGGGTCAGAGGATCTCTAGCTTGAGTCGAAAAACGCTGGCGTCTGAACTTAATTACCTTAGATCTTTAGATCTTTAGATCTCCTAGAGAGATGAAAAGAGAGAGAAAGTGGAGAAATACTATTATTTTAGTAAATGACAAAATGACTCATAGAACCCTTAAATATAAACGCACAAAATATGGATAATTATATTCCGAATACCGAGAAAAGCCAATTTTACCAAATAAAAACTCACAAAATATATATAATTCTGTAAATTTGTTTACACTCGCTTTATATCAGATATATCGAATAAAACGAAATTTGTAGAGTAGCTAGGAATCAGGTCAGTTAAAAAATTATATTTGGTCTAAAACTCAATTTTGGAACTATGAAAATGTTTAAAGATATTCTGCTAAGCTACGCATCGTCATGCCCATTAAATTTGGATATTAAAAGTAAAAAAAAACTCTGTTCTTTGCAATATCATTGATAACTCAATCCTTTGCGTTATCGAATACAAGGAAGGGCGGCAATAAGCGAAAACACCTGTGAAGCCACAACCAATAATAAACGTATTCAAACGCTTAACAAAGACTACCATTCGCATGTGGTTTATTAATGCGATATTGGTTATTGCGGTCATGGTGAACAGAATTTTGATAGACCTTTGCGATGTGAATACGTGGAGTACAGTTAATTAGAACTGCATTGGACGTATCTGTCTGTTGATGTCGAACGCGCATAACTATAGATATGATTGCTTTAAATGGCATCTATATAATTGATGACGTGTTGTCTTTTCGTATTGTGTTCTTTTGCAACGAAAGTGACAAATTTTATCGAAGTTTTTTGCAAGCCATAAGGTCTAATATCGGTCGGGAAAAGGCAAAAAAGTATAATAATATAAAGAAAAAATGGAAAAATGTAAGGCTGGTAGAAAATTATAAATGATGGAGAGAAAATTAAACCCAAATATTAAAGAGAAAATTTATAAAAACATACAATTTTTCAATGATTTGCCATCATAAGTAAAATTGCGCAACGTTTCGAGAAGGGCTGCTTCCTTTATCGAACCAGCGTTTATATTGAAATCCTTCGTCAATAGATTGAAAATTAAAGTAACGGATTAAAATTTTTAAAAATCAACCAAAAGCCTTGAACCTGGATTTTTTTTTTATTAAAATAAATTATAGGTGTGAGCATTTGAAAGAGATTTTTTTTCCCTCACAAAAATCATTAATGTATAATGATAAATAATATTTGTTCAAAAATTTCACCGTTAAGATTAATTTATAATTTTGTACAAGGATTTTGTTATAATCAGTACCATTATTATGAACCTATCATATAATTTTAAGAAGGGTATTCTGGGTAATATATATATATAGCAATCTCCGCGCATGGGCACGAGAGACGCGTCTCGGAAATTCATCAATTGGATAACATTTTGAGATGTTGAATTACTAATTGCAATTTCCTAAATGTCATTCAAATTATCTCATTAACCCCTTCAGATTGTTCACTGCGCTTTATGGTTGCACGATTACAATTACATGAAATATCACTTTAAAGTTAAGTGATTCTTTATGCCGATCGCAGCAATTACGTTCTGAAAACTTGCAACCAAATTTCCGGAAAAAATACGATTTTAGTTAAATACGTGGGTGAAGAAATAAGCTGGAGTGCGTTCATCACTCAATGAGTCCTTCATTAAAGCTAACGACGCAATGATACGAATGCAGTAAATAAGTTGCAGATGTTTCCGGGAGATTGGATTTATGACGATGTGATCCTGTTTTATTTCAACGGATGTCACGCAATTATTTTATGAAGTTCCGGAAAAAAACTTAAAATAGAAAAACGAAGGGGACACACGGGGTCGGAATTTAAATTATCCGTGCATATAGGCTACATTCAATTCTAACCTCTCAACAAATGCATTTTTCCTCCAATAAACGCAGGAAGATGATAAATACATGTTTAGAGAAAACTGTGATGGTTTCACCCTCCGAACAGAGCGCCATGAATAAATTATTGTGTCCAAAAGATATTGTTTGCTTAATTTATTGCGTGCTTCCGAATTAAAAATTGCTGTCACGCATTAAAGGGTTTTCGCATTCGATGGTGCGCATTGAGTTGAGAATTAATAGTTTTTCTTGATACGGTGGTTAATTTTAATTTAAAAATTAAATTATTTTTTTAAAAATTAAAAGAGTACGAATATGGCTTGTTGTTGTTTCAGCAAAGAACA
Source organism: Dysdera silvatica (assembly GCA_006491805.2). Classification (NCBI taxonomy): domain Eukaryota; kingdom Metazoa; phylum Arthropoda; class Arachnida; order Araneae; family Dysderidae; genus Dysdera; species Dysdera silvatica. The sequence continues at coordinate 39,988,598 of QLNU02015360.1, forward strand.
TTAATATTCTTATTTGTTCAATTAGGACTGTTTCATCTTTTCTTGCGTTCTGAAAGCTTTGCAAGAAATCTTTTGTTTCCGTTCTTTTACTTTTGGTCTGGATTCCGTTTAGTCATTTCTGCTGCTTATGACGATTATTATTTTGTTAATGAATAACTTCGTCATAATTCTATATCAAATACATCACTGCTTGGTAGGAATAAGGCGCATTTTGTATTTCATTCGCTACGAAGTGATGCATGCGACCCCATTGCTTTAAAATCTATTTTCCGACGCGCGGAGAAAGCATACCAAGAAGAGGAGAGCCTATCTCTGGCAAAATTAGCCTTCTTCCCTCAGCATATTCATCATACTCCTAGTCGTAAGCGATATGGGCCTAAAAGAGTTACGAAAGAATTCTCGTTTTATTTGAGACATTTCTTGTCGTTTTATAGCATAACTTTACGACGAGGCGCTCAATATTTTTACATCTCGGTTTCATTTCAAAACAGAAGGAATGGGATTCCAAGTTAAGACTCGGCCTTCCCTTACGCACAGCCATCTTTATTCCTCTTGTTTTCCCCCATCCTACTAAAGTAGCAAAAAGCTGTCGAGGGTTTCGGTGAATGCAGTCGCACCCTTTACTTTCCGAAGCTCGTAAATTCCAGGGTTGTCCGGGCCCGGGACACATTTACGGTTCGGCTGCGGGTCCCTCCGATCCCATAAAGCCGGCGAGAAATTGAAGAGTGTCAGAATTACAACCGGAATTCTGCGGAGTGGGAATCCGTGGCCCTTTAATGTATGCAGGGCCCGCTGAGGACGGGGCCCCGTGATGAATACGCGACGAGGACTCCTTGCTCAAAAAAAAAAAAAAAAAAGTAAAAAAAGAGAGAAGGCTACATCGCTTCGCGCTTTGGCTGGCGATGGTGGCGTTCGGAGGGTTTCGATAGGGACCCCCTTGAGGACCCGGGTTCCCAGTGGAGAGGGAGCCATAAAAGCCTCCGCTTTTTGCATCGCTAATAGAACGCAAGGCAAAGCGCTAGATTTCGACTTGACCTAGGCTTTTACTCCTGCTTTAGCCTAAGTCTCTGGAGTAGAGGGCTACTGATTTTTCCAAAGCTTTTAGTTGGCTAAATTGTCGACTGTTTGCGCGAAATCATCGCGGCAAATGAAACGATTGATGGCACAATCACGTTGCACACACACACACACACACATACATACACCTTTCTTTACTTTCACGCTCGCTTCCCTTTTTGAATCTGATTTGATTTTCACTTACAGCTACGCTATTGCGATCTCGAAATTGTGAAAAATCTTTTCCAACGAGTCGACGGCAGTTTTTATATTTGTTCGCAACTCTTTCCGAATTTACCGTCGCTCCCACATCAGCTCATCAATCAGCATTAAATTTCACTCTGTCGTCTCCTTTCTATTTTATTCAATTTTTTTATGCCTTTCATTTCCCACCTGGTATTCCAAGACTTCAGTGCGCTAGCCACTACGGTGCCCGTTTCGAAGCTAAATGGAAACAAAACTGTCTCCACATTAAGTAGAGGCAAAATTGCCTCGACACAAAGTGAAGTTAAAACTGCTTGCAACTGACATGATTAGTCAAAAGGAAGCACCAAATCTATATCAGTGTGACTTCCGCGTAACCAGCCGAGCAGTTTAATTCCAATAAACCCTGACAAATACCATAACAGGCTGACGGAGAATATTTGTTCTCGTAAGGCAGGCAGTCGTTGCAAATTTTCGGTCGTTTAGCCAGTTGGCCGACTATTTTGAGTGACAGGGTGGATCTAAATTGGTGGACTTCCTTAATCAAGACCCAGAAAGAAGTCCAAATAGCCAAAACGAGTTCCGATGCTCGTAAAGGTTGACGAATGGTCACTTTTTCCTATCCTTCAGTTCGGCCTCTGACAACAAATATCCGCTGAAAGTTTTAGTAGCGTCCAGCGCATGTGTTAATGAGATAGATAAAGCACGACTGACCTATGGCGATGACCCTAGCCATAATTAACTGACCACTATGAGCGGCGGTGCGGCCGGGCTTTGATAGACGCCCAGGGTCCCATTCGGGCGTCCAGGGCTAACTACAACATGACTCGAAATGACCTGTCCAGGCCATAGGCCGCAAATGGTTCATGGACGGCGCACGGTTTTAGAGGTTCCCATGGGACTTCCCAAGAAAGTGCGGAGAAAGAAAGGGGTCGGCTGCGAAGCAAATTAAGATGCCAACGTTCAAGGGCCCCTCCAATTTATCCGCTTTTGTAGCAGATATTCAAAGCATAGAAGTCTGACTTTTTTGCGGTGGTTCTCTTTTGCGTGCGTAATTGCAAAACCAGTTTTGATTAACTTAACACTGTAAACCTTCGTAGTATTCTAATTAATTCACACACTGAAATGTTTACCCTTTAAATTTTTACATCAGTTATTTTATTTTGATCGTGACACAAGACACTATTCCGTTGCTATTCCCTATTGCACTTCATATCGTTAAGACAAATTGTCAATTTGGAACGAATTTAAAACAAATAATGTATATTTGAATGTAAAAATGTAAAGACTTATTTTAAATTGCATACAATAATTAAATGAAAGGATGAGAGCATTTCTCGGCTTCTTTGCGGTCTATAAATTCAAACGGGGAAGACCAAAATTTCTAGGTAACCGGGGAGAGGATTTAAATGGAGAGCATCACCGACTGTAAATGTCCCGTTTTATCTTTCTAAAGGGTATAAAAAATAAAATAATATTTTGCTGAAGCAATAATAATAAACGAGTGCTACTTTTATTGGTTTTCTTTCTTGTTGACACATACTAACAAAACAAAATACTTTGGAATGGTTATTTCAAATGTTAATTTCGATTTGAAAAAAAAAATAATTATATGCTTATCTGATAATTAGTTCATAGTATATATATATATATATATTATACTATTTTATGCATGTAATAATTATTACTATATGCAGTGATTTTAATTGCTGAGACTATTTGTTTAAAACCTATGATGTCAAAAGTCGGATAAGATGTTATAGGCATCTTGTAATTACATGCGTCTTGTAGTTACATGCGTCCGTATGATTTATAATTTTTACAATTTCAAATATTGTTATTCTAATATTAAATTTTTATAAAGCATGCATAATATTAATATATATTAAGATGAATGATAAAATTCTACGAATAATTACTTTTCGCAAAGAAATATTAAAACTTAATAACTAATAATTAGGTAATTTATATATATATATGTACATATTAATATATTACATGTTATATTAATTGTTAATTATTTTAATACAAAAGCTTACAATATTATTATTAGATTATTTCATTAATTATTTCTCATTGTTTTAAAACGATGAGAAATACTGTTTCAACAGATCTACATATCTCTATAATTAACTATACCAAATAACGTATATAACCAAATTTTTTGGTGCAATTCAAAAACACAAAAATTATAACGTTTAATTAAATACATACAAGAGAATATTTATTATTTTATATCCAAAAAATATATTATAATTTACAGTATACATAAAAAAATACATAAATACATCTCTTCAGAATAAATAGGGTTGTGGCTTAAAATATAAGGCTATGAGTTATTGAGAGTTAAAGGCATGTCATATTCTCCTTTACTTACATGTCAGTTTCAGTTATATACAAGCCAAAAGATATCATTTCGTCTATATTCAGATACGACGATTGCACGTTAAAAGCCGTCTAGAGGATTTGGAAAGATCTTCTCGAACATGCTCTTGACCACTTTCTATTTTTAAAGCACCGGCACTCTTTGAAAGACTTCTGTGATCTAAAAACCACAGAGTGGGCCGTGCATAAACCAAAAGAACGCAGAATTATTATTTTACGAAGTGAATGTTGAGATTTTCTAATGAAACACTTTCTCAGTTATTGGTCAATATAACTATACCATGCAAATTTACTACTACATGTGCACTGAGTGACTGATTGACTGAGTAAGTGAGCTTAATCAGCAAATACTTGCTTAACAAAAAAATTTATCTGTCAAAAGAGAACATTATTGTGAACGAATTTCTTGCTAGGGAATTTTTATCTAACCGTGATAACGGGTTGACCATATGTGAGAGGTGTCCATTAAGAGGGGTTTATACTATATAGGTTATATACAGTAAAATTTCTGAATAGCGGACATTTCGGGACTTGAGAATATGCCCGTTGCATTCGGAAGCGTTAAGGCATAATGAGCATTGGGACTGGGAATTGGGAAAGTGTCCGCTACTCGTGAGTGTCCGCTATGTTTTATTCTATATGCATGTGTGTGTGTGTATGTGTGTGTGTGTGTGTGTGTGTGCGCGCATGCGAGAGAGAGAGAGAGAGACAGATCCATTACCGTAGGTTCGATGGATCCATGAATCTACATAGATTAATAAACAAGTAACACAGTTACAGGAACTAAGCTTATTTGAATCATGGGCGTACGCAGGAGGGGGTTGATGAGGATCACAACCCCATTAAATAAATATATATGTTCAGTAGGGTCTCGTTAATCCGAACTAATTGGAACCAAGATCCGTTCGGATTAACAAATTTTCGAATTAACTGAAATCATCATTGTCCGCCACCCAACGTACTATAGTCTCTTCCATACCAATCGCGACACCTTCCACCATCTCACTACGCTTGGCAGAGGTGCGAGTGGGCTCACGGCGGCCTTTAAGACGTCCGACTTGAACCCTACAGCATCGACAGAGTCATCTGGAGTGGTATCGTAGCTGATCATCATGGCTGCCAGCAGATTGGCATCGCATAGTGTTCAGCGATGAATACCGCTTCAGTCATGGATCAGATGACCATCAGATCGGTATGTGGAGGTGCCAGGACTAGCGTACCCAAACACCCTTTGTTTTACAGAGATACACAGCCATTAACACTATTGTGATGGTGCGAAGTGTTATCTCATACGACAGCAGGACACCCCTAGTCATCCTGCATACAACTTTCAAAGCTCAACGATATGTTGATGACATCCTGTGGCCGTTTACGTTACTCTTCATGACACGACAGTTTGGAGTCATTTTCCAACAAGATAATGCCAGGCCCCATACGGCTCGCATATCTGTGAGCTGCCCCAGTGCTGTTGATACTCTTCCTTGACCAGCAAGATCACCAGACCTTTCACCAATCGAACATGTATGGGACATGGTATTCCGCCAGATTAGGGCACTGCAAAATGTTGCAGATTTAGAGCAACAAGTGAGGAATGCCTGGCAGAATGTGTCGCAAGATAACATGTGGAACTTTTATCATTCTTCACCTACATGTATAAAAACATGCATCGCCTTCAAGATGGGGGAGGTTCAGAAAATATTGATTTGAGCATGCAGTGTCTATTCCTAGCCATTGATAGGTCCTACGGCGTTAAATTTTTATCGTTTCTTATCTGTATATGTGCTGAATATACATTTAATTCAAGGTTTAAGCTGCAGTCGCATTTTTCGCAAAATGCGACGAGTTGCTCGAAAATGCGAAGAAAAAATTATTGCCCATCGCGAAAATGCGACAGGCATTTTTAACCACAGTTTATTCTCTGAAAACAGGATTCCTCGATTCCAGAATATCCGTTTTGCACTTCAGCGATCTTTTCTTGTTCCTTTTTGTTTCCTCTTCAAAATTCTTAACAGCACCTGTTAAGCATCGTTGATATAAATAATTTCATTGATACGATTTTTCGAGCAACGAAAGCAACTAATATTTTTTAGCATTTTGCTACAACTTTTTTGCCCCATTTTAGCATTTTTGCGACAGCATGTTTTGAGCAGCAAACCATGATTTAATTTTAATAAAAACAGATAAATCCTTCATAATGCTTCGTTTTAAGAGCGTATATAATTAATTTTAATTAGTTTAATTAGCATATATTAAATAATCTCATAATGTGTTTTTCAATTTAAAAAAAATTATATATATCATCATCATCATCATATTCAACCATTATCTATCCACTGCTGGATGAAGGTCTCTCCAAATGCTTTCCACACAAGTCTATACTGAGCAATTCGTTTCCACGACACCCAAACCTGTTTTCCGATTTCATCCACCCATCTAGTTTGAGGACGTTTTCTAGGTCTTCGGTGGTCTCTTGGAATCCAGTTCAGAATTTCTGTTGTCCATCGTTGATCAGTTCTTCTTGCAATATGCCCAGCCCATCGCCATTTCAGCCCTTTTACTTTAACAATGATGTCCTCTACTCTAGTTTGCTCTCTCACCCAAGTGTTTCTTTTTCGATCTCTCCTAGTTATTCCAAGCATGCACCTCTCCATGCTCCTTTGCGTTGTCTGTAACTTTCGTATTGCTCCAACTGTTAGACTCCATGTCTCTGATCCATAAGAGGACTGGCAATACACACTGGTTGAAGACTTTTCTTTTTAGACACAAAGGCAATTTCCCCTTCAGGATAAAACTGTTTCTTCCAAATGCACTCCAGCCAAGTTTAATACGTCTGTTGAGTTCTTTCATAATGTTGCCATCCATTGAAATCAGCTGGCCAAGGTAAATATATGAATCAGCAATTTCTAGCTCAATGTTGTCAACTTGTACTTTTGTTTCCTCTACGAAATTATTGAACATGATTTTAGTTTATTATATATATATATATATCATCATCATCATCATATTCAACCATTATCTATCCACTGCTGGATGAAGGTCTCTCCAAATGCTTTCCACACAAGTCTATCCTGAGCAATTCGCTTCCACGTCACCCCAACCTGTTTTCTTATTTCATCCACCCATCTAGTTTGAGGACGTTTTCTAGGTCTTCGGTGGTCTCTTGGAATCCAGTTCAGAATTTCTGTTGTCCATCGTTGATCAGTTCTTCTTGCAATATGCCCAGCCCATCGCCATTTCAGCCCTTTTACTTTAACAATGATGTCCTCTACTCTAGTTTGCTCTCTCACCCAAGTGTTCCTTTTTCGATCTCTCCTAGTTATTCCAAGCATGCACCTCTCCATGCTCCTTTGCGTTGTCTGTAACTTTCGTATTGCTCCAACTGTTAGACTCCATGTCTCTGATCCATAAGAGAGGACTGGCAATACACACTGGTTGAAGACCTTTCTTTTTAGACATAAAGGCAATTTTCCTTCAGGATAAAACTGTTTCTTCCAAATGCACTCCAGCCAAGTTTAATACGTCTGTTGAGTTCTTTCATAATGTTACCATCCATTCAGCTGGCATCAATATAATGCTGGATCATTAGATAATGCAAGTTAAAGCATTATAGTTTCTGCTACTCTCCTTAGCACTTTGGTCTTGTGCAATTCAAATTTAAAATTAGAAAAAAGAAGCTAGTCATTTCCCTGGAGCTTTGATAATACATGTAATTTGCCCCAATTCAATTAATAGAAAGATCAAAAAAACTTATAGACAGTAACAAATAGAGCAAAAGGATGGAGATGGAATCGTTAACCATGAGATGACCCCCTGTTTGATATACAAATCCGTTCGTCGAATTCCAGCTCTTTTAGAAATAGGTTTGATATGTAGGCACACAGTTTTTGATATGTTTATTCAAAAATATCCTTTTGGAGATAAATACGTATCTAGCTCCCAATTTCGACATAGCTTTCTACATCCATAAACGTAAAATATTTACTCTTTTTGCATTCACTTTTAGAAAATATATATTCGGAAAGACAAACTTCCTTTTAGTCCAAGATGACCCTTTTATTTTGATACAGATTTCCAAATTGTCGTTGTTGGGAGGTTTGTTTAAAGTCAGCAAAATCTGTATTCTCTAAAAAATGAGAGATTTCTATGATTTCTCGGGGAGTTATTTATACTCTGTTTTGGAGACTTTTGCTCAAATTTTGCCGTCACGTTCAAAGAAGCACTTCTATAAATCAATCTTTTAACTTACAGATACACCAATCATCCACATATAAATGGTGATATAAAAACAAAAGTGTCGAAGTTTATTCAAAACTGCTGAAATTTCTTCTGAGTTCTAATAAAATCGTGAAAACTATATTGACAAATTGTAAACGTTGGATGTAAAAATGATGAAATTTTTTAATATTAATGTTTTTTATTTACCTGTAACTACTTAAACGTTTTAAGGTTGAATTCCCTTTGCATAGGTTTCATGGCTTTCATTTTGTGTGAAGTTTTCGATTACTAATATTAAATTCATGATAATTAAATTCGTTTAAACATTATATATATGTATTTAAAAACTTGTTACCTCATTATATATATGCTCACTCATGTGTACATATATATATATAATGATTGTGTATCATACTATATATGAATTAGTGGGGAAAATGGAAAACGTTTGTATCATGTATGCAAATAAAATTAATTAATGAAAATAAAAAAAAAAACGGATGAAACGTTCCAAAACCATCAGCTGATACCCGAAACTGCGGAGAGTATCGGAAGCTATATATTAGTTATTTGCCATTTACATACATACCACACAATAAAAATTAATTTTGGTAAAATACGTGCCATGAAACATTACTAATATCAAGTAATTATAAAACCCATTCTATATTATTTTTATATGATTGCACATTATTATGAGCATAGAGTCGATAGGGCTCTATTTATTGAATGAACAAGATTCTGATGTTTTAGTTGAACCATTAACTGCCATTAGGAAAAAAAATTAACCATCGAATGCGGTCAGGCAGTGAAAAATGTTTCTTATACATACATAATTTAAATACATTTTTCATTCAATTTTTATATTTATACCTTAAAAATATCTTATCTTCACTATATACTTATTTTGCTTAGAACAATTATCATTGATATTTCTCTTGTTACATTGCAATTTTGTGATTAAAAGTAGGTAAACTGGTGATTAGGTTCAAAATTCAATCAAACAAAACTGAGGGTTATTTTTACAAAAATACTGAACAAAATGCAGGCAGAGAGAACGTTAAAGGCTAACTGGATGCGAGCGAAGATCGGAGTGGGTATGGCGTACACGTGTGCCAAACCATTTACAGAACGATGCAATGAACAATTTTGCCCATGGATAAATGAGGAGTCCCGTTTAGTAATTCGGTAACTGAAAAGTTTGGTACGCTGCCAATACAGGGGATAAAGGAAGAACGGACTGGTGTACTGAACGTGATGGTGTAGAGTGGTTTCAACATGTTACTCAAAATGATGTTCAATTTGAAAATTACGAATCATTTATTTTTTAAATTTTCTTTCTAATTTATTTTTCTTCCCGGGAGACAGCCAACCTATTGCGTATCGTCTTGTTACATTTTAAAATATATTTGTTCGCATTTTAGGTGAGTTCAAGTATTACGTAAGCACCTTTTGAGGGTGTTGAAATGGCCAAAATATTGCTTACGTAATACTTGAAACCTCCATTTGCATATAAATCAATATTTAGTCGTTCATATCTGTATTCCCGGAAATGAGATATTAGTAGAAGACGATTTTTTTCTCTTCCTCTTTTTTCGATTTCATAGACGCTCTTAGCAATAAAAAACTAGCAGTAAATTAAAAAATATCTATTTCATATATCCATGGAATCTGAATATTAATACAATTTATCAGTTTAGTAAAATTCGAAAATTTCAATCTTACTTTCCATTTAGCCATTTCGTCAATGGAGCGAAATTTACGTTGTTTTCATATTAGTTGAAATCACAAAAATGTAAAAAAAATAAGGATAATAATAAAAAATTCCTTACAAGAAAACTGCAGAGATTTCTATCACACACTAAGATTGTTGAAAACATTTTAACACATGCGCTAAAACATTTCAAATATGAAATCATAAAGACACTGCAAACAAAATAATCTCTAAAGTATTAGTACATAAAAGCACAAATCAGAAATATGATGCTGGTTTTTAATATACTTATATTAATTAGAGTAAGTATATATATATATATATATATAATAAAACTGTAAAGAACTGTGTAAAATGTGTTATATAATCATGAAAAGGTTCGCTTTTCATATTTTCATAGTGATTCTTACGATGTATTTGGATCTGTGTGTGTGTATTATTATTATTATATATATATCTATATATATGATAGTTTATAATATGATAAATGCTTCACTTTGTATAATTACTTTTCTAGACGAACTTATTACTGCTTATTTTATATCAAGTATAATGAAATAAAAACTTGATTTTGTTTTTATTTGGTTACTTATCCTTATTTTAACCTAAGGTCTCTCCAAATGCTTTCCACACAAGTCTATCCTGGGCCATTCGTTTCCACGTCACCCCAACCTCTTTTCTTATTTCATCCACCCATCTAGTTTGAGGACGTTTTCTAGGTCTTCGGTGGTCTCTTGGAATCCAGTTCAGAATTTCTGTTGTCCATCGTTGATCAGTTCTTCTTGCAATATGCCCAGCCCATCGCCATTTCAGTCCTTTTACTTTAACAATGATGTCCTCTACTCTAGTTTGCTCTCTCACCCAAGTGTTTCTTTTTCGATCTCTCCTAGTTATTCCAAGCATGCACCTCTCCATGCTCCTTTGCGTTGTCTGTAACTTTCGTATTGCTCCAACTGTTAGACTCCGTGTCTCTGATCCATAAGAGAGGACAGGCAATAAACACTGATTGAAAGAAAGAATTTTTTTTAGTGAGACGGTAATTAAGGTAATTTAATTTTTAAAGCAGGGATGATTTATAAAAATAGTAATATTGTCGTATTATTAAATAAGACGTAGTGGTGTTAAGTATTTACAATTAAATAAACCTCACTTTCATTCACAATTGCAATTAAATATTTACTGTTACAAATACAATTGTATGAGATTCTGACATTAACTTTGTGGAAATAGTGAGTAGCAGATGATAAATAGTAATATGTAAATACTACACAAAATAAAATTAAGTTATGTTATTGTCATTTTAATATGAATATATTACGCGAGATTTGAGTAAACTATATTACACTATACTGTGCAAAATATACTACATAATATGTAAAATGTGATATATATGTAAAATATGATACATA
>QLNU02015360.1:40002376-40081151 GCA_006491805.2 Dysdera silvatica
GATATAGAAAAGTCAGTTTTCAGTTTCAGTGCATTCGTCTTGAACCCGGGATTGCCCGAGCCTGAAATTATATGAAATATAGAGCCCAGGCCCGTTTCGGACTAGTGCCCGCGCTCGGGCTGATCTTTATAAGCTGCCATCTTTTTTTTGGCACCGAGGCATTACAGCCAAAGCCAAAATTGCGCCAATTCTCCGCCCACTGCACAACATTTGTTTGCGTGTTACGTTTGTGGTTTTACGGCTCAAAGACTACAGTGGTCATGCTGCGCCGGGACCTACTGTTTTCCGAGGAATCCGAACCTCTTAAGGCCTAGGGAACCAAACCCCGGACTACAGTGAGCAGTGCGATCTTTATGAGATCTCTGAGTAAGCGTTCTTTTTGCACTGCTGGGAGTCGAACCCGGATTAGCCGCGCAATAGGAGAACGCGTTACCACACTGCGCCACCTCATGGCGTACAACATTTCAAACATAAAGCAGAATGGCGTCCTTTCTTGAAAGTGGTTTGTGTCACGAAATGATAACTAAACAACGTGTAAATCTTTTTACCTAAAATATAATATTTATAACGTACTTCTATCAGAATTTTACGAAGTACAATTTTTGTTTAGAAAAACTGTCAAAACAAAAGGTTAATCCCAATTTCATATATACATAAACATATAAATCGCTTTCGTGGTATGTGAGTGAAAAGAACTTTAAAAAAGAAATGCAATACATAATATAAAATAAAAACTCTCTACAGTAAAATCAGTCAAGTTTGAATTTGCTGCAGAAACTGTCATTGCTTGTCAGAATATTAATAGTTTAAAATACTAGTATAATATAGTTGCTACAAATTCTCAAAACAGGACGCATCTTAATAATTTAGAAATCCCCGCTTGTTTTTGTTTTTTTTTGTTTTTGTTTTTTTGTTTTCATTAAAAGGCATTTTTGTGACACCATCTAATTTTGAAAAGAAATTCACTCCAATATAATATTTGTAAATACCGCGAAGCGAAAATCTAATGACAAAAGCGGAAAGATAAGCTATTTCGACGTCTATGGATGACATTAAATTTGGGATGGCATATCATGCATCCAAAACGATCACTTTACGTTGGAGAACTGGAAATTAAAGATGATTGTCTACGCAAACGAAGTGATTTTCACTATTTTTGCAATTTTTGTTCGAATAAACTGTTTCTGAAATTGACGATATTTATCCATTAAAACGAGTATTCTGTCCAATAATATGTGAAGGAAGATTTAGAGAATTATATTTTCAATGTGCAAAAATGTTCCAGTAATTACAAGCAAGTCAAGCAATAACCCCCCCCCCCCTCCCCATATGCATACAGGATAAGCTTCCACATAAAAAATAAAATTTAAAATCCACTGGAACTTCAAAATCCATGCACAACCGTGAAAAATCTTTTTAATTTTTCGTGATAGTAAATATTGTTTTTTTCGGGGCGGGGTTGTTAGTCCCATACCCAAAAGACCTACAGTTTAATGATATCCACCCTCGACCAACTTATTCCACCATGGGAATTGTACACGAGACTACGAGTTAGAAGAAAAGAGCCCATCGCATACACTGCATCGGCTATCAAACACCGGCTGGCAGAAGAAAGCCTTATTTTTACGTCACAGCAACTGCTTTACGAACAGTTCTGGAAGACACCTTCCTGATTACTGACCGCGCTTAATGCCGCTTAAAATTCTGTGCTCTCTATCATGTGTCTTGAACCTGCATTTTTCAGTATAGTTTGGCCGTTGACAATTCAAAAGAACTCAAGAAATAATTCATTATTTCCGAATTGTATGCAGACAATGTAGACTAATATGCAAAATTCTCGATCATTTATAACTGGTTAATATTTTAAAAATTAGTTTTATTTTATCCAAAATTATATACAAGAGAATCTTTATTGATTTATTTAGTTTTGCAATCCGATGAGTATATTCGAATAGCACGGAGAGAGGACTGACTCAGTGAGAATATATGTATAAATCAAGTAAGCCCTGGCCTATGCCCCCGCAATTTTGGGACCTTCGCAAAGAGAGGTTTTGAAGGAACCTGGTGTCATTTTAATATTGTTTATTTGCAAATGCCGGAGAAATTTTCATTATTAATACGCCTGAATGCTGAAGATGGCGAGCTTCAAAAAACAAACAAATATTATTCACTGACTAAATACGCAAGGAAATACCAATTCTTTAGGGGCCCGTTCTATTCTTCAAACCTAGTGCTCACAAACACCTTAATCTGACACTGAACTGACTATTTCTTCAATGGAAAGAGATAAATTAATAGATAGAATATAAATGTAATTTTCTTCTCGAGTTTATATTAACATTAGTACAATTTATTAGTGGAATCATTAGTTAGACAACATTATCTCATTTCAAAATGCACGCCTTTCTCGTAGGGAGTGACAGGGATCAAATATTTTTTGTTCCTCACATCTTATAATTATAGCTCGGGAAGTACAACTCATATTTTATAGATATATGTTAGTTTTTTTTTATATCCAACATTGTATACAAAGGAATATTAATTCATTTATTTACTTTTGTATCTAATAAATATTTCTAAATGGTGGTATTTTTGCCAGATTAACCGTTTCTTTTGAGTATTCCCCACTTGGAACAAAAATTTTTAACAGATGTAATAAGAATATAATTTTTCTATTCGTTTTTTGTTAACATCCTTGATTTTATGACTTCGTATTTATATCGAACCTTTTTAAACAACTTAGGTATACGCAATACGAAACACAGGGCCGACTACAAATCTGCGAAATCTGCGCAATAAACGAAAAACTTATTATTTTTCAAACGCGTTGTGCATATTTGCCCACCTATATTAATATTCTACATATTTTTAAAATGAAGTCCTATTAAATTAGGTATTTTAAGGTTAGTATTTTTGCTTCCAAAATGTACTAAAATAACTGGAATAGTTTATATAAGAAAAAAAAATCCTTCATTACGTAATAATCTCATTTCGAAGACAGGACATTGTTCGTAAAAGATAAGAGAGTGATTATTACTAAATTGAGAATAAATGCATCTTACCCGCAGTTTATAGCAGATGCAAGAGATGGGCAATAATACGTTAGCTAAAATGAAATACAGGACAGTATTTAAAATTTGCACTCTCAAAATATCTGGTTAAGTTTTTCTTAACATTTTCAAGAACGTATATATCGCATTTACGATGCCTAAATAATATTAAATAGATTAAAATAAGTTTGCGGAATGGAACGAGGAATTCCAATTCATGTATTTCTGTATGCAATATATCTGCATTTTCTTTTAGTTTTAATTGAAGTGTTAGCTCGTTGGATTCGTTATATATTAATAACGTTATGTTATTTATTAACGTTTATGTTATTTCTTGTCCTCATTTTTAAATTAATAAAGCGAATGTGATATATTTTGCTGGGAATAGTTAGATAGTAGTTAAAAAAGAATCATTGGCGTACGCAGGGGGTGTTGATGGGGGTTGTAACCCCCCATTGCAATGAAATTTTGTATATTTAACATAGGAATATGTGAGTTGTAGCTCTGTAACCCCCCATTGAGCCTATAACCCCCTTACAAACTTTCTACGTACGCCTATGAAAAGAACATATATATATTAATTACTTCATGACAGCAATTTGATGGAGGAGGCGAATCGAAATTTGCTATATAGTAGGGATGAGCATCGACGAAACATGATGTTTGAAAAATATAGGTCTCTGATCATGAATGTTTAAAAAAAAATATTTTAACCTAAAGTCATCATGTTTTAACTTTTAAAGTATTTAATTGCATTTCCTTATTATAAAAAAAGGATATTTATAAAATATCGGTTTATAACCATCGATGTTTATAACCATTAAACAGTGGTGCTCCAATTTGAAAAGTATGGAAATTTTTTAACTTAAAAAAATGAATATGTTTAATGCCAAATGGGGTAAGATAAACCAAATATTATACGAAATAAGTGTAAAAATATTAATTTATTAAAGAAAAAATAATAGGTTAGTCAATATTTAAAAAGTAACATAAATAAAAGTACAACGAAGTAGAGAATATGCAGTATAATAGTATATCGCGACGTAGGTAAATTTGTTAATTGCAGGAATACCTTTTGGTAAACATAAGTAGATATATAATACCAAATTCACTTCAAGTAAATATTTTCTGTTGGTAGCAAGCAACTACAATAAGAGAACTACGGCCGTAGCCAGGCTGGAGATAGAGGGCTTTTATTCCCTGAAAAATAGTGAATTACTGTAGAATTTTGTTTTAAATTTTTTTGTTGTGTATGAAATTTTACATAACGATGGAAATTGGTCTTTGACGTTAAAAATTTATTAAAAATAAATTTCTATATTAGATCTTACGTACGTCATGTTTTTTTTTACAGACGTTTCAGTCTTCGTTTATCTTAGGATAAGGAAAAGGGAAATTATATATTTTAGTATATCTCTATAAGTTTTCAATGCAAAATTTACATTAAGAAATTTATTCATTAATGTTAAATATATTAGTCTGCTTAGATATTTACTATTATTAAATATATTAATAAAATACATTACAAAACGTCAACAAATTTCAAGCCCGCCTGTAGCTTTCTGAACTCCTGTAACTTTCAGAGAGATATTTCAGGATTATCAGGACTTCTATAACTGGCGCCTAGCTACTGCTCTGAATTTAACTAGGAACTGAGACTAACAAATTTTAGAAAAGATAAAGATATATTACGAATTTCCCCACTCAAACGGGCTCTAGCAATAAGCGAATCGATAAGGTAGCCAGGGGCCTCCGACCAAAAGTGGCAGCAGTTACATTTTTATTTGCGACTGACTTCTTCGGCTTTATAGGGGGTTACGTTAAACTATCTCAAAACCGAATACCGTTGTTTACTTCCAATTGCGCCTACACAACTGAATGGATATCACCGTTCTAAAAAATAACAGCTCATTTTTTATTTCAAACGGCATTAATGCACGGCACTTCGTTCTTTTCTTAGTACCCCTAGATAAGAAGTTCCCCAGATAAGACAAGGGGTCATCATCCTAATTATTAAATGCGAACTACATAATGTATTCGTTTATCAATTCTGTAGTCAGTTAAACTTTAGCAATTGTGAATCAGTGATTCTGGACAATTTTATTAAAACTACAATTTTAAATTGTCATAACTTTCATAATGATAACATCAATACAAGCCATATAAATATCAAATTATATTTCTAAAGTTTAATTAAATAATTAGGTTAGCGACAATCAATTTAATAACTGAACTAATTTTATATGACTTTTTAATTGCATTGTGCAATTTGATATATTAAGATTTGTATATACTTTATTTTTATTTTTTGGGGAATTTTTGAACTTTTTAATATATTTCTAATTTTTAATTTTATAATGCTAAAGTTAGTTGCGCTTTCTTATAAATTTTGAGTTCTTTAGTCTTACCGGAAAAACTATTTTGTAAATAAATTCTTTTGAAAGCTACAAAATTAAATGTGTAACTCTCCTATTCAAAGTGACTTGATATGAGGTTAATAGAGTGTGCATTCTTTCTAAAATCGATAATCAATTTAAAGCTGAAAAATGAAATTCTTTTGGAATTTGTGAAATATCACGGTTAGTTATAAACTGCACTAAAAGTCCTAAAATGCCATTTTCTCAATAGACTTACTACATTCCGGCAAAAGGAAAATTCACAAAATTATAATTAAATATAAAAAAGGGGCGCTTACACATTATAAAACGAGCTACCCTCTACGTAAACATAAAAATTGTTTTTTATATCTGAAATGTCAATTCCGTACATTATGCCCATGCTCTAATTTATTATCATTTCGTAATTAGACTGGTTGAGCGAAAGCTGACAGTTGAATTTCTATTTATGTTTTAACCGATACGAATTAGCACGCCTCTTTTTGAGGGCAGCAGAGCCAACAAGATCGTGGAGAAAGAATCATTGAACAGCGAACGTATTTTATACGATCCGGTTAAAAGAACAATTCTCCGTTCACCAGAATCTTTGACATGACACATGCCCTTAAAATAAATCATCTATCGTATGTTTTATGACAGAATGGGGTTTTGCCAAGAGGTCTGCACAAGTGCTAAATAATCGACATCCTTTCGAAGTAATAAATTAGATTTAAGGCCGATAAAATCGTCACACAATCCGATGCGACCGTTGTCTTCCGCACTCAGTGGCGGTGTCATTGCGTCATCTGAAAACGTGGAGATCGCGCGTTTTGTTAGAGCGCCACCTTCGAAATAATAAATGTTAATACCATGAGGGTCGCGCGGCGCGGTGAGTGATGCGCGAGTGTTCCCCATTGGTCGGCGCCCCGGGCGGCGCCCTGTCATTGGCCGTCGCGAGTGCGGATGGGCGGAGCGCGCACCCGTCACCTGTTGGCGCCGCGTCCAACCGCTCCCAAGGGGGCGTCTCCCCCTGAGGTGGGGAGGGCGATCAGGAGCCTCGCGGCTCCCGGACACGAGCACAAAACACGACCCCTGGAGGGATCTCGACGTCAAATCGCCATTCACAGCGATGCCGTCTGCTGTGCCGGGCGCGTTCCCCCGTCAGTAGAACTCGTTTCCCGTTTGTCTCGATTGTCCCGGATCGACATCGTTGTGCTCCCGGACGCACGCGGCCAGCCTCTAAGGCGGAGTTTGATCCCGCCGACAGGAGCAGGAAAAAAAAGCCCCATAAATTCTGCCGGACAGATAAACAAGAGAGGCAAGGGATGTGTTCTTACCGCTGAGGTCTTTGGCCAGAAGGGACCTCCACCTGGAGAAGTCGAACCTAGAGACTGTCCACTCTCCCTCGAGAGGCCAATTGTTTCCACAGCCGCTTCGCTTACGACTTGTTCACCGCATTTATCCTCCGACGATACCCCAGAGGTTCTTGACTTAGACCCGGCACATTTGGACGAGTTTTTCCCTTCTTGGTGTGTTCGGCGTTTTCCCAATGCGGGACTCTAGCCGTCTTTGGACTAAACCGTGTCGGAATTGGATCCTCAAGACCGGCAGACATATTCAAACATAGAAGAAGCATTTCACTCACTTTTCAAATATCCAAAAGGACTTTGAAGCTCTAGTGATAGAGACAGGTGCCTGCTGTAGCCACCGTTCTTAAAGGACGAACAATCGCTGTGTTCAGGCTAGAAAGAGCTATAAGTGAGGTCGTTTAGTGACGTCACCGGGCCAGCACGTGGTCCGGGCGGGGGCGGATGCGTGTGTGGTCACACGCCTAAGAAGAATCAGTCCACAAGCGCCTCCAGGACTAAGGGATCCCAACTGACGCAAAGGTGCTTCGTGTTGTTACCCGACCAGGGGCCTCCCTAGCGCCGCTTGCCATCGCCTCCTCCTCGCCCTTCGTTGTGAGCTCGGGATTCCCCGTCGAACTCGGGGGGCCCCGTCGTCACCGGACAGATGATGTTCGGCTTGCAAGAGAGCGGGCTCCAGCCCAGGGGACCGATGGCCACCCTGAAGGAGGAGCCCCTCAGCTCTGCTCAACTGGGCAGTGTGCGCACCGGCTGGATGCAGCCAGCAATGATTGACCAAACGGCTGGCAGGTAAGACAATACATTCCTCCTTGTTTACTATTTTTTTTTTATGCATTGTTGTCTTAAAGCTGTAAGTTGTCTCTTGCGAAATGCAGACAAGAAGTCATGTGTCAATTACACTATCAAGCGGTGTAAATAAACGCTGGGATAAGTGTCGTATTGATCAGTACCTTTTCATGATATACAGATCTTTGGCATAGCCACTTCCTGATTTCCCCATAAATTCAACGACGAACTGTAACCTCACTAGTTAAATACTATAATTTGAAATCATAGTATAGGTGATGTTCTGTAATGTAGTATTGCAGTTTTGCTTTGTATCGGGTAGGAATACAGTGTCTTACATTGGTTAATGACAACACGTTTTCCCAACTACTGTTACTGAAGCTTCTGTCTGCTTAGCAAAACTCAAGCAAAAGGCAGTAGATTACGGAAGAGATTGTCTTTACTTTCATATATTTTTTAAGTCAATAATTTATTAAAACTATATTAAAGCTACCTGGAAGAGTAAACATTTTCGTGGGCCGGATTTTTTTTCTAAATCATTATTAACATGTCATGAAATGGATGGGGCAAACATAACCTGTCATTCAATTTAAAACTATTCTTAATTGAAACATTCTTCACTAAAGTCGAAACATTGATCAATTGCTCAATCCTGGCAAACAGAAGTCCGTAAAAATCGAAGTTGTGAGTTTAAGAAAAAAAGTCTCGTTTTATCGCTTAAAAGTAATTGTCACCGTAAAATATGAAGAAACAATCGAGTGCGTTTGCCACATTTCATGAAAAATGGACCTTCCAAAATGAATAAGTGTTGTACAAACACGATCTTTATACTAAAGTTAATTGCAATTCGTGATCAGTTACTATTTGCTATTATTATTGGCAAAATCAATAAGTACGTGCAAATTGAAATTTTTTTCTTTAAATTAATCGCATTCTCTATCCCACTTCTGGATACTTTTCCATGTTCGAATGTATCTCAAACAGCTCCATAAATTTTCACATAAAATTGCTTTAAAAATTGTACTATAAAATTGTTTTCAAACTCAAGACATTACTTTGTGTAATTACGCTGTTCAGTTGCTAGTTATAGGTGAAAATTAGCTACAGACATATAATTATTCGTTATTATGCGAATAAATAGTACATTAAATAGGCACTATCCAGTGCAACCCAGTTTCATATGCTATTTCGGTATATAGCACCATGTATAGCATTCTGGAAGTCATGGTTAATTTATAAATAGAAAATATATTTCACAAATTTGAGTTATGTGCAAAATTTCGTTTGTACCGAGAAAAAATTGAAACATTTTGATAACAAAAATCTGTCAATTTCGAAATAAATTTCAAGTACAAATGAAATAGAAAAAAAAAAGTAAACAATATGTAAAAATTAGAAGTGACAACTATAGCATTTGCATGAAAATTTTATTATATATTTATATATTCGTATTACAGTTTTGCAATCTGTAAATGTTTTTATGAAATATAGTTCGCGTATCTTTAACTTCAGTGATAAGATATGCCAATTGCTTCTGTGTTAATTTTGCCATACTTGAAGCACTGGTAAAAAAATTATATGAGCGGAGGATTACAAGGTTACAACTCCATATATATATATGTGTATATATAAAATTAGATTATAATGGGAGCTATGTATGAACCCCCATAAAATTTTTCTCCTGCCTACGCTCATAGTGTGAAGACAAATCTGAATTTATATTTTTTTATTTGCCTGCCGCACATAATACATGCTAAACTCAATAATATCAATGACAACGAAGAAAAAAAATTGCCTAACGGTACAGCACTTATTTCCAAATATTAAACAATCTGTTTTTAACTGATTTCTGATATGCCGTCAAAACACTGAAACATAGTTACGTGAATGAAAATCGATTGTTTCAGCAAAGACTACCAAAATTTAAGCGCAAATGACAATCATGATTATAAAACTTACAAAATAAATTAAAATGTCTACAAGCACGTAAGTACAAAAGTACATACATTACTATAAAGAGCATAATCACAGTATTCATATTTTGGTAAATAATCCTATATTTTGAAAATTGCATAAACACGTTCCATTCTAGTATATACTATTAATGGACTGTGCATTTGAAAAAAAAATATTGCCCTATTTTACCCATGCCAAACAGAACGTCAGAATTTTTAAATGAAATGTAAATGTTATTATATAGAAAGAGACAAATATTTTGTAAACGTAATTTTTTCGCCGAATTCGAAAATGTTTATCGTCCGGTAAGCAATTTCGTGTTTAAAAGCTTTAGTGCCGCAGTGTTATTTTGGGGAAACGGAATAGTTTTATTATTTCGCAAAAAAAAGATGTATAATTATTCGATCCATGACAAAGCATAGCTAATGCAAAAACGAAATTCAGTTCCGTACTAACAAATTACCCTAAATGAAGTAATTGATAGTCAAAAGCATGCTGAAATTATTGACAGAAAATTCCATGTTTTGTTCCTTAAATTCAAAAATCGATGAAACTGACAGTTTTCAAATCCCACCTTTCTTTCAATTCTTTTATTCCCGTCGTCGATATTAATGATTTCAGAGGCAGGAAATTTAGCATTTGCCACTTTATCTTCGGTTAAGGATGTTCCAAGTTTATAAATGAAGTCGGCGTATAAGATTGATATTTATAAACCATTATTTAATGTGTCTTTATTGATGGTTTGTCGGTTGGCGGTTAAAGATAAATGCAAACTTCTAAAGTATTGAAAAGATTAAAAAAGTCTTGTGACAACACTTCTCCAGGTAAACTAATTATGTTGTTGAAATTGAAGAGAGAAAAGAACATGCATTTATGCAATTCAACGGAAAGCGAAAGTGACATTCGCCCTCTGAAATCGATCAGAAACAGCAGGGAAAAGATTCGTGTTAGTTTCCGATTTAGTGGAAAATTTTGCCAAACGTGGCGCGTGGAATATTTATTCCATTTCCTATTTATTTTGTCGAGAAAAACTTCTTGAATATCCATACAACTCGCTTAAATTTTTCTTTTAGCTAAAGGACCTCAGCATTTTAAGGCTTATAAAGATTACTATAGCTCAATCTTTTTACATTCTAAAAAGCTCCTTTCAAAGTAGGGCCTATTTTCAGTTTAAGTACTAGACCGCACAATTAAGTTCTCTTGAACAATTTTCTAAATACTCATTACTTTTCATTATACTCACGTTCTTTTCTTATTTAGCATTGAAGTCGACGATAGAAATACGATGATTCTTTAAAAAAAGAAAGAAAGAAAAATATCTAACATATGTAGGTTTCCGATGGTATATTTCTTGTGACTTTTTTCTTCGATCAGTTTCCAAAAACAAAATTAAAGAAGATTTAGTTCTTTATTTTTTCTTTTTGTTCTCATTCATACACAGGCAATATAAATTTATATACAAAACGTTAAACGCTGGTAAAATAGCAAACGAAACAGAGCATCTAAGCTTTTATATCCTAAATTTATAATAAAATGATTTTGGTAGAAAAGGACCTCATATCTTAGATAATTTTGATTTCATTTTAAAAAACCTTCTGGTGCAATTTTACAAATTCCTTAAAGAATAGAAAACGGTGGAAAGAAACATTCAGGTAAACTGTAAAATCTGTTATAATTCTTAGTTAACAACAATATATATTAATTATCATTAATTAAAAGTAACGATCTTCAAATATCGTAAAATCACGAAGCAAGTTTTTCTGTATAATTTGGGCATCGTTGTTATATTGTCGAAACAAAGGCATAATTTTTATTTTTATATATATCTAGAAATCTTGAAGTGCAAGTTCTCGATGGAAACTATATAAAAACTCACGGTCACCAGACGTTTTTTTGATATTTCTTAAAGAAGCAGAAACGTAGGGGCATACGCTCCACGAAAATTATTTCCAGCTACAAAATTACCTCGAAAAGTAAGATTCGGAAAACTTTTAAATATTTAACTTAGTTAATCACCCAACTGGAATTTTGGAAGTTCTCCGGAAAACTTGAAGCCAACTGCAATAAATTTCTTCACTTGGGACTAGTTTTCCGGAATCAAATATTAATTATTTCTGGAAGGTGACGGAAGGAAACGGAGAAACAGAACTCTACAAATAATGATCCGGAAATGAAATCCAGGATCTCTAGTGGATCGGGAATTCGAGTCCCGAAATTGTGAGTTGTGAGCTAGAGGTAACGGCCGCGCATGGCGCGTTTCCTAGAACTATGGACAAGGGAGTCGTAAATCTAAAATTGTGCTTTAGAGAGGGGTCATTTCGAGTTGAGATTTCCACCTAAAGTGTAATCGAGAACAAAAATGGAAATACGCGCACTACTGACATTGTAAACGGAAAATAAAATGACATTTCTTATTTCATTTGTGGACACACACCAATACAACTCTAAGTTTCCAGATAGCCATGACTCACGTAAATGAAACCTAAAATTTCCTGTTTGGTGTTTGTCAATTTCAATTTTAACCCTTAAGGAACCCGCGGATGGTTGAGAACGGCAGAAACGGAGATGTGTGTACCTTTGACGACCAAAACACAGTGACATCAATTAGACAGACCAGCTAATTTCTAGAAAATTACCGGGAAACGAATAAGAACAATATTCTAGAAAGGTTAGAAAAAGAATTTACAGGACTTTAGAAGAATAAAAATGTAAAAATATTAAGTTATTTACACTTATTTATTTTTTAAACTTTTCGCAGTTCAAAACTAGACCAGTTGTAAAAACGTTTTCTTGTCAAAATCAAGCAAATATTTAATCTGCTACGGAGAGCACATAAAACTACTCCTATTGTAAAAAGGCAATGTTTGAGAGCAAATCAAATTGTAAATAGTCTTATTCAAAAATCTACAAACTTAAGGCTATGGGCTTGATATTACGAAAAGTTTTCATTCATATACGTATTTAATCTGTTCAATTCTATTTGTAAATAGCTTAATTTATTTGTAAATTCAATGCCATTTATAATTACAGTATAGAACAGAATTTCATTAATGAGTTTATTATTTATTGTGAATTAAAACTTAAGAAATACCTAAAATATATCCAATTCCCTCTATTGTTCTTAACTTTATAGAATTATGTCCTGTTTTGTTATATTTTATTACATATAACAAGACTGGCAGCTAGAAGCCCGAACAGATTCTTTATACCAACTAAAACGATAAAGCAGCGTTAATGCTTTATCAAAACTACCCCTCCCTCCCCAAAAAAACCCCAATGTATCCGATAATATATCTATCCGTTTATTAATATTAAATACGTATTTTAATAGAAGTAAAGCGTTATATATGTCATTTTCTAATCTTCCTAAACAACTCAAACCTAGAATATAATTTGTCTAGTATTGCCCGCTATAAATGAAAACACATTTTCAAAGCCGTGTACCTTTTTTAATAGAAGAAAATATAAATGTGGTAATTCATGTTTATCATTTAATATTTAACATAATTTTTATGAAGAACATATTTTATAAAATGAGCTATTCTTAGATTTTGCCACAAACCAGTACATTAGTATTTAAACAAAAATACTTAATAGAAATTATTTAAGGTGCAAATTTATTTCTTTATTCTGAAATATTATCGTTTGATTTTTTTCGAATAGTTTTAATGCCTATTTCACTTGTCTTTATCATTCATGAATGTGTATAAAAATATTTGTGTTCAGAATTATATGTGTATACAGAACTATATCACTATACATTTATACAATTATATAATTATACATTTATACGATTATATATTTATACATTTATAAAATTATATATTTATGCATTTATACAATTATATATTTATACATTTATAGAATTATATATTTATACATTTACACATGTATACACGTATGCAATTTTGAACTTTAAATGCTAACTCGACCACTACTGACATTAATTTTGTATACGCCTAAGCGCATACACAGTTATATTTAACTATCATTGTCTACATATTTCAATGGAAACTCAATCATTAAATAAAACTGTGAGTAATCTTATCAAAAGCTTTTCCCTAGGTGTAAAATTTAAATCCACTGCTAATCGTGTTTTGAAAGTGACGATGAAATTCAATATGAATTCTTAAGGCTATTGAAAAACTAGGAAATATTTAGTATTTCAACCGCCGCTTTTAGTTTCTAAATACCTTACATGGACATTTCTTTTTGTTTTGCGCCAGCACCTTTATAATAATGCATTCTGTTAAATTCTAAATGATGTGGAATATTACTTGTTCTTAGCGTCGAATTTAAATAAAATAAGTTTTTGTCTCCATTTATTAGCCTTGCGAGGCATTAAATAATACATGGGTTTAAGCGGAAGCTGGCGTAGCGATCGATTTTTTGCAAAACGCCGGAAGATATGAAAAATCGGTCTCTCGTAATACAAAATGCTATTGCGCCATCGGTTTTGCCGTTAACATGCGAGAGTTCCACTGAAATGTGAGGGTCGTTTAAATACAGAAAGGAAAAATCGACGGGTTTTAAAAACCACTTTGTTTTGGATAAACAAGATTACTATTTCAACCGGAACGAAGGTAGTTGTGTGGGTTAATCTGTTTCGGGATCTTGTATGCAGCATGTTGATTATAAGGTGGAGAAAAACAAGGGAGAATAATAAACAAGATCCCTTGCCCCTGGAATATGGTTTTTCCTTTGGCTTTGAGACTTGGCAGTGAAGTCTAACTATAGGGGCAAACTCTTTTCGCACTCTTGTTATCCTTCAAGGAAAATACAAACTAGCTTTTGACTTCTTCTAAACAGTAGGACATACTTTTATAATCGGTATTGTCCTTGTAGCAATAGTAATTCTTACTTAAACGGTATATTTTTAAGAGTAGGAACTAAAAAGTGCGTTAAATTGAGTACTCCCACAATAGGATTTGCAGCTTCTCACAAAAGATTTGCGCAATTTTTGCCGAAGTCCGATAGCGGCCATTCCCCTCACGTTCATGTAGAACATCTCGCCAAATAACGCCAAAATAAACAACTTTTAAACGTATTCGATTATCGCGTTAAATTTAAAATTATTTTAAAATCTTCAATGAGAATTCGACCTGGAAATACGTATATTACATACACAACCCTTTAATTGCTTTACTAATACTGGAATTTAGCAGTAAGCATTGCAAACAAGTCCTCTAAAGAAGGCATATCGACGAAGGGAGTACTTTTGCGTACGCAGCCGCGACCAAAATCCTCCCGCCCAACTCTTTCTCATTTACCGCGTGAACAAATCTTCTCTTCCGTCGACGATTCCCAGACACACCCTACATAATATGTGATTCGATATACATAATATGTAAGTTGATATTGTGAGCATTTTAAACAACTGGAGTGTCTCATTTAAAGATACTTTTACTAGAAACTACTTAATAATAATTTTTAAGTTATATAATTTATTGTATATTATTTAAATAACTTATTAGGAAATAGTTGAGCTGCATCTGATAGTTTATATTTTATTAGATGACTAGTTATTCTCTTGATACCTGAAAAGAAGTCAGTTTCAAAGTTGAAATATAATTCATTCATGAGATATCTTTCTTTTGAATTTGTTCTTTTTTCCAATGGCATATTTAAAAATAGGGAATTCATTTGAAATTGAGTTGATTTTGTATATCGTTGCGTTAAAAACACGAACTGTTTCCTCTGAGATGAAGAATATTGATAATGTGAAATGGACAAGTATTTTTAATACAAGTTACATAAAGCAGATAGAGATTTTTACAAACTTCGTTAATTTTATAGTCGTTTTTTATTCGTAAAACATCTATTTTGCCATTGGTTATGGTCGTGAAAATGTAACAAAGCTTTACATTTAATTAAACATGAAAAGACACTGGAAATAAATATTATATTCATTATCGCAAAATATTATTTTATATTGAACTTCTCACACGTTATGCGGTAAAATTATCAAAAATATGGTTTACTTTTTCTATATATATATTTTTAAATTACCAGTAATTAATATTTATTATAATTTTTAATTCTTCCACATTAACGAATTATTAATATTAGGCCCAATCTTTTTAAACATTTTAATATTTTAACACATTTTAACATAAAACTTTAAAAAAATCTCCCTTACAATACTTTTATAGACTGTCATAATCTATTTTTCATAAAAGTTCACGTCAGATCCCATTCCAAACTCGTCTATAGTGAAACTTTATATGCGCTCGCAAAGGGGAGGATGATAGGTCGTCTGTAGCTCAGTTGGAAGAGCCCTTGGCCGGATACCAAGAGGTCGTGGGTTCGGTTCCCACCAGGCACTGTGAAATCATTCTTTTCTTAGACAGCAATTTATCATCCAAAATGTAATAGTTTTAAGAGAGCTACTTAATTATGCTAAAATTAAACCGCCTCTTCCCCTTTGTGGGCGGGGGCAGCATTAAAATTTCAAATCGTGCCCACATTCTTTCTTGTACATTCGGATTCTACATCTAAAAATAAACAACTTTGTTCTAACGTATCCTTCGACATGAGTTTCTCAGAAGTTAGAAGTCTTTCAAACTGCTAGATATCACAATTTTTTACTACAGATTGGCACCTTGTGATGTTGTACAGGTTGATTAATTTGAACATCTTTTGTAAAAGTACAGACGCCGATGGCATAGGCGTACGCAGAAAGTTCTTAAGGGGGCGTTATGAGCTCAATGGGGGGTTACGGAGCCACAACTTACATGTTACACACACAACACTATGTTAAATATACAAAATTTCATTACAATCGGGGGTTACAACTCCCATCAACACCCCCTGCGTACGCCAATAGCCGATGGTAAGAGGAAAGGGTACTGGCCATCGGCGTAGAGTTCTCAAAATTATTGGGGGGCCCAAGCACATTTTATGTACGTTTATACATTACAGTATATGTAAAATCGCAATTTATTTCAGATTATTGGGGGGAGGGGCTTGGGCCCCACGAGCCCATATAACACTATGCCTATGGGACAAGCGTTACCACGTAAACTGTGAGGCACAACACGTAGACACAGTTGCTAGCAGTCTGGAGCGCTTCTAACTTTCATAAACGACAACAACATAAACAAATATTACATAATTCTCATAAACGTATGAGTCGAAGGTAATGTTAGTCCGGAGTTATTCATTTTTAAACGTAGAATTAAAACCTAGAATAAAAAATTGGGGTATCCATTTGAACATTTAATGTTTCCCCCTGCCCCACCCATAAAGGGGGTAGGCGAAAACTTAATTTTAGCATAATTAAATGGTACTCTTGAAACTATGAAATTTCGGTTCAGAGCACTCTTTTTCGCTGCGTATTTTCCGAGAAAAACGGGGGTCCGCTACTTTTCGAACACCCTGTATACACGCCTCTTTTCATTTTCAAATATTTGTAATACATGAGTCTGGGTCTTCGGTGGCGCAATGATAACGCGTACGCATAGCTTGTTGTTGGAATACAAAATCATTGCCGATCAACTGCCCACTATAGTCCGAGGGTTGATTCTCTAGACCTTAAAAGACTTATATTCTTCGGTAAAATGTAGGCCTACAGCGCTCAGTGGTAACGTAGTAGTAACGCATTTGACTGTCATGCAATTGACCTGCGTTACACTATCAATAGGATTATAGATCACACTAAGTTTCTCTGCATACCGTTGTCAGGGTTTCGTTTTCCTAGCAACAGAAGTTCGGATCCTTCGAAAAACAGGAAGTCTCGGCATATCATTATCTTTGTTGGCATTTGCGTACGCAGGGGGGTGTTGATGGGGGTTTTAACCCCCATTGCAATGAAATTTTGTATATTTAACATAGGAATATGTGAGTTGTAGCTCTGTAATTCCCCATTGAGCCTATAACCCCCCTTACGGACTTTCTGCCTACGCTTATGTTTGTTAGTCTTGTGTCATAAAAGCAGAACCAAATGATAGACGAGTTTTTATTGGATTTCCAACAGTCATGTATAAAATATTTAATAGAAAATTATTTAAATATTTTATTAAATACATACGTATAATATAAGTATTATAATATTAAATTACCAATAATATAATAATTATTATTATATAGTAATATGATTTAAATTATTATATAGTTATATAGTTTGAATTATTATATGGTTATATAGTTTAAATTATTATATAGTTATATAGTATAAATTATTATATAGTTATATAGTTTAAATTATTATATTATATGTAATTAAATTATTTAAATATTTTGATCAAAAGCTGATATTGCTACTTAATCCCACTCGTAACAATGGCAATGCTTTAAAAGGTTTTAGATTGACTACAGCAAGCTCCAAAAATTACTGTAACTAAATTAGACAAAAAATTTGATTTAAATATTGGATACTTTTCTCAATTGAATATCCTTTACCAATAAATATTACTTACTAATATACTTAATTTTGTTATTTGGAATGCAAATCTAGTCTAATAAATACACCAAAAAAGTTATTTTTCTCACTATCATATTTAATATACATATAAAATATTTATTTAAAAGGAGTGAAAATTATTCCGAGCTCTATTTCGTAAACGAAAAGTACATTAACGATTGCAGCTAATGTGACGTTAGTGATAAATTAGAAATCGTTCCAAACTGGTCAGTTGTCAGTTTCATCTTGTCTCTTGCGGACTGAAGTTAACGTAGCAACACTGCTCTTGTCCATTCTTCTGCTTAAACATTTATGAAATATGGACAAATATTTTTAACATAACAAATATCGACAATCAATCAACGAATAGCTGACAATTTTTGCCCATGTTTCTTTAGCTTAATAAAAATATATTTTAAAAAAATTCAAAGTAACGCAAATCGCAAAACTTGTTAAAATACACTTCCGGGTAAAATTAAAATAAAAGTCAACTTAAATTTTTATTAATAAAGGAAGAACTTTTCAAATTCGGTATTATTTCTTTGCGTATTTATAAGATAAGGTTTCGAAACTGACTTATTTTTAATAATTGTTTACTGAAATTGACATAGTTTGCTCATTTTCTTTTATACAAAATTCTCTATCAAAAATAGCTATCAATACATATCATTTTACGTTTCTTCTAACTGCCTACTTTTATAATTAATGATCCTTTTGGAGGTTAAGAATAAAGCTTTAAATTTGTAAACAATGACAAAAAAACTGAGTTTGTAAGTTGAGAAAAAAATTCTACTTTATGAATTAAGAAAAAAACACCACTCTAGTTTATAAAATGGCAAAAATTCATTTTAGTTTGTAAATAAACGATTGTTTTTAATTCCACCAACTAACATAAATATGTGAAGTGATGAAGGTTTTAAATGAAAAAATCGAACCGGCATTCAGGGATTAAGGGTCTGGCATTAAAGGGGAGGTGATTACTTAGTGCCTTGATAGTTATAATCATGACCATTAAGCTTCTTGTTCTAGGTTCGAATTCCAGTAAGTTTAACTGTATTTTTAAATGTGTATTGATTCAGAATACACGAAAAGCTTTTTGCTACATCCCAGATTATTCATCATGCAATATTGGGAAGGAAAACAAGTACTTTCTGTGCTCTAAATTAATAGGAGAAAAAATTTTGTCATCTCGG
Source organism: Dysdera silvatica (assembly GCA_006491805.2). Taxonomy (NCBI): domain Eukaryota; kingdom Metazoa; phylum Arthropoda; class Arachnida; order Araneae; family Dysderidae; genus Dysdera; species Dysdera silvatica. Next base: position 40,021,505 of record QLNU02015360.1, read on the forward strand.
AGGCCCGAATTTCGTTTTTAATTTTGTAATGCGGAAAAAAACAATCAGTAAATGAAAAGGACATATTACTTGGCACTTTCATCATCTATAGGTAATCGTTTGGCATCAAAGATTAATGAAACATTTACAGTTTCAAAATTGCATATATATATATAAAGTTGACATGATCTTAGACAGAACGATTTGAATATCCAATCATTGTTTTCTTGAATACTGTGATAGTAAAAGGATGAGAGATGCATTGCGCAAAACAATATTTAAATACGTAATACGCAAAAACGCAGTTTAATGCGAGTTGGAGATACATTTTACAATTGTTTGGGTAGAAAACAAACGTCCACTTTCTTCTGGTTTGGACAAAATTCTGATGAAGGTGGACGTTTGTTTTCTACCGAAACAATTGTAAAATGTATCTCCAACTCACAGTAAATTGTGTTTGTGTGTATTCCTTTTTTAAATACTGCGATACTAATTATCATACTGTGAAAATCCATTTATTATCCGTACTGTGACAAGAGACAACCATACATTATAAGGCATTTAAGGAAAATACATTTCCATTTTTATGTTATTTTAAAAATTAAAACATTTATTTTAAAATTTTTGCGTCGTGTGTTAGAGCCTCTAAACTAATAATTACTCAAACTATTTTACTAATTGAACTACTAATTAGCAGGTCGTATAGACTCACTGTGGGGGGCGTATATTACCGCGATCCTTTCCATAAACCATTAGTTGTTGGGAAATGTTGAAATGGTGTTTTTTGTGCAGTATGCTCTAGTACTTCCAAGAGTTGTCATTGAATTTTTTTAGAACTTTATTATACAAATTATGTTTTGCATTTGTCATGTTCTGTGTTGTTTTTTTGCTTTGCTATGCACATGGCCGTGAGCGGTTCCATTAATGATGTGTTCAAGTGTTTCTTATTTTTGCAGCGCGGGGCTCGGTCGAGCGCATTTTGAAAAGCAACCGCCTTCGAACCTGCGCAAAAGCAACTTTTTCCACTTCGTCATCGCCCTCTACGACAAGGCCGGCCAACCCGTCGAAGTGGAACGGACAGCCTTCGTCGGCTTTGTCGAAAAAGACCAGGTAATTTCAATTGTTGTTTTTCGATGCATTCAAAATTGCCTATGTCAATTACCATGTCAATTTCATTCAATCCCGAAACATGACATTTAATTATGGCACATATTTGCTGTTACATGTACAGTTGTACGAAGCCTTTCAGAAATTGTTTAATTTTCTGTACTGCCTAATAAAATTCAGAACTGTAGCGGAAACTAATGTAAAGTATTATTATAGAATGAAAATTAAAAAAAAACCCACTGAAGAGTATACGTAAAACGTCTTTTGATCAAAAGATCCAATATTTCTAATCCCTATAGCAAAAATGGCGATGCTTCAAAAGGCTTTCAATTGAAAACAGCAAGCTTCAAAAATTACTGCAACTAAATTATCTTAAAAAAATTCTGATTTAAACATTGGATGGTTCTCAATTGAATATTCTTTATCAATAAAAATCATTCACTAACATATTTAATTTTGTTATTTGGAATGCAAATCCAGTAATGTTTAAGTAATTTACTGTAATTTTGACAACTGAACGAAAGTATAACGTTTTAAGTTAATATAAGGAAGTATTGCGAAAATAGGCAATTATAATGGTTGTTAAAAATAAAATTTTTAAATGTAAGATAGGGTTTTTAAATTTTTTTTGAGCAAATTTACTAAAATTTCAATAATTGTGGTTAGAGGGAAGAAATTTCCAGTATGTTAAAAAGGTCCATGTATTTATTATTCTCCTTTTTTTTTCGATTAAAAAATAAACTGGCTTTAGTTTTAGCGGCTGCAACTTACATTATCCGCGTCAGAAAGAAAGGAGGAGACTTGAATTGAAAATGCGCGGAAAGAGTGTCTCTTCCTAAACATCGAGCTGCAGTGCACGTGAGAAAAATTCCTTCCGCTTTTAATAATATAATTGAATTGGATAAAAGGCGATAATTGAATTTCTAGGTATTAGCCCAGTCATCAATAATTATCAATGCTCAAGTATGCAGCGCAGCAACCCGTTAACAATTTTAGCAGCCGGAGGATGCAACTTCTACTTTTAATCGACATCTCCAACTCGATTACGTTATGCAATTTATCTTTATAATTAGTAGAATGTTTAACAAGAAGTTTAGATTAATCTTTTTATCAAAGAGAACCGTTTCAAGCCTACAGAAATTCGCCGGAACATTGGTATGAGCTAAAGAGTTACAGTTTGCCTTTCCAGAAATTGATTAAATGCTAGTCAGTTACCTTATCGTTAGAAGGGATAAGAAATGGGCATTTTTACTCGTATTTACCGAAAATGAGATGAGATTTCTCGATTAAAATTGCATATGTAAATTTATTAATAAACAAAGATATTCATTTATTACAAAATAGGTAGTAATCTAAAAGTAAACCGTATTCGTCAAGAATATCGATGATGTCGAAAAGGATTTAGTAATACACATTTTTTTTGTCAATTTTGAGGGAATTCTTGTTATTATAAATATGGATGTGAACCTTACGTTAAAACGTATTCATTCTTTTGCAAGCAACTTACGAGGGAACCCCCAACCAACGTGCCCGACGGGGAATAGAACCAAAGACGGCACGTTCGAAAGGTCTCAAAAAGGTATTAGACCCATGTCCAAGCTTTTTCCGGACTGGCCCTATATTTCGGAGATATTCCCCCCCCCACAAAGTCTGAAAACAGCCCTATTACAGACCTTGATATCTCATGATTCCATGGATGGATTTTAATGATCTGCGGATTTTAAAACAGGTTATCGAAAATTACTTGATACGTGTTCCAGCAATTTTCCAATGTAACTCAAAATTTTGAAATATTAACCTTCAAATGTTTCGGCAACACGAAAGATAATCAACCCCTGTTTGGTGGTTTTCCAGAAAAACACCGAATTGAAAATATTAAGCTTTAATAGTTCGAAAATGCGATATTTTACTTATTGTGTATTTATTATCTACCCATTTAATAACTTTGAGCTCGGTAATTTCAAACAATGCCCACCGCATGAAGTTTGGTTTTTGCACTTCTTGTGAAGGATTTTTCTCTTTTTTTTTTTAATTCAGAGATACACTCGCCCATTGCGATCGATAATTGAAGCGAGTGTTCGTACTAAACATTATTCTGACTTGCAATCCAAGTCTTTGGTTTTCACTTACATTAATCACCGAACATGAAGTGGGGTCCTCAATATCACATTTTGCTTAAACTATTTCCTCATCCTCAATAAAATTGAGAGAGGAAATTAAAATTTCAAGTTTTTTAAAAAGCGCGAAAGCTAAACATTTTTCTTCTTGAACAATTTCAATTGCATCATTTTCAAAAGTGTTCAAAATAGTGATGAACATTGAAGGGATTAATAGTGCTATTCATAATTTCAAATTACTGAAAATGACAAAAATTTTAAACATATATACTTTCAAAGCCCTATTAACTATCAAATAACAAACTCATCAAATCAATAAAAAATCATAATTGGTTTAAATTTAATTTGATTTTTGAAATTGATGAACGCATGATTAATTTCTTTCATATCTTAAAATCAATATTAATAATATTTAGGAAGGTGACCCCTTATAATACTCGCAATACGATTGACGGAACGAAATCTAACAAACAAAATCAGTTTTATTTCTATACTTAATATAATTATTGCTCAAATACGTCTCAACTCGTTTTGCTATATTTTCAAACAATTTTTCTCTTTAAACTTGTTTTGAATTCATTTATCGGAGGGGAAAATAACAATTATTATGCTCGCTTAAACGGCCAGAAAAGCCTACGTGATTTGTTTTAAATGTATTAGTAAAAAATATTATAACATGCTTTATAACTATTTTAAACTTTTAAATTCATTTCTTATTTACAGGCAGCAAAACTGCTCTGTACGTTAATACATATCTAGCAAGCGAACCTATCTGGATTTCGAACTAACTGCGTTGAAGCTTATTATTTTCAATGTGGGATTTTGATAAAAACCACCAAACAGGGGTTGATTATTTTTCCGTTTTGCCGAAAGATTTGAAGGTTAATATTTCAAAATTTTGAGTTTTACTGGAAAATTGCTGAAACACGTATCAAGTGATTTTCGATATCCTGTATTAAAAGTCACAGATCATTAAAATCCATCCATGGAATCATCAGATATCAAAGTCTGTTATATGGCTACTTCCAGACTTTGGTGGCGGGGGGGCGGCATATCTTCGAAATATAGGGCCATTCTGAAAAAGAGCTTGAACATGGGTCTAATAACTTTTTGAGACCTTTCGAACACGCCTACTTTGGTTCCAATGCCCGTCGAGCATGGTGGGGTCCTTCGTTAGATTACCATTTAAGTTAAGAAGAGAAAGGATTGTATGTGCGTTTAAGTGCAAAAAAGAGATTTGCGAAAAAATTCACTTAACTCATTGATAATAAGCACAAAAATTAGTTTTCATAAGTAGATCCAATGAAATCGCACCAATCAATTTCAAATCTGTTAACTAAACCGTTCTTACAAACCGTTCACACATCCGTCCGACATTAGATTACACAACAGGCCTTTTAAAGGAATCGATTCGACTCGATAAATTTCAATCAAATGAAACTGACACCCGAAAGATGAGAATGACATTTATTTCTGTCAAAATTCGAAGTCACAAAGATTGCTTGAATTACATTATCTGAAAACATGCTTTACAAATTAACGTAAGTTGGCGCAGTATAGCTCAGGTGTTCTTGCGCCATAAAAATCCAAACAAATAAACAACTTAACATAAAAATTATTGCAGTATTGTTTTAGAGCAATGGTCCGCAGTATGAGGTACGCGTGCTATTTAACTCATTAATGACCCCAATGTAATCTGGTACTCATTAATGACCCCAGCAATCTTTAATTGGAAAAACAAACGTTCGCAACATTTCATCGATTGACGTTGGTTGTCAACGATTTTATTAGTAACGCTTGAATATTAAAAAAATCTAACTAATTGCACAATAAATAAATTCAGTGACTTAAAACTTTGTTGTGTTTCTATCCTAAAGGAGTAAAATTAATAATTTGCGATGCATCTTATACTTTAATTTTGTCATTACATTTATATATGAATAGCACGAACGCTGACATCTAGATAAATTGAGAGATACCATCTTCGAAATGCTATGTATCCCGATTCCCTGAGTAGCTACGCAGTACGACAGAGAAGTTGAAAACCGCTGTTATTTCAGAGTAATAACAGGGAAAATGCAGAAATAGTACAGGAAATGGATGGAAAAATGAGATAAATTCTGTCGTAAAAACAGCTGTTATAGTCACTTCCTCTCAAGATGGAGCAGAAAAGAAAAGTAAAATTCGTAAGAAATTTGCTAATACCCTAAAATCACTTTTTAGCAATTTCGAACTCATTTCGAAATCTAATTTATATAAATTTATGTGTTTTAATATTACTTTTTCTTTATCAAGATTTATGTAATTTTTTACCAGAAACATTCTTTTGTAAAGGAAGTAGAGAATTTTTTTTTTCAAAATGCAAGCATTGATATAGCAAAGGAAAGTATATATATATTTATGGTTTATGCGATTGTAGAAGCTGTTCTGCTTATGGGGGGTCATTCTCTCCATTCTTTATGAGGCACAAAAAAATTTTCGTCAAATTTTTTTGCGATAGGTGGACCAAAGTTTTCTTTTCTGCGTTAAGATGACAGCCCGTTTTTCTTCATTCAGTTCTTGAGAATTCAAAAGTCTTTCTCACTAAAAGAGATTAAATGTATTGCAATTCAACATTATACCAAACAAAATCCATATTTTCCTCGTTAAATCGTTTACCACCATGATATACGGAGGTACTCAAAGGAGTATCACCGAACGTATAACTTTTAACAAGCATCAATGAGCGGGGTGCTTGCAATAATAGCTGTATTATAGAGTTAATTAACCATATTCAATACTGCTCATACTATGATGGCGTGGGTTTGGACTTTTCGCCCAAGTATCGAAATGAAGCGTTTCACACCGCGAGCACTGCAAGTAGATATTCCTCACACACACACACACACACTAGTTTACCAAGACGACATTCCCCAGCTTAAACTTTTCCCTTTAGAGGCTTTGTCGTGCGCGGTAACAGACGTCGTTCCCCAAGTGGAACTCATTATGCTTGGCAAGAACCCTGTGTCGATTCCTTCGGCACAACAGAAACTTCCTAGAGAGAATGGCGTAGCCACGGTTCCGCCTTAATTAAGAAGACAAAGTGGTGCCAAGGAGGGGTAGCCTCTCGTCAAGGGGGCCTATCCGAGCGGACGTTTGGTTTCTTAGCCATCTCTTCCTTTCCCGTGCCTCTTTCTCGTCCGACTCTTTGTGGGTTTGATTTGCCACAACGACCGGGGAATTTGTTTCGGTAAGCAGTTCATTAGCCGATGGAAAAGAGATGCATCCCAAGAGTTTAGCTCTAATGGAGTTCGTTAGGAACTTAGATTGTTGATCTGTTTGTTGGATATTCTCGGATCTTCCCTTCCACTGCAATTCCCTTGGAAGTCCTTCCTCTTCGAGTACCTCTCTCACTCCACCTCCTGTCCAGGCTGAGAGCCCAAAACAAACTCCAGTTATAGATTAATTCCGAATTCTTGAATATTTAATGGCGGCGTTTGTCTGGCCTCCCGACGACACTTTCCCCTGAAAGGGTGCCTTGCACTGAATTAAAAGTTACTTAGCCGAGTGCATGTCACTTATTTCAGTGAGATTCACTTAAGGTCGTCTGACCTTTTGACATCGAGAATTTGCGATATTTCAATAGTGCGACTCGAATCTTTTCCTAATTAAGAGATGAGCGGAACCTCATTATCTGCATTTCCAGATGAGCAAATGGTACGCTCCTTTAAAAAGTCATCGCATGTTGTCATCTCACGAACACTAAGGAGAAAAAAATCACTTGTAAGTAGTGTTCAAGCATGTTTCCGAAGGAAACTGTTTCAAATGCCTTGTTTGTGCGATTAAGCAGCTAATGTTTAAAGGATTGTATACTTTTGTAAAAGTAAATGAGTCCGTTTCTCGTAAAGATGCACGTATTAAATATTTGTGGAAAAGAGGATGGGTGAACTAAACACATTGCAATGATAAATTGTACAGTAACAAAAGCGACATCGAACCTAGCCCCTCTCGAATCTAGCGGGTCATACAAGATGATTAAACCATCCGATACTTAATTTAGACAGTGGCATTTTCCAACGATGTGCGCATAATGCGTCTAGTACTTCTTAGTTTTATGACAAGCGGGACACCCCTCCTATTTATTATCTTCAAAATCAAAAACGTACGACAACCATTGGCTAGCATTGGTAGGAAAGGGATCATTTTGATTGGATTCCTAAATATAAAAGTTTAGTATTTTTTTTTTCCTAATTTTTTGTGGTGTGAGATAACAAACTAGTTACAAGTATGAGTTCCGAATATGTCATGATTGGTTGTTAATATATCACGACTCTGAGACAACATTCAGCAGTAGAATTTATTTTTGTTCTAGATATAACTAGGATATCCTAGAACGCGAAATTCTATAACTAATAAACAACGTAGAATTCAGTGAGTAATAATATAACTCGAGACGTTCTATATTTTTGGGATAAAACTATATCGAAACACTCCCAAACAAGAACTCAGACAAAATTATACCCATAGCATAAAAGAACATCCGACTGATTTAAGGCGTTTTAAGCGAATACACGCTTCGTCATTTCACAAACTGGCAATATCTCTCTCTAGAGTGTAGGAAAAAACCGAAGACATAATTGGATTGCCATCTGCATCCTTTTCTGAGAAAATTGGATAAAAACATCAAAAGTGTCGGAGATTATCTTTTGATAATAACAAAAGAAAAGGTGTTGTCTAAATTATACTCTCCAAGTGGCAGAAATTTTGGTTTTGATTAAAAAACAGGGCAAACGGTAGACTAAAGCGAAAAAAATAGATTTGCCTCTGATATAGCATAAAGGGACTCTTTTAAGCAAAGCTGGTTCTACAATAAAAATAAATGAACATTTCGGGATGCGCTTGGTGGCATATCTTTATTATCATCATCATTAAAGGCAATTTACATGACAATTTACAATTAGTTGACTCCTAATTACATTTGGAAATTTAACTGTATATCAGTGAAAACAGCGACTGTGGATAATGCATAAAGGATATTTAACAGCAATTCTTACATGTTAATTTAAACACACATTTTTAAAGCTCTTATTTTCTACCATCGTTTGTCTATGTAGTATATATGTATATACACATTATAGCCATGTCTATTTGTAAATGATTAGCTGTCAATTTCAGTCGTGGAAAAATTTGGATTAGCAATTTCAACTGTAAATTGCATCCGTAAATTGACACGTTCGTTCCATTTTATTTGACGTTTGTAATGATATATATATATGTAAATTAAGCTTTTATTTAGTGAATAAAACCCATCGTATCTATTTATAATGCGGAAACAAATTTCCCAAATTCGTTATCTTTTTCATAGTTCACGTTTCAAAAACTTTTCCTAAAAATTATTACTTTTGCTTGTAGATGAGATTATGATTTTTAATGTGACGCTTTTCTTACCCTTTTCCCCACTTAAGAGGAATGCAAAACATCGCGATTTTCCTTTCCGCATTTTGCTTCCGACGCTGATGCCGGAAAATTTGGGATTTAGAATTCCGGAACTGAATCGCTTTCGCTTGAGGAAAGGCGTTCCGGTTTGATTTCGTCGGAGATCAGAGTAGCGAAGCTTATTATGAATATAGGGTCGCTTTTGTTAGGGACGCAGTTTTTGGTTAAGCTACAAACTGTGCTTTTGAAGCAGCGGCAATCTGTCCATTAACACCTAGAAAGTAAAGGTGCTTTTTTTATTTATTTACTTATCCCTTTTTTTATTTTTTTTTAAATGACGGAAGAGAGACGCGGGGAAAAGAGATGTACGCTTCATCGAACCGTTCTTCCTTCAACCGCAATTTTGTTTTCGACTCGGTTGAACAGAAATTTGAGTGCAAAAAGTTGGGAACATTTTTATCAAAGGTATCTTATTTTTAAGAGAAAACGAATTAAAACTCGAATGATTTCTAATTTAGTCTTTATCCAGGGCAGGGGAAAAAATTGAAATTAAAAACGTGCAAAGGGCTTACGCTTAAGGGAAAACTTTAAATATAAATTCCTTTAAAACATCCCAATGCGGGTCGAAAACCCAACCTTGCCATTATAAGATAGCACCTGGAAACAGTGGCGATGTTAGTGCCACCCTATTTATCAAAGTTAATTAAAGCTATATTACTTTTTTGTAAAGAAAGATTATAATTAAAAATTTTCGCCACATGAAAGTGATGGAATAAGGGAATGAGCGTACGCAAAAAGTTTATGAGAGGAGGTTGCAAAGATACAACTCCACATATTCATATGTATATATACAAAATTGGATCGTAATTGGGGAGTTTTGTCGCCCCCACAACCTCCCCTGCGTACGCCAGTGAAGAAAGGGAATACATCTCTGAGCATGTTTACGTAAAACTACATAAGTTAATAATTTCACGTTTTCAACATAGTATTCTGTGATATTTTTCTTTCTACGTTTGAATCTTCTTTTATGTGTTTTATTTTCAACTGAGGAGAATGAAAATGAAGAAGGGGGCAATGCAGGCAAAAACTGAAAATGAAGGCAATAGGATTGGGTATTGCTATTATATTGTTTCTATCAAGCTTACGATTTTGAAGGACCTTCTTTATAAAACATATTTTGTGAACTAATGTTTTCTGAAATAACACTCATGCCCCCAAGGGTTACGGAAAGGTAAAAAAAAACATAAAATCTAGGCAAAATTTATGCTTTCTCAAAATTTTTGTTTGTATTATATATATTCTTTCATTATTTATAATATATATGTATGTAACTTGTTCATTATCTGTTAGTAAGTGAATCCTGCATATTGTATTTTTGCTACAGAGTGTGTAAAATAACAACATTAAAACAATTTTTGTGAATAGTTTCTTTCAACGAAGCTTATATGGGTCTTACGACAGAGGTAGATTTAGTGTATATATATGGCCCAGTGCGAAACCGAAATTTTCATCCTCTTCAAAAAATTGTAATTTTTAAAATACTTCCTTTTGGTACAGTTGTTTTTAAGGGATATTTTCAGTAACCTTACTGAATCGTCATATTATAGTGGACATTCGATTTTATCTCAAAGAACATTTGTAAAATTGGAAGTTCGTACCTTGGAATTAACGAGACTTCACGGAATGTTTTCGGGACGAACGTAATAGTAAAAATGCAGAGTTCGTAAGCTAGGGGTTTGTAAATCGCAGGAAGGTCGTAAATTAGACTTCCGTAAATACGCCACTCTATTACATTACAAAATCAGAAAGCCATGATGAAAAATTAAAAAAAAAAATCCTTAGAATAAAAAACATTCATTTGTTTAATAATGGTGATTAGATGATCAAATTAGATTTATACTCCTCTTTATGTTGGAACCATTAGACCATTTCGCGCTCACCCCCTTACCCCTTGGCTTCACTCCAAGGGTACCTGAAAACCAGCACACCACTCTAAAGCCGACGCCACTGAAGATTATACCCCTATGGAGGCAAAACATTATTGACAGGTCGGACAAAACTTCTAAAAATCATTTGAACATGATGCTTTTTGTTGAATACTTTTAACTGCACATTTCATGTAAAATTTTAAGAAAGAAGGTGCCATTTAAAACAGACGAGACGCAGTGTTCGTATATCACAAACCCGTACATATATATTTTTCACAAATGCCCAAGAATTGTTTATGAACGGCGAAGTGTTGGCTTCTCAAATCTAGAATCTACTTTTTTTAAACAAATTTGGACTAGCAAACTCGCGTCGAATGTGATCCAGAGACTCTTGTCGACATAACGAAAGTCTAATTTTAAGTTTTTTGAAAAAGAAAAACTACATCACGACAGAAAAACACATTGGCTCCGAAAGCACGTGTTACCCATCTCTTGACACCGTCTTTCTATGTTGAGACAAGCGGTGTTCGTAGAAGACAAGACGGTGATTGAAGGTGACGGCAAGTCCTCTTCATCAGTGTCACTGTATTAACTTCAAATAAATCAGAAAACGCTAAATCTCGATTAAAAACTTCGATGGCCCAGTTTTAATTTTTTTTTCCGCTTCACCCCTCTTTTTAGAAAGATGAATTTCGTCGTGTCACTTGAATTAGCGTTACCTCAACACAGATCGCTGTTTAATATCGTTGAAGCCAAGTTGGATTATAATTTTTTAGGCAGATACTGCAACGTCGTTACTCTTTCCTGTCGCCAGACACTCCGTCCGGAAAGAGTCGAGTTATGTACTCCCTTAATTAAATAATATTTTCGCAACTGGGATCGTCCTTTGTTTTATTGGCCTACGACAGTTACGGTTTATAAAGGGTCCCGATTAATATTGTCCGATAAAATGAGTTTTTAGTCTGGGGGAGACTCCAAACCAGAACAAATGACGAAGTAAAGAGCTACTGGACCCATTCTCGTCTGTTCGAATCATTGAGTTGTGGGCATGTCTGTATTTGTGGTTGTTTCCTTGCTGGCGTATCCGTACTGAACTAACAATTACTCACTTGCTCCTAATAAACTAAATTGCAAATGAAACTGGCCCCTAACAAAATGGAGATTATACAGTCTTTTGTTGCTCCTTTCCTTTTTCTTTTTTTTAATAAACGATCATTTATCCGAAAAACATACTGTCTAAATCTAGTAATCTCACATATCGAAATTGATAACGAATAGGGCCAATGTGATTATTTTTAGCCAGCCTAATCCCTTTACGCAATATTTCAAGAGTTCGGCATGGAAAGGCGAGACCAATGTATATGAATGGATCTTACAAAATGCATAATAATATTATCCATAAACTACTGGCAGACTTTAGATTTCCAAGGCGTCGTTTGATCTACATAGACTGAAGTAAAGATACTTTAGAGAATGATCGTTTTATTTCCTAGTACCACAGTACTCAGTGCTGCTTACACTCTGCTTATTTCAATTTAATAATCTATCAGATTTGAGGGACAGTTCTTCGTTGAAAAACCTTATTTTATCTATGACTTCACGTATGTACATAAACTACAGTATTATGAATAGAATAGCAATTGTTCCAAACCTATGCAATAAATAGGTTATGCAGTAGAAGTCAGAGATGCATAAAAATATACAATGTATACATTATGTTAATTATGGAACTACTACATTTAGTACAATAAGAGTAAAACAATACATTAGGTAAAAAAACCGCACGACATTGCAAGAAACGTAAAATACATTTTGTTACGTACTCGCATTTAAATAATAATAATTTAAAATCACAATAATAATAAAATACCTAAAACATATGATAAAATAAGATAATACTGTGCAGATAAAGTTGAGCAGACATTTCGACAGAGAGAAGTAAAGATAGCATGCATATATATATATATTGCCTCTCCTACTTCTTATCCATAAACATTCAATTTCCTCTAAACATATCCTAATCTAGCTAATTTAATTCATAAAATTCTTTACCAATTCGGCCTTCATTCATGTGAAGTATATTCAGATTACGGGAGTACACAGAAAGTTCATAAGGGTTTATCGGCTTATAGTGCGGGGCGCTACATAGATACAACTTCATATATATATAAGCGTATATACACAATTTCATCTCAGTTGGGGTTGCAGCACCCATTGACACCCCTGTGTACGCCATTGATTCAGATCAATAATATAGTTGGTGCAATGTGATCAGAGCTATCTTTGAGCCATAAAACATATGTAAAGAAACAATAATTCAGCATTGCTTGTGATTTTCGGGGAAGACGATTCGTTTCGTCTTCGGTACTATCAGATTTCTTACACATCAGACGATTCAAAAAGAGGGAAGTTTGAATAGTGACATTTGTAGTAACGTGTGTGTTGTTCTCATTTATTATTTTTCGATTGAAGAGACAAGTATAACTAAGCCGATTTGTATCGAAACGTCTCCTTTTGCTATGGGGTTTTACCTTTAATTAATTCCTTTCCCGGAGATGTTCATGTCCAACCCAAATGAGGCGACCAGCAGTCCCAACACTTGCCTTAGTGGCCGTCCGAAGGGTATTCTATTGTGCAGCATAAGGTTCCAATCAAGTGAAACACTCCAGCCAGCAAGTTGTCTCTCTTATCTTCTTCGATCGAGCATTTTAGGTGGCAAGAAAACCCATCTTTAGGAATTCAGCTCACGTCCACGGTTCCTTTCTCGGGGCTCCTAATTTGGCCTCAGGACAAATCGGCGATTATTTTCCACGCCGCTACTTGTACCACCACACATCGAATCTTTGCAACCCTTTTTCTTTTCTTTCCCCGATCAGAGGCTAAGTGGCCAGATAAAAATCATAGCCTCTGGTCATGGCTTAGAATTCTTCCGATGAGCTGATAGGCATTCTATTACGGGAGATTGGAGGCCAAAGCTCTCGCAATCACTTGAAGTAGGGCCGTTGAATGTTTGCGGCAGAAAAACGATGTCATATTGCTGAAAAGGATGCTATTTAGAACGAAATTCTCTCATACATCTCGAGTAAAAATTCCCGAAGTTGCAAGAAAAGCATGTCAACCAGCAGATGAAATTAGGAAGATGCGGTTTATAAGATTATCTCCTGACTCATTCCCATTGCACTCGGATGAGATTAAACAAAACAAGAATACAAGTTCCGTGTGAGGATTCTGAAAACAACAAAGGAATAATCAGATTCGTATTGTTTAACATGTAACAGCCTATTATCTATGTTTAACTCATGTTTTCATCCTCTCTTGTTTATTAAATGCGAAAGCTTATAAGTGTTGATTTCTCTTTGCCTATAAATTTAAAAACTGGTGAATTTAAAGCCAGATCACCGTTATTAAATTAAAATTAGCGTAAGAAACACAAGAAGAATACTAATAAAATGGGACGATATGAATCTGCAACGTTGTTTTCATTGACGCATAAAAGTTTGGATGTAGTTTTGGGGATGCAAAGCTTGGGAATGAACGGTGCACGAATTCTTTAAGAAGTGATGGCAGAACACGGGAAGTTGAAGAAGTAATTTACGGGATATGGCTATAGCCCATTCAGTCACGGAAGTCACGATGCTTTGTTTACCTGTTGGTTGAAAGCAACACCAAAAAGTGTGATTAATGTGCCTGTGCCTTTGCTGCGAGGCAGGAATCTGTACATTCGCATGTAAACGAACCAGAGTGGAGAACCACGCTGGTCTCACTGGGAGTCTTGGAGGTCCGATGGGACTTGTAGAAGTACAGACACGAGACCATTTTCTTCTAAACACCAGTTTTCCGTGGTTATTGTTTCTATAGCAACTACCCAGCACAAAAAAGAAACATTCGTTGGCCGTCCATTTGTCCATTTTCTAAAAATACAACCGCGGAGGCAATTCCGATAAAAGTAAGCACGCGGAGTAGCGGTGGTAGAGAGCGTGGAAAAGGTCCACAGAAACAGGAGGAAAATAATAATAATAAAAAAGGGAAAAAAAAAAGCTAGTCGGCTACCGAGGTGGCAAGAGCGAAATAAGAGTAACAATCCCCGTAAAGGGGAAAAAACACAATAGCGATAAAAAGTGTTGGGCAAGATTTTTGAACTTTTTGGTAATTTATCTTCGCTTCTGTCACTCGTGTTACTTGTGGTGTGTTCCTTAACGTAATAATTGTATTGCCGGAACATAAGTCACTCTGACTTGTAATGTGCAAGCAGTTGTGGAATTTTGAGCTATGGGTTTTTCTCCTTGTTTCCCGTCGGAATTATAGGGCTCGGGGTTGTGAAGATGGAAAAATCAGTTTTTCAATACATGTGAGGGTGCTAGTTGAAACATCTTCAAGAAATTAAACTAGAACCGTCTTAGATTAAACTTAATTCTTAACAGAAAAAAAAGGGTACATTATTCTAATTTTAGGTGGTACTCTTTTTCGGGTACACTGATTGGTATGTGACACCAGTTTTGGTCATGGCAAATTTTCCGTTTTAACGCAAAAAATAGTATATATATATATATATATATATATATCATATTCAACCATTAACTATCCACTGCTGGATGAAGGTCTCTCCAAATGCTTTCCACACAAGTCTATCCTGAGCAATTCGCTTCC
Organism: Dysdera silvatica; assembly: GCA_006491805.2. Classification (NCBI taxonomy): domain Eukaryota; kingdom Metazoa; phylum Arthropoda; class Arachnida; order Araneae; family Dysderidae; genus Dysdera; species Dysdera silvatica. Next base: position 40,036,698 of record QLNU02015360.1, read on the forward strand.
ACGTCACCCCAACCTGTTTTCTTATTTCATCCACCCATCTAGTTTGAGGACGTTTTCTAGGTCTTCGGTGGTCTCTTGGAATCCAGTTCAGAATTTCTGTTGTCCATCGTTGATCAGTTCTTCTTGCAATATGCCCAGCCCATCGCCATTTCAGCCCTTTTACTTTAATAATGATGTCCTCTACCCTAGTTTGCTCTCTCACCCAAGTGTTTCTTTTTCGATCTCTCCTAGTTATTCCAAGCATGCACCTCTCCATGCTCCTTTGCGTTGTCTGTAACTTTCGTATTGCTCCAACTGTTAGACTCCATGTCTCTGATCCATAAGAGAGGACTGGCAATACACACTGGTTGAAGACTTTTCTTTTTAGACATAAAGGCAATTTCCCCTTCAGGATAAAACTGTTTCTTCCAAATGCACTCCAGCCAAGTTTAATACGTCTGTTGAGTTCTTTCATAATGTTGCCATCCATTGAAATCAGCTGGCCAAGGTAAATATATGAATCAGCAATTTCTAGCTCAGTGTTGTCAACTTGTATTTTTGTTTCCTCTACAAAATTATTGAACATGATCTTAGTTTTTTGTAGGTTCATCTTGAGTCCAACTTCTTCACTTCTAGTTGAGAGCTCTTGTACCATGTCTTGGAGTTCTAATGGGTCCGTTGAAAAAATAACAATGTCATCAGCAAACCGCAGATGATTTAAATATTCACCATTTATTTTTATTCCCTTGTTATTCCAATTTATCAGCTGAAAAATCATCTGTAAAGCAGAAGTAAAAAGTTTTGGAGAAATGGTATCTCCCTGCCTCACCCCTTTGCCAAGTTTGATAGTTTTGGTATCTTTATGTAACCGAAATTTTGCACTTGCATTTTTATACACACGTTTCACCATGTCAATGTACACATCCTCAATGTCTGTTGATCTTAAAGAGTTGATGACTGCTGATGTTTTTATAGAGTCAAAGGCCTTCTCATAGTCAATAAATGCAACACACAATGGAAGTTCATATTCATGTGTTCTTTCAATTAGTTCTGAATATGGTCTTCTATACTGAATCCATTTCGAAATCCAGCTTGTTCTCATAGTTGAGCTGCATTTAATTTTTCCTGCAGGCGATGTGTTAGTACTTTTGTGAAGATTTTATAAATAGGAGGTAATAAGCTAATTGTTCGGTAATTTTTCAAATCCTCTTTATCACCTTTTTTATGCAAAAGAATTACTGTTGCAGAATCCCATTGGTTTGGTATGTTACCGCTGTTAAGACATTTGGTAAAGAATTTTGCAAGTATGTCTTCTACATATTCTCCAGCTTCTTTTAGGATATCTAATGTAATACCATCATCACCAGGGGCTCTTCCTTTCTTCATATTTTTTATTGCAAATGAAACTTCTTCTTTTAAGATTTTAGGAGCTGTTCCTTCGACTATTTCAGTGTCTTCGTTTAATCCACTGTTACTTTCATATAGTTTTTTGTAGAATTCTTCAACTCTTCTAAGTATTTCTTCCCTATTTCTTGTTACGGTGCCATCCTCTCCTTTTAATGCAATGATGTGTTTCTTCCCAACAGATAAACTTCCTTTAACAACCCTAAGGCTCTTGTTATTTTCAATGGCTTTCCTTACTAGCTCACAGTTGAATTTTCTTATGTCTTCTTTCATGCTTTTGCGCAGAGTTTTACAAAGTTCTATGTACTCAATCCTGGAACTGGTATTTCGATTGTCCACCTTCATATCTCTTCGCCTTTTCATGAGCTGTTTCGTCTTCTCAGATAATTTGCTATTGTGCTTTTTACAGGTTACACCACCAATTTCCCCAGCAGTTTCAACTATTGTCTTAACAATGTTTTCATTTGCTTCTGAGATATCACTTTCATCAATAAGTCCTTCCAGTGCAGAAAAGCGATTTTTTAATTCCAACTTGAATGCCTCGGTATTTACTTTCAGTTTCATTAGATCCACCCTCTTACTTACTTGTTTCCTAATGAGCTTCTGTCGTTCTAATTTAGTATTTAAGTGCACTTTACATCTCACCATTCGATGATCACTTCCAGTATTAAATCTGTTCAGTACACTGCAATCTTCAATAATTGATTTCTTGTTTGCCAGGATATAGTCAATTTCACTAGTTCCCCCATTTGGGTGTTTCCATGTCCATTTTCTTTGCGGTTTCTTCTTAAAAAATGAATTCATGATGCTAAGGTTTTCAGCTTCTGCAAATTCGATGAGTTGATCGCCACGTTCATTCCTTTCCCCATATCCGTATTTACCAACCGATGTCTCTCCTTGTTCCTGTTGTCCAATTCTTGCATTGAAATCCCCCATGATGAGCTTGATATGTTGTTTCCCTTTGGTGTGTAACTCTTTGATTTCTTCATAAAATTCTTCAACCTCTTCGTCGGTATGGCTTGATGTTGGTGCATATACCTGTACTATTTGAAGTTGGTATCGCTGGGTTAGTTGAACAACGAGCCTCGCTGCTCGATCTGATGTACTTTCAACTTCCAGAAGACAGTCTTTAATTCTTTTGTTGATTAAGAAGCCAACACCACTTGTTCTTCCAGTTTCCGTTCCTCTATAATAAAACAAATGTCCACTTTTAAGTTCCACCAACTCTTCACCTTTTCTTCTAACTTCACTGAGTCCTACAATGTCCCATTTGATCTTGTCAAGTTCTTCTTCCAATTCCTGAAGTTTTGCTTCAGAAGCAAGGGATCGTCCATTAAACGTAGCCAAGGTCAATAACAAACGGCAGCCTGGGCCATTCCAGTGATTCTTAGCACCCCCTGCTTTCATGCCACACTGACCGCTGCCTTGATCAGGAGCACTCCAGCACCTGGAGACTAGGGGCCATGGTTTTTGGTGTATTAGCATATTGGAGGAATTAGCCATCATTTCACCACGCTGGCTAGACTGGTTGGTGAATTAGCCCTCCCCTTCCGCCTTTCCATCCGTGCAGCAAATATTAATTTGCCACATAGATAGAAAGCTCAGCCTGCACCACTTGAAGGCGGGGTAGGACACTAGGTTACTGGCCTGGCCGGTTCCACACATCGTCACATACGTTCAGCGTGTGGGTCTCCTTCCAGTTAGATACCAGCAACCCTTTTGCAGGCCATATATATATATTTAAATATACAGGGTGTTCAGTAACCCTCGGATAATAACCACACAGCGGTATTCCTGGAACAATTTTGAGATATAATATTGGTTTTCATTTTGGTGACAGGTCGGTCAATACTTTTTGTGATATTAGCCAAAATAGTCCAACCAATGAGGAAGCTGTCTGCATCTGTTGACACCTTCATAAGTTAATTTAAGACGAGTTACAGAAAATTTGTTTCTGCGTAGGTGTGGTGTAAAGCACTAGGCAATTTAATTGGCAATTTAATTGGCAATTTAATTTCAAAACCGAAACGCAGGCGCAGGGCTTTTTTTTTAGTCAGTTGGATAGATTTCACTTCAGGACTAATGATTTTAGTATTGTAACCGTCCAACAAAGTCAGCCTACTTCTGAGTAAAATCTATCCAATTGGCTAGAAAAAATAACTACGTTTCGCTTTCGAAATTAAATTACATATTAAAGGGCCTAGTGCTTTACACCCCACCCATACAGAAACAAGTTTTCTGTAATTCGTCTTAAACTAACCAGCGAAGGTGTTAACAGATGCAGACAGCTGGCTCATTGGTCGGACGTTTTTTGGCGATTATCACAAAAAGTATTGACCTGTCACCAAAATGAAGGCCACTTTTATATCTCAAAATTGTCCCAGGAATACCGCTGTGTACTTATTATCCAAGGGTTACTGAACACCCAGGATATATATATATATAGTCCCCGTCAACTTGTTCCTCAGCACTGATTATCGTTGTTAAGGAATTACCACATTTCCTCTTATCAACGTTAGGAACTTAAACGCAATGTTCCTGTGACATCAGTAGTTTATGCGTTTCAAGGAAGATGAAAGCGTTCTCGCGAAGAAACATTTTCATAATATGGTGTCATTTAAACTTGTATTTCATAATCGTTTTCACTCTAAGTAAATGAGATGCATGCAATTACCTTCCTAAAATTACCTATCTAAAAATAACGCCCATCTTCAAGATTTACCCTGAGTAGTGTCATCCTTTCAAACTGATTGCCCAGTTCTTATCTCATAGAATAAGCGTTTAGAGACATGGGGGAATGGCAGTTTTTTGATTTGGTGTTTTAATACGTATCTTCCAATGTCCTTGTTAAGGAACTCCTCCCCTCTCGAAGGGCTTTTTTCGACTGATACTTCTCTCATAAAGATTAAGCTGCAGATCAGCTTGGTAGACAGAATGCCGCCTTCCAAACAGTATGATAATGAGGCCGCGCTAATAAAATTGCCCAGGAGAAGAGGTTAAAACCTGAAACCTCACTGGAGAGAGTCCTCTACGACTACCCTAATTTTCTTTCATTTGCAATTAAGAACATGGACTCTTGGGACCCATTTTAGTGCCATCACTAGATGAACTGTTTACAGTAGGGTATTTCATCTCCTAGGAGACGCGAATGCAGGCTCTAGAGCAACGCCGGTTTCCTGCGCTTAGAATCAGTCGCAGCACTGCTTCTGGTAACGACGCAAGTTTTAATTTTCTCACATTTTCGTATAATGGAATCGTTCAATGCTTGTTTTTAAATTGCATACTATTTGCCCCAGTATGGCGACAATTCCGACCCTTTTCTAATGTTTGTTTGGAACGGAGCAACTTTATTATTTGAGATCTCATTTGCGAACTCCGTAAGTTATGCATACAATCAAATCAACAAGTTGTTTACCGTCGTCTCTGGATCGTCCGTTGATATTTTGCGTTAAATTATTTGAGTTCATTACTCGCGTCCAGTAAATAATAAAAATCGGAATACAATGTATGTTGATAATAGGGAGCACACAGCCTTGAATTAGATGGTATTTCAAAGGTATCAAAATTGTGTTTGCAGATTTAAGAATTCCGCCGTTCAGGAGGTATGAACATTCGGAAAATAATCGAAAAGCTAATGTCAAAGATGGGCGTAATGTTGTGATCTGAACGCCAAATGGAAGCAAATCGCCCGATATACCCCACTTTTGACACATACAGAAGCTTTTAAAACTGATACGTTCCTGTACCTCTTTGTACGTACAATTTTCACCAAAGTTGGCTTTAGTTTACTTGATAAAATGCCAACCATAAACATGTTGGGCAAATAGTTTTTGAAAGAACGAAAACCACCTGATATAAAAGCGGTTGCATCCCTATTAGCTTCAACGAAACTCCTATATCGAGAAATCTGTCTATTTTACAACTCATCAAAAACGGCACAACAAAAGCATCTCCTTTAAAGTTATGCCTTGTTATTTATCCATGCATCGGGTTCAACTAGAGAAATTCGATTTGTTAGTTAGTTTTTAAAATTTAAAGCCGTACGCTAGCATAAACGGCGCAAATAAAAGCTTTACTGCGGTTAACCCCAGCAAGATGCTTATTTTGCGCGACATTAACCGCGAAATTTCCAAAGGGCCCCCTTTTCCTGCCCAAACCACATAAATGGGGTTAGGGTATCGCATCAAAATCTTATTTGTACTTTCCGAGCGGGAATTTCAGCGTTACGTTTCAGATGTGGAATAATTACAGGCGCAGCATTTAATGAGAGAGGCATTCTTATCAACTTAAGTTAATGATACCGGGAATGAACGAATGTATTTTGCTTTTCTTCCTCTCTGGATTAGTTGGGAGGGAGCTGGCCGGGGGAGCGACCCAGTATCCACGCGTGTATTTATTATATCTCATTGAAGAGGGGGGATTTATTTCAACGATTTTAGTTTTCTTTCGAAATTGCCACCACAGGCGTTGAGCATGGAGGTTCCTATTACCTTCGTTGCTAATACACAAGTTTGCTTTTTCGTTGATTGTGGATTGGAAACATTTTGAAACTCGTGACAATTTCATTTCGCTGATTAGAAGATTGAATCCAGTTTTTGCCGATGCTGCTTGCGTTGTCCAGTTTTCTGGTCTTTTGCTTTTTCGCACTTGGGGGAAAGATTCTGGAATGGTGAGAGGTTATATTTAGCATTGACTTGGACAACTTTTTTTGTCTTCTTCGATGAGAGAGAAAAATTTCCCTATGTTTTTTGTGCCATAACCGAAAATAAAATTTGAGTTTATTGTTGCGTGGTGTGTGTGTGTGTGTGTGTGTGATCGTCTTCTCTCTCTTTTCATTGTGACCATCCCATAGGAATTTAAATTTGTCAGTACTGTAGTTGTTGGCGTATATGAAAAAGGCTTAAACGCATCTTTAAGATGATGGTACAGCATCAGAAGAGATAAAGGAAGAAGTATTATGGATTTCGAACCAAAATACCATATAGGCGACAAAATACCTAGAAAGCTTTACAATTGCCTCCCTTTTATGGTTAAAACGGAGGTTATAAAACGAATTCTACTCTGCTTAAAGTAGAGCAATGAATGGTCTGATAATTTTTTTACCTCCTTTTCATTTCTTTCTTATTAACATATGTACATATTGTATATATGTAATGATATGTACATCTTCCGCACAACTTCAATGATTGCGGTCGTTTCTTCTGCTTTGCATTCTTTATCCCTTGCTATTGTTCTTTCGGTATAAATAAAAAATTCGGAGAAATTTGTATTGGAATCCACAAATATACCATTACGGGGACACTATTGCCACACATTAATAAACATTTGTTTGGAGATATTTGTATTGTGTAACCGAAGGCCCTTTAGTAGCTTAAAGCCGATTTGCAAAAAGTAGCGTATTGTGATGCTTTATATAATATTGTATTAATCAAATATACATTATTAATGTACTTACAATACCTATAAAAACTAATTTAATGTATCTAACGTAAGATTTTAAAAGGGGACGCGCTATTCCAGAAAATAGATACGTGTTATGACATCCCAGAGGGTCAATGTAGGTTATGAATTTCATATCTACTTAACGAAAGGTGGGAATTTTGCCTATTTCCTGGACAAGCCAAATCTATACTTTTAAACTAACGATGAATTATTTCACACATTTCTAGTGTGCAGCTTCCAAACTGTTTTGTAAAGCTTCCTACAATTTCTGAAGAGTTAAAATTGTTATACTTATTCGCTATAATGCCAATATCACAATAGAAGCGTTTAATATGGGTATTAATTAGTGCGTGGGTTCAGACTTAATTTTGGAAAAATGTTTAATTTTTTTAAGTGAAATTGTTCCTATTATTCTTTTTCCCAATGATCTTACCATCTATGATGTGGTAATTAATATGTCTCGAATTTTACATTAGTAGCTTATAAGTATGCTACAATTCATATCAAATTAATGAGTAGTTTTATAACCTACTCAAAGGAATTGTCCATTTAAATTTGTTTTTTAAGGAAGATGGGTTGTTAATACATTATATTTAATGTTCTATATAATGATAAACAATACCTTGCTATGTGTGTGTGTGTACGATAAGTAACTTTACATAATCTCCATCCATCCATCCATCCATCCATCCATCCATCCATCCAAACAAACAAACAAACAAATAAATGAAATTTATTTATAACGAATTCACAGCTATAACGGACACATTAGGTTAGTTTGTTTTAAGTATAGTGCATATGAGTACATCGAATAAAGGCTATAACAAAGAATATCCTTCTATCCTTTGATGTTCGTTTTAAACGAGTTCGACTGTATATATGTATACAGGGCTTGACGAATTCGATCGCCAGAGGCGACTGGATTTTTGCGATTGGCGAGAAGGGACAACCTTTATTTCTTGCTAGATTTCTAGGTTTTCTTATTGAAGCGGGCGAGTACGATTTGCCGCGATTTGTTGAGCTACATACTTGTATAACACTGGCGTACGCAGGGAGTGATGATGGGGTTTTAACTCCCCATTGTAATGAAATTTTTTATTTATTTGTTTATACGTGTGAAGTAGTACATATTTAATACACACAACAACAGAATTGAAGGTATTATATCACACGTGTGTGTCCCGAGTACATGCTGCAGCATAACCCGCTCGAGACCCTGCAGAAACAAAATAAACACTCGAATAACTCATCAATAAAATTTTAAATTACCTTGTTTAGGGATTTTGTCATCGCTCCTGCAGCTTTTCCTCAATCAGTTCCCTTTTTAAATTATTTTTAAATTCTTTATAACTCTTTATTTCTCTTGTTTCCTCGTTTAAGACATTCCACAATTTAGGTCCTCTATATTTTACGTTATTTCTGCTTTTTTTGTTCTTATTTTAGGTACGTGTAATATTTCATCTGCTCTCGTTATTAATCTTTCATTCAAGTATTGTCCATATGTTATATTTATTATTCCATTAAATCTTTTATTTTGGATTCTTCCGTACATTTTGTTCAGTATACAATATGCGTATAATTTGCTTACTGGAATAATACCAATTCCTTCCAATATGACTCTCCAATCCCACTCCTATTTACCATATAGTGTTGAAAGAAATTTACTCTGAATTTTTTCTATTAATTCTAGATTTGTTTTCCCTATATTTCCCAAATACAATCACAGTACATAAGATGACAATAAGCAAATGCATAGTATAATTCAATTTTTATGTTTTTGGATAATACCCTTGCTATTTTTTAATTAACCCCATACCTCTAGTTATTTTCTTAGACGTTTTGCCTATACGTACATTCCATGTTAAGTCTCTTGTTATTGTTACTCCCAAGAGGACATAGGGCTATGTGAGTTATAGTTCTGTAACCACCCATTGTGTCTATAACCCCCCTTATATACTTTCTGCGTACGCTTATGATGTATAATATCATACATGTGGTTATACGGTATAAGGTAAGGAAATGATATTTGCTAGTTTAGAGCCCTGAAACAAATGTATCAAATAAATACTGAACAAATTAAATATTCCGCAAATGATCGATCTACTTGAAGACTAAAAGATTCATAGCAAAAATATTTACCGTATACCCTAACGTTATTTATCTGATTATATTGCCACATGGCATTTATGAATAGGTGCTAAAATCTTAAAATTGATTTTGTATAAATTACGCATTAATAAATAAGCTTTTCGCCTATGAAAATAACGGCGATGAACTTGGTTGCGCACGCAACCAAGGCTAATTCAACCATTGGCTAATTCACACAAATAGCCCTGATTAACAAACAAGGCGGAATCCAAAAAGCTATATAGACGACATTATTCTGACATCTAGGCCAATAACAAACAATAGAACTTATTAATCGCAATTAGTACATTATCATTCTCCTTCGGCCATAATATCTGTAGCAGCTCTTTAACATTATGGCTAGGGCCATAGCTCGCCCCCCCCCCCCTTCTGGAAAATATTTTTCCTGAAAATAAATTAATTTAGAATTTTATTTTGAATATTTTGTTTTGTATAAAACTTTTATACAATAATGAAAATTCGTTCTTTAACGTTAAAAATATATTCAAAACATTTTTTTTTATTGTAGATCTTTTGTATATCAGAAGTTTTTTGCACAGAAATCTGAGTTTTCTTCTACTCTATAATAGGGAGAAGGGCAACTTTAGTATAATAAGTAATAAGTTTAAGTATAATAAGTAATAAGTTTTAGTATAACAAGTAATGAGTTTTAGTATAATAAGTAATGAGTTTTAGTATAATAAGTAATATAAGCTTTCAATGCAAAATTTATGCTAAGAAATTCGTTCATGAAGTTTACCATAAGAAATTAATTCACGAAATTTTACCATAAGAAATTAATTCACGAAATTTTACCATAACAATTTAATTCGTTTTCATGTTAAAACCGCTCGTACGGTCTCGTATTGTTTGGCGCAGAATTACCCTAGCTCCGCTTGCGCTTTAAAATACAACCTACCAACTAATCAACTTATTCATTAAGCCTAAATATATTAATCTGTTTAGATAATTATTATTAATAAATACCAATGGCAGATCCAGGATGACGTTACGTGAGGGAGGACGGTTTCGGGGCTTTCGCCGGGAAAATTTTTAGTTTTGGACTGTTAAATAGTTTAGGTAAATGTTGTTATATTACTAGCCTTCCTTTATACTCACCAAAATATTTAATTTACAACAATGAAGTAGAGTTGGGCTTTCCTTTAATTAAACTATATGGTTTAGGGTAGATTATAGTTACGTATGACAGAAAGATACGCTAGTAAAGGAGGGACCCTGGTTCGAATCCAGGATGGGGAAAGCGTCTCTTTTTCTCCAAAACACATAAGCTCTAGTTTGAGCTGTAATTAATACGTGGGTGGCAAAAATTATTGTATGAGACATATACAATAACCAAAACGATAATTTACAATGTAATTAAAAGGACAAGTTTAAATTTAAATTGCAAAAACTTCGTAATGGTTTTACTTTTTTTTTATAACAAGCAACTTTTAAAAAAAATTAAGTTTAGTAAGTTGAGTAGTTTAGTAATTCGTTACTTATTTTTATTATATTTATACGTGAGTGTTGAAAATTATTGTGTAGTTTAGTGTTACGTGCAAAGTCAAGCCATCTTGGTTTCTTTGAAAATTTGTCAATCACTTTATTTACATCAATATGAATATTTTTGTGGGTGTGTATTAAAAGTCTTTCTTCTGTCATCCGCGTTCGAAGGCAAGTTTAACGGCGCTTCAACTAACGCAACACTTGCTGAAAACATAGCTTTAAAGGGTGAGAAGCTCGTAAAGTCTTGTAAAAAGTCTTGCTCTCATTTCTTGAAGACTTAGAGAATTTGGACACCAGTGTAAGACTTTTGTTCATTACAGTTGTAACAAACAACACATAAAATATTCTTCATTATCTTTTTTTTCTTCCTGCGGCACGTTTGAAAAATTGTAAAAAAAAAAAAACTCTGACGGGTGGAGCGATCGCCCTCTCTGCCCCTCGCCGAATCCGTCAATGACAAATACATTAATTTAACATTAATATTAATTACATTAATAACAACTACATTAATTATTAATGAAATACATGAACAATTAAAGAATTCTAAGTTCCCCTGTAGATTTCCGAGCCACCCCTCCAAATTTATGATCCCCCAGTAAAGGGCGTCTAGCCACAGCCCTGACGATAGCATGTCTGAACCGGAATATGATTTTCTCGAAGCTCTGGTCAGGGTTCAAGTCGAGAATGGTGCTTCTCCCGAAATCAGATCCGACAATCAGGTTCCAACAAATTTCGCAGGAGGTTACAAATTACTATCAATATTCAATTTACTTAATGGGATGTCCAGGAAGGCAGGCTTAAAAAGGTGATTACGATCATTATGGCTCAAGATGAAACAAGGATTTATCGATAATTAACTTGACCTAAGTGTCAGAATACTGTTGTGTATCAGAATACTGTAGTGTAACCATGTTCAAGCTCTTTAGATCAACGGCTCTCTTAGTCTTTAAATAAATATTCACAGCTTTTCTATACAAAAAAACAATTTCATACCGAAATTCATCTTCCTCACAGGGGTTCTGCGATTGTACAATGGTAACGCGTTCGCTTTCGCACCTTTCTTTCTGGTTCGATTGATAACGACAGGCCTGTAGTCAGGACGATAGGGCAACTGGGGCAAGGCAAAGAGCATGTGGGCACAGGGCACCCAGGGATTGTTCTATATATATGTATATATGTGTATGTATCTATGAATAGCTCGATGGGGCAACCAAGCCAGGGCCAGCAGGGCGTAGCCCAGGCTTGGCTACAGACTTGCATAATGGTGACCCCCGCTCCTCCCCAAAAAAATGGGAGAACGCTTACGACTAACTGCTCATTGTAGACTAGGGATTGGTTCGTTACGTCTTGAGAGTTTGGGAATTGCAGGTCAAGGAGCCGTTATTGAATATTAAAATTAATAGGACAGATTAAGCTAATGCTGAAATATACCAAAAAGGCAATCCCGTAACGTGGAATCCCAGCTGAATAAAATAAATAATTCGAAGTTAGTAACGGCTTGCTGACAGACATCTACATAGCACCGGGAAATAAAACTTTTTACTATGTAACGCCAATTTACTGAATATTCTGTGGAACTATTAATTTTATTTAATTAGTATAAATTATCAATTCACCGGCCAATGAAATGGCAATAATGTATCTAAGTCAATTGAATTTATGACCGCAACTCTCACCAAGTGGGGATAACAAAAAGACGAACAATGAAGTTACTGTTATCACCAATTGCTATAACAGGATCTTTACTAAATACCATATAGCAAGTAAACTTTAGCTTTCATCCGACGAAAATCAGTGCGTCATCAATTATGAAATAAAATAGTTCACATTACAGTCGATTCATATATATATAAATTATGGCTATCTCTGCGGGTATAAGCTCAAGATTTGCTCTTCTGCACACCCCCGCGGTGAATTACACTCGCCTAACTATTAGCGAATCCCTTTAATTCCACTTAATAGCGTCATTTCGATTAGTGATCAGTTATTTTATTCAAGAACCGGGATTTGTATTTCCGAATAAACAGCCGCTTTCTCGAATCCGATCTTACCGCGATGAGGACGAGTGGTCATCTCGTTTGAAAATGTCCTAAGAGTCAAGCCAGGCGAAAACACTATTCCGCTGCACAATTAAACCCGTTGCATTTCAAACAGAGCGCAGACGGGGTCATAATATCCAATTACAGCGTCGACCAGCACCGAAGCTAATCATTGATTTGCATGGGGTGAATGGGGGGCCATGGCTCCTTCTCTTGAAAGGATTCCCAGCACTGGGACCGAAGGATTTGTAGCTCGGATTGTTGATTATACTGCGACGGCGAAATCTGCGCGGAGTATCCTCTGTCCAGCAACGAGCCCGCCGTTCGATTCGGGCTCGTAACGGCCGACCAGCTCGCTTCGACAATTAATAACATCGGCCAGAACACACTGGTCAGTCCCATAAGGGTCGGAGACGGCGGTGGGGGGGTAACGAGGCCCTCCTTGGGTTGGAGTGGCCGGAAGGGAATTGCAGATTATGAGGATGCCGTTGTAATAAGCCGTCTGGACGGCCTCCCCGAGGTGTGTAATGAGTGCGCGTCGCATTCGGCACGTTGAAAGCCCGCAAAGGGAATATTGAAGTCAGGCCTAATGGGCTGGCTTTTCGCTGCCGAAGCATTGTTCCCCGATACGATCGAGTGTTAAACTACAAGTCCAGCCGCCTAAACGGGCGTTAAATGGATTCGCCCATGATGGTTAAGAGCAAACGTGCCCGTTCAAAATTCGGACGGCCTATTTCGATTCAATTCGCCGAGTCTGGGCCTGATAATAGCCGGCTTTTCTTTCTTTTCAACTCCGTACTTTTCTCTTTTAAGTCTTTAAAGATTCTTCACTCGGCACTGCTTTTCCGTTAAGCCGGAGTAAGTTATTTAACTCGAGTATCGTTGGATTTTTTATAATCATTTGCTTTAACAATGGGACTGTGACGAGTGTTTGGGGGGCTTGGCGGGCCCTTGAAAATTTGATGAGCTTCAACTCGCTTAAAAGTTTCAAGAGCCATTTACCGGTGAACGGTGAGGAATTTTCGAGAACTCTTACAATTTAATTCGTCAATAGGGTTTGTCAGCTGAAAATTTGCTTGACGAAAAGTCACGTCTCCTTGGACGAAAACAACATGGACTTAGCACGAAAATAGAATGAATTTACTGGTCCTCTCGTTCGAAAGATATGGCACTCCTGTTTACTGATGCATTAACGATAACAATTCACGATCTCCGCTATATGATTTCTTATAAAATAAGGATTTCAGATCATTTTCCTTTGCATAATACGATCGGATAAATAAATCCCTAAATTCCTCGACCGTAGAAACATTTTTCTTTAAATTGGACTAAATTAAATATAATAGGACACAAATTTCAAAGAAATTCGAACGGTCATTGAAATAAGTCGTATATACAAACATTGCATGTACCCGTCATCAGTCGTAATTTGCGTAAAATACAATGATCGCCGGTTATTATGATCAAATCGGTACTTTGTAGAAATGATGATGATAAACGAACGAGAGATGATAATATCCGATAAAATCTTTACCAACTGATTTGATTGCTATTGATGTTCCGTGTATATGATAATAACTATATGCTATAACTACGCAAAAGTAACTATAATAAACGTGTTGTATATTTTTGAAGTAAATCCTTGACTAATGCTTTGTATTCAAAACTAGATTCGAAAGCTGTCTGCTGTATAATGTACACCATGGCTTAAAAGTTGTAAAGCCTAGTTCATTTGGGCACTGGTCGGCAAATATTCGGCTTTTTCAGGTGAAATTTCTTCTCCTTCAAATCCGTGGCTACATCGTTGTAACTGAGCTGCAAACACTTCGCCCTCAACCAATTCACGTCAAATCAAAACCATGAGGTTTTCCTCAACCAACACGCAAGAAAAAATCACCTGTGTTTATCTCAGTGGAGGATTTCCATTGTTCTTGAAGATTAGAAGATTTTCAGCTTATTTTAGAAGTCCTCCTCCTTCTTTAAACCTATTTTGGACTATGCATTTTCGCCGTGAGCCTGCCTCAACAGATAATTAATCGTTGCAAACTGTGTGTCCAGCAGATGTATCTTTATTAGTGCATTTACCCTTAAATCCTCCCTCTTTGTCTCATTTCGATGACCATTGTTCTCGCGTCACATACGTAATGCTATTCCACCGCTTGGACACTACCTTGACCAAAAGGCTGAATTTCAGAAAGAGGGCAATTATTTCCTCCCACTTACATGCTACCAAACAGTTATTGGCAGACAATTAACATAAAGCGAATGAATGATTTATAATCGATTTTAATCGATTTGATTTATGACCGATGATTCAGCTGAGCGTTTTACTACTTAAGCGACTGCTATGTAAGCACTCATCCTTTTTATTTGCTAAAAACGCGTGTTTTGTTAACCATGCCCTCGTCCGCCTGTAAGATTAAAATTTCTTTTCCAGGAAAGCGTAAATATTTGTATTTTGTTCTATTCATGATTGCATCGTGGCTGGAGGACATGCTTCAGAGTATTTTTAATTCTAGAACCCTCTGGGAAACGTAGGAAGTAATAATCATACTGACCAAAGAGCTTTATTTGAACTAAGTACTGTAACCAAAGAATGTCCTTCAGCAACTCACTGACTAATCTTGAAAATATGCTGAACTAATGCTTTGCTCTAACTAAATAATAGTTGAAAACTAAGTCAAAGGTGTTTTTCTCTTTTCACTAAATATTCGCGCTTATATAGTAAATTTTACTGAATTATGTTAATTTGAAATTAATGTTCGCGTGGGTACCTTTTCGTGCAGTCAAGTACTTTATACAATAGCGTTATGGACCTTAGATCATCTCAAAAACTCTACCATAAATTATTTTCACTATTGTTGTTATAAAACTATTAATATAATAAAGAATTCGAGATTAATTTAATATTATTATTGTATCGAAATTAAAGTCTTTTCTTAAATTGCATAGAATTTTCAGTTAGGTATTAAACTTGAGTTTTCAAGAATGTTCGTTTTATGCTTTTGTGATCTCTAAAAGTTTCGAGGCTTTAGAACTTATTATCAGTGGTTGAACAAAACCAACGAAGCAAAATCTTAGATAATTAAATTACGGTTAAAGCAGTGGTTCCAAAAACAAAGTTACATTAAACCTGCGAGAAAGTGCAAAACAATGCCTAAACGCTTTTTGTAAAATATCGCTCAATACGAAATCACGATTATTCGTTAATAAACCGGCGTTGTGTAAAATCAAGGTTTCATTGAACGAAAGCATTTCGTTTATTTTAAAACTGGAAAAGAAAATGTGTTGTTATTTTCCCGTTTATTAAAATGCACCGTTCAGTTTTCTGCGAGAGAATTATTTTTTAATTTCGAAGTGGAATTATCCATGAGGCCAAATTTTTGAAGGTACGAATGGTCACTTGTGTTATGAATCAATGGTTA
The DNA here is from genome assembly GCA_006491805.2 of Dysdera silvatica. Taxonomy (NCBI): domain Eukaryota; kingdom Metazoa; phylum Arthropoda; class Arachnida; order Araneae; family Dysderidae; genus Dysdera; species Dysdera silvatica. The sequence continues at coordinate 40,052,620 of QLNU02015360.1, forward strand.
TGATAAGGGCCGAGGATTGGAGAAGCTAAGGGGGGGGGGGGGAACATACCCAGGAGCCCGATGCCAAACATTTTGTTTTTCCTTATTTTTTTAAAATTATTAACGGAAATTATTAAAACAATTAGAAGAGTCCATTGGCTTTCATCCTTCGGAAAATGATTGGGGTGGGGAAGTGGAGAGGAATTAGCTGGGGAGGGGGCGCCTGATCTATAAAACGGTCTAGGATCCAACAAATCCAGTCCTGTCCATGACATCCGCATCACTGATCATGGTCGACGGCAATTTGTACCAACGATCATTCCATACAACGTGGAGGAGACAGTGAATTGCGATCTGATTTAAAACATCGTACTTGTTGCTTGATGGCGTATTTATTATCTGTAGAAGAGAGTGAGTTAGAGAGAGAGAGAAAGAGATTCATAAAGATTGGGTCGTTCTTTAAGAAGGACCTTCTGTCTATATGTTCTCCACAGGTATATAACTGCCTTAAGCTTTACAGAAAACTAAGGCTCGATACGTTTTACTACTGTTTTCCTTTTTTGAGGATCTAGTAGCGCAAACACGTCTGTCCGAAGGTTCTGCTTTTGCTGATGCCCTGTTCAATTTGTTGTAAGTTGTCGAAAGACACTGCGATAGCTGGATTAATAGGCCCTGAGGGATTACCGTAGGCGGCCGTTTTCCGAGAGCAGTTTGCGATAGCGCGGCGATACCAATACTAATAGGCGATTGTCAAGAGTCTGTACTGTGAAACGTCATGGCTTGTCGAGCTCCGATTCAAAAAGTAATTCCCTCGTTTTAGATAGCCATTTTTCTTGTCGAAGTTTTTCTGTCTGTTTCTTTCCCACTCACCCCCATTTCACGCTCAGTGAGGATAGGCTTCGGTGATAGATATCTTTGCATCACAAGGGAATGTGCCACTTCCCTAATTTTCAACTCGTATACAATTTTAAAGGGGGAAACATGTGGCTTGTATCACCACTGTACGATTAACCTGCGTACCAACCTAACAGTAGCAACATAATATATATTTACATGTAGTTTACGTGCATGAAAATGGATTAATAAAATGATAATATCTTGAAATAAGCCCCCACCGTGATGACATAAAAATCTAAGAGCTATAAGGGCACTATATTACCTGATATAATTTAATTTCTTCGTTGTTAAATTGCGGCTTGCTAATTATAAATTTCTACTTTTCCTTGAAACAATTTTATTTCTTTTTATTATCATACCATAGGCATGGGCGCCCAGAGGGGGCTCGAGCCCCTCCTAGCCGTTTAAAAATTTGATTCGCCCGAACCTGCTATGCATTTACTTTCAAAAGTTTTACAGTCACATTTTAAAATAAGGTACTTTTTAGCTCATTACTAATTGTCAAGCAGTATCAATTATTTTTGTAGCGTTTTGGTATCTTGTACATTCACTAAAATTCTTGACAGCTTTGAGAAGAAAGTAATAATTTTTCTCAGCCCCCCCCCCCTTGAAGTACTCGTATGGGTGCCCATGACCATAGGTTGGTGGTTAAATTTTTGTAAAACCATATTTTGCAGAAAATAAGAAATAAAAAATATATCTCAATCAGTTCGTGAATATAATGACCGAGACTCAGAGAGAGAGAGAGAAAGCACGTAATGAAGCCCTTTCAGCTTTATAATTTGACCCTTTAAGTTAAACATTGTATTCAGGAGTTAACAACAGTTTCACTAAACTTAGATATGGGTGTGAAAGTGAAAGTTGACGCGTTTCAAACAGATCAAGTCAGTTTTTTGTCAGGAATCGATCAGTATGACAGCATACTAAGCTCAAACATGAATTGTCATGTCTCGTAACCCTTCTCGGCGTGATAGCTGTGCCCCTATCGGCGTAAATGACATTGATGAAGTGAAAACATTAAAAGTGTGGGTATCGATACGGGTTAAAAGAGACAGAGAGAGAGAGATTGGTACATCATTAGGCTAATTTTCGCAGGGCTGACCACAAACGTCCGAAGAAAGGAAGTGAGTTTTTGGTCAAAAACTTCTATGAATAATCCTACAATCATTACTGTTAACTTTTAAATATGTCACATAGTGCTACATCTAATTTCTGCGTTACACATTGTAGGTTTTGCAGCATAATATACTTTAACTGGAAACTGATCACACGTTTACTATAATCAAAGTTTATACATTTTGCCAAACCAAATTCTCTGGCGGAAATTGACTCATTCAAAATTAACTTACCTTGCCATTTGCTTGCGCAGTAAATACTAGAAACCAGATACAAGACAATAATAAAAACAATACGTTCATATTACATACAATCAATTCCCGATTGTCCTCGCTCAAAACTCCAAGCATAGATTACAAAAATAATAATGAAAACAGCAAGTATTATTGATAATTGAAAACAACGCAATGGTGCACCATAGGAGATTGGTTATTAGTTTTAACGTTAACATTTAATTTAAAAATACCGTGTACAAAAATTTAATCTTGTTTGAAACCCTGACGTCATTTCAAACTCGGTTCATTTTTTTTACCCATTTCGTGAAATACATTAACTAACTGGAAGAGAGCCTTGAAAAAATCTATTGCTTTCTGCTCCCCTCCATTTCCAATCTATTCTTGTTAATATTCTCTAAATCAAAAAAATAAATAACTTTATCAGTAGAACCATATCGAAACAGATGTATCACCGGAAATTGCATATGGGTTGAGTAAAATTTCTTTTCTTCTAATCGACTTCTTTTACCGTGTTTGGCGCAGTATAGCCCAGATGCTCTTGCGCCATAAAAAAGCCAAACAATCAATCTTCTAATCGACTTGAAAAGAACTGTGAAATCCAAAATTATGTCGAATCACACTGGTATACGATCAACTAAATTTCTACGTGGGTGGCAAAAATTATAGTATAATAAATTTCCCCCACGAAAACTCACAAAAATCTCGCCCCGGAGGCTTTCTTGTGTTGACCATATTTGGCAATTGTGTTATCCCTGCGGAGGGTAATAATACCTTAACATCTTTACATACGGAGAAAGAGAGCGTTGTTTCCTGTCCTCATTCGTCTAGCGGTCCAAGACACTCCGGGCTAAACGGAGGGACCCTGGTTCGAATCCAGGATGGGGAAAGCGTCTCTTTTTCTCCAAAACGAATAAAGCTCTAGTTTGAGCTATAATTAATACGTGGGTGGCAGAAATTATTGAATAAATTTCTACATGATATAACACAGTCTGCAAGCACTTCAACATAAGAGATGGCTACGGAAAAAAAATTCTCCATATCGTTGCGTGGGTAGTCATTATCGAGGTATCTGGACAAAGATTATTTCCACGTTTCCTTATCATAAAATGATAAGAATTATTCCTAAAGAATGAGGCTAGTTTTACAGAATGTTGACGATCTTATCAATGACCGTGAAGGATAGGAAAATGCTTTGCTGGTAAATAAACTGATTTTTCGTGAGGAATTTATTATAGGTGATAATTCCGATACCAATTTCTTTAAAGGAGAAATCTTCCCATGTCCCCTTTGCTCCTATAACAAAAAGCTATAGTTTGAGATAGAAACGTTGATGTCGTAATCATTACGTATAAAAAATTCCCCACGAAAAATCACAATATACTCACCAAGGTGGCTTTGTGTGTTGACCATTATTTGACAATTGTGTTAGCTCTGAGAAGTGTAATAATAATATCTTACATACAAACTTTAAATGTTTACATTTTCTGAATTCTGAATGAAACGCCAAGCTCCAACTGGAACCTAAATTGTGAACGAAAAAATAATTTTATGTTTAGTGATTTTAAATGTATGATTCAGAAAGCATTAGTCTATTTGAATACATCTTTCAACATGAAATACTTTCACTAAAATACTGATTAATGACCGACATCGAAGAAATAAATTCATTATATTTTAGATAATTTTTTTTTTAATTTTTTGAATGTACGGTTCTGGAATTTAACCTTGTATTTGCAAATGATATTATTATGGAAATTAAATTGTTTTCACATGGTATTGTCTTTCTTTGTATAGGAAACGGAAGGTCAAAAAACGAATAATGGCATCCATTATAGGCTACAACTCTTATATGCCAATGGTAAGTATGCTTATCTTTGTTTCCACCTTGTTTGAAACATAGATTTCTTGGAAATTTTAAGAAATTATACAATTTCAGTTATGTAAAACTTTTTTTTCATTGTAATCATTGAGTACAGCAGAAACAATCCTACAACTAAAAGAAAATGTTCAGGTGTTTTTTTCTTAAAGGGCAACTTGAATTTTTAAGGGCTTTTGAGAATATGAGAAAGGTAGCTTATGAGAGTTGGATATTAGCAAATAGTTTAAATTTTGATAATTAAACTAACTATTGCATATTTCAAGCAATGCTGGTTAGACATACTAAGTACTGATAGCTTGTAGGAGTTATTAGCACGTTACTCCATTTTACAAAATAATAACAAAACACGCAACTGGCTCAGTTAAAACGATTGATTACAGCTTTAAATGTTTTAACTGGGCCAATTGTGTATTTTCTGTTATTATTTCGTAAGGGTGTCGCACAATATATTCGATTTCCAGTGTCACTTCGCTCAAAGTCATCATAAGAAGGGGGTGTTTAATTCTCTCATTTGAATAATATTTTTAGCCGTAATGTAAAATTCTGTATGGGGAATTTTTTTTCACCAAACCCTCTCCCTTTGAAATCATATGCATGACTTCACTGCTATTTCTCCAACGGCTGTCAATACACCGAAATTAAAGAATATTATATACAGAAATAGTTTATGAAAAATACATTTAAAAATAGGGGCTTACTCGTAAAAATACGTTTCTAAATACGTGGTTCATGGAGAGATTACAGTTATACAGATTTATTAGATTATTATAGTTATATAGATTTTATAATTTTTAATTGCGAATAAACATCACTGCGGGGAAAATGGTTATACATACAGGGTGTCTATGTGATCTCTCAAAACACCAGTTCGAAAGATCCCTATGACAAACAGCGAAATAAAAGTTGGTTTAGAAACTGGGCGTGCGGGGCGCTGAGTTTTTATGACGATGATGATGTGAAGGGCGCCAATTTTGCATTTAGAAGAGAAGCAGGGAAGGACCTTTATTTAAAGGAAGAGCAGGGTCCAAAGCTCTTTCAAAAAGCAGGAAAATGCGTCGAATGCTCTCTGCGTATGTAAAAACGTATTTATGCACATTTCTACTATTTTTTTGCAGCTCTCAGATAAGACCAAAGTAGCCACTGAGTATATTTTATACAAACATTACCGTTTTTTAAAGTACCAAAAAATTTAAATTGCCACGACAGTGTACAATACTGTAATTCAACTTTTTTTCCTACTAAGCCTAATTAAAAAACTAAGCATAAATTGTATGTTCGAAACGTCCGAAATAAATCTGAGCGATATTTTGAGGCGAAAAACCCTATCTAACCAATTTTCTCAAATATTTCTCCTGAAATGCTAAATTATATAAAAAAAAAAAAACTACAATTAAATTTCATGATATTACAAAGCTCCAGATAATAGCGTATAAAGCATAGCATATCATGAACAAACGTAATTATGAACTTATTACTGCATGAAACATCAAATGACAATTTCATGATAATTTTCCATTAATCTTTTACTCACATTCATGGGGGAAAATCGATCTTTTAAAGTTTTTATCTCGGCAAAGTTTTATTTTCCTCGGTATATGGAGTTAGGTGGTTTAAAAAGGCTTTTCAGAGATTTCCCCCCAAATTCCTTCGAATAATGCGACTTACTTCCAAATATTCAATTCATGTAATAATAAAGCAAACAAAAGGACGTTGAGTCGCCCTTTTCCATTTTTGTTTCTTCTTCTCGGAGGATTTGCGTAATACCGGGAAAATCTTTTAGTATCCGCAAACGGAGGAGGTAGTTTGGACGTAGCCAAACCAGTCTCCATTTGGATACCTTCTTTGGTACCATTTGGGGCACTAGCGAATTAATCCCCTCCTACATGTAATATCTTGGCTCTGAGGACGTTAATGTGCCTTCTGTAGGGGTGTCAAAAGGCTGTAAAAGAGCCGTTTACGATGCAGTCTTTGTTGGGAGGGTCAGCTTGTCTACACGGGGGATTAGGGGAATGACCACTTGAAATCCAGGCTTGAACGAGAGGGGTATCTCTTTCTTTCTATCCTTCTTCCAACCATCATCTGGGCAGTACACTCTTTTCGAGCTACTTTAAGGCCTTATTCAACAACATAATACATGAAGAGCTACGTTTTCATACAAGAATACAGATCTTAGAGCACCGAAACCGAGATGAAACATTCGGAATTTCTACATCCACCTGCTGGACAAGATATCAGACGGCAATATATTTGAGTGGAGACCTATATTTTTCATATTTGTTGAGTTATTCTAGGGACATTATGCTACAGGATTATTAAATGTAGGCTATTTGGATAGGAAGATTTAAAATATTTCGAACTTTTGAATAGGGACTACTTTTATACTAATGCTTCGTATTTTGCTCTTCAAAGATTAAAAATATACCTTGTGCGGTTCTCTGTAAATTTACCGTTTAAATTGTTTTGTCAAATTTCAGTTTCCAAATGCACAATTTTTATTAACTAAACGGATATGATTGAGAAACTGATAATTGAATAATTTGTCGGCTATGTGAACACAAATTTTAAGTAAGCTAAAATACAGAAAAAAATGTAACACTTCGGGTATAGTTCTAGCTGACAATTCTTCAGATGGCCGGACTGGGACTTTGCCCTAAATGCTGAAAAAACGTGTTTCTCTGCATTTAAAATATACAAATCTGATATTTGTTTTTAATCAATTGACGGGTATGAGACGAGAATGAAAATTTTATTCGTGTGTTCACATTACTCAATTATACCTATACGATATTAAATAGAGTTTATATCATATGAATAAGAGGCCCTTATTTTTTTTTTTTCTCGAAAGCCAATGCTCAGTAGATGTCTAGTTTCCATCATCAAAACTTTATACGACATCTTCCCCGCTAATTTAAATACCCGAAGACTCCCTTCCTGTAGTGGAATATACAGCCAAGTTTTAGTTAATTTACATTCTGCTTTAATTAGTTTAAAATTTATTTCAAGTGTTTCTTCTTTGACATTTTTTTCTATGTTCTTCGGGTTATTGTTAATTTCATAATGTAACTTTAAATACGTGAAGTAATAGTGAAGGAAATAGCCAAATTTCGTGGGCTCAGATGGCTATCGCGTATCCTCTATCTGATTCAAGTTGTATCCCCTAAGCTATGCTACTTATCGGTTTAGTGGGGTTAGCCGAAGCCATCATTTTGGCGCAGGCTCTGTGGTAATGGCTATAGTCTTCTCAAACAAAAAGATAATGAAAGAAGGGGACGTACAAAAGGGGAAATAGTAGCCGTTTTTATTGTCCGAATGGTGGACAGGACAAAGAAGGGTTAATGTCCCACATGCATGTGATCCCGAGACCGCGAAATTTTCGTGTAATCTTCCCAAATCTATAGCTGAGCATCGTCAAATCAAATTTCCTTGGTTTGATGTTTATAGGCCATAGTGAACAAAGGAAAACGCTTTGTGTATTTTCTGCCATACCATGTAGTATTATAGCTATGGATGTAACACTAAGCAATATAGTATAAGAGTAAGATATAATACTACACCATGTGGTTGAAGTGAATAATTGTTATAACATAAACTCATCGGCACCCTGCGGAGAAAATAGTGGTGAAATGTTAGTATTAATAAATTAGTGAAAGTGACAAGGAAATGAAAAATACAGATTTTTTTTTTTAAACAGTATGATATTTCTCTTATTGCAATATGCCTTCGTTACGTATATTTTCTCACGTAAAGTGGATTTGAGACCCATCGGTTGAGACAAGCACAGTTTAGCACAGTAGTCTGGATTCGATTCCCAATAAATAAGCCTGATGGTCTTGTGTAAACTGATCGTTTTTTGGGAGTCACATACGGGAGTCACATCGAAGCATAGGAGGCTCAAAGCTCATTTCGATGCTGAAATTTATGCAATAGTGATTCTTTTTTTATTTAAAAACTATTAGGACAAAAAATATGAAACATGGTCACAAAATTCTATAAATACTTAGTGATCTATGTAAATATTTTAATATTTATACAATCACACTATACTGCTCATATTAATTGAAATAAAATTGTTATTATCCATAATTTTATTTACATGATATTGGTTTATGCACAGAGTTTTAACAAAATGAAACATGGAATAGGTGTAATTTTTATGGCAATTTAATTAGGAGGCTTACAGTTGAAAAACAGACTAAGCAGAAAGTGATATCATGTATAAAATTTTATAATAGCCCAAAATTCCATGTAATAACATAAAACAAAATTTTTCGAGTAATCATAAAACATTTTTAACCATAACTTTGTTCGTAGACGTGTTTTTTAATATATTATAGTTCAAATGAAAGATCTATATGTTATACATATGTGTACAAAATTTTAAACTAATTGAACTATTTAATCAAAAGTATCCTGTGCGCAAGTCAATATCATGTAAATAAAATTATGGATAATAACAATTTTATTTAAATTAATATGAGCAATATAGTTTAATTATAAAAATATGAAAATATTTACATAGATTACTAAGTATTTATAGAATTTTGTAACCAAGTTTCATATTTTTAATCCTAATAGCTTTTAAATGAAAAAATAATCAATATTGAATGAATTTCGCACCGAAATGAACTTTAAGACTCCTATGCCCCCTTATAACAAGCAGTCACCTCCCTGGCAATCCATCTTGTGGCTTTAGGACGTAAAAAATTCAAATAATTATATTTAATGTTAAAAAACATCGACGAATTTTAATAATTGCTTCGCGGTTTTAAAAGGTATCTTAGATTGCGTGTTATGATATGGCTTTTGACGAATAAAGAAATCCTTCTTGGATGGGTGCATTTTTTACCTTGTCACTTTCATTATCAAGGGGAGAAATCGCTTTATTTGCCTCGCGAGAAGAACTGCAAACATTCGAGAGAAAAAAAATGCTCTTAAAAAGCAATTCGGAAAACGACGATAAACATCCGATTCACTTTGCAATGTAACAGACAAAGAGCAAAAAATGGAACAAACACGTTGTCTTTTTGCCTGGTGGAAAATTTTCAGCGTCGAATTCTCCGGTGAACATTATTGCAGCGACGGAGGTTAAAATGCCCAGAGGGTTAGATTTGGCTAAGATTTGTCCCCGCGCACCCGCGCTTGTGAAAGGCATTACCCCAGTGTTGACATTGCACGAAGCCCCAATAGCTCCTACCTCATTAAAACGAAATATTTAAAGAGTTTTTGAATCTTTTTTCTCGAGCGGTTGGGAAGGAGGAATATACCCTCCTCTTCGACTTTCGTAAGAACGAGGAGTCACGAAGGAAGTGAGTAATGCCGCTTCTTCTGTCCAAGATAATCTGCACAAATTTCAGCTAAGACTTAAAAATGATCCTTTGCTGATTTTTTTTCTTAAATAAAATTTTCGCAAATCACCCTGTTCAATTCCATTCTATGTTCCCTGGCTTTCTATTTTCTTTTTCCTTTCTGTGTATATTTGTATGGAATTTCCTTTCTATTTATTTTTCTACATCGGGACGTCTTTCTCCTGCTAGCAAAAACTAATAAGGGGATAAAGGCTTGTCTTCTCGCGGACTATGCAGCTCATGGGATTAAGAGAAAAACGGCAGGTTCTTGCTAACTCTCTTTATTAAAAAGGAGTTTGATTGTTTAGGTCGATATTTCAGCGGATCGGGATTAAATAATACGGAACACATCATATCTATGAAAAAGCTTCATTTATGTTTTAGGCTCCGTTTGAATTTTCATCATTATTACTTAATATTTTTATAACTTCCCAATCTTAAGACTGTTTCGTCTGAGCTTAAGAAGACCCACGTTCGAATAATTTCCCCCAAGGTAAAATTTTTCTTATTTCCTCATATCTCCCATTTTTGATTTAAATAAAAGTTCAAATTTCAGTCTTTTTGTTTCCTAACAATTCCTACTTTCTACTTCAGGGAGTATTTCCGAAGTTAAGTCATAAAATAATATCATAAGAATTTATAATTTATTATGGATTTCGTTTAACGTAAACCAATTAGCATTTTATATCGCAGTCGAGAAACTATACGTTAGCTGTTTATATGTTAATATGTAGGCGTTATGGAGCATCCGTGTCTGTTAACCCCTTGATATACGATTTAAATTGAAAAAAACTTGCCAAACTACACTATTTAATTTCCTCAAAATTTCGATATACGCGTATTTTTATAATCCTCAAAAACAAATTGCACAGCTGCGTTCCTTGAAGAATTTCAATAAGAAAAGTGACATTTATATTTGCGACAAATCAATACTTTTTGTGATAATTGCAATTGAAATTAACCAACTGGCGCACGTTTTTGATTTGTTGTTGGCGCCCTTCACGGTTAGTTTAAAATAAATTACCTAAACGTCTTTACTACAAAGGCGTGTTATAAAAATTTAAGCTTTCTCTTGGATTATTTTATTTTAAAAGCCAACACGTATGTATAAATTTCGTGTTTTCTGAGTATTGCAACCCCTAACACTTGTTAGCGCCAAATGCAATTAAATCATTGAAAAGAAGAGTGTTTAAAATAATTTTCATTTTTTTTTCTTTTTTTTTCCTTATTACATTGTATATGCATTTTTACCGTGTGATATAATTTTTTTTCATTAATATTTCATCTACCATCAGGGCATATGAATTGAAAAAAATTGAATTCCTGGTGAAGTTAATGGTATATTTAATGAAATCAAAGTCACTTATCCTCTATTTATGGATGATATTTAACGAACATTATTCTATTGATTTAATATAATTCTTATTAAATTATACCATTCAAGAATAGTGTAAATTGTTAAGAAACATTTTCAAAATTCTGTAAATAGAGAGCTAAAACGTAAATTTTTACAGTTCGGACGCGTTCGCTATTATGAAGGATTAGAGGAAAGCAAGCATTAGAAATGAAAATTAGAAAAGCGTCAATTAAATAGTGATGTCCACTACTCAAGGATGTCCATTAAGGAAGTTTTACGGTATTGCTTGTGATGGTAAAAAAAGTGAACACACACACAAACACACACACACACGCACACATATATATATATATATATACATAAGTATTTGCTATAATACACTGACCCCAAAAGTATCATCGAGGATAAAGAATATTTAAAAAAAATCTATTTTAGAACACGATCATAAAACTAATTACATCAAAATAAAATCTAACGAAAGTAGTAATAACACATTCTAAGGAATCCCATGTGACTTAGAATATATTATAAGGTATTAATAAGAAAATACAAATGAATAATTTTTGTACTATCACGGATTTCCCAAAAAATTAAATACATATTGAGAGTTAAATATGCACATACTACTATATATTAGTCTCATAAAAAATACCCGTTTATAAGTAAATACACTTTCCAAATTTAGATTATGTCCTCTAAAACATAAAAACGACGAAAACAGATACTGCTACTAAAATTATATTTTTTGCAATAAACTTTTTTAAACGTTTTCAGCTATCAGCTGGTTAGATCACAATAGGAAAAATTGCCTAATCTGGCAGCCCTCACTTAATTTACGTAACAGAACGTAGTTATGACGTCAGAGAATTCCAGTTTTCCTAGTAAATGCCGCTTGTGCTTAAACAAATTTAAATTCTGTTATATCCAATAGTAAACCTGTTTCTACTATAAAGGGCTAGGCGTAATACCTTGGTTTGTAAGTGGTCTTTGCCAAGGAATGGGTATGACTTTAGCTGTACGCAAAGGGAACAGCAGCCTCTTCAAATTGCATGACGGCTCTGGCTCGTTATTGTACATTTTAGCATGGAAACTTCATGACGAATCAGAGCCGTCAAATGAGGTCAAGGAGTTAAGTATGTTTTTCCTTGGTAAAAAAACAACTCTAATCTGAGCGGAGGATTTTCCCCAAGGCTTTACCATCTAGAATTGCTGATAATGACAAGTGAAAAGATTCGCTAGTTTGACATGAACTGTGAATTGACATTCTCATCAATTACATTCATGCCATTTAAAAAACTTGTAGTGTTTGCATAACTCAAATTGAGTCATTTGTATAAACATTTAGATGAATAACTGAGAAAACGTATTTTCCTTCATTATTCCCAGCAAAATACGATCGAAATTGAAGTCTTAGAAATTACTTATCAGTGTTTGTACACATACGTGTAAACTCTGTCGACTTTAAATGTAATTTCTTTTCCAGTTGTTGAGAATTTTAACTGCATTAGCAGAGTTTATCATTTCCAGTTGACTTTATTACAGAAAACAGCTACACAGAAAGAATATGATTATTCACAAATAATCTTTGAATAAATAATTAGCGTTTGCGTCAAAAATAAAATTCACGTCAAAATATTTAGTAACAGTTATTTACAAACCACGGAACACCGTTGCGATAGAAATAAAGAACTCGACGCAATACAACAAAAAACACAATTCGAAGAGTGTATTTCCAGATTTTTATTCTATCAATAAAAAAAGTTGGAACTTTTTTTCATTTCCATAGAGTAAATTAATTAAGTAATTGAATTTAAATAAGTTTCACGAAAATAAATATTTACTTATTTACGCTTTTTGTCTCAAAGCTCGTTTCGGAAACCTCTAATTTTTAACAAAGCAAAGCATGCTGAGGCATAGACGTTTTCAAATTCACGTCGTGTAAAATATGGAGGAGAAGCGGCAGTTAGTATTGCCTTTGGAACGTGTGCTTTTCGGGCAACATTCAATATTTACAGAACTGTTAGAGTTTCGCTCGTTTGTTAATATGCGATATAGATTACGAAGGGTTTATTTCAGTTTATTGGATCGGAAGTTCTGCAGAAAATGATGGCTACTACCAAGCAGAAAGAGATCCTAAACATATAAAAATTAAGAACAGCATTTTGTTTTCTGAAACTGATTTCCTACTGAGCATTAATTCGTAAACGCCAAATTGACAGTTTAAAACTACGTATTTGAGTTTTGTAATACGAGAAAGGGAGAGTTCTATTAAAAATTACGTAAGCACCTTGGGAAGGGGCAGCCGTTGGTCTTATTTTGGTATGGCAATGTTAAATTTTGTTTATGGCGGGTGAAATATCCAAAATATTGCTCACGTAATACTTGAATCTTCCAAAGGATAATTTCGTCAGTTTCGACTGACTGATCACGCACTGATACGCGATACATGATAAATTTACAAGCATTCATGTCGCACCTGGATTCGAACTCACGCTCATTTACTTATCCTGTTGTACTAATGATTGTCATTTTGCTGACGTTGTCATTAGGCACGTGGTATTCTTTTTAATACGAAAGTTTTTTCTTTTTTTTCATAACGCCATTGTTTTTTGGTTGTTTAACCATTTAGGCGCCGGACAGACTGTCGGACAAACTCGGATATTTGTCGGTTGTTTAACGTAGGGGCATCATGTTAGGCAACTGATATCACCCCACGATACATTTATATCCAACCAGGATGACTTGAAAATCGAACTCAAAACCAGTAGGCCAGAAGACAGTAGATATATCCACTAGATCACTGCGGCACTCTAATACGGATGTGAGGTGAAGTTCTTTTAATGGTGTTGCTTTACAGTTTAACAGGAGGGTCTTGCTGTAGTTCAATAATAACGTGTTCGCTATTAACCCGGATTCTATTCCTAACGTCGCAAAAAAACAACAAAAAAAAACCTCTTACCGACTAACTGATGTAGTTCAGAGGTTGGTTCCCTAGGCCTTAAGAGGTTCGGATTCCTCGGAAAACTGAAGGTCCCGATGCCATTTAACCCCTGCTGTCCTTGCGCCATCAAAATACAAGCAAACAACCGTAGTTTAACAGAGAATATGGATTATTATTTTTTTTTTTTTTATTAGACATAAACTACTATAAGGTATATAGGCTAAAAGAAAAACAGCTCTTAGAATTATGCGCTCATTTTCTAAATGATAGGCAAAGACTTTAAATTTGCAACATTCATGTCTGACATGTCTTGCCAAAAAATCCAAGTTACATCTTATAGAGGCATATGTGGTCAACACTGGTTTTCTTAGCAAAGGTTGTTGAATGACTACATCTCGCTTTTCGTAAATTTAAGAATTTAAATGGCTTTACGAATAGTTATGATATGTAAACTGACAATATTTAAAATGAACACGATAGTTAAAATTCGGGAATTATGCGGTAACGGTAAATTTAAATAAACGGAGACATACTGGGCAGTTTGGTGTATTTCAACCACTTCGGTATAAGCAAATTTTATGGGCTTAAAGTTCGCAACTTTTGCGAATGTTAAAGACTACAATTTCATAAACTTAAACGTATTTAAAATAAAAAAGGTTTAAACTATGCACTTTAGCTGAACAGGAAAATCATGGGTATCAAAAATATAAGTTTGCAAATTTATATTTGATGTTGCCATTATTTTCGACCCCATTACTAATATATCGCTGACTGACATTCCCTCCAAGAATTTTATCCTACGTACCTTTCCTGTACAAAGCGTGTCCATGTAATTCAAACCTGTTTTCAGATGTCAGCCTTCCAATTTGACCTATAACATTCCCTCTATTTTCTATGATTTCTTTGTCAGTTGAAAACCTCGATTGCTCGTCATTGACTACTCCTCGATATCGAATGGTCCAATGCCATTTAAGCTTTCCAGGTTACAAATAGTGCTCATCCATCTTTTTCTTTTTACTCACCCAAAAATTTTTTTCCAACTTTCCAAGTTACTCCAAGCACAGCTACCTACAGTCTAATTAATTATCCTGACGATCAAGCCTGTAGCCAAACCGGGGCCAGCAGGAGCCTGGCCCCAGTTGTCCCCATCGAGCTATTTATATATATATATATATATATATATATATATATAGAACAATATCCCGGTGCCTTTTTCCATATGTCCCTAGTTACTCATCGAGCTTTTATATATACAGGGTGAGTTCAATCCACCGCACCCACGAAACATTTTTGAAATAGCCATCTGTTCACTGATTGGACTAGTTTCACCAATAGGCGCTAACGAGTAACTACTGGGTTGTTTATTTTTCCGAGATAACCTTTTCATTGGTTCTATACTATCAGAAAAAGGGTAAGCCCAATTTGGCGACTTTGCATGCTGTCTTCACCGTGTTACGAACAACGAAAATAAAATTTACAATATTCTTACGCGCGAGAATGATCAGTTTATTAGAATTGGCGGTTTATAGCTATTTCTTAAATCTCTTCCTAATTAATAAATATAAAAAACCTCAGTTTTTAAAAATTATGCAATAGAGAACATTTAGACATCGTCCCATTTGCCTAACGGTGGGGGGGGGGGTCGCGGGGGTTTGACCCCCATCGCCTAAGTTTTAACGTGCATTTTTTTAACATGGTTAATATTCTGGATTGTGGATTGAAATAAACCTCACCCCCTTCCACTTTCTGGGAATGCTTATGCACCGTCCTGTAAATTTCGAATTTAGTGACCTTTTACCCTAATACAGCGTTAATAATTGTCATTATCTGATTGATGATATTACAACTAATCAATGGTTCCGAAACGCGTCTACTTTTTTCTCTTTTGTGGGTAGAGGGTAAGCAAGCCGTGCTCTAATCAGCTTCTTTCATAAAATTATTACAAAGTTGTAAAGTAAGTTCGTGCGCACTTTTTGTACAACCTAGCAGTAGTAATATTTTTATCTTTTTGTGTTTAAAAACTGCTCGGTTTTGGGGGAGAGAGGAATGGCTTCAGCTAATGTCCGGCCCTGAACATTTGGTAGTTGTAACATAAAAACTATTTGTAATAGCACCGGGAGCAGGGGTTAGTCATAACCCCATTGACTTTCCATTTTCCTGTATACAATTAAATTTTGATTGCCGAAACTCTCCCCACCTCTTAGTACACCCATAACCCCTTATAAAATGTTTGCGTACGTTACTGAAACATTGTATTTTCTTTCACTTTATCCAATAGATACACTGAACATAAGACACGTTACGAGTTCCACTGGCACAAAGTCAAGATTCCTCTTTTTCTCGTACAAAAATACGTTGCCTATTAACTACGTGTGGTGGGGGCCTGGACTTCATCATATGTTGCCCCCTCCTATACTTCGGTCTTTATAAGAAGGCTAAATTTGAATATAATATTCAACTTTTCTTGCTTTTCTCAAGTTATTACAGGATTTGGAAAGATGGGGGGAAGCGTGTAAGCACCGGCCCCCCTTGGAGAGATAGAGAGGATTGCCTCATTGGAGGAATTTTTAGGAGATTGGCTCGTATTTACATTACAGACTGAGAAAATCAGGAAAACTCACAAGTAACCCCTCCCCCACTTCCTCGGAGCTCACATGCCGAATCTAACGAATTTAATTGAGCTTAATGTAGACACATTAAAATCCTTAATGTATGAAATTGAACAGCTATATCCCCCTGGAAATCTAGAAAATCAGTTTCTAGCAAAAATATGAAATCATTCCGTTCAGTCTATTCTGTGTTGAATAGTCATAAAACCAATAATTAAACTTATTTTCTTGGAACGAAATACTGCCGTAATAAATCTTATACTAATTTGGCTGAACATGTCGAATGTCTCGTCAAATGGGCGTGAAATCTTGAAAAGAAGGTTGGCCTCCCCTAACCCATGATTGGCTGAATCAACAAATATAGTCCGCTCGAAAAAATTAAAAAAACAAAAAAATATAAAATTCCATTTTCCGATCCAACAATGATTTGCAAATGGGCTTATAATAACATAAGGATTTCAAAAATGTATCGGAGGTGCGGAGGATTAAATTCACCCTGTATATATAGAACAATCCCCCGGTTCCTCGTGTCCCATATGTCCTTTGTCTTACAGCTTCATCCTGGTTACAGGCCTGCTGACAATACCTAATATAAAACCCAATAAATCATCTTTAACGAGTCGGGACATTTTAAACAGTTACACGCGCCAAACAGAATAAAGTAATTGCTAATCTACTATTGAATTTAGAACGCAAACTAGGATCAGAATAGCAATTTTAAACCTTTTTTTTTTATGTTCCACGTAGAATTGGCAACGGCCTTATCCATCCATACAACTTAGCGAGTTTAGCCTCTTCCTCTGCCGAAGTCGACAACAAAACTTCTTTTTAAAAGCGGATCCGAAATTACCTCTATTATTCTCTCATCATCCACGACTGAATATTCATTAGAGTTCTATGTTATGCAAATCTACCGATCGGCTTACATCATTGTAGCCTTAAAGCGCACGAGTCATCCACCTTTCTTTTTCATCTCGTCGCAGTTGACTTTAATCACAACGTTAAACAACTCCAATCAATAGAATTTTAAACAGCCCAGTTAAAGACAAGTTAATTTATCAACCCCTACTTTCCAGAATACGTAATACTTTGGCAATAGTTACAGTGCATACTTAACTTTCTTAGAATCGAGTTTTTGTTCACGCGAAAAAATCTTAAATAATGTGTGTTTCTTTTGATATCGCCTGAAATTATTTAGAATTCGCCAAAATATAAATACTACATATACCATAGTAAATCGTGCAATTAGATGTAAAGCAGTGACTGATAAAACCCCTATTATTTGGAACCAAAGACACTCATCGCAGACAGGCAAAATCAGTCAGTCTCAACAAATAGCATATGATTACAAAGAATTTGAAAAAAAAAATTGCTTATTGATAATTTTCTGCAGGTATCGGTTAGGGATCGTGGCATTTAATGTCATGGCCTTCATAAATTTTGAATTCGTGAGTTTTCTATGCGCTGCGATAATTAATTACACTTTACGGCTACATTGGATATTTAAAAAAAAAAGAAAAAAGAAAAAAAAAAAAAGACGGAATTTCGTAGGGTGGAGGTGATACTGTCCTCTGAAGAAGAATTTCATCTATGTTGCCAACGAATTGTCTTTCCCATTTTAGTTTATTTTAATTTCAACTTATTTGTTTAAATAATTGATTATTTACTTTTTGTGAATAATTGCTTACTTTTTCATTTATGTTTATAATTATTTTCCTTTGTGTTTATATTTATCATACATTCTGTAACAAAAAATCGACGCACCAAGAGGGAATTGTCCGATTGCGATAAAAATTGGTGGATGTGAAGAACATACATAGAAAAAGAAACGATTAAAATTTCAG
Organism: Dysdera silvatica; assembly: GCA_006491805.2. Classification (NCBI taxonomy): domain Eukaryota; kingdom Metazoa; phylum Arthropoda; class Arachnida; order Araneae; family Dysderidae; genus Dysdera; species Dysdera silvatica. The sequence goes on from QLNU02015360.1 coordinate 40,070,823, forward strand.
AACAATTGAATGATTTATTGCAGAGTTTGACCGTTACAAAGGGAGGAAGTCAATAAGGCGTTGGTCCACCTCTGGCCTGGATGCAAGCTGTCACCCGGCGTGGCATAGACTGATAAAGATCCCGGATGGTGTCCTGCGGAATTTCTTGCCAAATTGTCTCCAACTGTCGGGCTAAATCGTCAACATTCCGGGATGGTTGCAATCGCCTTCCCATAGCGTCCCAAATGTGCTCTATGGGAGAGAGATCAGGAGACCTAGCTTGCCAAGGAAGTGTTGGGCAAGCTTGAAGACAATTCATAGCAACACGTGCCGTGTGCGGCCGGGCATTGTCTTGTTGAAACGTAAGTCCAGGGTGTCGCAAAAGGAACGGTAACACAACCGGTCGTAGAATGTCGTCTACGTACCGCTGTGCTGTAAGTGTGCCAGAAATGACCACCAAAGGGGTCCGGCTATCAAAGGAGATGGCACCCCAGACCATAACGCCCTGTTGTGGGCATGTGTGGCGTGCGATAGTAAGGGCAGGATCCCCACGCTGCCCTGGACGTCTCCAGACACGTCTGCGGTTGTCGTCAGGACACAGTTGGAAACGGGACTCGTCACTAAAGACTATACGTCCCCAGTCAGCGCAGTTCCAAGTTGATCGAGCCCGGCACCACTGTAATCGGACTTGACGGTGTAAAGGCGTGAGAGGTAAGCGGCGTAACGGTCAGCGCGAGCGTAAATTCCGCTCTCTCAGTCGTCTGCAGAGGGTCATGTTGGACACATGTGTGCGGTCCACACTTTTGATAGTTGATAACGACGAATCCGGTGCTGTGACAGCTGCTCTGACAATCGCTCTGTCTTCCCGTTCTGTTGTGGCCCTAGGTCGACCGCTGCCGTCCCGACGCTGACATCTGCCGTTGTTGACCCACTCTTGCCAGCACCGTCCAATCGCCGCATCGCTTCGACCCACATGTCCAGCGATTCTTCGATTCGTCCAACCAGCCTCTTTCAATCCGATAGCACAACCTCTTTCAAACTCTGACATATGCTCGTAATGAGCACGAATCTTTCGGCGAGGCATTGTTACAGTCGACGTAAGATATCCGCAGTCAAAATGCAACAGAAATTTTGACCACATATTGAGAATCGCTCCTTATATACACCTGCTGAATGCGCAGTTCCGATGCGCTGGAGTTCCCGCTATTCATTCATTGGACACCAAATTTTAATCATTTGCATGTTCGGTCAAAATGTCTTTGCATACGAAATTTCATTACAATCGGACAACTCCTTGGTGCGTCGATTTTTTTGTTATAGAGTGTATAATTATTATAAGCAGTACATTTTGACTTTTATCTGCAAATACTTTTATCTTTGCTTTTCTTGCATACGTAAGCCGAATTGTTATTTTGTACGATCTTGTGTCTCATCTTCGAAATTCCTAAACGAAGAGTTCGAATTTTTTGAAAGAACCGTATGCTGATTTATTATATATATATATATATATGCATATATACTTTTTATTGCAAATGCTACTTCTTCTTTTAAGATTTTAGGAGCTGTTCCTTCGACTATCTCAGAGTCTTCGTTTAATCCACTGTTTCCCTCATACAGCTTTCTGTAGAATTCTTCAACTCTTCTAAGTATTTCTTCCCTATTTCTTGTTACAGTGCCATCCTCTCCTTTTAATGCAATGATGTGTTTCTTCCCAATAGACAAACTCCCTTTAACAACCCTAAGGCTCTTGTTGCTTTCAATGGCCTTCCTTACTAACTCACAATTGAATTTTCTTATATCTTCTTTCATGTTTTTGCGCAAAGTTTTGCAAAGTTCTACATACTCGATCTTGCGACTGGTATTTTGATTGTCCACCTTCATAAGTCTTCGCCTTTTCATGAGTTGTTTCGTCTTCTCAGATAATTTGCTATTCTGCTTTTTACATATTACACCACCAATTTCCCCAGCAGTTTCAATTATTGTCTTAACAATGTTTTCATTTGCTTCTGAGATGTCAACTTCTTCAATAAGTCCTTCCAGTGCAGAAAAGCGATTTTTTAATTCCAACTTGAATGCCTCGGTATTTTCTTTTAATTTCTTTAAATCCACCCTCTTACATACTTGTTTCCTAATGAGCTTCTGCCTTTCTAGTTTAGTATTTAAGTGCATTTTACATCTCACCATTCGATGATCACTTCCAGTATTAAATCTGTTCAGTATGCTGCAATCTTCAATAATTGATTTCTTGTTTGCCAGTATATAGTCAATTTCGCTGGTTCCTCCATTGGGGTGTTTCCATGTCCATTTTCTTTGTAGTTTCTTCTTAAAAAATGAATTCATGATGCTAAGATTTTCAGCTTCGGCAAATTCTATGAGTTGATCGCCACGTTCATTCCTTTCCCCGTATCCGTATTTACCAACCGATGTCTCTCCTTGTTCCTGTTGTCCAATTCTTGCATTAAAATCTCCCATGATGAGCTTGATGTGTTGTTTCCCCTTGGTATGTAGCTGTTTGATTTCTTCATAGAATTCCTCAACCTCCTCGTCGGTATGGCTTGATGTTGGTGCATATGCCTATATAAGAAGTATGAAGAAAGGAAGATCCCCTGGCGATGATGGCATTACATTAGATATCCTAAAAGAAGCTGGAGAACATGTAGAAGACATACTTGCAAAATTCTTTACCAAATGTCTTAACAGCGGTAACATACCAAACCAATGGGATTCTGCAACAGTAATTCTTTTGCATAAAAAAGGTGATAAAGAGGATTTGAAAAATTACCGACCAATTAGCTTGTTACCTGCTATTTATAAAATCTTCACAAAAGTGCTAACACATCGCCTGCAGAAAAAATTAGATGCAGCTCAACCAAGAGAACAAGCTGGATTTCGAAGTGGATTCAGTACAGTGGACCATATTCAAGTATTAAGAGAATTAATTGAAAGAACACATGAATATGAACTTCCATTGTGTGTTGCATTTATTGACTATGAGAAGGCCTTTGACTCTATTAAAACATCAGCAGTCATCAACTCTTTAAGATCAACAGACATTGAGGATGTGTACATTGACATGGTGAAACGTGTGTATAAAAATGCAAGTGCAAAATTTCGGTTACATAAAGATACCAAAACTATCAAACTTGGCAAAGGGGTGAGGCAGGGAGATACCATTTCTCCAAAACTTTTTACTTCAGCTTTACAGATGATTTTTCAGCAGATAAATTGGAATAACAAGGGAATAAAAATAAATGGTGAATATTTAAATCATTTGCGGTTTGCTGATGACATTGTTATTTTTTCAACGAACCCATCAGAACTCCAAGACATGGTACAGGAGCTCTCAACTAGAAGTAAAGAAGTTGGACTCAAGATGAACCTACAAAAAACTAAGATCATGTTCAATAATTTCGTAGAGGAAACAAAAATACAAGTTGACAACATTGAGCTAGAAATTGCTGATTCATATATTTACCTTGGCCAGCTGATTTCAATGGATGGCAACATTATGAAAGAACTCAACAGACGTATTAAACTTGGCTGGAGTGCATTTGGAAGAAACAGTTTTATCCTGAAGGGGAAATTGCCTTTGTGTCTAAAAAGAAAGGTCTTCAACCAGTGTGTATTGCCAGTCCTCTCTTATGGATCAGAGACATGGAGTCTAACAGTTGGAGCAATACGAAAGTTACAGACAACGCAAAGGAGCATGGAGAGGTGCATGCTTGGAATAACTAGGAGAGATCGAAAAAGAAACACTTGGGTGAGAGAGCAAACTAGAGTAGAGGACATCATTGTTAAAGTAAAAGGGCTGAAATGGCGATGGGCTGGGCATATTGCAAGAAGAACTGATCAACGATGGACAACAGAAATTCTGAACTGGATTCCAAGAGACCACCGAAGACCTAGAAAACGTCCTCAAACTAGATGGGTGGATGAAATAAGAAAACAGGTTGGGGTGACGTGGAAGCGAATTGCTCAGGATAGACTTGTGTGGAAAGCATTTGGAGAGACCTTCATCCAGCAGTGGATAGATAATGGTTGAATATGATGATGATGATGATATATATATAGTTGGGCATTTTTAATTTAAAAAAATTTGGATAATTGTTGAATAATTTAAAAAACGTGAATAAAACATATGAAAGAATTAATCTCTCATTCAACTTCAGATTTATATAAAAAATTACGCTAGCTAGACTTTTTGCTTCAAACTTCATTGCGTCAGTGTATGCTTCTAAGCAGTTTGATGTATGGAAATTATTAGTTGTTCACAATTATGTATACTCTGTGGGATAATAGTGAGTCAATATTTAAATAAAAATTTTTGCATCCATTAGTATATATATACATAATATATTTATTGGACTTCTTTTTCAATACTGCGTTGTGGTACGTACATTCAGCACGTAGACATTTTTCTATTGACCAATAATTTAATTGAGATTTATTTAAATGTAAAAAAACAATATAGCACATGTGAAAATAGGCGGCTTCATATTTTCTATATATTCTAACTATTAAACCTGATGTGTGCAAAAATAGTCATATTTTTACATAAAATAAAAGTTGCCTTGGTGAGATCAATGTTTTATTTTATTGTACAAGTGTTTGTTTTGTTTTTGTCTTTTTTAACAAAATTTCTGAAAATAATGCTTTTTCTGGTGGTGGGGGGAGGGTTCAACGGAAAAGCAGTAATAAATGCAGTTGATATAATTTCCATGCAAACCAGGGTTTAAAGTACGGTCGCTTTTTTTCGCGAAGTGCGACGAATTAATCTAAAATGCGAGAAAGAAAATTGTGTCCTTCGAAAAAAACAACAGTTGTTTAATATCCAGGCAACAAACTTTGCCTTTTTTTTAATCACTTTGATTTATGTAAGATAATTTGACGTAGCATTACGCAGATTAGATTTATAAGTAAAGACAACGTTATACCGTACTTACGCTTATAACGTTGTCTTTACACTTATAAAACTTTGATTATGTTTCACTGTTATTTTTTCTTAAACTTAAAGTATGTTTCCTACAGTAATTCAAAGCATCGTTGTTGTAAATAATTTTATTGATACGACTTTTCGAGCGACGAAAGCAACTAACCTTCTTTGGAGTTTTTGCGATAGAATTTTTTAAGCCAGCTTAACTCTTATGCAAACTACACTATGCGCGTAGAAATGCCCTCAATATAAAAGATATGGGAGTAGGGCGTTGGTCCACGGCGTCGGCCATTACAGTTTAGTAAGGAGGTTTTCAATGTAGGTGGGGGTGTTGTCTCAACCCCCCCCCTGGTCTTTTGAATTTTATTATAGCCCACCCACTCTAGTTACTAATAACAAAGGAAACGTTTGTCCCCTCACCCCGCCCCGGAAAAATTCCAGTGAGCTCTTTTCCGGACAAGTGGGTAAAGACAAAAAAAAGGGAAAACAAGGAAAGCTTCCTTAGAGATAATGTAAGACCAGTGATTGCATTGCAACTTTGCTTTGCATAGAAGCCATGTCTTTCATGTTGGAGTGGCACAGAGCTTTACTCTTCTTTTGACCACGGCTCGAAATTAGTGGTCATTAGTCATATTTTGCACCTATAAATTTTGTTTTGACGACCAAGATTTTAGACCTTGTCGTTATTTTTGGCACCTAACTTTATTTTTATTGTTTATATAATGCAAATTTCGATTGCTCAATCCTTTATTTTTCCTTTTGCCAATCTCACGAACGCACGTCCTTCGCACTGCTCACTGTAGTCCGGGGTTTGGTTCCCTAGGCCATAAGAGGTTCGGATTCCTCGGAAAATAGTAGGTCCCGGCGCAGCATGACCATTGTAGTCTTTGAGCCGTAAAACCACAAAACAAACAAACAAACGTCGCAAGTCCAGAATCGTTGTTACTTTCGTTAACGGGGAAACCTATATTCTCCAATCTAGTGGGCTTTGACCAACTACGATATCTCGCTTCCCTTCTCTAGCGTATCAACGGAGCCTTTTCTACCGTATCAACGGAGCCTTTTCTACCTGTAAGAAAGTTTTTTATCGCTATTTTACGTTTGGCGATATTCTTTGGCTTCACGTTCATTTCTGATTTTTAAGTTTGCTATTAACGTTCGATCACGAAGGCTACGCCAAACGAAATCGTCAGTAAAGTTTCCAGAATTTCGTCGATCCGCCCTCCCCTCGAAAACGTATATCCTGTTTATATCTCAACTTGAAATTCTGGAAAATTTCGAAAAAAGTCACCCCCCCTCCTCTGTCCCCCCCACAAAATAAAACATTGGGAATAAAAATTTCGTTGTCAAATAAAATAAATTAATTCGCAAAAAACATCTCGTTGTTTTTATCTTATAATGTACATAAGGTGATCATAACCCCCCCCCTCTTCCCCCCCACGAAACTCGTTGATTTTCTGTCGCATTTAAGGATTAGGATCGATGAAATTGCATTTGTTCGTTTCGGCATAAAATTTCTCGTAAATGCCCCCTACGTTTTCCAAGAAATTAGATTTGACTTTCTGGGCTGTTAGCGGGGTCGACGCTTCTGACCACGACCCTGCTGCTCAGGGGCGGAATATGAAATACCGTTAGCTTCATTAAAAGGCGCCTTTATGGAAATGTTCAATTAGTGTTTATCTCGACAGTTTTTCTGGTTTTTTTTGTTTGTTTGTTTTTAAATTACACCCAAGTAAAGCGTTTTGGTAACTTAAGAAAAACTGTTAAGTACCATTCATACCCAATATTGTGCTCCTAATTTTTAACCGTGAGCATAGTGTGGCTTCAAAAATGGGCCCCATCTCCAATTTTTCATCGTGCCCCCTCAAATAAAAAAATTACATTTCTTATGTGTACCATTGTGTTATATGTATGAATTTTCATGAGAGTCTGCTTGGCAGCGTTTAAAGGCAGAATCTCTATCATCTTCATCATTTTGTAATTTAAGCAATGTATTGCATTTTATAATGGTTCTTCCTTTGAGTACAGCGGGATGTGAAGCCGATTTTAATTGTTCTAATTTAATTAAAAGACAAGATTGTCTATTACCTCCTACTATAGATTATTTGTTTGTTAAGCTGTATAGACCAAGAATGTCTGGATGTGATCCACTGCCAGAGATTAATTTTTGGTGGAGAGATGTAGCATATGAATGTATAAGGCAACTAGATTTAATGTTTGTTTTTTAAATAAATGTTTCTTTATAATTTGTAAAATGCCTGTTTTGTTTATCATCGTCATTGTAAGTAATTGTGCTATATGTATGAACACACAGCGTAATACTACAGGAACAAAATAAATAATCTTGAAATTGCACCTAAGAAAATCATTTTGGCAACTGAGGAAAACATGGTTGGTGCAATTGACGCCTAACTTCCCATACTTAATTTCTACTCCTGCTTTTATCTCTATGAAATCTCCACTTACTATACATGCAGATTTATATTATTTTTTGTTGAATTACAATGGAACTATAATCACTAAAACAAGACTACATTCTATTAATATTCACTGAACTTTATTCACGGAATGCATATTTGCATACTTACACTATATGCCCAAAAGTATCCAGACAATTTGGATTTTTTATTTTTTTTCAAATTTCCACAAAACTACACGGCCATTATATATAGAACATGCTTGAATGTATACTGTCCAATAAAGTTTTGGTGACTTGTGCATTTAGGAGACCACCCACATATTGAAGTGAAAAAATATATTTGATCACCCTATATCATAAAAAGCTAAAAATATTTAACCAGCTTTGCTTAATGCGTGTGTGCATTTTCGTAAAACAAACATGTATATTCATGAAGATAGAAACATTTCTTTAAGAAAATCCAAATTTTGTCACATGTTTTTTGCTTATAATATCCACAATTTTCAGTCAAATTTCACGAAACTTACAGAACATTTGTCAACGTACAAGAAAAATATTATACTTAAATTAGAAATTAATATATTGAATACACGATGAGATATGAGCATTTGAAGAAAATAATTTTTTACTGCGCATGCGCGAAAGATATGAATAACTTTCTTTCATAATTTTGTAGTCAATAGTATAGGGCAACTTAAAAAAAATACCAGTGGGATATCTTGAAAATTCAGAAAGTTATCGATGATATAGTGAGCCGTATTTCTCTAATTCTCTGAAAGTAGCTAGATGATAAGGGTTTTTTCCACAAATTGTCATATTCCAAATTACCAAACACCCCTGTTCTGAAAATGAAATATTCCAGATTTATGCAAATAAGGATCAAAAGTATTCGGACACCCCTCTACGTGGTGGATTCTGTTAGTGACGTCAAATTTCTAGCTCTCAGACAAGTATAAAAGAAGTCTGACGAGTTAACAATTATAATTTCAAAGCTAGAAAAGTAAAATGGGAGGAAAGGGCGAGCTAAATGATTTTGAACGTGGTGAAGTCATTGGTTGTCACCGCTGTGGAAAATCTGTTCGTGAGATTTCTGTGATGTTACGAGTGCCCCGTTCCACCGTTAATGTTGTTATCGTAAAGTGGGAACATACGGGGACTACAACGGTGCATCCACGACCTGGTCGACCACTTCGTCTAGTAGACAGGGAACGCAGAGTGATGAAAAGAGTTGTGAAAGTGAACCGCATGAAATCGGCGGAAAAAGTTCGTGCGGATTTTCAAGATGCCTCTGGATGCAACGTCAGCACAAAGACAGTTCGTCAGGAACTGCAAAGTCTTGGTTTTCATGGCCGAGCAGCTGCATATAAACCAAGCATTACTGCAACCAATGCCAAGCGTCGCTTACAATGATGCAAAGTGTGCAAAACATGGAGCCTGCAGCAGTGGCGTGAAGTGTTATGGAGCAATGAATCACGGTACACTATTTGACAATCAGATGGTAGAGTCTGGGTGTGGAGAATGCTGGGTAAACGCTTTTTACTTGACTGTATTGTGCCGCAAGTTAAGTTTGGTGGTGGAAGCATAATGGTTTGGGGTGGTTTCTCATGGTTCGAGCTTGGCACTTTAATTCCTTTGAAGGGAACTCTGAAGACGGGAGGCTATCTCGACATTTCGGACAATTCCACGCTGCCTACATTGTGGCAACAGTTTGGAGTAGGTTCATTCTTGTTTCAACAAGATCGTGCTCCTATCCACACAGCACAGGCTGTATAGAGCTGGTTTGCTGACATGGATGTTGAGGAATTGGACTGGCATGCTCAGAGCCCAGACCTAAATCCCATAGAACACCTATGGAATGCATTAGAATGTCGACTGCGAGCTAGGCCAAAACGCCCCACATTGGCGCAAGAGCTGATTAATATTCTTTTGCAAGAATGGCATGCAATTCCCACTGAAAAATTCCAGAAACTAGTAGATAGCCTCCCAGATAGAGTGGTAGCCGTCATTGCAGCAAAATATGGCCCCACTTCATACTAATTTTTGACTTCTTGTTGGTTTGTTGTATTTTTATGACGAAAAGACAATGGTCATTCTGCACCAAGCAAGGTTTTTGACTTCTGTAAAGGAGAAGCAAAACATGCAGGTGTACGGATACTTTTGATCCTTATTTGCATAAATCTGGAATATTTCATTTTCAGAACAGGGGTGTTTGGTAATTTGGAATACGACAATTTGTGGAAAAACCCCTTATCATCTAGCTACTTTCAGAGAATTAGAGAAATACGGCTCACTATATCGTCGATAACTTTCTGAATTTTCAAGATATCCCACTGGTATTTTTTTGAAGTTGACCTATACTATTGACTTACACAAATTTATGTAAGAAAGTTATACTCATAATATTTTTCTTGTACGTTGACAAATGTTCTGTAAGTTTCGTGAAATTTGACTGAAAATTGTGGATATTATAAGCAAAAAATATGTGACAAAATTTGGGTTTTCTTAAAGAAACGTTTCTATCTTCATGAATATACATGTTTGTTTTACGAAAATGCACACAGGCATTAAGCATAGCTGGTTAAATATTTTCTGAAAGTTACAAATAATTTCCAGCTTTTTATGATACAGGGTGATCAAATATATTTTTTCACTTTGTCAATATGTGGGTGGTCCCCTAAATGCACAAGTCACCGAAACTTTATTGGAAAGTGTGCATTCAAACATATTCTATATACCTCCAAAGTTAGAGAACAATTGGTCATGTAGTTTTTTAGAAATTCGAAAAAAATTAAAAAATCCAATCCGACTACATTTGGGTATATGGTGTGTATATAAGCATATATATTTAAATATATAAATGATTTTTTTTGCCAAGCCATTTTTTAAAATTAAAAATATGGTAAGCAAAGTCACCTCTACAATAGGGGTGTCTTTGCCCACCTTACATATTTCATTCATAACGCGCTTGAAACTCATTTTTGGGCAATATCACCACCTC